>OX104064.1:57739572-58073987 GCA_944474145.2 Dicrocoelium dendriticum | reverse complement strand
GGTGGGGGGGGTGGGTGAGGTGTGGGTGTTAATATTGTTTTTTTTTTTGTGTTTTTTTTTGTTTTTTGATGGGTGTCTGTTGTTTTTTGTATTTTTGTTTGCAATGTCTGTTTTTGTCTTTGTTTATTGGTTTCGTGGTATATTTGTATTTCTGGTTCTTTCGGTTTGTTGTTGAGAAGAGATACTACACAGACTGTGAGTATATTTTTTCGGACGTTTTTGATATTTTGGTGTTTTCAGAACGTTAAATGAGCAAAAACGGGACAAATATTTACAAACTTAAGGTCTTTCTGCAGTACATAATCGAAAAACGAACGTGCTTATGAACTTCCCTACCACAGTGATTGATCTTTGAAGGCGACAGGCTCACAGTAGACGATGACATCAGAACGATCCAAGCCTGTGAACTTAAATCGGTACCCGCTGCAGGAATGCTATCTGTTTGGAACGTGGCGTGATTATTCGTAGCGTCACACGAAGCGTTCGAAGTAGCCATAGGCTTAGCGACCTCATCGGTGAAAGCTGGTTTGAGGCGATCGATGGTGATGACTACGTGTCGGTCACCGCGGTCAATCGTGTACCTCTTGTTCGTACGGTGTAACACTTTGTAGGGTCCTATGTATGGCGACTGAAAAGGCTGCCTAACACCGACTGCGCGGAGCAGGACGTGTGAACACGTAGATAGCTTCTCGGGAATGCACATTGGTGCCTGCTGCGATCGTAGAGGGGGTGGACGTAACTCACGCATCTGGTGAGCCAATCGGTCGGTGTAACTTCTGTAGTCGAAGAAAGTAGACGTGGCTGGTGCCACCAATTGTCAAAGCAAACATAGCGTGCATCCGTAGACTAGCTGCGCTGGCGTTGCGTCGAAGTCGGTTTTAACTGTGTTTCTTAAGCCTGGGAGGACGAGAGGAAGTGTTTCAAACCACGAAAGATCCGTGTGCGCACGTAGTGCTGCCTTCAACTGGCGGTGAAAATGCTCCACCATGCCGTTAGTGGCCGGATGATACGCCGTCGTCTGAACGTGGCGACAGCCTCAATCCTTAAGCAACATGACAAAATTCAGTGAGAAATGTGATCCTCGATGGGCGGTCACGATGGTGGGACAGCCGTGTTGAACTACCCAGCGCTCCAGGAAAGCTTTCGCTACCGTCTCCGAAGATCAGTCAGGTAGGAAAAAAGCTTCCGACCACCTAATGAATCGATCGACATAGGTCAGTAGATAAACAGTCTTTCGAAGGCGGCAGACGACCTACGAGGTCGACGAGCACGTAGTGAAAACGTGCATCTCGTGTGGGAAATGTTCTTACTGCGCTTTTCGTGTGCATATGCACTTTCGCGCGTTGATACGGAAGGCAAGCAGCTGCCCAAGTACGGACATCACGACTGACATTGCGCCAAACGAACCGTGTGGTTACTAGTTTAACCGATGCACGAGCGCCTGGATGAGACAAGCCGTGCAACGTACCGAATACGGTCTGCCGAAAATCCTGTGGGACGACCGGGCGCGGCGTGCCCAGATATATCGCAAAGTATAATTCCGTCTGAGGATGTCAGCGGAACGTGTTGGATGTCCAGTGAGGGAGACCTGCTTAGCAGGTCAACCTCAGGAACATTGAACTGCGCTGTGGCCATGGCTGCCAAGTCCATAGCAGTGCCGGTGTCAGCGGAGATCGCTTGAATTGAGGAAAGTGCGTCGGCGGCAGCGTTGTGCACATGGGAGACATGTCGCATATCGGTTCTAAACTGAGCGATATACTCTAGGTGGCGCGACTCACTAGGAGTATCGGTCGGTAGTCGAGTTAAGCACGTAAGTCAGGGGTTTGTGGTCGGTGAAGACGACAAAGGATCGGCCTTCTAAGACATGTCGAAAATGACGTATGGGTAAATAAACGGCTAATAGTTCTCTACCGAAAGTACTGTAACGAGATTCGGCAGGTTGCAAAAGTTCGGGGGAAAATGACAACGGATGCCAAGCGTCACCCACCTTTTGTTGTGAGACCGCCCCAACCGCGTCGGTACTGAGCGACAGTGGGGTTGCGGGGTCGTGATGCGCAACTGTGTGCGGAGCACCAGTTGTTTCTTAGTAGCACTGCTTTTAGACACAGTGGGCGTTGAAGTGGCACTTGGCGTCTTCCTGTAGCTGGCCAGCGATGGACCCAAATTGACCACATAGCCATAAGTTACAGGTGGCGTGGTTCCATCCTGCATTGCCGCTCATACTGGAGTACCTGTATCGACTGATTATGCCTTGGTACACTGTCGTTTCTCCATGAACTTTACCGGGAGGCGCACCAAGTGTCCCCTACGATTGCCAACGGAGAAATTGTCTCAGTCCTCGGTCAGGCAAGCCTATCAAGAAGCACTGTATACCGAACTTCCGCTGTTTTGTCCTAATGACACTGAGCTTCAGTGGAATAGGATCTCGGCCGCCATGCACGACGCAGGAGTATCTGCTTGTGACACTATCCATTGTCACCGCACCAGTCACTGGATATCCGAGAGGCCGGTGAGCCTGTTGGAATCTAGAAAATACCTGCCGGCTGACTCTGAACACAATGTGACCAGACGGGCTATTAGGCGTGAACTAAAGCAGAGCCTAGATGCTGACAATGAAGCCTGGTGGACCAGTAGGGCTCAAGAAATGGAGGAGGCAGGAGCAGTAGGCAATTACCGCAAGCTCTTCCAGCTAATCCGCACCACTGGTCCCAGAAAACCAGGCGTCAGTGACACAATCAGAGAAAGCGCGGGTGCGCTGATTCACAATAAAGAGCGCCGTATGGCTCGTTTGGCGGAACACTTTCAAGATCAGTTCAGCTGGCCCCCTGCTCCCGGACCTCTTCCTACTCAGGTGAGACAGGACGAGCAATGGGCGGTTGGTTTAGAGCCTCCGTGGGAGGCCGAGGTCCGAAACGCGATCACAGCCCGTAATCGTTTTCGTGCCGCTGGCCTGGATTCCCTCCCACCTGCACTATTTAAGGATGGAGGTAAGGTCCTCTGTAAAGCACTGACCTTATTCGAATGTATCTGGAAGGAAGTGTCCCGGTTAATTGGAGCGAATCGATTATAGTGGAAATATACAAGAAGGGCAGTCGCACACTGTTCTAACCACAGGGGTATTATCCTAACCCCAGTTGTGACAAAATTATTGGCCTCGATTCTCGTTCATCGCCTCACTGTGGAACGGGAACCTCGGAGTAGAGAAGAGCAGACCGGTTTCCGCCCATGACGTGGCTGTATAGACCATATATTCACTTTGCGGCAGGTGCTAGAGCAGCGCCACGCATACCGCAGACCGACAATAGCTGTGTTCCTCGATTTCAAGAGTGCGTTCGATTCAGTCGATCGACCAATTCCGTTCGAAATACTTGCGCGGAAAGGTGTTCCCGCGAAATATGTGAACATCCTACGTGCTCTATACTCGAACACTACAGGCCGCGTCAGGGTCTACAGTGCCCTATCGGATAGCTTTCCGACCACAAGTGGCGTTCGTCAGGGTTGTCCGATTTCCCTATTTCTGTTCAATTTCGTCGTGGATTCTATCATGGAGTGTTCCCTTGCGGAATCTCACGATGTAGGCGTTGAAGTGCTGCCTGGTGAAAGATTAGTTGATCTAGATTATGCGAACGATATCTTGTTGCTTTTCGACAATGTTGGGGCGGCACAATCAACCCTGAATAGCCTGTCCAGAGTGGTCCCATTATTTGGTATGCACTTCGCACCTTCACAGTGCAAAGTGTTGCTGCAGGACCATCAGCCACTTGATGACCCCTTGACGCTTGCTAACGAGGAACTCGAGGTGGTTGATCAACTCACTTATCTTGGCAGCTGCATCAGCAATGATGGGCGCATAGAAACGGACGTCAGCTCACGCATTGCGAAGGCCAGAGCAGCCTTCTTGAACCTGCGTCATCTTTGGCGACAGAAGGGAGTTTCTCTCCGTCTGAAAGACCGTGTATACAAGGCCACAGTGAGGGCCATTCTGCTCTAGGGTAGTGAGACTTAGCCCCTTCGGTCTGAAGATCTGAGGCGCCTTCAAGTCTTGGCTCATCCTTGTTTGCGAAGCATTGCTGGTGTCGGATGGCACCAGCATGTCCGCAACGATGATGTGCGTAGGCGAGTACTAGGTGATGATAATCATGCTAGCTCCCTAGAACAACAGATAGCACTGAATAAGTTGCGTTGGATCGGGCACGTGCTACCTATGCCTGGTCACCGCTTACCTAGGAGGGCATTGTTTAGTCTGCCAGGTGTAGGGTGGCGCAAGGCTCGAGGTGGACAGAAGTTGACTTGTCAGCGAGAAATGAAGTCAGTGACGACCAAACTGGGTGCCGTTGGTCCGTCTCGCCTTCCGGGCTGGAATCCACGTGACTCGCCTTGTGCTTGGCTCGATTTTACAGGACATGGCTCGCAGCAGACACCAGTGTCGCGTCTGCTGCCGTCTCCTAATTGGATTGCCTGATTAAAGTGTGTTCGGTGCTGAATTATCTGCGGAGTAATGGCTGATTATGATGCGTGGCAGTGAAAGCCGCAAGGAAGCTGTCTCGCCGATGCCGCCTTATCTTTGCACGATAGCCAGCTGTTTGTGACGGTATGTTGTCTACACAAGGTGTAGGCGCCTTGACCCTGAATGTTTGCTTAGAGCATTAAAGTTTTCAGGTAAGTCCCCCTTCTCTCCCTCTTCTTATTCTTTATTTCACGGGTCCTCATGGTTGTATGGCTGCGAAGCATCAGTTCAAATGACTGATGTACTGCTGTTGATGATGAGAGAAGCTATGTTTGCGATAGCTTTTTTGTAAGTCTGGAGGGCGGCGCGTGCTGCAGCAGAAAAATCCAATTTCTTAAGCTTCCCCGGAGAAAGCCCGTGAGGAGGTGCATAAGCGAAGCGCAACTAGGTATGAAACGGCGAGGCCGTTAAAGGGTCTTAGCTGTTTGAACGAGTGATGCTTACGGTAGTCGATGATGGCCTTAATTTTATCCTGTGGTGACATGACGCCTGCAGGAGAGATATGGTGGCCGAGAAAACTGACCGAAACAACACCAAACGAACAGTTTTCTGCGTTGATCGTCACCGCGTGTTAAGATAAATGATCAAAAGCGTAAGTGCTCCTCGCGTGAAGAGCTCGCGAGGTCGGCATAAGCGAAGCCTAGGCCGCGACAAACTTGGTCGATGGATCGCTGAAAAGTTTGCGCGGCACTCTTTAAACCCAATGGCATGTGTAAAAGCTCAAACAAACCAAATGGAGTCGTCACAACAATTTTAGCAATGTCCGCTTCGGTTACCGGAATTTGGTTGTAAGCGCACACCAAGTCGGTTTTATTGAAAACGTTTTACCCGCCATACTGGCGATAAGATCCAAGATATTTGGGATCGGATAGCGATCAGGTGTGGTTACAGCGTTCAGAGATCCATAAGCGCCACAAGGATGCTAGTCCCCCATGGTCTTTTCCGGAAGCAACTGGAGAGGCGACGGCCATGGGCTGTTGGATGGTCTCACGACACCGAGCTCATGCACGTAATCGAATTCAGCTCTTGCGGCATGTAATTTGTCGGAGGCGAGTAGTCTTGGTCGGGCACTCGTTAGAGACCGCGTGTGACAATGTGATGAGCGACCTCTGTCGTGAATGGCGGAAGCTCCAGCTGGTCGTACCGGTCGCGGGTATTCAGACGGTAGGTTCGCATAATCGGAAGGTACGTCGGCGATTCGGAAGACGGAATTGATTATCGGGACATCCGTAAGAATGTCTTCAATCCCTAGTTTAGTACAGTCGTCTAAAAGTCTGTGGCGACCAGCATTAACAAACAACCCAAAATATCGGAGGAAGTCGATACCGATTTTGCGAAGAGTAAAGACTCAACTATGAAGACCCACTGAAAATCTCGCAGATTGAGGTTCAGGTTCATCATGCGCTGACCAAATGAAGCTATTGGAGAACCGTTGGCTGTACGCAGGTTGTACGTAGACTTTGAGTGCTTGTCGTTCGCGTCCGCAGGGATGACGGACTTCCGCTCCCGTGCCGATGAGGAACGTGATGGAAGAACCTCGATCCCTAACGTAAAACAAGCGACTTGTTTGGTTATTGACGGATACATTAGTCGTGCTAGTATGCAGGTTATTCGCTTTCCGAGAAGCGTTTGAGTCGTGCATAATGCAGGGAGCCTGACAACTTATAGCTCTTCCACCATATTGGCAGTGATACCAACATGGTTCTTCGAAGGATCTGGTATTGTCGGACTGACAACGTGCAGAGGAAATGCTGCGCTTTTTCGTCGAAGCAGACGTAATCTGTGTAGACACAGACGAGCCGCAATGAACGGTAGCCAAAACGTGGTCTGCATCTGACCGTGTCACACGCTTATTCGAATCCTTCATTGCTGCTAGCCTGTTGCGAAGTAGCGCAATTTCCTCGTCTTTACGGTCAGATCGGCCTGACGGCTTGGAGCAAATATGAGACTCGGTTTTCATCGGTGATGATACGTCACCGGAGCTACTGGTTGTCTGCCGCGGAAGAAGTTCGAACGCAGCGTCTGGCTTAGTAGCTAATTCTTTCAGGGGCGTATCAAGTAACATGGACAGGACTACCGGCAACAGCTCTGCGAAACGTGCAAACCACAGTTCGCTTATCCCTTCTTCGCACAAGAATAAGGGAGGCGATGCGCTGGATTTCGCGGAGAAAGGTCGACGGCCTGGGATCTCTCAGGCTGAGACCAATTAGCCGCTGAAGTTCAAATTCGGGTGGGACTGGAATGACAGGAGAATCCCATGAGTGTTCCATCTTGAGTGGATTGTTGAGCCAGGAATTGGTGTAGTGCTCAGTTATTGATGAATCTAAAACGGAACAAGCGTATCGCACCTTGGCCAACCAGTTAATGCCCATGTTTCCTACCCTAGCAGTCCTTGCTGTGGCAATCACGTGAAGTGAGCAAAGGAAAGAGAAATCGGAGGTACAGAATAAGGAAGTGCAGTTGAAACAAGAAGATAATACCAATGTGTGAAGAAAAGTAGAGAAGAAAATGGAAGTATGAAGATGCGAGTTACTCAAGAAAATGGAAAAGTTCTGTGTTGCCACCAAGAGCGTCAAGTTGCCGCCCAAACCCCTTAGCGGTATATTCCCTGATACCACTTTCCGGAAGCATGTTCCAGCGTTCGATGACTCTGCGTTACAGGCGGATTTCCGCCCTTATCCGATCGGACTGCGGTTTGTCCAGCTTCAAGGAATGACCACGTAGAACAGACAATCGAGCGGGACTGATTGGCCCAGATAAATCTGAACTGTAACTGTTTTAGAATCGCTAGCTTCATCGTTTCGTACCTTACCTCATTCGATGGGCAGAGTAGTATGTCCACAACCAGCGTCACAACGGACAAAGGAAGGCGTGGGACGGGCTGATGGTACCTCGCACGGCCCGCCTTGCAGACTCAGATTCAGATGGACTGGAACGATAGGAAAATCCCTTGAGTGTTCCTTCTTGAGCAAATCGTTGAGCCAGGAAATGATAAGGTGCTAGTTCTTGATAGATCTAAAACGAAACACTCGAAACACACCCTGATCAACCAATTACTGCCCACGTTCCCTGCACTAGCAGTCCGCGCTGTGTAGGTTACGTGAAGTAAGAAAGAAGTAGAAAGTAAATGGAAGATAAAGGGGAATGAAAGTCATTAAAATGAAGGATAACACCAAAGAGTGAAGAGAATGACAGAATAAGAACTAAAAGTTTGAAGATGGATATGGTCAGGAGAAGGGAAAGGTTTCGTGTTGCCACCCAAAAGCGTCTAACTGACGCTCGAAACCCTTAACCGTAGGTTCACTGACTACACATTCTGGAAGCGAGTTCCAGCGCTCGATAACTCTACGCGATAACCGAGTTTCCGCCCTGATCCGGTCAGAACGCGGCTTGTGTAGCTTCATGGGATGACCGCGAAGACAAGGCAACCTAGCCGGGCTAAATAGCCAGCTCAAGTCCGGTCCAAACTTCCCTGTTAAAATGCGGTAAGTAAGGATTAGGTCTCCTCGAAGTCGTCGGTAGTGCATTGAATACATACCCAAGCTAAGTAGACGCTCGGGGTACGATTGCCCCCGTAACTCCTCGACCAATTTGGTACCTACTCTCAAAACCCTCTCGAGCTCCATTTTGTCCCGAACAAGGCAGGGCGGGCAAGCCTGGACGCAGTATTCCAGATGGAGCCGGACGAAAGCTGAGAACAGCTTCACAAATATGTCGGCAGTTAAGACCCCGAAAGAACGGCGTATTAACCACAACATTCTGAAACCCCTACTAGCGGCCTTCTTCCAGTTGTCACCAGAATGCAAAGACGAGGAATGAACGACACCTAGGTCTACCTGGTTGGAGACAAGGGGGAGTTCGACCCTACCGAGTACGTAGCTCGAAGGCGGGAAAGTTGCTCCTATACGAAGGACGGAACACAGCCTGATTTATGGGCAGTAGCCACAAAGTAGACCAGTCCCAGAGTCTGTCCAGTGCATGCTGTATGGCCTCAGAACCCCCAGGAACATTTACAACATTCCATAGCTTAAGGTCATCAGCAAACAATAGGGATGATACCCCAAGCTCTCCAGGGAGATCGTTTACGTAGATGGAGAACAGCATCGGTCCAAGGACCGAGCCCTGTGGGACACCGCTAAGGACCGCTTGCCTAAAGGATAAGCTGCGACCCACACGTACACACTGCTCTCTTCCCTGCAAGAACGCAGATACCCAGTGAAGGGCGCGGCCAGATACGCCGTAGGACCTCAGCTTTTGTGATAGCCTCAAGTGGGGTACCTTATCAAATGCTTTCGAGAAGTCTACGAAAAGCACATCCACCACGTGGCCATTGTCCACTGCCTCGGCCCAAGCTTCACGAGCAACCAACAAATTCGTCAAACACGAAAACCCTTCCGGAATCCATGTTGTGCACTACTGAGTAGATTAAATCTATTCAGGTGACATTCCAACGAATCTCTCACCAGCTTTTCAAGCAGTTTGACCACGACGCTAGTCAGACTAACTGGCCTATAATTGGCTGACAGACTCCTGTCGCCATTTTTGAAGATAGGACAGATGACAGCCTCCTTCCATTCGGAAGGTAATGTACAGCTGTCAAGTGATTTCTGAAACACCATCGTCAGCGGTCCACACAGTTCCACCGCCAACTCATGCAGAAGCTTCGGGTGAATTGAATCAGGTCCAGCTGCTTTGGAAGGGTTCAGTTCTTGCAGCAGTTTAAGGACTTGCGTTTCCACCACAGTAAACTCAGCTAAATAAGAACCATCAGGTACTCTGGGGACAAGTTCAAGGCTAGTCAACGCGGCCTCACGT
Organism: Dicrocoelium dendriticum; assembly: GCA_944474145.2. NCBI lineage: Eukaryota > Metazoa > Platyhelminthes > Trematoda > Plagiorchiida > Dicrocoeliidae > Dicrocoelium > Dicrocoelium dendriticum. Next base: position 58,064,665 of record OX104064.1, on the reverse strand, counting down.
ACAAAAGCCTCTGCATACTGTTCCCAAGTACACGAGCCTTATCTGAGTCCGCATACGCACGAGTTCCATCGGCCCGCATCAAAGTTGGGATTACCGAAGTTGAACCACAGCGTCTCTTAACATAAGCGAAGAACTTCTTCGGATTTTCCGAAGCTCCATCAGCCAATTCCTTTTCGTACACCAGCCGAGCTTTCCTTAAGTGTTGTTTACACCTATTTCTAGCCTCGCGGTATCTATCATAGGTGCTAGTTGATGGAGCCGCACGGTAGGTCCTCCAGCACCTAGAACGCTTCTGGAGCAGGTGCTTGCCAGTGGTATCTATCCACGGCGGCCGCGCCCGTGTCTCCTTTCTCCTCGCAAGCGGGATGTAGGGAGTAGACACTTCCGTGAGATAAGATTTAAATTTATCCCAGGCCGCCTGAACCGTATCAACCACCGAGATTTCGCAACGCATCCCAGCAGCCTTGGTACGCATTGCCTGATAGTTAGCACGCCATATGTTTGGAAATGGCTTAGCAATGCTCTGGTGACGCCTGGTCAGACTACACCAGAACGATAAACAAATATGATCACTAGCACCTAAATGAGAGCTGTAAGTGATATCCCCTATGAAGTCTAGTGACTTGGCAAACACTAGATCCAAAACAGACGGGGGTTGGGCGTCCATGTACCTAGTGGGGAGGTCCACGAACTGATGCAACGGTACTTGTAGCGTAAGCTCAAGTAGATCTGCCCCGAAAGTACCTTCTGTAGAGTTGCAAGAAAGATCCGCCCAGCAAACTTCTGGTAGATTGAAATCCCCGAGTATCAAACACCTGTTTGCGGATTGGGAGCGAATAAAGTCAAGCACCTCTTTGGACGCACTCCCAGGGCTTCTATATACAAGTACGACTGTAAGTTGAGCTGATTAAGTGTTAATCACTACCGACAGAGCTTCGACACTTTTATCTGCCGACTGAAACATGTAGGTACGTGAAACGCCAAGTTCGCACCTAACTTAAATAGCAACGCCCCCGCCTTGTCGACCAACGAAGCGATCACATCTAAATAGTGCGTAGCCAGACAGATGGACTTTACCGTCCGTGATATCCTGAGACAGCCACGTTTCAGTGAATGCAAGTATATCGGGATGAGACCCACCTACAAGCAGACCTATCTCGCACATTGCTTAGCACTATCTGAAGGTACATTGGAACATTGTATTTAATGGGAATAAAAGCTCGAGCTTTACATGAGCCATAGGGTAAAAAGAGTTCGGGTCGGGTTTAATGAAAGGCCAAGCAACCTTATAGCGGGTTGGGCTCGCGTGTTAGCCGTATCTTCATCGGGCTTATGTGGCATTTAAACAGAATGCACGCCGGCTCAAAGCGAGACATCCCACCACGCCCTCCGAAACGGCTTTGGAAAGGAAGGTGGAAGAAAAAAAAAGAAATTCCATCCAGTAGAATGTAGTTAAATTAGGGAATATCGCGGTGTAACTCGGCCAGATGACAGTCCAAGCGGGCCTTAAAGTCCACCACAGTGGGTGCCAAGACTAAATCGGCCGGCAGAGCATTCCATGGTCGGCAGATTCGCAAAGAGAAGTAGTGTCGTCTGCAGTTCAGCCGACTGTGCTGATGTGTGAGCCTCAGTGGGTGGCCACGTAGGTGGGAGCCCGATTGGTGCAGTGTGAGTAGGTGGCGACAGGGATGTCCAGGGTTGGATAAGATCATGAATACGAGGATCAGGTCGCCCCGTAGACGTCGGTACTTAAGCGAGTAGAGGCCCAGGCACTGAAGTCGTTGTGGATAATCTAGGTGCTTGAGACCTCGGACCAGTTTGGTTGCTCGACGTTGTGGGGCTTCGAGTATGCGTTGGTCCTTCAACAACCAAGGGCTCCAAGCCTGAATAGCGAACTCCAAGTGGGGTCGGAGAAAAGCGTTAAGGAGGAGGCGGAAATTGCTGGGGTCAATTTGACCGAAGGCTCGTTTCAGCAATCCCACCATGCGGTTAGCAGCAGCAGCTGCTTTCCGGCAGGAAGCGGATACGGAAAGACTCGTCTGGGTAATGATACCCAAGTCTCTTTCGGCTGAAGAGATCTGGAGGATAGACGCTCCCAGGTAATATACAGGAGAAAAAGCGGAAGGGCGGGTAGAAAGGACGCGACATTTCGAAGCGTTAAATGGAAGGTTATTTTCTATGGACCACTGATGTAGACGGTCGAGGTCCGTCTGAAGTGCGTGGGCATCGTCCGGAAGGTTAATTGTGCGCCACAGCTTGGCGTCATCCGCGTATAGTAGCAGCGAAGACTCCACTTGCGGTGTGACGTCGTCAATGAAGGCTAGGAAAAGGTGCGGTCCGAGAACAGACCCCTGTGGAACACCGCTTGTGGCAAGGATGCGGGGAGATAACGCTCCGTCGACGCGTACTTGGAAGGTACAGTTTTGGAGGTAGTTCCGGATCCAGACCATCAAGTCCCCTGAAACGCCGTAAGATGACAGTTTCCGCAGCAGAATCTTGTGGTCGACCATGTCGAAGGCTTTGGCGAAAATCAGGAAGACAACATGCGTTTCTTGGCCAGAGTCGGCTGCAGTCGTCCAGTTATCCCTGGCAAGAAGCAGGTTACTCAGGCAAGACCGTTGACGCCGGAAACCGTGCTGGCAATCAGAGAGCAATTTCTGGGCCTCCATGTGGTCCATTAAAGCGTCTGCGACGATCGATTCCATCACTTTGGAGATCGTAGATAGGAGAGGTATCGGTCGGTAATTGGCCGGATCTTTGCGAGTACCGCCTTTGTAGATTGGTGTAATAGTCCCACATTTCCAATCATTGGGAACTTTGCCTTGCAAGAAGAAGTGGGTGGACAGCTCTGCTAGGTAGTCGTAATGTCAAGCCCTGGGTCGTGCGCTACCAGTACTGACATCGGTAGGGCGGAAACAGATCGCCGGCTGACCACCCGAAAACCCACCAACCGGAGACCTTGTTCACCGGCCGCTCTCCTGGTTTTGAAATCCTCAATGGCCTCTTTCAGCTTCAGCATTAATGCCCTTATTTTTCATTTCGATCTCGAATATCGCAAACTAGACCTTTGGGCTGTGTTCCTTGAAGCTTGGAACCGCCAAAGTAAGGACCCACTCAGCACCAGTGTCCGACGAGCGCCCGATGTGTGTCCAATAGGCGCCCAAGTGCCAAAAAATTGTCACTCATTCGGGCGCTCGCCGAGTGGAGTATCCCTTCCGCCACTTGGAAACAATGTTCTTTCGGCAGTGTGATTCCGGTACACACGGTTGTAGGTGGTACGAGATACATTTTAGGACTTTGAACCCATAGTAATGGTTATTAATAATGTAGGATGCTTGTTGAAATACATACCGCGGACTTCCTTAAACCATTTTCTATGTTCTGTTTCCTTTTAAACAACTCACACCGTTATATTTCAACTTTTCCCCTTTTATTCAACTTTGCAAGTTGTGAATGGTACATATCAGTTTTTGGAGGTTTGGAAGTACTGACCTTTTTACAACCACGTTGCGCAAAATGTTTGCCCAATAAACCCTTACTTTTTGCGAACGCAGAAACCGGTTGTCCTAATGAACAACAGCCCACATTCAAAATCGCGCCAGTTGTGGATAGAACGGTCCCCCAGAGACCGCCGAGTGAGTCACTGGCGGGAATTTAAGTATGGGCCGTTGTCTATTTGCAAAATTGACTTCTTCGTTCGCTAGCTATCTTCTTAGTTAGGCTACGTTGAATGCTGAAATGTAGCTGCTCTTCCTAAACGAACTGTAAAAAGCAGTAGAATGCAGTGTTAGGTCAGGTCAGGTCAGGTTCAACGGACGATAAAGGCCTTCGAGTAGCGAGCGTCCGGTTTCTTGTGCCGGTAAGTGAAGCGGCCCCGGCATTTCGACTTTGGATTGATTCCGCTTGATTCTGCAACATAAGGAAGCAAGCGCAAGAGCAATCTTTGCACGGCCATTTGTCAGCATCAAAATACACCACATATTGCAGTATAATTACAATATCTCTAGGGAAAAGACTGACCAAGACTCAGCTAAGCCCTTTTGGAAGCTTCTACAGGCTCGCAAACTACTAACTCAGAGGGACGTTCATTCCAGATGTTAACTAGTCGGTTCGTAAAAATTATGCTCTGATGTCCAAATGATCTCTATGATGTTAGAGCATCAGGCCCCTGGTAGCACAATCGTAACAGTAAACGTAGCAAACTGGAAAGAAACTGGACAACAGTCCCATTCAGGTATTATTCCATTAATTTAGGCTACATGCATTTAGTTTGCCATTTGTTAATGAATAAATGATTGGCAAGCATTTTAAGTGAGGTAATTTGACCAAAACGCGTGTGGAATTAATGCATCGGTAGGTCATTTTATGTGCGCAGTTTCGGTGTTTTAACCTTGGTCGCTGCTTGTGGTTGGTTTTGCGCTATTGCTTAGCTCCTTTGATACCGCGCCACTTCAGGCACACCTATCAAGTTTTCCATTCTATAGCTTGTGTGCTACATATGTATTCATTATCAGCATGCCGCGTCGAAAATTTTAGCAATTAACTACTGTTTTCGTCTCGTAGCACCAATTACCGTGCACCAGAAAGAATGATATCCGGGGGTTTAGCTTCGAGGAAGTGCATTTCTTGTCAGCAGCCAAGCGACAAAGGGGTACACGGCTTTGAAACATATATTACCTGTGATTGCTCAAACAGTGCCGCCATCTGATAACGTTTCTAACTGCTGTGACAATGGTAAGGACCCCGATGCAGTGGTCCATAACTTGAGAAAGCTTATTAGAAATACCCCGGAACAGGCGCCCTTTATTCCTCTACTGTTAGGGCTGGTGCAACCGTGGATGCCATTTTTGCCAAAGGACTACCGGAGGCTGAGGCGAACTCCACGGAACTATCGTATATGAATGATTGCACCGGGCACTTACGGTCACACAGGTCTGCTGAAAGGTTTTCAGCAGGGATGCTCTGCTCTCTCGCTTGCGGCTGATGACACTGTATACCATCAATTGCATATTGACGGATTTAAGTCTTTTAATGCATCCAAGATGCATAAATGGCCGATCCTGCGCTGTCTCATAAAGCCAGTGGTCACAAAGCCATTCTTTTTTGGTGTCTATGTTGGGACCTCAAAACCAAGGACGTGGACGAGTAGTTGTACGACACAGTTTATGAGATCCGTTCTTTGAAATGCGAAGGATTATTCCAATTAAAATACGTTATCTGTGATACACATGCGCGCGCTTATGCGAAACGCAAGAAAGAACACTCAGGTTATTACAGCTATGACAAATGCACCCAACGTGGTGAGTATATGAGCCGCACAGTGACCTACCCACTTACGGATAGCGCACTGCGCGCTAATGCATCCGTTCGAAGGAATGCCCGCCAACAATCGCCTCTCGCCGTTTCGAATGTAGATTTGTTAGATGACTTTCTAGTTGCATATATGCATCCAGTACGTTTGCGATGCGCTGATTGAGCAAAAACGGGCACACTTCAACCATCAACAGTGGATTTTGACTGCGCAGGGCACGATTGATTTTAGCGAACGAACGCTTACGTTACTTCGGACCTTCTTGGACATCCGCTTTTCCACGTAAGCTTCCATCATTGGGCGAATATCGACCTTGGAAGGCAACTGAGTTGCTGCAGTTTTTGCTATATGCCGGACCACGTTGTTTAATCGGGGTATTGCCTAAGGCGTTGCATCATAACTTTCTAGACCTCACATTTACTATTTATATTATGTGCCACTCTCACCTTCACATTGCCTTATTTGATTTCCTTATTCCTTTAATCCATGTTTTTTAGATAATTATTTTGATCTTTACGGTCCCAGTGAGATGACGTGGAACGTGCACTCACTGATTCACCTGCCCGCTGACGTACAGAAGATGGAGACTTTAGACAGCTTCTCAGCATTTCCGTTTGTGTCTCACTTGTTTTCCATCAAGCGCATGATTCGAAATTCCCCGCTTACGGTTGCTCAAAGCATGCGACGTACGTCGGAAGAGGAACAGGTTCCTGCTATTTTCAGTAGCGCAAGCACGGGTCGGAAGGTGGAAATGTGTACGTATAAGGGTCACAAAGCATTTGGTTTGCGTGGCATTTTGTTTTCCACAGTGAAGCCAGATAACGTCGTCATCATTGATGCGAAACCCAGAGTGCTCACACATGGCTGTGAATGTGTCGAGGAACATGTTCGTGCAATGCAGGGAATTTCTGAATCTTCGTAATCTGTCCACGCATAGCATGCATTCCCCGACGGCATACATCTTCCGTGCATCGCAATTGTCAAAAGATGTATGTAGCTATTCCGCCTGTCATATTCTGTTCAAGTGCATCGCATTCCCCTTAGACGATTATTTTGTAAGTTACCCTAAGCTACACAGTTATACAATCTAAGGTCTTTCGTTTTCAGCACAGATGAATTTTCAAGGATACAGCTTTGTCAACCTACTTGACTCCGACGATTTATTAACTATTGTCAGTAACACCTGGCTTCGAGAAAAGGTGCGTATGCCCAAATACCTTCCGTGCGCGTTACGCACTACTATGCAACCGATGTAGATAGGGCCAGCACAGTTGCGTCCATCGTTAGCACGGGTAAGTCTTATTTTAATCTTAGCCCTCCTCGTTAACTAGCTTCCTACATGCCCGAGAAAGGAAACGTCAATCAGAGCGCGGTATGCTGCCATCCGCAGACGACACCATTCCGATGGGTCTTCCAGCTAAGGGTCCTATGTGAGTATGGTTTTTTATTTCCCTGTAGACGACGGCCCGTCCGCTCCAGCTTCGATGACGAAGATGCCGCACGTCCCACTAAACCCAAAGGACCTGCTGCAGCAATTTACGCACGTGCCCCCAGTTCTCACTTCAGTGGCATTAGTCCACCACGGCCAGGGTCATCAACAAGCAACCGTAAGCAGCGCTTTCCTACTGCCCCCATTTAACAGTAATCGCACCGACTGTTATTTCTGATGTTGCACCATCCAATCTGGAGGTACTAGAGGAACTGAAGGCGATTTAAGGTAAGACTTCACAGACGCATTGCGTTGCACTCAGCTTTATTTTAAGAGGAATTATGCTTCATCCGATCAGAACTGTTCGGCCATCGCCGCATGTCTGAAGCCATGGTGCAGATGTTGCAAAGACAGTCCCAAAGTCTCGCACCGGTACTCTGTCTGCCATTTCTCTCTCTCAGTGAGTGTAAGAGATATGATGAACGGCTGAAGGACCCAGAGTTCAAAAAGAGTCATAATTTCGTCTAATTACTGAAAGAATCAGGTCATTTACTTGTGTGCTGTGCACGGTGCTAACGTGCAACTCGTCGTCCGGGGTACCATGGCGCAGCTAATGATAAGATCAGTTGCCGCGGAGCTCGACTAGTCAGGCGCAGAAGACTTCTTTGCAATCAGGCGAACAAATATGAACGGCATTGTACAAGGTAGGTTGACATACCGTAATCCATAAAAACCACAAAAGCATCATTCGGCAACTCATGGGTGATGCGGCCTCGGATGCTGACAGTACACGGTACATCAAAACGTGGTTGCATTCTGCACGGCACAAGAGACCGTCTGTTGAGCTAAATGAAGTATGAGGTGCGAACGAGTTCCGTCCACTACTTCATTACGAACACCTTTAGCCTCCTACATTGTCCATCGCTGAAGCGGAGTAACCCTCTTGACAATGCCGCTTTTTGCTGCTACCGATTTTGTACTACACACGTTAATCTACATAAAACATTCTTATACCCCGATTGTCATGTTCTTTCGCTCCGTGCTTTTCTAAGGTGCGCGGTAGGCTCCATTTCGTTTTCTGCCACCTAGGTGTGTTCCCACGTCCAGCAACAACGGCAACACATAATGCATGAACCTTGGGTTCGGAACGTCAACGTCTTCCTTGGGTATTAAGTGCGTAGAAGTGTGATGTCCGCATTCGGATATCCATGCTAGGCAGTCAAGTTTTCTAAACCTGCCGGATTGCCACACGTAGTGGCGAATTGCTATTGGTCAACGCCTCCTTATTTTCATTGGTCCGTCGTAAACTGGACAAAATCCTTTTTAGCCGTCTCACGGTATAAGATCCTGTCCAGTTTAGCGTAATGCTCTCATAGGAATGCTTAGGAGACTAAGCTGGACAGGATATGGACATGTGCTACGAGGGGCGAAGCCCTCGCAGGTGGTCCGACATAACTAACTCAGACAGATGGCAGGGACTAACAAGACTAAATCCCTTAATGATCTTAAACGTCTCAAACAAATCCTCTCTCAACCTTCGCCGTTCCAAGGAAAATAATTCCAAGCTACTTAGACGATCCTCGTACGACTTCCCTCGTTGGCCTTCGATAATCCCTGTCGCAAAATTTCTGAAGCTTTTCCATACACCTGGCGTCACTACAGAGGTAAGGTGCCCAACCAAGAACACAGTACCCTAGACGTGGTCTGACCACTGCTTTATGTAACGGCAAGAATACTTCGGCTTTAATGTTACTCAGCGCTCTCCTAAGGCGATTTAAATCTTGTCGCGCTTTAGTGGATGCATAGCGACACCGTGCCGAATGCATAAAATTTGTTCAATATGATGACACCTAAATCGCGGCTTCTTCAATACACTGCAATGGGTTATTGAATCATTGGATGATAGAGAGCAGAAGGAAGTTCCTTTGTCAGCTCCATCACTTCCCAATCGTTGCGGAGAAAGTCTGAGTCATTGAGAAACAAAGTCCCACAGCGAACCATTGAAGCTGCATTGGAAACAGCTGGATCCCTGAAAACTAAAATGAGAATCCAGTAAATGCCTAAAAAGTTCCTCTGTCTCGTCAGCGACGACGGACTCTGGAAGGCGGTTCCAGTCATACAAAACGCGAGTGGATTAGTCAGGCTGGATCGCACTCGATGACCCCTTGGTTTGCACATTTTTAAACTGTGGCCTCTTGTTGAAAGCTCTGTGTTGAGATGAAAGAATTTCTGTAGTTACCTCCACAACACCTCTAAGCATATGTCGGGGGAAGATCAAGTCTCCGCGATGAAGACGGTAATCCAGGGAAAAGAGATTCAGTTATTCCAGTCGGAGAGAATAGGACAGGTCTTGCAGCTCAAGAACAGATTTAGATCCACGACGTGGAACCTTTTCAATCATATCACATTCAAACTTCGTAAGAGGGTAGGCGACAAATAGCCCCTACTCGAGAAGCGGGCGTACATGTAAAGTAAACAGGAGTCGGAAGATCCCCGGTGTCAAGCGAGAGAAGGCTCCGATTATAGACCATTTTCTTGTTGCTTCATTAGAATTGAGGTCAGACGAAACTATCACTCCAAATCGCTCTCCTGAGTAGTGTTTCTCAGCAAGGAACCAGCAATATGGTGGATTCCAAATGGGTCAGACGCGCCAACTTGAAGAACCGAACAAGTCTCGTGATTTTTTGGCAACTGCCACTTAATTGACCAATCATGTAGCATGTCGAGTGTTGATTGTAACCTGTCAGCATCTTCCATACGGGATATCTCCATCCACAGTTTCAGATCGTCGGTGTAGATTAGGCAATCCGCCTGGAGTGTGGCCGGTAAGTCATTGATGAAGACGTTGAAAAGCACGGGGTCGAGGACAGAACCCTGTGGGACTCCACTAGTCATGAGAACATGAGAGGAAAATATTTCGTTTAGTTGCACCTGCGTCGTGCGGTCGCGAAGAAAATCCGAGATCCAGGAGAGAAGATCCCCGGCGATACCGGTTCCTCGGAGTTTAGGCAAATTCATTCGTGCGGGACCCTGTCGAAATCTTTGCTGAAATCAACAAACACAACGTCAGACTTTTACCGGAATCTAGCGATTTCGCCCATTTCTCCTTAGAAACTAGTAAGTTCGAGGTACATTGCCGTGCCCTTCGAAAACCATGCTTTGCACAAGCGAAGTGATTCAGTTCCTGGAGGTAGAGATGAAGAGCCCGCTTCCAGCTCCGCTCCATAACTTTACACCAAATCGAAGTTAAGCAGGTAGGTCGTTATTTAGCTGGATCTGTCTGTGCCCTCCTTTGTATATGGGCTTGACGATGCCCACATTCCAAGCCGACGGGAGACGTTTGGCTTCAAAGGAACGACTGAAAACCTGACAGGTAGGAGGGGCGGTGTACTGTGCCACGGTGAAGATTGCGGATCTAAATCAAGATGTTTAACCCCATACTTGATGTTATTGTCTCCATGATCCAAAAGATAAGGAAAACTGGACCCAGTGTTGTCGCGGGTGGGAGTTTCCTTTGCGAAGGCAGAAGTGTACTGCTGGGCCAAAGGACTGGCTTCATCAGCTTCTTCGTAAAGTAAATTTTTACGTTCAAAGGAACAAAATGTAGGGATGTCACTGCCAGCCCTGGTGCTATTTTCAGATGAGAGAAAAGCATTTTGGGTGTCTTTCTGGAGTGTACTGCTAATGCTAGTGCATATTGCTGACGTTTCGGAAGCTTCAACATGATACAAACATTCCTGGTAGTCTTGTAGGAAGAGTAATCGGATTATCTTTATGATTGTCTGAAACGGTCCCACAATTTGAGTCTTCTGTTCATCAGCGATCTCAATTCACTGTCCATCCAAGGTGGAGTTCTATTGAAGGACTTTCAACGAGAGAAAGGAACTACCTGCTCCATTAGAGAAGTCATTTTGGAGAGCGCACGTTTCCACACATCATCAAGAGGAATGGGAACAGGAATACTCCAGTCTATACCGCATGCGCATGGAGTGGATCCGCAAGCCAAAAGTTCTGACGAAAAGCACATTGGCCATATATCGTGTGGTGACGTGTCCATTTGAATGCAAAGACACAATGATAACTTTTATCGATGGGTTGGAGAACAGTTAGCTTCGTGACATCTGACCGAGTTGGGGAGAGCACAAGGTCTAGAATGTTTGGCGTTTGGTCGGCCAGGGTGCGGGTTGGCATGGTGACGTGCTGAAACCAATTACCCTCGATAACAGTCACAAGTAATGCAGCGTCAAAGGAATCAGGTAGACGACCACAAAGAAGTAAGTCCCAATCGATATTAGGGGCGTTAAGTTCCCCACGATATGATTGTCCTTTCCCGCGCCGCGTTTCCTGCTCGAATCGAGCAATTGAACTCCGGATCTCAATGGCACTCTTTAGACAACACTAATAGTGAAGGATCTGCATCCGTCATGAATAGAGCACCAAAAGGCATCAAAATAACCATCGTCGCCACTAGTAGTCGCAAACAAAGTGCTTTTAGTTCAGCATCCTATTAAAGTAAGACGCCGTCATCGGGCCTACCTCCAAGGCGGTCGGCTCGACCGAGACGGTATCCGGAGATAGAAACCTCTGAATCTCTAACGTCCGCAAAACACCAAGCTTCGATTAAGGCCATCAAGTCTGGGCGAGTACATGACGCAATCATCGGTACCTCCTCAAGGTTATTTCCCCAACTGCGTACATTGACAAAAGTACACGCAGTTCGTTCCATTGCTCTACTGTCCTGGTTTGAGAAGCACTGGCCTCCCCCGGGTTCTCGGGGTTTGCCGGATTACGCTAGCCTCCACGATGTGGAGGCCTGTCTCACCATTCGCTCGGCCAGACCGGAGCTCATCAACGGCTGTATTCATTTTAATACGATGTGCGGGCGCAAAATCTCTCAGGGCGTAAAAAAGCTCATCTTTCGAACGTGAGGTTCGCAGGAGGATGCGTCGGCATTCCTCTTCGCTTTAGCATACGATGTTGTGGGGCCGTACCTTAGAAAGATCATCTTGCTTCCTGCCCATGAGGAAGGCCGAAATAGTATTTATACCCACAGCACCTTCACCGAACAAACTGGAAATCATTCGCTCAAGGAACCCTTAGTCAGCCAGCATCCGTTCTGCAAAGATGTCATTGGTGGTTACTGGGGCGTTCACAATGATACGACATCTTACACGAGAGGGTAGTAGAGCGCGGCCAGAGATCTGCGGCTGTTGTGACCCACCTTCCTTGATCAACTTTTCCAGCTCGTTGATTTGTCGAGGACAGCATTCATTTGGGTCTGGGAAGCAGGTTTCTTGGGTTTGGACTTAGAAGTCGCCTGAACATAACAGATAGTTTGGCACCGACTAATTGGGAGAGTGGAAGTTTTCCTCACCATGGCAGCGTAGGTCTCGGTCGTGGACTTACTGGGCAAGGCGTGTGTCAAAGATTTTGATTGGGAAGCAGATGGGACAAGGCTTCGTCTACCCGTGGGGTAGCTGAGCCGGAATTAGATGTGGACGAAAAAGGTGATGAACCCAGATAGTAAAATGCAGTGGAAGCTTCAAACTTCATTAGAGTATAATGAGGGCTCAGGACTGTCCGTCAGGCGTGGAGGCGTCGACTGTTTAATGAAGTACGTCAGCGGCTACAGGAGACACTTATAGCCGATGAAGTATACGGTTGCAGAGACTCACAGTTCAGGACAGATGTCGCAGCAGGTGATATGCAGCCATCCTCACACTCTGAGGACTGTACGACCTTAGAACGCGAGGGCACACATTTACTGCAACCCAGGCATTTTGACGTCATAGCCAACAACCCGGATACCTCTTCCCACTCGATAAATCGAACGTCCTTTTGCATGGCAAAATGTACGAACAAGTGGTTATTGCGGGAATCGGTGAAACATACACATTTAATATATTATGATTAACAAGTGCTTAAATATACATCCGAATGTGTAATTATTCATAGATAGCCCATTCCTACGTGTCCTTATAATAAAGATGTGAGAGCAAACGTGCTTAGTGGTTCTGAATGTAAGTTTTTGGGTGAAGTCCAGGTGCCCTATATGGAATGATGGTCCGAAAAGCACGGTTGATTGGCAATGAACGCGGTGGTATAAGTGGATTGGGAAATACATTTATCGTGAGTACATGGATTTACATTAATAGGTATTTATTTTATTCTCGAATTCATCGAGCCCTTCCATCTCAGTTATGATCAAAATACTCAAGTATGAGCAAAATGGGCTGCAAATAGGCCGTAAGATTTGTAAAGTATGTTTCCATCCTAAGCTTGAACAGAATGCAAGGTTTTGGAACGCGGAGAACTATTCCTGTGGATATTCAAGCGTAAAACCACTTTAACGTCTTAAATTTTGTATGGTATCCTTGAGCAGGAACGATTGCAAGCTTTACTGTCTCATACCAACTCTAGTCTTTTTGCCACCGTAGAGAGTACAAAGGCCGACTGACCCAGGATTCGAACTCCAGCCTCTGGGATGGCAATCCTGCAAATCGCTACGCTAGTACTTACCACGCCCCTTATACTTTGAATAAGATACTGCCCGTAGGTCCACTATAGCCACGTCCATTGCCTCAAGGCTGCTGTACCAGGGCTACACTGTCAAACTTCCATCGTTATCGAAGCATTCGATGGTCTGCTCGCCGAGAAACGTTGTGCGGTTCACCCTTCGGACGCCCGGTTTTCATCAGCCTTCGCTCTATGTATGAGTTATCTAGCCATGCTAACTCCCCTGCCACCACCAATTATTGCAGGTTATTGCGATTGCACACGTCAGGCGACCATACCAGCACGAAAGTTTTCCGAGAGGTCGCTAAGGTTCCGAAATAATTCCGAAGGAAACGTTTCCGGCTGTCAGTGGAGTTTTGGTGAAATGTTCGGCAGCACTCCTGCTTTACACCCTTTTGTTTATTCCCCAACACATGGCCTTAGAATACCCATGAGTTGGCCTCAACGTGGCCCGTTACCACAAATAGTGCACGCGGTTCCGTCACTTCCTCATGAAGGTTGTGCAAATGGCTATTGCATTCCTAATAATACTCACTACAACACCGCGAAGTAGGAAAAAGATGCAACCATAACGACTTGCCGCACAACCACGTGATCCAATGCTGCCGAATAATCACACCCCGCCCCTGTCCTGATGCGACCCCGGCCACAATACTACTGGAGGAACATCCCACAAACAGACTACGCAATTTCGTTACCGGGTCATCCCTGCTCATATGCCTACCAGCATGATGGTCCGCTGACCTTAGTCATAGCCCGTTGTCGGACATCCACGCAATCTTTCTCTGGTACAAGTTGAAACCAGCTTCAGAATCTACGAGCAGACATGACTTCGCAGCGCCTCCGTTGAACACTGAACTGAGTTTTTCTGTACGGCAAAAGTAACCCCTTTCATTAAGCTGGCATTAGTGACTTACCGCAAATATTGCGTGGGAAGCATCCGCTAGGGGCGCGACTATTCAGCTACTGAGAGTGTAATCCTGTACGCTAATCTCATTTTTAATGTCAGTACCTATAGCTGTGGCAGGTTCGAAATGAACAGCTGCATCTAATGTGGGTGTGAATTCTGAATTCACGAACGGAATGTTTCTACTAAATTGTACAGATTAGTTTGGTTATTCTGAGAAGTTAAGCGAAGGACCGTCAATGCTTTTAGTTGCTGCTGGACGGTTGAGGTTGCTATGACCTTTCAGATGCCAAATTTTACGAACGCCCGATGAGTGCCCTCTACCGGGCGGTCGAGTGACCGTTGTGGCCAACAGGGCAGGTTTACGCTGTACAACGACACGGATGCCATCATTGAAATTTAACTTCGTACAAGCGTTTAAGTTGAAGCACAGCTACTGCGTTATTGCTAATTTGTGCCGCTGTAAATGAAGGAGCAGAATTCTATGCGCACGCTTACAGGTACTAATTTAAACTCAGCAATGTTAAGCTTATCTTTAGTATTCTTAACTTTTCGCTTTATTAATAAAAATGTCTATATACATCAACCTAGTACAAACACAGTACTTTTCTTGCAATAGAGGCTTCGTAGATTAACCTGAATGCTCTGCTATAGGACAGGGTAAAGTCTAAGTCGATCAAAACCGTCATCGTGCAAACAGACCGTCACTACAAACGAACTAAAATATTTAACTTCCCGCAAGCGAATCTGGTCACATGTTTGTAGGACTCATCATGAGATCATTAACAGCAGCAGTAATTCAGCCACTTGAACTTATGCCTCGCTGCCATAGTACCATGATGTCCTACGAAATAAAGAATACTGAGAGAATGGTCTTACTTAAAAACCTTAATGCCCTAATAAGATATTCAGGGTCAAGGCGCCTACATCTTTGGTAACAACCTACAGTCACAAACATCGAGCTATCGTGCAACTATAAGGCTGCAGCAAAGAGACAGCTTCCATGCGGCTTTCACTGCCCCGCGTCATACTCAGCCATTACCCCGCAGATAATTCAGCACCAAACGCACCATAAACAGGCCATCCTATTACAAGCCATCAGTAGGTGGGCCACCGGTGTCGGTTGCGAGATAAAGCTTGTAAATGCTCAAGACAAGCACAAGGCGAGTCACGTGGACTCCAGCCCAAAAGAGGAGACGGACCAATGGCACCCAGTTTGGTCGTCAGTAACTTCATTGCCCGCTGCCAACTCAACTTCCGTCCACCTCGATCCTTGCGCCACCCTACACCTGACTGACTAAACAAGGCCCTCCTAGGTAAGCGCTGAATAGGCATACATAGCTATTGCCCGAGCCAACGCAACTTATTCAGTGATAGCTTTTGTTCTAGGTAGCTAGCATGTTTATCACTACTAGTATTCGCCTACGCACATCATCGTTTCCCACTTGCTGGTACCATGATTTGTAGACAAGGATGAGCAGAGATATGAAGTTGACTCAGCTTTTCAGACCAAAGGGTCCAAGTTTTACTCCCTTATAGCAGAACGGCCCTCACGGTGGCCTTGTAAACACGGTCTTCCAGACAGAGGAAAACTCTCTTTACTTGCCAAAGGTGTCGCATGTCCAAGAAGGCAGTACTAGCCTGCAATATGCTTGAACTGACGTACGTTTCTATGCACCCATCATTGCTGATGCAGCTTGCAGGATCAGTGAATTGCTCTACCACTTCGAGTTCCTCTTTAGCAAGTGTCAAAGGGCCATAAAGGGGCTGGTAGCCCTGCAGCAACTCTTGGAGCTTTGGAGGTGCGAACTGCGTACCAAATAACGGGACCACTTTAGACTAACTAATCAGAGATGATTGCGCCACCGCAACATCATCGAAAAGCAAAGCGATATAGTACGCAACAGCAAGAGCAACTAATCGTTCACCAAGCGGAACCTCAACGCCGACCTCGTTAGATACCGCAAGGGAAAACTCCGTGCTGGAATCCACGACGCAATCGAACAACAATGGGGAAACCGGACTACTCCAACGAACCAAACTTGGGGTCGGAAAGCTATCGGCTGGCCCTTCGTAGATCCAGAGGCTGCATGAAATGTTCCATTATACAGCATGTAGGATGTTCCCAAATTAAGTAGGAAGAAATTTCCATGCAATTATTTTGAAGAGCGTTCCTCGTTTGACTGAATCGAACACACGGTTCTAATAAGGGAACAGCTGTTGTAGGCCTGCGGTAGGATGGCGCTGCTCTAGCAGCTACCGCAATGTGAATATTTGGTCTACACAGCCAAGTCCTGGGCAGAAACCTGCCTGCCCTTTCCCAATCCAAGCTTCGCGTTCCACGGCGAGGTGATGAATAAGAACCAATGCCAGTAATTTTTTCACAACGTGTGGTAGGCTAAAACCCCAGTGGTTGGAACAGCCTGTGCAACTGCAGTGCCTGTATGCTGCCGCTATGATCGCTTCGCTCCGACTAGCCGGGACACACTTCCTTCCAGCTTCGTTCGAACAGGGCGGTCAGTTCTTCACAGCGGACATCGCCTTCATCCTAAGATGGCGCAGTTTGGATGGAATCCGTGCCAACGTTGGGAAAACGAATTGGAGCCCGTGATGGTGTTTTGGACTACAGCCTCTTATGGTGGCTCCAAACCAACCGTCCATGGCTCGTCCTGCATCACCTAAGTATGGAGAGGTCCGGGAGCATGGGGTCAGCTGAAATACTCTTGAATATGTTCCGCACAACGAGCCATAAGACGCTGTTTTTTGCGTATCAGTGCGCCAGGGCTGTCTCTGTTTGTCTCATTATCATCTGGTTTCCTGGAACCAGTAAGTGGATCCGCTGGCAAAACTTGCAATACTTGCCTACTGCACCTGCCTACTACATTTCTTGGGCCCACCTGGTCCAACAGGCATCCTAGTCAGCGCGTAAACTCCGCCTTAGTTCGCGCCTAATAGCCCGTCCGGTCACATTGTGCTCAGAGCCAGCAGGGAGGTTACTTCACAAGCCCGAATTTCCACTGAACTCTCGGAGATCAAGTGACTGGTGCAGCAACCATTGGTAAGAACACAAGCATATGCTTCTGTGTCGCGCACGGCGGCTGAGATCCTATTCCACCGCAACTCAGTATCATTATGACAAAGGAGCGAAAGTGCGGCACGCAGTGCATTTTGCTAGGCTTGTCTAACAGTGGGTTGAGACAATATTTCAGTCGCCAATCGAGAGACGCTTAGCGCTCCTCTCGGTAAAGTTCAGGGAGAAACGACAGCATACTAAGGTATGAGCAGCGTTGATGTAGGTAATCCAATACGAGCGACAATCCAGGTTGGAACCACGCCAGCTGCACCTTATGGCAACGTGGTCAATTTGGATACATCACCGGCCAGCTACAGGAGGACTCAAACTGACACTTCGGCGCCCACTAAGTCCAAAATCGGTGCTACTAAGGAACAACAATTTGAGAATAACTACTTATTTATTTAGCTAACTGGTGTTCCGCACACAGTTGCAGCGGACGCTCGCTGTTTTCCATGCGGTCCGAGCCAAGCCCATAATTACCACCCAGCAGAGCTCCTGAAGTGCTCAGACGCCCTATTTTGCGTTCATATCCCCCGCGAATATTATACTATCTGAACTAGCAGCACGGCGAAGTGGCGCGTTTAGTTCGTGATAGAATGTGTCCATGACAGCATCAGAAACGCAGTCGGTGGGAGCATAAGCGGAAATTACAAACAAACAGCTTTTTGTACTGCTTCATGAATAAACCTTAGCTGATGTCGTTAAAAGGGCGGCAAGTAACCAGCCGTTCACCGGAATCCAAGCAACCAACGATGGCTCATCCTTGGGGCTTGGAATGATACCTACGCCAGCTTCACCTGTGAGTGCTGCATCGGCATCCCCGGATGCGTGCAGTCAAGAACGAGAGGATAAGTCGGGTGCAGTTAATTCAACAACCCTATTAGGATCACCGATCTTAGTTTTGGACACACAACGCACATCAATATCCCGTGTGTCCAAGGTGCGTGTGTGTGCAGCCTGTTGACCTACTTGTCTTAGAGTGCGAAGGTTGAACGTCGCCATGGAACCGGAACAACGTGGCACTAGAAGGGTCTGTTGCCGATAGGCGTCAGGTGCGTGTCACGAGAATGTGGTTGCAGGTCGTTTCACTCCTATGGCACCGCTTTCTGTCAATTAAGCTGGGAATTATAGAAGGAAAGTTAATGATGGGTTCGGGATGGAAGTAGGGGAACAGTAGAAAAGAAAGGAGGCACCAGCAGTAGCATATTTTCACCCATCCGCCTTGCTGTAGGCAACAGATAACGCGACCGTTAATAATCTGCGCGACGGCCGATGCAGAGTGTAGCTTATGTTTGAAGAAAGTCTTGGTGGTATGTGAGATGAGATAGTTCCAGGGCGCCCAGACCAAGACAGCAGGACGCTTAGGATCCTCATCCATAGCCTCTGGCTCAAACGCCTTTCCGCAAGGCGGCGTAGCGTTATTATTCATTTAGCTCCACAGAACTAAACGCCATCCCATTTCAAATCCTCAACCTAAAGGACCGGGAGATTGCGCTTTCTGACCTCTCACCAAGGATCAACTTGTTAGGAGTAGCTCTTAATGGGCCCAGAGGCAACGCCCAGAATATCTCAATGGGTCAAGGAGGTCCGCAAACCGGCGCGTCACGTTAGGGCCCCGTCACGTTGAGACGGAAGTTGTAGGACTAGTAAATACTGGTCAAAGACATTGCGCAAACTTAGGCGCCGATTTCGGAAGTCAATCGGAATCGAAAATAACAGACAGTAGTCGAGTGGCTACACGAAGTCTCGGACCGGCGAGGTGAGTTCAGTACATCACGCTAGCTCGGAACTTAAAAGTTCAAGCTCAAGTTTAAATAGGTCCGGCACAATAGCGAAATCCCGTGAATGTTCTCTCTCGTGAAGGTCATTGATCCAACAGGGGAATCGGCGCGTGGATGTGCCAAGTAAAGCCAACTCAAAACACACGATTCACATGGTCAAGCCAAGATTGTCCACGTGCCCCGCACTAGCAGTCCCCGCTGTGCCGGCCACGCGAAGAATAAAAGAAAACAAAAGGAGCGAAAGAAGTGCACATGATTATCGAATTTCGTGTGCAATCTTAAGATGTAAGTTCAAATGCGTTATAAAACGTAGGCCGTAGCAGGAGAGGCAACGCGTAAGGCATGAATGGAAAGCCAACGAACAATGGGCAATAATTTATAATGAGTAAAAAATCAGGTGCTGGACATGTCCCTTGGGGTGGTTTGAGTGAGAAAAGTTAGACCGAGGAATAATGGAATCGACGGTTCGGGTGACTACAGCTATAACTGCACTGCCATATAAAGGGCGTTTGAAAGTAGAATGCGCACACAAAGAAATAAGGGTAGTGGTCATTGTTCGGGGAATAAGCGAGAAAAATAAAAGCTAGCATGGAGAACATTTACTCGTGTGCAGTTATCTAGTAAACAGGATATTGATATCCAGTTTCTACAATAGTAGCGTTTATCAACTTGTGTTCAAGAGGTATGGAGTGACTAGTTCTGGAGTGCGGTTACAGCAGTGTCAGCTTCTGTCGTGCATTAGTGCCAGCATCTGGTGGTCAGGAGCTATAGCACGTAGTGTAAATGTGACAGGGTATTGTCAAGGCGCTTTTTGTAAAGGGATCGGTTGGGAGCATTAATTACTTGTTCCGAGAGAGCATTCCAAGTCTGTGCCACTCGAAGGAAGAAATAGTTTCGCCGGCATTCCAGGCGGCTGCACTGCGTGGCCAGCTTAAACTGGTTATCTCTTAGTGGGGTGTTTTACTGAGTATTAGAAGGGAATGGAATGGGCGGTTCGGGTTTCTCAGGGTCCGGTACACCATTATGAGGTCGCCTCTTAGACGTCGATAACGTTCACTGTATATTTTGAGGGTCTTTAGCCTGAGTGGGTAGGAAAGGCTGGTAAATCCTCTGACGCTCTTCGTCGCCCTACGCTGCGCAGGATCCATCGCAGTGACATGAGGCTTTAGCCAGGGTTGCCACGCTTGAATAGCCTATTCCGCAAGCGGCCTCATATACGCACTAAGCATTTTTGGAAAGACTGAAGGGTCAAACTTCCCGAAAGCTCTGCGAAGAAGGCCAGCTTGCTGGTTTGCTTTCCTAGACGGCTATTCAGTCTGCTCCAAACAACCGAGGTCTTCTTAAACTATCACACTGAGATCTCAGTCGTGAAAAGCCTGCTGTAGAATATGTGGTCCTAGGCGGTAGTTGTACATACTTGTGCCGTATGCTGAGAACGTAACACTTGGTGATGTTGAATTGCAGCATGTTCTCCATGAACCATGTGTACGCATTGTCCAGGTCCTCCTGTAATGCTGTGTGCCCCTCCAACTTTAGCTCGTCCGCCAATAGCAGAAGGTTAGAAGATAGCACGCTCGCGAGGTCACTTATAAAAGCCAGTAAAAAGCTGGATTCAAGTACCGAGCCTAAGATACGTCACAGTAAATTTCGATGGATTCCGATGGGTGCTTCGAACCCTCAAAATCAGGTGAAGTTGCACGAAAAATCTCATATCTAGCCTAGAACAGGCTCGTCGGTTCCGTATTTCCGGAGTTCGTGGAGCAGAATGCGATGGTCTAGACATTCGAATGGTTGAGAAATCCAGGAGGGCCGCGTCGACTACTACCACAGCGCTTACAGATACCGCCCAGCTTGCACGAGCAACCAAGCGATTAGTGTTACAGGACCGACTTTGGCAAAATCCGTGCTGCTCCGGAACGGGAATTTTGCTCTTCTCCAGGTACCCCATCAAAGCCTCAGCTAAAATGGACTCAATAACCTTGGAGATCACAGGAACTATTGTTATCGGGCGATAATTTGCTGGTTCAGCACGGCTGCGACATTTGTAAGTTGACATGATGATTCCGTGCTCCACATCGTGGGGACGTGCAGCTCGTGTAGACCTTGTTGTAGGAAAATTGCTAGTGTTGCCGCCAAGCTCATTGCAGCAACTGTCGGCGCCTTCGGGCGGATGCCGTCCGCACCCGAGGAGCTGAACCCGCGCAGACGTCAGCCCCTCAATACAGCTGCAAAGAAAACCATATGTGCTTAAGCCATGACGGCGGCCCTATCTGCTTAGGCAGGATGTATGACAACTGTACGCATTGAAAGGTTCGGACAAATTGTTGCCCAAGAATGTTGGCCGCCTCTTGTGCGTTTGTACTAACCGGCATGCTGTGTGCAGAGCAAGAATACCGCGCTTACCACGCGCAAATTGTTTAAGTGTCTGTATAACAGTTTGGGAGTAGAGCAAAGCCTTTCCACTAGACCTTATTGCTTCTTCAGTTTATCCTCCCGCATGAGTTTGACAAAGTGGTTCCTTTGCGTTGTGTAGGCATCCCAGGTATCGTCGTCCGGGAAGGCTATGTAGGTGCGCCATGCCAAGTCCCTTATTGCCAGGCATTTACGTGTCCTGCTCCTTACGAAAGACTTCATCCTTTTAGGCCGGTAGGGTTGGGTTTCAAATGTGCTTGCAACGAGCTTGTTAAATAGCTTGACGAATCATCCGCAGACAATCTCAGTGGTCAATTCGGCTAAGAACGACCAGCTTGTTGCATAGATGAGATCGGACAGGTCGTCACAGCTGGTGAGGACATCGGAATACTTGGCATGCTCTTTAAGATAATCCGCGTAGCACATTAGCGCCGCAAGTTCGCTGCGGCCCAGGGGAGTACCGCTTATCACTCTTGACCACCCATTCTTCATTCGTGAATATTCGGTCAAATATGGAGGAGAATACACAAGGAAGCTACACAACCATGCAAAACAAATTGGCGGAACGTGGCTGCGAATGTCCGCGTGGGTAATCAGTCAGATGCAATCTTTTCGATAGAATACCACAAGTCGGCAGTATTCCAGGACTGGTGGGTCTTCGTCTGGGAAGCGTTTTCCCTGCAGAAGGCCACAATTATCTGTTTAACAACACTGCGACGTGGCGGATGTGACACGACTCTCAATAAAGTCACCGCCCCTAACACACGTTAGCAAGTTGACCGATACCACATTTACAAAGTTTTGCATATATCTGCTTTCGTACGAACAAGTCTAGATATTTTAGTAGTAACATGTCACTATTCTTAAATATTTTTCAGCTTTTTCCTCATGCTGCACTCACCTGCCCCGCACTTCTACTACTACTACTATGCACTTCTACTTCTCAACTTAGTTGCAACAAACCTTACAATGTGCACGTTTGCGACACAGTTAGGCATTAAACTATTTTCCAATTCACATTTCCGCGTTAAATATAATCCACCTAACAGAGGAAGGCAAACACACATTTCCTCATTTACAGTTATCGCGCAATCAGAAACGTCTCAACACAGTTTGGTTGCATGTACACATGGAGGCGTTAACAAACTATGCGACATATGTGCGCGTCGCGACTATGTCCGTAAGTTTTCATTAGTATTTTACTCTATGTTCACATGCGTATGCATGATTACCACTTTTTGCGTACTTAGGCGCTGAAGTAACATTAGACATATTTTACAACTGAATCGTATTGGGTAATTAACAGGCTCCAATGGCATTATACATCATTCTGCATCCCACACGACCTCCTCAACGTTGGCTATAATACACTGCTAGTTCCCCAAGAATCAAACCACTTAATTCCGTGATACATAAGAAAACTATAACTGGAATATTTTAGCATAGTTTAAACAGTCACACGAGGATGATTCAGGTCAATACACAGACCCGTCCTGGAAGAGAATCCATGATTGACCCTTCGGTCTACCTGAGGACCGTCCGTAGTGGGCCAGCCTACTGCAAGGCCAGGTTATGAAAACTGAGGCAACTGCTGGGAGCAAACCAGACGTTCGGATACTAGTGTACTCCCACCCAAGTCCTCTCTATAGGTGCCAACCATAAAAATGGGTGTGTAATTCGTTACCTACAAACGTTCGCAGGTACGTACTTGTCAAAACTTAGTTTCAAGCACCTCAAAACCTCCGGTACATGCTTGGATGATAAACGAAAACGAGAGCACTAGCAGTGGCGGCGAAGGCGAAAGCAACAATATCACTTGACGGAAGAAGCAGGCGTCAAGCAAAACGCAAATTCTTTTATGCGTATTCGAAACGTTTGCCTCTTTTGATTTTTAAATTGTTGCTGCCTTTTTAGCATTTAAAAGCTTGTCGGCTATTGGCGTTTGCAATAACCTTTCCGGATTCTTGGTTTTCTTACGGTTTTGGCCAAAATTGAAAAGGAAAACATGAATGGTGGAAGGAATACTTACCTATCAAGCGCGCCGATCAATGAACGCATCTATCCGACCTAGTAGACTTGTGCGGATCGAAAGAGAGCGTCGTCTTAGACGTGCCCCAGATGGCAAAGTTGGTGGCGTTGCTGAAGACGTGACCGTTGATTTCATGGGAGGCGGCGGAGCTGTAGTGGAATCTTGAATGGAGCGTGATGCTTGAGGTCAGGGTGTTGGAAGCAGGCGGGCCTTCCACCATATGCTGAGTTGGTTCGTCGGAAGGCAAGCATGGGTCTTCATCGAGCACAGGTTCTAAGTTGGCAAACCTTGAGAAATTACTCGTCACGGCCCCTCGTTTACCGTGACGATGCACAGTAAAGAGGCGGACAATACGCTGCAGCACTTAGGAAACTCTTAATAAGGGCCTTCCAGTAGTCTGCGAAGACCATCGCGGTGGAGCAATACGAACAAATAAGGATGCAGGAGATGTGAATCAAAAGCTTTACATCGTTGTTCTTCAACCTCCGGAAGTATGTAGTGACGCATGCTTGTGGCTGCCTGATGGGCGTAATACTCTTTTTACTGTATACTTCTAGGACTATTAAAAATTCGCTAGGTAAACGTAGTGGTCATTTATACATTAAGTTGGAGCTAGACGTAGGTAGATCGGCGTCTAGGGCTGATTGGATTCCACGTAGCATCATAGGCGGCACCTTAGTCCAACGCAGAGCATTGACGGCGCTAAGTGAAGCTCTCAGCGGCCGGTGTTAACGTTCCGCCATACCGTTTTCCTGCGGCTGATAGATAGTCTATGAATTTATCGGCATCCGATGAGTTTACGGGAATCGTTGAAGGTCGAATATACGGACTGCGGAGCAATATCGCAAGAAGGTGACCTGTACTATTTCCGTGCAGCGCACGTGAGGTTACCGGCATTTGTTGAGAAGACCGAACGCTCTGTCCCCATTACCTATCCAGCCCTATGGACTTTTTCGCACCTTATAAGTATGCCTCTCTCTATCCGGACCGTCTCCTCTCCTTATGGCGCTCTCTAGTTTCATTTCTTCTCCAATCGGACTGCCAACTCTCAGTGCCCTGTAATAACCTAGTCTCATCTGACCGGTCTGCTCCTTTGAACTTTTCCAGACTAGCAAGTTATACCGATCTAATCTCTAGACGCATAACTATGTCTTGCATATACTGACAGCCCGATAGACTTGTTTACACTTTATTAATATAGGCACTTCCATCAGTATCCTGTACACTCCATCTTTCTCCAATCGGACGACCATCTGTCTGTGCCCTGCAATAACCTAGTCTCCTCTGACCGGTCTGCTTCTTTTACCTTTTCCAGACCAGCAACGTTTAAACGGTCTAGACTCTGTAGACTCAAACTATGTCGCACTTACATTGACAGCCTGCTAGACTTGTTCACCCTCTATTCATATACGCACCTCCACCCCTAACCTGTCCACTTCTCGACCCACTCCATTTGCCCTCCAAAATCATTCTCATCTCGCTGACTATTCCCGTCTCAACTGATCGGTATCCTGCTCTCCAACTGCTGTGACGTTTCCGGCCATCGTTCAGATGACTGAGCGCCGTCTGTATTCAATCCGTCTACAATCGGACGGCCACCTCTTTGTGCCATACCCTAATTGAACCTCATCTGATCAGTCAAACTCTCTGGAAATTTACCAGGCTACCGGGATGTTAGCGGTCTAGGCTCCGTAGATCCAAAGCAGTGTCCCCCTCACTTTGATAGCTGGCTGGACCTGTTCGCCCTACGTTAATATAACCACCACTATCTCTGACCAGTCCGATCCTACTGACTCCACCTATCTTTCCAAATGAACCATAGGACTCAATCGCAATACGCTGACCAAGTCCAATCTCGGCTGATCGGTCTCCATCTCTCCGACTTCTGTGACCCTGCCGGCTATTCTTCGGAAGACTGTACGCCCTGTCACCATTACCTCGAGAGCCACGTTAACTGTCGCATTTCTTATCCGAGAACGTAAACTCTCGACTATGTCCTCTCCATATCGCGCTCTGCCTTTATTTCTTTTTCAACCGGAGAGCGTGCTCTTAGTGCCCTGCTCTATTATCCTCTTCGACTATCGAAATTCAGTTCTAGGCTCTGCTTCACCAACACACGTTTCTCTCACATTGCGAGCCTGCTTGACTTGCATGCCTTATATTCATTTAACCTCTTCCATCCCTAACCTGTCCATCTCTGCCGTCTCTTTATTTATCTTCTCACCTAAACTGTACAACATACACTAAGTGTGCCGACTAATCTATTCACGTCCGATCGGTCCCCTGCTCTCCGAGTTCTCTCAGACTGTTGTGACGTTACCGGCATTTATTCGGAAGACCGAACTCTCTGTCCCCAATACCTCATGTGCCTCATGGACTTTTTCACACCTTATAAGTAAACCTCTCTCTATCCGGACCGTCTCCTCTCCTTATGACGTTCTCTACTTCCATTGCTTCTCTAATCGGACTGCCAACTCTCAGTGCTCTGTAATAACCTAGTCTCATCTGACCGGTCTGCTCCTTTGAACTTTTCCAGACTAGCAAGTTATACCGATCTAATCTCTAGACCCAAAACTATGTCTAGCTTACACTGACAGCCCGCTAGACTTGTTCACCCTCTATTTATATAGGCACCACCACCTCTTCACCCACTCCATTTACCCTCCTAATATTAGCTGTTGGACTCAATCGCGTTTCGCCGACTAATCCTGTCTCGTCTGATCGGTCTCCTGCTTTCCAACTTCTCTCAGACTTCTGTGACATTACTAGCCATCGTTCACATGACTGAGCGCCTTTTCGTATTCCATCATTCTTCAATCGGACGATTGAGTCTCTGTCATCCGTAACTCAGCCTCAGCTGATCAGCCAAATTCTATGGGACGGCTACCAGGCTACCGGGATGTTAGCGGCTTAGGCTCCGTCGATCCAAAGCACTTCCTCCCTCACCTTGATATCCTGCTGAACTTGTTCGCCCTATGTTGATTTAACCACTTCTATTTCTGACCAGTCCAATCCTACTGACTCCACTTACCTTCCCAAATGAACCATAGGACTCAGTCACAATGCGCCGACCAAGTCCAACCTCAGCAGATCGGTCTTCTTCTCTCCTGCTTCTGCGGCGCCGCCTGCCATGCTCGGCAGACTGAATGCTCTGTCACCATTACCACGCATTTCTTATCTGTAAACGTAAACTCTCGACTCCGTCCTCATCGCGGCCTCTTTATTTCTTCTTCATCCGCCTAGCGACCTCTCAGAGCCCTGCCCTATTGTCTTCTCTGACTGCTTCCTAACTAGCGAAATGTAGTTTAAGGCTCTGTATCACCAACACACAACTTCTCTCGCTTTGCTAGCCTGCGTGAATTGCATACCTTAGATTCATGTAGCCTCCTGCATCCCAAACCTATCCGTCTCTGCTGACTCTTTATTTATCTTCCCACCTTAACTGTTCGACTTACTCTCAATGTGCCGACTAATCCAGTCTCGTCTGATCGGTCCCGTGCTCTCCGAATTCATTCAGACTGCCGTGATGTTACCGGCATTTGATGAGAATTCCGAATGCTGTGCCTCCATTACCTCTCGAGCCCCATGGAGATTTTCACACCTTAAAAGTAAACCTCTCTCTATCCGGACGTCTCCTCTCCTTATGGCATTCTCTACGTTCATTTTTTCTCTAATCGGTCTGCCAACTCTCAGTGCTCTGTACTAATTTAGTCTCATCTGACCGGTCTGCTCCTTTGACCTTTCTCAGGCTAGCAAGATATACCGATCTAAACTCTGTAGACTCAAAACTATGTTTAACTTACTTTGACAGCCCGCTAGACTTGTTTACCCTTTATTACTATAGGCACTTCCATCAGTAACCTGTACCCTCAAACCTTCAATCAGACGACCGACGCTTAGTGCCATGTTCTTCTTTGTCATCATCAGATCAGTGAGAGCTTCTGGGACTACTACGAGGCCTAAGGATGTGTCGGCTCTTCAAGTCTCGTCTGTTCGGTCTCCGGCTCTCAGAGTTCTCTCAGACTACCGGGATATCACCGGTGATTTTTCAGAACTGATCGATTCATACTTCGCACGAGAGCGTCCTTGGCTTCACCAAACTTTAGTAATAAACCTTTCTCATCCTGACTATCGTCTCCTAATTGCTCTCACGAGTTACTCTTCGCACTGCCGTCCGCATTCTTCCGCTCATAGCTGATTCTTTAAATTTCCTTTTCTTCTTGGAACGTTGCTTTACCTATGTTGCTCCCGCATTCCGTCTCAACCTAGTTGTCCATACTTTCACCTAAGATGTCGCTCGCATTCGGTCTGCTATCATCATCATCGGTTTACCTGTTACTCTCCAACAATCATATTAATCGCTTAACTTTGTCAACACGCTTTGTTGTATCCGTCCCTTGACCCTGCGCGTGCAGATCCTTCGTTCTACCGAGTAGTTGTAGTCTGAGTCACACCAGCGACGTGATGTAAAGAACGCGCTTGCAAACCATGTATACTAAACAAAATTACATAAATTTTAATGTATCATAAGCACCGTTGCGCGCCACCAGTCTGTGTTTGTGCTTCTTGCTTCATTGCTGTCTTTCTGTTTGGCTGCCTCTTGTCCGTTGCCCCTTTTCTCCCGAGATTTCCACAGATACATCCGCAAAACCTGAAGGTTTAGCCACTGGGACTGGTCGACCCACCCTCAATAGCTAGCTGGTTTACATGCTTGATCTTTTCTCCGGGAGATGAAGAACCCACACATCGTTCCAAATGGAGCTCTTTCCGCCATCCTGGAGAAGCTATTACCACGGGGTCTAAATAAATGGGTTTAGCTCGCCTCGTACTCACAGTAGAACAATTTACTCTCCTAGAATAATGTAGTTACATGGATCCACTGTTCCACAACTGAAGACTGACAATTCTGGCGTGATTACCTTTAATGCCTCAAACAATCCGATTCTCCAGTCACCTGGAGCTTTTCTGATGTCATTTCACGGACAGCATTGCGCGCTTATAAGCGGCTTTTCCGATGATCTTTCATGGAGTTCTCACTTGGCCATGGAGACAATTACACTTACATTTGAAGGAACTACTAGTCCACTTTGCGGAGAATCGCATTTATTCCTGTTTTGGACATATTTAGACACAAGAAACAACTGCACTCACCGTCCCTATGACAAGTCCAGAATGGATAGCTGGACACGGGTTGCGTGCCGGACAATATAATAGAAAATGCCGGCCTCTATTAACAATGTGGTTACTCACCCGCATCATTAGCATTCGACTGTGACACTTTTACATCATTGACTGGCTTCATCGACAATTGCCGGTTCAGTACTAAGCCATTTGGCAAACCAAGGAAGAATTTTGGCTGTCAACCGACTGCGATTAATAGAGTAAAATATTCGGTCTATACGGTGCATAGCCGACTAGCACTACAGTTCAACGGCATCTACGACAGTGTTCCAGGACGTGGTGGGTTTTCGCCTGGCAAGCGTTCTCCCTATAAAAAGCCACAATTGTCCGCTTAACAACACTGCAACGTGGCGGATGTGACTCGCCACAAAATAAAGTCACAGCTATACATTTCACACTGACGCAGTCCTCAGCCTCCTACGTCCAACCTGTGTAACTGATCTTACTATGAAGAATGTGTTAGTGGAGTACCGATCATCCCGGCTTCGTAATGTTCATTGAGTGCACTAAACCTTGTTTGGGCTCCTGTGCTCATGGTTCACTACATGGCAAATTTACCCCCCACTTTTATCTTGACGCAACAGCTTTTGCGCGCCACAGCGCCATCATGGTCCTTGATCTGACAATTACCTGACAATATGCTCGCTCATGTGGACTACATCTTTTCGTTTATTCCTTTCATTGTAACGAAATGTTTTAATATTCCAAAGAAGCTATGCATGTGTGCATAATTGATCATGCCTTTAAGAGGTGGGTCTCGTTTTACAGAGAATATATCATTTATTTATTTATTTATTTATTTACTTCCCAGCTGCGTATTACAGTAATACTTCCCTCTCATTGTACATAAACGGATCACCGTTGTACTTGTGCACTAGTACTTGTGGCTTGCACCCTAACAAAATACGAGACTTGCCAAGCACTCTTTTCATTGCCCATGCTGTTATATTATTCCCTGTAATTGTCCCTCTAACTTGAAATGCAACCAGTTCAATCGTGGCACATGCACTAAGTGTGTCATATTATTGACCGTGTGCAGTTATCAGTGTGCATGTTCACAATTAGGCATTCACACTGTCCTTCAGTCAGAAGAGTTATTGCGCTGCGGCCATCGCATCTGTGAGCACCTGATCAACACTGGAAACCAATGTCATGTTAAATACTCATGTACGTTTCTCCTAGTTGCCCCATAGCGATGCTCAAAGGGACTCAAAAGGCGCTTCCTGACTATAGCTGAAGCTTTGTTATCGGACGCCTTCAGCCGGGATTATGCAACCAGCGAGCTCTCGTGCAAGCGCTAATTCTGAACTGGTCCTCACGCAGTTAGCAGGCCTCAAGGTCACCGGTCCATCGTGACTCGTTTGAATCAGTTATTGATTGCTGTCCATAATAAGTTCCCAGTTTAACTGTTTCCCCTATCATCTGACGTCCTTGTCCTTGTACCTAGCTAGCAATAGCTTTTTGCAAGTTTTAGTTATCTGCTTCCTAATTGTAGCGTTTGATGATATTTATGGAAAAGCAATTTCTTCGCAATTGTTCTCCTCATGTCTGAATGGGCATAATTTATGAGTATAAGAATCTCTATAGTACTGCTTCTCAAAGGGTGGTCAGCGGATGCCCAGGGGGTACGTGGGCTACTTTCAGGGAATCCGCGTGATCCCCCAAAGTGTTACAATTCTATTAGGAACTTTTATGGACGCCATCAGTCTATTTCACAAATTTATGACAAACATGCTGTGAAAATTTTTAAATCAAATCTAACGGTTTACATTATAGCCTTGTGCATTGCCATGGAAACCTACCTCTTCCAAAGAGGAAGCTTGTTTTGGCTCGGAGTTAAAATGTGAGCGAACGAGGTTTTCCAAGTTCAGAAACATCGTGTGTTAATTTCACCGTGATGTCATGGGCAGTGGCTGGTTTGGTCGTTCTACGTGCGCTCAAGCTCACATAACCCAGTCTTTGTCCCGTTGAGGGGCAGCGAGAAGTATGCCATATGATAGGGCTCAAGTTTGCGGTCATTTCAAGTGTTACTATTCTCCGAAAAATAAGCAAACTGGAAGGAGAGGCTCGTTTGCGGGATCGCGTCCATGGAAGTTCAGAAGGCAAGCGTGGGTATTTCTGTGTTTAACGAATGTGCTCAGCCGATTCTGCGAACTAGAGGGAAAGTACATCAGCGAAGTTACAAAAGGGTGGCACTTTCGTTCACTACGATACTTCTTTCAAAGTCCAACTTATCATAGTAACCAAATTCCTTGTGTGTTTTGGACTCTTGTCTTTAATTATTTATCTCCATTGTGGTAGTTATACATGTAACATCAACAGGGACCATGAAATGAAGAATGGAATACTGCTAAATGTTTCACAGGAATATTCTTCGTTGAATTCAGATGTAGTAGTAGTTGGGCCATCCAATGTGCCTCCTGAGCATGCAGTAACAGAGACGTGCGATGTTTCTGTACTACCTGATGTGATGCAACATAAGACTGTGCCAACCGGATCCTCTGTACCAGTGAGTGAGAGGCGGAAATACAACAACATTTATCTTTGGTTTGGATTTATGGAGTCCAATAATCGTCCACAAGGTGACTTGTGTAACAAAGTTTTCTGAACATGATGCCTATTAAAATGCAGTGGCATTTTGAAAAAATTCATAGGGACTGTAAAGACAGAAAAAAAACTTACAGCGCATGCGAGATGAAATATTGAACACCCATACTACATATTTCACGCGTCGCATACGGGAGAAAAAGCTACGGAAGCATCTTACATCGTGAGTTATCGTAATGCGCTGACAGCAGAACCGAGAAACGTATCCGGCCATGCATACAAACTGCATGGAGATGACCTAAGACTCATCTTTTCGAAAAGCTTTTCACAGGCTGTTTCTGTGTGATTTCTGGTGCAAAGCGAACGATGTGTGCCTTGTCATGGTAGACAGCTATCGCCGTGCTTCTCCCATTTGCCACAACTTAGCTATGTGAGATTGCATTTCGTATTATTTCTATACAAAACAAAGTACCGAAACAGACCTGAAGCGTGACGAGATCCGAGGTTATAGCTTCCTCAATAACACCTAGTATCAAACAAATCAGCGCTGCATGTCGGAACAAATTTTATCCAAGGTACTAGGCCTTAATATAGTTGCATTTGCATGTGAGTTCGACAGCCTTCACGTTTGCCAACACAAATGAACAAATGTGCAACTTCAGTGTACAGCGATGAACTCCACCTCATTCTTATGTTATTAAAGCCTAGTTCTGTAGATAAGGAAAGCTCAGAGGTCCGTCGTGCTAGGTTACACTACGAAGGGGTACACGTGCCGAAAAGTTTGAGAACACCTGCTCTATAGTGACACACCGCATCCTGTTGGCCGACGGTGTCTGACCAATGAGGAAGCTACTCGTCGGTGCGTGTGTGCACCTTAGCCAAACTTTGAAACGCACCAACTTGAAACTGCTTATGAACCAAGTTGAAAATGCTTACGAACCAAGTTGAAAATGCTTACGAACCAATTTTCTTCCTCTATTAACTAACTTGACTCGGAAGTGGTATAGTTGACGCTCAAACCCCTTAACCGTAGCTTCTTTGAAAACATTTTCTGGGATCAGGTAACAGCGCTCGATGACTCGACGCGATAACCGTGTCTCTGCTATAACTCGTTCGGACCGCAGTTTGTCCAGCTTCATACAATGCCCGCAGAGGATAGATAATCTAGCAGGACTAAATATCATGGACAAATCAGTGCCAACATTCCCAGTCAAAATACGGTAGGTTAGGATTAGGTCCCCTCTAATTCTTCGATATTGCATTGACTGCATCCCCAATCTAAGTAGGCGTTCGGCTACGTTTGCCCTCGTAATCCCTTGACCAACCTAGTACCGACACGCAATACCCTTTCTAGTGCCATTTTGTCCCGGACAAGGCATGGTGGACAGGCCTGGACGCAATATTCTAGGTGGGATCGCACAAACGCCGAGAAGAGCTACACAAACACATCAGCGGTTAGGGTCCCAAAAGAACGACGGATAAACCACAACATTCGGAACCCTTTACTAGTTGCCTTCTTTCAGTTGTCTTCAGAGTGTAATATGGAACAGTGGACGACACCTAGATCAACCTGATGAGTCTCGTGAGGAAGTACAGTCCCATCGAGCACATAACTTGTGGAGGAATCAGACGCTCCGATACGCAGCACTGAACACTTTGGCCGGTTTATAGGCAGCAACCACAAGACAGACCATTCCCAGAGTCTATCCAGAGACCGTTGAAGAGCCATAGGACCTCCCGGGTTATCAACAATATTCCAGAGCTTTAGGTCATCTGCAAATAAAAGCGATTGTACCTCAAGCTCCTCTGGCAAGTCATTCACGTAGACTGAGAACAGCAGCGGACCTAGGGCAGAGCCTTGCTGAACGCCGCTAAGTACAGCCTGTCGAAACGAAAGACTGCTTCCCACACGAATACACTGTTCCCGTCCATACAGAAAAGCTGACACCCACTGGAGAGCACGACCAGCTATTCCATACTACCTCAACTTCAGCGAGTCGCGAATGGGGGACAGTGTCAAAGGCCTTGGCGAAGTCAATGAACACCACATCCACCGCATGTCCACTGTCTACGGCTTCAGCCCAGCACTCTCGAGCTACCAGCAAGTTCGTCTGACACGAGAATCCTTTGCGAAAACCATGTTGCTCGACGCTAAGCAGGTTAAACCTATTTAAATGGTTCTCCACTGTATCTCGTACTAATTTTTCAAGTAACTTAACGACCACACTAGTCAAGCTGACAGGCCTGTAATTAGCCGGTAGGTCTTTGTCACCGCACTTGAAAATCGGGCAGACAACAGCCTCCTTCCATTCGGTAGGCAAGATACAGCTGTTGACTTACTTCTGAAACACACAAGTCAGAGGTCCACTGAGTTCCCCTGCCAATTCGTGCAACAATTTTGGATGAACAGAATCTGGCCCAGAAGCCTTAGTTGGGTTCACCTCCTTTAGCAACCGGAGAACTTGGGGCTCCGTTACAGGAATTTCATCCAGACAACAGTCCTCAGGGACTCTTGGAGCTAACTCTTTACATGGCGTATTTGTCTCGCGGACAAAGACGCTTGAGTACTGCTTACCAAGCACGCATGCCTTGTCATAGGCGCTATAGGCATGGGTCCCATCTCTCAAAGCAATGGTGGAATGGGCGAGTTTGCACCACAGCGTCGTTTAACGTAAGCAAAGAATTTCTTGGGATTTTTCGAAGCAGTATTAGCTAAGCCCTTTTCATACTGAAGCCGGGCCAACCTAAGATGTAGCTTGCACTCATTTCGCACCAACCGATACTTGCCAAACGTGCTGATTGACGGAGCAGTTCGGTAAGCTCGCCGGCATCTGGACCGCTTCTTTAGCGGGCCCTTCCCCGCGGAATCTATACACGGAGGCTGCGCTCTCGATTCCCTTCTTTTTACCAGTGGGACGTGAGGTGCAGAAATGTCGACGAGGTGAGCCTTAAGCTTTTCCCAGGCTATGTGAACAGTGTCTGTCTCAGATATCACACAAGGCGATGACCTAGCTCCATCCCGCATCGCTTGGAAGTCCGCGGCCCAAATGTTCGGATACCAGCTGGTAATAGCTTGGCAAGGCCTGATAAGAGTACACTGGAAAGACAAGCAAACGTGATCGCTAGCGCCAAGAGGCATGTCGTATTTACTGTCACTTACAAAGTCAAGTGACTTAGCAAAAGCAAGATCTAAAATGGACGGCTGCTGATTGCTCATGTACCTAGTGGGGAGGTCCACGAACATGTGTAGTGGTACCTGCAGCGTTAAGTCCAGCAATTCTGTACCGAACGATCCCAGCGCAGAACTGCAAGCTAGATCATCCCAACAGACCTCTGGGAGGTTGAAGTCTCCCAGCACCAGACACTTGTTCGCAGAGTGAGTGCGTATAAACTCTATGATTCCATTTGATCAAAGGAGAAAGAAGGCAGAGATTGCGATATGTTAACATTTCGATTGTTCTCGTCAGTCACATACAATCAATCAATCAGGCAATCAATCCGATTGTCTTGGACTTGATTCTACGTTTTGATTGGTTTGCCAATTTTTGCCATGTATATAATTGTGTATGTGATTCCATTTGAGGTGCTCATAGGGCTTCTATACACTAACACGATCGTAACCTGAACCGAGGAAGCGCAAATCAATACTGCGAATGCCTCAACAGATTTGTCGATAGAATGAAAAACGCTGGTCCTCAGTACGTCAATGTGATAACTCACATAACGAGCTACACCACCCCCTTGACGGCCATGGGAGTGGTCAGCGCGGAACAGTGCGTAGCCAGGCAGATATAATTCGCCATCTGTGATTTCCTCAGACAGCCACGTTTCAGTGAAAGCAAGTATATCTGGACGAGATTTGTCTACGAGCAGACCCACCTCGCACCCCTTGTTCCTCAGGCTACGCACGTTACTAAGTACTACTTGGAGGGCTTCGGCACGAGCAGCCCTGGGTCATGCGCCAGTAGTATAGGTTCTGGCATGGCGAAAAATGACCGCTGGCTGACCACCTGAAAACCCACCAATCGGAGACCTTGCTCGCCAGCTGCGTGCTGGGCTTTTGGGTCTCTGATGGCTTCCTTTAATTTTAACCTATCCGCTAACGGAAGGTCTGGTTGCACACTAACCGTGGTACCTTTGAGCTTGAACGCAAATCTCAGTAAGGCCCTGCGCTCTTCTGGAGTGGAGAGGACCACCCTAAGCGGACGGGGTCGAGGATTCGGTTGACCAACCGGAACGTTTCCCAACCTGATGAGCTTCTGGACATTAACGCCAGGAAAGCCTGGTGGCTAAAGCCTGGTCGCGCACACTTTAAGCCAACCAAGATCATCAAGCATGCGCTCGGTGGGAAGAGCGGCAGTGGATTCCGTGACGTTTCTGAAAATCACACTGCTATCTGTGTAAGAATCGCCACGACGAGGTGTATTTACACCACATGCTCTACCATGCACGCCACACGGTTGTTTGACAGGAATCGGTGGAACTGAAGGCGACGGTACCTCATGTCTCACTGAGGGAAATGCAACACCAGGTGGTGTTTCCAACACAGGCGCCTGTTTCTTGAGCACTTTATCACCTTCCGGTATAGGGGTAGGGGGTGTGCGAGTTTTCCTTGCTCTCTTACGCTTATTCTTCAATGGCCCAGGAGCTCGTAACCCGCCTTCCATTTGGGGCGGGCCAACCATGCCGTCCGAGGCATCTGTGTCAGTTATATCCACGTGTACTGGAGCGTCCGGTAGGATGAACGCCTCGTCAACGGTTAGACTATCAGCAGAAGGACAGTCCGTTACAGAGTCCACATTCGCGATGTTCAGGGATTTCATAATCAAATCCACTTTAGAGTTGAGCGAGGCAAGAGAGGCAAGCTCGGCTAATGCCTTCTCAACAACTGTGAATCTGGATGCTAGTGCTTTGAATTCAGCACAGGTGAAAGCCGGGAGCTTCGCTTTCTGAGCGAAACAATCAGCACATCTAAACAGAAGATTTTCACTGGATGATAGCATGTTGTACTGATTTGCTCGGAGGCCGGTACAACTTTTGTGATACCAACGAAGGCAAACATCACACTGTATACCACCAGATAAATCTGTTACTGGCCTTGAACAGGCAGAATTGCTGCAAGCTGCATTCGACTCATCATACGAAGACGCAGGGTGTTCATTAGCCTCGGTTTCTCGCGAGACGAGCATGTTGAAGTGGAAGACAGAGCAGAATTTAAAAACTCGCATACAACCGTAAAACGACCACAATAAAAGGGCAAAACAGGGTGTAAAACAGGATTAAAAAGGGAACAACCGCAAAATTACCAGTAAGCGTCAGGAAGACGCTATGGCCAGTTTCACTTCAGTCGATCCAAGATATCTTGGATCAGAGGAAATTTGACAACAGTCAAATTTCGTTCCAAGTGTTTATTCTAACACTGTTTTCCACGTTATTTCAGCTAAAATTCTCGATCAGTATGGCACGCCAAAAATCGAATTACCGCGTACCACTCACAGGCAAAAGAAAAAGTGGAAAGAGCTAAGCAAGTGGAATACCAAGATATTTGAGTCATTAAAAAGGAACTGAACGGTGAAGGTGAATCAGGTAGGAAAAAGGAAAAGTTTGCTTTTGCCACCCAAGAGCATCGAGCTGGCGCGCAAAACCCTTAACCGTAGGTTCCCTAACCCCGTGATCTGGAAGCGAATTCCAGCGATCTATAACTT
Source organism: Dicrocoelium dendriticum (assembly GCA_944474145.2). Classification (NCBI taxonomy): domain Eukaryota; kingdom Metazoa; phylum Platyhelminthes; class Trematoda; order Plagiorchiida; family Dicrocoeliidae; genus Dicrocoelium; species Dicrocoelium dendriticum. Next base: position 58,027,771 of record OX104064.1, on the reverse strand, counting down.
GGTGCGACAGACGAGTTTCGGTCCTAATCCTATCAGACCGTTGTTTATGCAGTTTCAGTGGGTGACTGCGGAGATTAGGTAACGTAGTGGGACTAAATAGTCCTGATAGGGCTATCTTTTTGGGCGCTGCAATGGTGAAAATAAATGGAAAGTTGCGTCATGGTCCTAAGAAGTTACTGGCCGTAAGTCGCGCGTTTATTGTTTGGCGGTCTGTAGCAGTCGCCCAACTTCAGTGCACCCAAATTCATTGCACTACTGCGAACCCCGGTTTTATTGTACTCAACAGAGGAGACAAAGACAGTTTTACGCTCAGCAGTGCATCTTCGCAATTCATTGCGCAACATGCTCCACAACGGTCGGTCTAAGGGAATACGAAATATCAGTCCCTGGGTACGGGTTTCACGGGTGATATGAACATGGTTTGGCGTGTAAACATAGCAGGGAAATTACGAATAGATATAGTTCAAGTTCAAGTGGGACTGGAACGATAGGATGAATCCCGTAAATATTCCTTCTTGATCGGGTCGTCGATCCAGGAGTTTATAGAGGTGCTCGGACTTCTTGATGGATCAAGTTCAAGTGGGACTAGAACGATAGGATGAATCCCGTAAGTGTTCTTTCTTGAGAGGGTGGTCGATCCAGGAGTTGATTGGGGTGCTCCGACGTCTTTATGTGTCTAAAACGAAAACACCCGAAAAACGCCCTGGTCCACCAATTTAATGCCTACGTTCCTTACATTAGCCGTCCCAGCTATGTCATTTACGTGAAATAAGTAAGAGAGGAAGAAGAATCGAAGGTAAGAGAGTAGGGGAAATCAGTCAAAAGAAGAGAATAATATCAATGGCGAGGAAAAGTAAAGAAAATAGAATCGAAGTATGAAGATAGGAATTTGTCAGGAAAACGGAATGGGTTTGTGCTACCACCCAAGTGTGGGTAGTTGACGCTCAAACCCCTTAACCGTAGCTTCCTTGATAGCATTTTCTGGAAGCAGGTTCATTGAGTTCAATGAGTTGTAGAGAGCAGGAGGGAAATGCCTGATCAGCCCCATCGATTCCGTATCACACTGGGTTTGATGCGTGTCGTTGCATTACGACGTTCCTCGAGGGTTAGTCGCAATTGCAGTGACAGCCGCAAAGTTCCAGTATTCTCAGCAAATATTTGTCTATCAGCCGCTTGAAGCTTTCCTCGGATGGAGCGTGTGCAACTTCTTACGGTAGGCTTTTCCGATCAGTCACCACGCTAGTGGGTAGGTTGACGTCCATGCGAATTCTGTGTCTTCTTTGCTTAAACAGTTTCCAAGTGTGACCTCATGTGGAAGTCAGTGTTGGGCCGGAAGAATTGCTGTAACTCACTCCCAAGTTCTCCTCGTAGGATGCGCCTAGTGTAGTTGAGATCATCCCGGCGACGGCGGAGCTCGAGGGAGAACAGATTTAGCTACTGGAGTCGAATGGGGTACGGGAGATCACGAAGCCCCAGAACAGCTTTCGATGCGCGTCTCTGAATGTTTTCCAGCAGAGCGCATTCAAACTTTGAAAGCAGATGGCTAGCTGGAAGGCCATATTCTAAGACTGGACAGACGTACGAAGTGAACAAGGGTCGAAAAATCTCAGGAGTCATTCGTGCGAATAAGCTTCTTAAGGCACCCACCAGTCTCCTTCCAGTGGCCACCTTCTTCAGCGTGTCCTGCGTCGATCTAAGGTCAGGAGGCACGATATTCCCGAGATTTCACTCGTGGGTGGTAGTTCTGAGGAGAAACACACCAATGTGCTATGCACCGTAAGGTTCAGTGCTACCCATTGGGAGAACAGCGCATTTATCTCGGTTTACTGGCAGTTCCCACTTGATGGACCATTCGTGTAGCTGGTCTAGAGCCCCTAGTAATCCTTCCGCATCCTCAATGCTGGATACTGTTGACCATAGCATGAGGTCATTGGCGTAGATCAAGCAGTCGGTTTTAAGTGCAGTAGGCAGATCGGTCCAAGCACTGATCCCTGGGGAATTCCACTAGTCATAGGCACTGGAGCAAAGAGGGTTTGGTTAACTTGTACGCACATTTTCCTACCTCTTAAGAAATCGGCAATCCAGGAAAGAATATTTCCTATAATGCCAATTCTCTGGAGTTTATGTAGCAGGCGTACGTGTGGAACGTTATCAAAAGCTCTGCTGAAGTCAATGAATATTACGCCAACCTAGTTTCGGGTATCTATTGCTTCTGCCTATGTTTCCCTGGCGACGAGTAAGTTAGAGATGCATGAGCGTGCTCTCCGGAAGCCATGTTGAGCAGGTGAGATGAGGTTAAGATCCTCACAGTGTAGCTGGAGGGCGCACTTGAATATTCGTTCATGGTTTTGCACGCGACTGATGTCAGACATATCGGCCGGCAGTTGGCCGTGCCTTGTTGGTTTCCCCCTTGTAGTTGGGCAGGACGGTACCTGCTTTCCAGTCAGCCGACTTCGAGGGATTGCCGAAATTTTGGCAGAGAGGGGCGGCGACGTACTCAGCTATCCTTCTGAGGAAGCTGGGATGCAATCCGTGCGGGCCTGGGGAGGAGTTCGGGTTCAGTTCGAGGAGTAGCTTAGCGACTACTTCGGAGTTAATTTCAACTTGATCCATAGAGGAGTAGGGTGAAGGCAAACAGTTTTTGAGCATGTAGCGCCCTGAAAGATAGCTGCTATCTTTCATGCAAAATTTAATTTTTGGCCGATTGTACATTACCCCTTCTTCTTCCTTACGACCGGCTCGTCACACAACTGCCTTGTATGTTCCCGCGCTCATATGTACGCTCTCGCTTCGCTTCATCCGTCCGCTTTTTATTGTAGCCCATCGAATACAGTCCGCTGTGTCCGACTCCAGTTGCCTTCTGATACCCGCGCTTTATTTCGCACCGTCTCGGACTAGTATTAACTAGTCCCACAAATTGGTGACCCCGATTCGCATGCGCGAATTCCACGTCGTTTTCCTTGTTTGTATTTTTTGGTGAGTTCATTCCTTTTTCTCGATTATATACCTATATTCATTTGTTTCTTGCGTAATTTTACTACTTTTACCGTATTCTGTTCATTCTTTATCTTCCGACTCACATTTCGAGAGTGGCATCTGAGTCGTTTCACAGAGTAAACATGCTTACTTTGGCTGTTCCAAGTTTCATGGAAACAGTCCAGATGTTTGGTTTACGATATTCGAGATCGAACTAGAAAAGAAAGGCATTACGGCAGACCGTCCGAGGTACAATCAGCTCGTCCGACGCCTTCCTCCGTCGGTTGTGACGCTGATTGAGGACATTCTACTCTGCCCATCGAATGAGGCAAAGTATGAAACGATGAAGCAAGCGATTTTGGAAGAGTTACGGCCCAGCGCACGAACTCGATTTGAGCATCGCGCTGAGCTTCTCCGCTTACAACTGGCTGCCAGCCACATGGACTGGAACATCCCTCATCAGAAGGATCTCGATGCTGCTTGAGACCTTTTGTACTACAAGATGATGTTTATCACTGCTCGGGTTAGTGCAAGGGTCACAAAACGATCTCTCTCTAAAGAGCCTCCATGGGTAGATCAGGAAATTAAATTGCCCATGCTAAGAAGGCGAAAACTTTGGGACCGGTTCAAGTTCACTCAAGTGGCTCAATCTTACTGTCATTACAATGAGGTCAGAAATTTGTGCACTCTGATAAAGCGCGAAACGCGAAAATTATATGAGCAGCACCTGACCGAACAATCCGCGATTAATCCGAAGATATTATTTGCTTACCTACAAAGAAGCACTAAAGCTAGCAGTGGTATAAGCGTACTGTATTCAAGCAAAGAGTACACCGTGCTTCATGATGACATGGCGAAAGCTAGTCTACTATTAGTTTCGCAAGATTCCTCTGTGCATACGACGGACGCGCCATTACTTTTGAGCCTACTCCCTGTCACACCTCTCCATTAGAGCATGACGCAATTACCTCTGACAGATTACTGGAACTGCTTCTCGACTGGGACTGGAATTCTTCACCGGGTCCTGATGGCTTACATCCCTTGTTCCTCAAAACGATGGCGGAGTTCATTGCTGCATCAATTTGTCAAGTGCTACAAAGCTCACTTGATGCAGGTCGTTTTCCAGCTAAGGGAAAGAAAATGTTGTGAAACCGGTGTACAAAGATGGGAATCGCCATGATCCAGTGAACTACCGACCGAGTTGCCTGTCAACAATCCTCTGTAAAACCATGGTAAGGATTTTAAAACATGCCTTGCATCTTCCCTTTGAGGAAGTGGACGTCATCACTCTTGCTGAGCACGGCTTTCGGAGGGCACGCTCTTGCATTACCAATCTGCTTGTTGCCCGAGAAAAATGGGTGCAGTCAGTGGATGCTGGTCACTGCCTTAATGTAGTTTTCGTGGACTTCAGCAAAGCATTTAATAAGGTTCCACACAAGCAACTTCTTATCAAACTTCGACAGATTGGCTTTGCTGGTAATTTGCTCGCCTGGATCGCTGATTTCCTAGAGGACCGTAGTATAAGAGTGAAGGTTAACGAAGTTGCCTCTGGTCTTGTACTTATGATCAATGGGATTCCACCACGCTCCGTTCTTGGTCCCGAATTATTTAAAATCTTTATCACCGAACCCCCGGGAATGCTCTAAATCGACTGCTTGATCTATGCGGATGACCTTTAACTGTGGTCGGGAGCATCCAGGCTTGAAGCTGCTGACAGGTTGCAACTGACGCTCGGTCCGCTGCACGATTGTTCTGTCAAGTGGCAAATGTCTATCAATCGTGATAAGTGCTGTGTTCTCCCGATCGGTGATCACGAATAGTTCGGTGCTACCTGTTACTCTCCAACAATCATATTAATCGCTTAACTTTGTCAACACGCTTTGTTGTATCCGTCCCTTGACCCTGCGCGTGCAGATCCTTCGTTCTACCTAGTAGTTGTAGTCTGAGTCGCACCAGCGACGTGATGTAAAGAATGCGCTTGCAAATCATGTATACTAAACAAACTTACGTAAATTTTAATGTATCATAGGCACCGTTGCGCGCCACCAGTCTGTGTTTGTGCTTCTTGCTTCATTGCTGTCTTTCTGTTTGGCTGCCTCTTGTCCGTTGCCCCTTTTCTCCCGAGATTTCCACAGATACATCCGCCAAAACAAGGTTTATCCACTGGAACTGGTCGACCCACCCTCAATAGCTAGCTGGTTTACATGCTTGATCTTTTCTCCGGGAGATGAAGAACCCACACATCGTTCCAAATGGAGCTCTTTCCGCCATCCTGGAGAAGCTATTACCACGGGGTCTAAACAAATGGGTTTAGCTCGCCTCGTACTCACAGTAGAACAATTTACTCTCCTAGAATAATGTAGTTATATGGATCCACTGTTCCACAACTGAAGACTGACAATTCTGGCGTGATTACCTTTAATGCCTCAAACAATCCGATTCTCCAGTCACCTGGAGCTTTTCTGATGTCATTTCACGGACAGCATTGCGCGCTTATAAGCGGCTTTTCCGATGATCTTTCATGGAGTTCTCACTTGGCCATGGAGACAATTACACTTACATTTGAAGGAACTACTAGTCCACTTTGCGGAGAATCGCATTTATTCCTGTTTTGGACATATTCAGACACAAGAAACAACTGCGCTCACCGTCCCTATGACAAGTCCAGAATGGATAGCTGGACACGGGTTGCGAGCCGGACAATATAATAGAAAAAGCCGGCCTCTATTAACAATGTGTTTACTCACCCGCACCATTATCTTTCAACTGCGATTCTTTTACATCATTGACTGGCTTCATCGACAATTGCCGGTTCAGTACTAAGCCGTTTGGCAAACCAAGGAAGGATTTTGGCTGTCAAGCGACTGCGAATAATAGAGTGCAAAATCGGTCTATACGGTGCATCGGTTCATAGGTTCTTAGGATTGTAGAGAGCAGAAGGAGAAATCCTTTTTCAGCTCCATCGATGCCTGATCATTGTGTGGAGGCCGCGATTCCATGTTATGCGGTAATCCACAAGGGACCTTTACATTTACACTGGAAGCTGCAAGGACCCATCGTACTCAAAAGATAAGAGTCTAACATCCGCTTGAAACATTCCTCAGACTGGGCATCGACCACATACTTCGGCAAGTTATTCCAATCGTTGACTACGCGAATTGATAGAGTGAGAGCAGGATGAATCCGAAGTCTTCTGGGTTTATACAGTTTCCAGTTGTGGCCTCGATTTGAACTGTTTGGATTGGATTGAAAGCACGCCTGCAGCTCCGTCCCCATTTCTCCTCTCAGGATGCGCCTAGTGAAAATCAGGTCACCGCGTCGTCGGCGATAATCCAGGGTGAACAGATTCATCCGCTGAAGTCTCCGGGGATAAGGCAAGTCCCGTAACTCCAAGAGGTATTTCGATCCACGCCGTTGCACCTTCTCAGTTAGGTCACATTCGAACTTGGTGAGAGGGAAGACGGCAGGTAATCCGTATTCGAGAATGGGGCGGACATGGGAAGTAAACAATAGTCGGAAGATATCCGGAGTCAAACGCGAGAAGGCTCGTCGTATAGCGTGGGACCTCCTGTTGGCAGCAGCAACCCTTCGTATCGTGTCCTGTGTAGTCCGTAGATCAGATGACACCAACACGCCGAGGTCTTTTTCTAGGATGGAGATTTTGAGCAACGCCCCGCCGATGTGATTCGTCCCGAAAGGCTCAGAAGCACCAATGGGGAGGACCGAGCAATTATCGCGATTTATGGGCAATCGCCATTTGACTGACCACTCATGTAACGTATCAAGTGTAGCTTGTAATCGGTCCGCCTCGTCAAGACAGGATACTTCCATCCACAATTTCAAGTCATCAGCGTAAATCAAGCAATCCAACTGGAGTTCCGCCGGGAGGTCATTGATGAAGATTTTGACAAGTTCTGGGCCCAGGACCGACTAGCACTACAGTTCAACGGAATCTACGACAGTGTTCCAGGACGTGGTGGGTTTTCGCCTGGCAAGCGTTCTCCCTATAAAAAGCCACAATTGTCCGCTTAACAACACTGCAACGTGGCGGATGTGACTCGCCACAAAATAAAGTCACAGCTATGCATTTCACACTGACGCAGTCCTCAGCCTCCTACGTCCAACCTGTGTAACTGATCTTACTATGAAGAATGTGTTAGTGGAGTACCGATCATCCCGGCTTCGTAATGTTCATTGATTGCACTAAACCTTGTTTGGGCTCCTGTGCTCATGGTTCACTACATGGCAAATTTACCCCCCACTTTTATCTTGACGCAACAGCTTTTGCGCGCCACAGCGCCATCATGGTCCTTGATCTGACAATTACCTGACAATATGCTCGCTCATGTGGACTACATCTTTTCGTTTATTCTTTTCATTGTAACGAAATGTTTTAATATTCCAAAGAAGCTATGCATGTATGCATAATTGATCATGCCTTTTAGAGGTGTGTCTCGTTTTGCAGAGAATGTACCATTTATTTATTTATTTAAATGTCTTTATTACCATGGTCATGTCCTCGATGGTGTGCCTCGCAAAGTCGAGAATAAATTATTTATTTGTTTATTTATTTGCCACATTGGTGGTTTTCTGCTGAAGGATGCGGTTGGTTAGAAGGCTTTGGGTGTATTTGGTTCTCCAGATCTAAGAACTATCCAGGACACGTTGCAGTAAGTAGCATCTGCTAATAGGATGCATTGTGTCATATGAAGGTTGTTCTACAAATTGACTCCGCAGAACTACAGGCTCCTGTTTTCCTCCCACGTTCGTCCAATACTGCTAATACCTGTCATACACCCACTCACTAAATTTGAATATGAGTTAATTGAGAAGGTTCTGAGGCACAGATCCAAGTCTGTGGATATGCAACGTCTTTTGCCTTTTCCCCTTCGTCCCCAGTGTGTGAACTAATTTACTCTGGACTCCCGCCGTCACCGTGGTGATCTGATTTATACTACACGCGTTTTAAGGGGCGATATGAGGAAGGAGGTGCAGCAGTTCTTCCAGCTCTACACAAATTGTTTGACATGGGGTAACAGCTTGAAACTTTTTAAAGCTCGGAGGAACCATGCGCGGTCCGATGTCATGTTATCCACACGGGTTGTTCACGAGTGGAAAAACCTCCCTGAATGTGTGGGAAGTGCTCAGACAGAGGAATATTTTAAAGAATGGTTGGACAAATGCATGCTGAGCACGCCTTGTAGCAGTCTGGAGATTCCCCGTTTGCCTGTGCAAAATGCTAACTAAACTTATTTTATGGTACACCTAGGCAACCGGGGTGGTTCGTTGAACTGATTACTGAGTCCGAATGATTGATCTGCTCATCGCCATTTTTGCCTTGCTCACGTTTCGGTTGCAACCCGCGACTGCCCTGTGTGCTGTGCTTGCAAGTTCAATTTCAAGTGGAACTGGAACGATAGGATGAATCCCGTAAGCTTTCCTTCTTGAGAGGATCGTCGATGGAGGAGTTGATAGGGGTGCTCCATTTTCCTGGCTAGAGCGCCCACGGTGTCGTTCCTTTATAGCTAGATAACAGGGAATCTTTTACTGTACCAATAAACGTTTGTACGCAACTCGATCTGTCTTCTCGAATCGCTCCCAGGGCTTCCTCGGTAGTGGCTAATTTTGACATGAAAAATTGGCCTGGAGGGACTTTGTGGTCCGGTACACCAGGCTAAACGGTGATGCTTTAATAACTGCATTTGAAATAGATGTACTTAGGTTGCTTTGTGCTTAAGTATGTAAAATAATGATAGTTGGTAAGATGTGTAACGGTTCCGTCAGAGCAGGTTTGAAATGCCGAGAGACGATCGGGCTGAAATGGAGCGCACGGTAAACACACACGACAGTAACTCGACTAGTCTATGAATGCGTTAACACATGCAATCGGATGAGGAAGGAGCGTCACGATATCCAGCGAACGCAGCACGAAGAGATGCAACCAATCGGGCGGTCACCAACCACGGAAGGAAGAACACGACGGGAAGCAGCAACGTGTCTCTGACAACCAAAAACGAAGGTACAATCAAACCAAAAACGCAAGTCGTTCCAAAATGGTATAAAAGGTCCGTAGGTGCGTCAACTGGGAAATATGTTCATAACGATTCATTCATTGTTCAACGTGTTCGAGTCTGAAAAAGGAAAGAAGCAAGAGAATTAAAAGTGGCTGTTCGTTCAAAGTCCCGTTACATTTTCGGTTTTGTTACGCTGCCCCTCCTGCATTGGGCACTGCCCTCGGTGCCTCCGTGTCTGCTGCCGTAGCCATCCCGCCTTCGGGTGGTATCTCTACAGTTCCTTCCACCATAGGCAGGCATCCCGTGGAACTATTCCGTCCGATGGTGCAGAGTTCGATGACGAAAGTAGCTGGTTTCTATTGATTGTAATGAACAGTTAAAACGTCTGATCTCGGCCCTTTGACACTCCGAATTACATTTACCGTGGGGAACGGATAAACACAATTTCGTAAGGGCCTTGCCATTGGCAATGAAATTTACTGGACGCGCCTGCAGGAGGTTTCGGTCGGTGTAGCCACGCATGGTCTCCTACGTGGTGTTCTAGCCCGAGACAGAGCTGGTCATAACACTGCTTTTGGCGGTTTTGCGCATTTCTCATGTTTAGCAGGACGCTGAGAAACGCAGATCGAAGACGCTCCCGTAGATCGCGTACATACTCCAAGAGAGAACAAGCCTCTAGCGGTGTGGTCGGAGACATAAGTTCTACCGGAAACCGAAGCTCTTGACCGTGTGTTAGATAAGCTGGAGAGTAACCCGTGGTTGCATGCACTGCCGCACGGTAAGCCATCATGCATTTTGGTAAAAGCTTATCCCAACGATTCGTCTGTTGTCGTTCAGTAAAAGTTTGTAGGATTCCTTTGATAGTTCGGTTCGTAAGTTCCACCAGTCCGTTTCCCTGGGGGTGATAGTGTGTAGTCCGCGTCTTCCTGATAGAGAGCAGCCGACAAACTTCGCGCATCAGTTGGCTCTCGAAAGCAGCGCCCTGATCTGAATGAAGTGATAACGGGGCGCCATATCGAGCAACCCATTCGTTTACAAAAGCGGATGCGACCGTTGCTGCATCGGGTGGTTTGATTGGAACTGCTTCGCACCACTTCGTAAAGTAGTCGACGAGGACTAAAATGTGTCGATTCCCATTCGCCGTGAGTGGGAGAAGGCCCATCAGATCTACACCAATGCGCTGACCCGGTGCGGTAGTGACCATGGGCATCAGAGGAGCTCGCAGGGCGGTTGCAGGTGACTTCACAGAAGTACAAATGTCGCATTCCTTGTAGAACTTGGTAACATCGGCGTGAATCCCCGGCCACCAGTAGCGTTAGCGTACAGCAGCTTCCGTCTTCCTCTGACCCGCGTGGCCTAGCTCAATGTGAACTTTCTTTAAAACTGGTGGTATTCGCACCGTCGGAGTAATACGTTTCGGACCAGACTTATCCAGCAACTACAAAACTCTACCGACGGCCTTCAAACTACCCCAATGTCTCCAGAGCGCACGTTCCTCCGCTGATCGAGATTGCATTTAGATCCCAGAAGGTTTCGACGATCCATCCAGTTGACGCTTGTAAAGGTTGGTAATTTAAGGGTCATCAGACTGGTCATTGGCCCATGCTGCATTCACCTCTAGATCATGTAAAACCGCGTTCACTTCTTCCGATGCAGGAAGTCTGGAATGCGCGTCTGCATTGGCATGTCGTGCGCCGGGCCGGTCTTTACATGTGAATTCATACTCTTGTACCTGTTCTTGCCGTCGCGCTACTTGTCCCTTAGGTTCACGGAAGTTTCGAAGCCACTGAAGAGATTAATGATCCGTTCGAACCAGAAATGGTTTTCCAATGAGGTATGGTCGAAAGTATCTGAGAAACTTGACCAACGCCAATAACTCGCGTCTGGTGTTGCTGTACCTGCGCTCCCGTTTGTCTAGACGGCGGCTAGCGTAAGCAATCACAACTTCGCCACTTGATGTTTTCTGTGACAAGACTGCTCCTATCGCGTTAGCACTGGCGTCTGTATCCAGCACGAATGGTCCCGCTGTATCAGAAACGTCAGGAAGGCCAAGGATTTGTGGTGATGATAGACATTCTTTCAGTTGTGTGAAAGCTCGATTACACTTATCGGTCCAAATGAACTGTCGGCCCTTTTCGGTCAGACGATGTAGCGGAGCCGAGATGGTAGCGAAATTACGAATAAACCCGCGATAATATGAGGCAAGTCCCAGGAAGCTTCCTAGATCCTCCACATTACGGGGTCGTGGCCACGATTGAACCATCTCACATTTACCAGGGTCGGTACTGATACCGTTTGGTGTGATGACATGACCCAAGAAAGTAACTTGGCTACCCAGGAATCGGCACTTAGAACCTTTCAGCCCTAGTCAGGCTTGCCGTAGCCGTTGCAGGACAATGCGCAGTCGGTCATTATGTTCTTCGACAGAACTGCCATGGACTATAACATCGTCCAAGTAAATTAGGCATTTCTTCGGCACAAGCCCTTCCAAAACCTTTTGCAGCAGCCGTTGAAACGTTGCGGGAGCGTTTGCCAACCCAAAAGGCATTGTCTCAAACACATAAAAATCCGATGGCACGATAAAAGCTCTTACCTCGACCAGATGGGCGGACCTCCACCTGCCAGTACCCAGCGGCCAAATCGAGGGTTGAATAACAACGTGCATCATGGAGCGCATCGAAAGTATCATCGATACGTGGCAGCGGAAAAGAATCCTTTCGGGTAACCTCGTTCGGTCTCCTGTAATCTACACAGAGTCATAGAGATCCATCTTTCTTTTTAACTAGGACGATGGGAGAGGCCCACGGTGACGTTGACGGACGAATAACCTGCTTCTCCAACATGTCCTTAATCATATTATCGAGTTGAGGTTGGTCGTGTATGGGGAATCTCCGGGCCGGCTGGCGAATAGGGCGTTGGGTGCCCGTGTAAACTTCATGCTGAATTATGCTTGTAGTCCAAGCTTGTCATCACCAAATAAATCCTCAAACTCTCGGAGCAAAGAACAAAGTTGCATCTTGTGTTTTAGAGGCAAAGTCATATCATTATTTAAGGGATCGATTACGTGGGACATAAACGGTGAAGCTTCAGATGATTCGAGCAAAACCGGACAGGAATGCAATGAACTCAGAGCGTTGCCTGTGCTGTTCCTTAACGGATCATGTGTCAAAGTAGCGCTGGAGAGGTAAAGAGTACTCGCGTGTTGGCCCAAAAGTTCCATTCCCAAGATGGCTTCCCATTTGAGGTTCCGACAGACTAAAAGCTCGTGAGTAGCTGTGATTTTGCCCAATCGGACCCTGGCGATTAGGGAGGATACTACTAGTAGTTCCGCCCCGTTAGCAGTAACTACACGTAGCCGTTTCATACGGAATACTCGACGATCACTGAGACGACTGGCTACATCCAATCGCAACAGAGAACAGGATGCCCCAATGTCAATCAAAAACGCAAAACAGCATCGTTCAGGAACCCAACCGTGGGCAACGGACTATTTACCGCATTACAAATCAATGCAGACATTAAGTGTTCAGACCTACCTCATGGTCTTCGCGGCCTGATCGGGGGATTGTGCCCGCAGTGTTGAGCACGCTTTCCAACCCGGTGGCAGTACCAGCAACACGCGTTCGGCGGGTTCGGTTTAGGCGTAGTGGTTTTCATAGTTTCGTGTATCTTCGCTGTGGTGGGATCAATCGCAAGGCATTCACGAATTCCAGGGGACTCGGAAGTGCTGTCTAGTATGTCCATTGCCACTTGTGTCCGCGCATCCTTCAGCAAATCTTCGAGGCGGCATGGTAGTCTGCGCAACAACTCGTTACGAAGTGACTTGTCGCGGAAGCTCATACAAAAACGTTTGCAAACACAATTCTCCCGTGCGGAAGACGAAACTTCTGGGAAAGCTTTCAGTGCGAGGTCTCTAAGCGCAAGTGAGAACACATGCACCGTTTCGCCGGGCAACTGGTTGCGGGTAGCGTACCTTTCCTCGTAAATCACAGCAGGCTCTGATTTTATAAATAGACGGCGCAAAGCCTCCCATGTCTCTGAGGAAGAAGACTTCGGAGTAATATCCGTTGAACGGATGAGGCGCTAAGCTTTGTCGCTCAGAAAGCTGAGAATAAAAATTCTGACATCTTTCTCGGGGATAGTGGATAAGTAGGCTGAGACCTGAAATTCCCAGTTTTCGAAGTCATCGTCCGGCTGAAAAACTGGCGGCTGTCGGGGGGTTGGACAAAAACCATGTGAACATTCGTGTCCAAGACAGCGAACATTAGATTTTACTTCAGGTGGGCTGAACTCTTGGTTGTTTTTTTGTGTATGCTCCCACCTCTGACACTAAAATGTAACGGTTCCGTCAGAGCAGGTTTGAAATGCCGAGAGACGATCGGGCTGAAATGGAGCGCACGGTAAACACACACGACAGTAACTCGACTAGTCTATGAATGCGTTAACACATGCAATCGGATGAGGAAGGAGCGTCACGATATCCAGCGAACGCAGCACGAAGAGATGCAACCAATCGGGCGGTCACCAACCACGGAAGGAAGAACACGACGGGAAGCAGCAACGTGTCTCTGACAACCAAAAACGAAGGTACAATCAAACCAAAAACGCAAGTCGTTCCAAAATGGTATAAAAGGTCCGTAGGTGCGTCAACTGGGAAATATGTTCATAACGATTCATTCATTGTTCAACGTGTTCGAGTCTGAAAAAGGAAAGAAGCAAGAGAATTAAAAGTGGCTGTTCGTTCAAAGGCCCATTACAGTTTCGGTTTCGTTACAGATGTATTAGTTGTAAATTGCGCTTTCTTTCATCGCGATTTTAAAAAATACCAACATTACAATAAGCAGACATGAGATATGTATACCCCTTATCCAAGCGGGTAAATTATTGCAAGCATAAACTTTACATACATGATGCAATTGAATTAACACTTAGTTGCTCCATAAAACAGCCGTTTACACTACACTTTTCTTTAGCATTTGCCTGCTTTAATTATGCCGTGAGATTCAACTAAGCCCGTAGTCATCTCTTTAATTTATCCTAACCGTTTTCACGTAGCAAATGCAAATAACATTATTTTCTATTTTCCCGCACCTTAATACCACCAAAATTAAGGATATAGTCTGCAGCCACTCAAACAAACCTGGATGTTACCGAGGACAGTGGTAGCGAAACCTTTTCCCGTCATGACAAAAATTGGCCCTTGCCCTCCCAGTACAGGGGACTCTCTAAATAGGTGACCCCGACTCCGAAACAATCTCAGCGCCAGATATTTCGAACTTTTCTCCGGTGAGCTGGTCCCATCTATTTTTCATATTTCCCGGTTTATTTTTGCATTCGGTAACCCACTTTTGCGTCAGTTTTTAAGCCATGGCATCCGTAGACTATAAGGCAGAGTCTCTACTAAGCGTTGTATCTCTCACTGTGCCACCTTTTGAGACATGGATACTCTTTTGTTGTTCGCTCATCTTGAGGCTGAGTCTTACAACCACAGAAGCATTTCCGAATACGCGAGGCATAGCAAGCTCCTGTCCTATCTTCCCAAGGAGACATCAACGCAGGTCCGTGACGTTATAATTTCTCAGACCGAAAACCGCTATGAAGCTCTTAAGGAGGCCACGATCAAGCGTGTTGTGCCCTCTGAGAAAATTCGCCTGCAGCAGCTTTGCAGCGGTCTGCAGCTGGGTGACAAACTGCCCTCAAGTCTGCTACCAGAGATGCAGTAACTCCTTGGTACATCAACTATGGACGCGACATTACTTCACTAAATATGGCTACAGCGACTACCGAAAAACACGCAAGCGATTCTCGCTACAGTGACCCCCGTTTCGCTCATTCAACTAGTAGATTTAGCGGATCCAGTTATTGAGCGATCACAGCAAAAGCCGACGCCAGCAAGATCAATGCCGTCGCGTCCCGGGCACTTCTATCACTGGCCTACAGTCAACTATAGAAGCCCTGCAAACACATTTGCAACACTTATTCGCCAGGTTCAACACCTTACTATGAACCGTCATCGTCATAGCCGCTCAAAATCGCCTTTCAAACGTTCTAAGTCTAGCAACAGGCGGGCTAGCTGCTGGTACCATTAGCGCTTTGGTACCGCAGCTCGTAAATGTGTCAAGCGTTGCAACTTCGTTGAGAAGCAAGGAAACTTCTCGGCTGGTCCGTAATGGCGACGGACGCGACCGGCCAACATCAAGGGGATATAACTTCCGGCACCGAGTTTCTAGTCGACACCGGTGCAGAAGTTAATGTTAGACCCGGTAGCCCCGATGAGGATGTCTCGCCATCGCCGAGCATTCTGAGTGCCGCCAATGGCACACCAATCGCAACTTTCGGTGAAAAGCTGCTAACGCTCAATTTAGGCCTCCGGCGAAACTTTCAATGGTCTTTCATAGCCGCTGCTGTGCCGTTCGCCATCATAGACATAGGCGTTCTTCAAAGCTTCGACCTCATCGTCGACGCTAAAAGAAAGAGGCTTGTCGACTCCAGGACAAAGCTCAGTATTATCGGAACTAGCGCCAACGTGGCTGAAGTCACTCCCATTCGTGTCCTACCTCAAGTTTCACAACCTTATTTAGAACTTTTCAACCCGCCTCCTAAACCTGTTCACGTCCTGAACGATTTGCCTCCTGTGACCTCAAACATCCTGCATCACATTTGCACTAAGGTCCCACCTGCTTCGGCCCGTCCTCGCAGGCTAGCCCCGGACAAGCTCAAAGCTGTTAAGGTGGTATTCGAGCAAATGCTCGAACTGGGAATAATCCGCCCGTCCAAAAGTCCATAGGCATCACAATTACACATGGTACCGAAGAATTCCGGTGACTGGCGCTCCTGTGGTGGCTACAGGGCACTAACCAAAGTTACCGTCCCGGAAAAATACCCTATTCCGCACATGCACGACTTGACCTCAGCTCTAGCGGGTAAGTCTATCTTTAGCATAGTCGACTTAGTTCACGCCTACTAGCAGCTACCTGTCGCGCCGGAAGACATTGCTAAAACAGCAGTACTCACGCCATTCGGTCTATTCGAGTACCTCAGCATTCCTTTCGGCCTCAGCAACGTTGCCCCAACTTTTCGGCGTTTTATTCATGAGGTAACGCGAGGACTCGAAGACGTTTACCCTTATTTCGATGACATTCTCATCGCGAGCTCTTCTGATGAAGGTCATCTTCAGCACCTCGACGCTCGCTTAAAACGCTTAACACAGCATAGGGTTACCGTCAACCCATATCAATGCGAGCCTGGCCAAAAATTCCATCGACTTTCTTGGCCACCGCATATCCGCCTCTGGTATTGAAGCTCTGCCAGACAACATCCAGGCGCTGAAGAAATATCCTGCACCCAGATCCTTCAAACAGTTACGCCGATTCCTTGGTCTGGTCAACTGTTATCGACGCTTTATTGCTAACTGCGCGAGCATTGTTCCACAAATGACTGACTTACTCCGCGGTAAACAACGGTCTTTTCATTTTGCAGACGACGCTAGGCTGTCTTTTGAGAAGCTCAAAGACGCCATCTCCAACATAACGCTACTTGCCCATCCAGACACATCTGCATCACTCTCACCGACTACTGACGCATCCTACACTGCCGTCGGTGCAGTTCTTCAACCACCTATCGACCACCGATGGATACACCTAGGTTTCTTTTCGAAAAGTTTACAAATTGCCGAATCGCGTTACCGCACCTTCGGTAGGGAACTGTTAGCTATCTACCTAGGTATCCGACATTTTCGTCACTATCTCGAGGGTCGACGTGTTACAGTCTTCACTGACCACAAGCCATTGATCTACGCAATCAATGGCGCAAAGGATAAGTATTCTCCGCGTGAAACCAGACACCTAGACTACGTTTCTCTGTTTACGACAGACGTACGACGTGCCTCAGGTGCTCTCAATCCCGTCGCGGATGCGCTTTCATGCATTCAACGGATCAGCTTATCGCCGGGCACCAACATTGATCTAGCCGCTATGGCTGCTGCCCAACAAGCTGATTCTGCCGTAGACAAACTACGGTGCAACACCTCGTTGAAACTACGCGAAGTTCCACTTGCTTCATCTGAAGGGACCATTCTTTGTGTCCTTTCACAAACTTCTCCCCGACCCTGGTTCCCACTTCCATGCGTCGACTAATTTTCAACGCTTTACACAACCTGTCTCATCCCGGCATATGTGCTTTGCAGAAGCTCGTCACGGAATGCTTCGTATGGCCTAACGTCAATCGCAATGTCCGCCTTTGGGCACTGCATGCTTAGAGTGTCAGCACGCCAAGGTCTACAGACACACCAAAGCCCACTTGGCGTCTTTCCCGCTCCTGACGCTCGTTTTGCACACGTCCACGTCGAGTTGGTCTGCCCTTTGCAAAGGCTACGTGTACCTGCTCACTTGTGTCGCCCGATTCACGCGTTGGCCATAGACGATTCCGATAGTCAACTGCTCATCCAAGACAGTTGCGCAAACATTCCTAGAACGCTGGGCAGCTCAATTCGGTTGCCCAAGCGTAGTCACCACTGACAGAGGATGGCACTTTGACGGATCCTTCCGCAAGCTACTCAACGTTCTTGGTTACTAACATAACCGAACCATCGCATACC
Source organism: Dicrocoelium dendriticum (assembly GCA_944474145.2). Taxonomy (NCBI): domain Eukaryota; kingdom Metazoa; phylum Platyhelminthes; class Trematoda; order Plagiorchiida; family Dicrocoeliidae; genus Dicrocoelium; species Dicrocoelium dendriticum. The sequence continues at coordinate 58,010,185 of OX104064.1, read as the reverse complement.
ATCCGGCAGCTAATGGGATGGTAGAATGGTTCCACCGGCAACTCAAAGCATTACTCCGTGCCCAATCTAACACATCCTGGCACGAAGCACTTTCGCTCGTTCGCTTAGGCATGAGAAACACGATTAAAGCGGATTTGCACGCCACTCCACCGTCACTAGTTTTTGGATGCACACAACGCTTACCTGGTGAACTCGTTTCACCAAAAGCGCCAAGAACCTTCGATTATGGCGACTACGCAGCTCATCTATCTCATCACATGCGACAGCAACAGCCTGTGCAACCCAGAGCACAGAGCTCGCATACCAAGATAGGTGAACGCTTAACTACTTGCAGGCATATGTTCGTTCGCACTGACAGCGTACGTCGACCAATGCAACCTCCTTACTCTGGTTTGTACCGTGTCATACGCAGAAACGACAAGACGTTTACCATTGACTGCAATGGTAAGACTGTGCCGATCAAACTCGATCGACTCAAGCCAGCATTCCTCGACAGGTCTAAGTCTTCGGTGCAACAATCAGTTTCATAGCCTGTGCCATCACAGCTCGCACCGCAACCTCAGAGGAGTCAGTCCGCTCCAGCAGAACCGACAACCTCAACCGACAGCACTCCTACTCGCTCGACTATCAATCGAGGCGGTAGGAAGCTCAAACCTTCAGTTCGTTTTCGGACTTCGTTAGCACTTACTATTTTACATAGAACGTGCCACTGAAATTTTCTGCTCTTACCAAGCGTTTTCGAAAATCCAGACAAATAGACCAAAATGTCTGAAACTACCGAAAAAGAGCAAAACCTTTTGAAAACCCAAAAACAGCTTTGCGCGTTTTTCGCTCTGCAGTCTTTTGTGTATTGCTGTGCATTAATGCTACTCTTTCATTTGGCTTTCCATATCTACCGCCGGTTGGATGCACCACGGTTTCGCTTTCGCTGGATTCATGCACGTCAAATGGAAGTAGAACAAACTTCCCGCTCAACCACATACGTGAACTTTATTAACTGTCCCCCACAAACAGTTCTTTGCCGTTTTGACGCCGTAGGGATGGCACGGGTGAGAGCCCGCTAGGGTCCGTTTGCATGGTTCTCCCCCAGCAGCTGCTTCAGGTTTCACAACGTGAGTTCGCAGAAGGCTGGCCCGCGGCTGACATTCCTCAAGTAGATCGAAGGACGGCTTACACAGTCCCTCCTGGGAGAGAGCTATGTAGCAGACTGGAGATTCCTCGGTCCGCCTGTGTAAAATTTTAACTAAAATTATTTTATTGTACACCTAGGCAACCGGTGTGGTTTGTTGAACTTATTACTGAGTCCGAATGATTGACTTGCTCATCGCCCTTTTTGCCTTGCGCGCGTTTCAGTTGCTACTTGCGACTGCCCTGTGTGCTGTGATTGCTCCGTTCCCCTAGCTAGAGCGTCCACGGTGTCGTTGCTTTATAGCTAGATAACTGGGAAGCTCTTACTGTACCAGTAAAAGTTTCCCTGCAACTCGATCTGTCTTCTCGAATCGCTCTCTGGGCTCCCAGTACAGGCGACCGCCACTAAAGCCTGGGTTCAGCTCTTTTTGCTGCAGCTGCAACTATTCCTCTGGGGAAAACAGTTTAGCGATGACACTTGTCATCGCGCCTATGAACGGAAGGTGATGGAGCTGACACGGTTGTTCCTTCTGATCTCTACAACTCTATGAAGGTCGAAGCATGCGGTTACGAAATATAGAAGGTTGATTGCAAGGACAGCAACGCTACCTAAGGAGATAAATGGTGCCATTTTCAAAATTGGGACGTGTTACGAAAGGAAAATTTTATGCGTAGGAAATAGGGTACCAACGCTAGGTTTTAAAGCTAACACAACTTCTTAACTAGTTGTTGAAAATTTAATACGTGGTATGTCGTTGCTACCGATATGAGGCATGATATGATACCTAAAACTGAGGTTTGTGTCCAAAGCCGTTGTTGCATGATAAAGAGAAAAAAGGACAACCAATTTGTGAAATGTGCTAATGCAATGTCCAGTGCAACATCTTATGTAGTTAATAAGTTTCACAGTGCAACTGCTTGGGGCATAATTATTTCGACCATATTTCATGCAATTTTACAGAATGCGTCGAACAGTTGATAGTTTGCAACCGCTGGAACTTACCTTTAACCAGGTTTCTATAGTTGATTTCATGCGTAAGTTGAACGCGCTGTCGGAAACGTATGCGGATAAACCTTCCGCATAGAAATAGGTAGATTTAAATACAAAATATTTAAATAAGTAACGTTTGGTGGCGTAACGAAAAGGAAACCAAGTGCGTTATCATTATTTTGCTTACTTTCGTTGCTTTGATGAGAAGTCCTACACGCAGGTTTCGACGTACGTGCTTGTTGTCCGCACGGAAGCTAAGAGCATACGGTTGATGGAGTAACTGTGTGTAACCAATGCATATATGAAATCATTTTGTTTTCGTTGAGGTTATACTTTATTTGTGTAACGCATGAAGAAGTTTTAAAAGGAGTGGGAAATATGAGACACACGGGATTGGAAAATAGTTATTTCCATTATCTGTATATCATCGGAGCATGGCAGGATTGCTGTGTGCAGCATTGAGAATGTAAATGCGGTAAAACATGCCGATTCAATTAACCATATGTAAGTCCTGCTTATGTAATGTTGGTAAAAAATGTACATCTATGAAGTGTGCAGACCTGTACAGTGGCAATGTATAACCAGCTAAAGTGGTGGTAGTATAAAGCGAATTACCTGGTGAAAAGACGGTGCTGCCCGGTTCTTTTGAATACTTAACACCCAACATGGTGTGTGTTAGGGGATATTTTGTTAAACATATTTCATTATGTCTGGTAGCATACTTTTAGAATTTGAGAAGATATGAATATAATTATTAAGTGATCAATAAAGTCAGGTTGCCATTACCGTTTAAATGCAATATAAGCGGTGATAGTCCAGGTTCGCTGTTAACCAGCAGGCATATTTTATCACGTGAGTGAGTCGCAGTAGGATGTCAACTGGTTAACTGTGGTACCTTAGTTTAATAGTATTTAATGTTTTCCTCTTTATTCGCTTTCGTCTCGGGTTGCATGTTGTTGCATTGGGTACCTGGCCATTTGTGTTCACCTTGCTTAATTCTTGTACGGGCATGTTTAAGAACTTAAGCTGTGGAATATTGTGGATATCCCGATGGGTCCTGAGGCAACTCAGCGTGCCTTGGATAGGCTCTTGTAATGTTCTATCGTATGGTTGATGTCCTTGAACAGCGTCAAGTGCTCGGTTCTCTAAACCGGAGCTGCTACTCGTCCCACCCGGTTTGTTGTCGGCGGTGGTGAGATGCCAGCTGGCACTCAGTGGGTTGCTTTGGTGGTCGTGCACTCTTCAGCAGTTTATTCTGGCAACAATTGAGGGAATACTGCTTGTTCTGAGATTTCCTACGATGTCGTTTATCCGAAGAACTTTCGGAATCAAAACGGCCAATTTCGTTGTGAAGCTATTCTCGGCCTTTGTCCGACATAACCTAAGATATTGTATCTAGACTTGTCCACCATGTGCTATCATGAGAAATTAGACTTGAGAGTGTTACGTGTGGGCACTGGGTTATTGCCGGGTCTACGGGGCCAGGCGCATCCTGTACGGTTGTTCAGTTTGGGCACGTAATGCGTGCACTACGCAAGGATAACAGGGGACCTTATGCTTACTTATCGTACTTTGACGGTTAAGATCGATTGATTACTGTTGAAATCGGCCATTATTGTTCATGGATACAGAAACGGCTAACTGCAAGGGATGTAGGAGACGCTGACCACCCTCACACTTGTAGTCCCTAAGGGCATGCGCCGGAAGAGGCGTGCGATGCCCGATAACGCATCGCGTTAATGGAGAATCCGTTCCCTCCCAGTGAGGACGTATTTTTCTTAGCAGAAATGGGTGCTTTGGGGACTGTCCTTCTTTACTGTGGGGCTTCGGTAATGTTGACCGATGTTACGGGTTAAGGTACGGTATCGGAGCAGGTTGTCACTGTAACGTCGTTGATACGCTGCATTTCGTAAACCCCCAGGAGAGACAAGGTGTACAATCCTTTACACAGTGTGCCGGGTGTGGGCGCGCATATGCTGTGTACGGCATCACCAATCTGGTCCGTCAGGACACGGAACGAGCAGAGAATGGAACAAGTCTTACGTAACGCTGCATCAGCAGCTTTCTTCTAGCAATGTGGACGTCACTTACAGCTGCTGTGTTAACTAACTGCCGGAAATGGAGAAACGCAAAGGCCACAAAACAGTGAACAAAGACCGACTGTGAAACCACCTTGTGTAAGCTAAAGGGATAGTTTTACTAGAGAGCAAACCGCTGGGGTGGTAGGTAGAGCACGAGTACCTAGAAGCGGCATGAAAGGGTATAGAAGCCATAAGCCGTTCAGTCCCAGGCAAAATACTCCCGCACGTGTGGGTGAGGCCAAGCACACACATCCCTACGCGGCGGTTCACCAAGCAGCTGCACGGTAAAATGACGTCATGAACGCAGCGTGAGCGCAAGAAATAAATGTAGTACAGATAGTAATTCAAGGGCTTCTTACCTTTTCCATGTGTGTTATACTACTGCTTGGCAACGCACAATGTTTCTTCAGGTTGGCTGGAAGAATAAGTTGTGATAAAGGAATCGAGGACGGAACGTGTGTTATCAAGAAGCGGCAAAAATTCAGGTGCTGCTGAGGTCCTTAGGTATGTATGACCACTCCCATCATGTGTGAGCCCCATGACGAGGTAGGCTTACGTTCCGTAACCATCAAGTAGGGGTGGCACTACACATGAGAGCAGGGTGTGTACCTAAGGATCAAGCAAAAGCAGACGAGTGGTAATAAAGGAAACATGTAAAAGGACTTGCAAGCATCGATGGCGGAAAAAGGCTCCTGTCCATCCTACGACGCGCACAGCTGCTGATACCAAACGCCGCAGTCGGAGCACATGATCCAGTCAACCACCTGTCCGCTCTGTCATACAGCATGCTTTAAGGCAAAAAGCGCAAAGGTATTTGCCATAAGTGGCTGGGAATTTTGCATTTCAACGACGCTTCCTTGGTGGCAAACACACTCTGACGGTGCTGGCGCGCAAATGTCTAAAATAAAGTGGGTTCCCTTTTTTCTCCCGACCGAGAGACACATGTGGAATGGGCACTGGCTGTTGCTTACGTCTTGTGCCGTCCCCGGTCTGTTCATCCAGCTCTACAGCTGCGAATTCATTTATGGTTTCGGCGGCTGAAATCTCAAGGTAATCCAGAGAAATAGTTAGGTTGTGTAGAAACTCTCGAAACTGATCTAGCGATGTCCTATACATTGCATCGCCAAAATTACAAACCTGCGCCTGAATATTACAAAGCACCGGCCTGTACTCGCAACCTCTGATCCCCAGTTACCAGAGCCACTGTGGAAATGTTAGGCAACAGGACGATGGCGGACTACGCGGTTGCGGCCACACGCGGACGTTAAGCGTGCGACATCACCCAGTGGCTTCTGGGTAATATTTCGCCCACCGGTCGGCCTGCCGCGTGCACTGCATGTACGGTGTGAGCGCAAGGAAGCACACATTGCCGACTAAAGCTACATTGGTAATTAATGCCAACACGCATTGAGACGGTATATGGACCACTGTAACCGTGCACTTGCCATCTACTATTAGACAAGTCGGTCACGGTTGCCTTTTCTCTTGTGTGGTGGCATCGCAAACGCATCCTTTAGTACCCTGCCAACTAAGAAGCAGCCTATCTGAGGCTATGAAAGCAAGGGTCCAATGCGGGCCTAGGGAAGTACGTATGGCATATCAAATCTTGCCACTGCGCTTGGGCATCGTGCACGCGGTTAACGACGGTGGTAGACAGATCTACTAACGAAGTTTGCCCTGAAAGACCGCACTTTATATGCCTAATTTCATGCCCAACACAGTTTGTTGTATATCAGCGGAACAAACAGGTTGACGGCAGACGGTGTGCTGCCCATTCACAGACAAAAGGCAACCAAGTCCTTACCAAGTATCTTTGCGCCTCGATGTTTTGCGCTTTTATGACAGGCAAGCACCTGTCTAACTACGTGGAGCTCCTCGCATGCATCAAGTTCCGCACCCACTGCTTACTCAGCAAACTGTCCGTTGCAGTTTTTATGGGTAACGTGTTGCAGCGACGGGGACATCCCGCAGTAACTGGAACTGGCACAATAAAATGAGCACAGTGGTGTACACGGCTTGAAAATCATGGGCCGGGGCCATACACTTATCGAGCAACACTGTCCTTGCCGGTTCATTCGCTAGTAACTTTAGGCGCATGTTGTGCACAGCGTTAACAGACAATTCCATTACGTCATTCGGAAGCTAGCCGTAGCAAACTACGCGTTTTATAGCATGTACATCTACCAACATACAGTGCCGTTGTATGTAGCCACCGCCGTTCATTTGGTGTGTTGCATCCGCCAGCGTCACCTCACTGTAAAACTGAACGTGGTTAAGTATACAACTCAAAAGAAAAATTGGAACCATTCCTCCGATTCCTCTTACTTGACATTACAAATACCAACGCCCTCTAGCAACGGTACAACAGCTTCCACTGAGTTCCCGTACACATGTTCCCCCATCTTATGTCTAATGGTCCGAAGGTAGTATTAGTACAACTTTTCAACGTAATGTATGCACGCATGATTCCGGAGCTCGCGGAAGTCCTTAAACCACTGGGTCACACGATAGAGTTTCTCCTCCACGTTCCGCGGTAGACGCCTGTTACCTACATAGAGAAACGGCTTGCCCGCATGAAAGGTATGACGGTGTACAACGCTGAAGGATACTATGTCTTTACGCTAGCCGTTTTGCAGTATGAGAACATTGCCCTAGCAATCGTACAGCACTTACCTACAGTTCCTAAGCCTTTCTTAAGTCTTATACCTAAACTTACCGCTTGCACATGTGCGCAATTCGCAGGCAGTGAACGCAACTATGGTGTCCGGAACTGTATCGCAAACCCTGGGGCAGCTGTTTACCGCTTCACTACCGGTACGCCTCAAGACATCTTACTTGCAAAAACATGACGCAGTCCACATTTAGAAACGCTTTAAGTCACGTTCGAAATTCTCAAATTTGCGGTACACACGCGGAAGGAAGACAGCACTGAAAGCAACCGTGTCTTCGACAGCCATCACAGCGGCTGAATCCGCCAACGCACTTTATGTTGACTTCAACCTGTCATAATACTCAGGTAAAAACATGTCAACACTGCAGCCCATAGCCTTTTGGCTACATTATTAGCCCTTATGGCCCAATGTGATATTTGCTTTCCTACACCAAAGTATAGTAGATTGTGGTCCGCTACGGCAACCTCCCAGTCACCTGCTTATCACTGACCGTTGTGTAGCACGGTCCCAGTGAAATGGAACAGCAGGCATCAAGAAGGCAAGCACGAGACTTAGGAATTAATTAGTAAGGTTTGATTAATTAAAATTAGGTTTATAAAGTGGTACATAAGGTAACGTTCGTAGTAAAGCAGCTTACCGTAACCATGATAACATGCCTCCAGAAATTTCAAGGTGAGTAATTGCAGTGAAGTACTGATATTTCAAGGGTTTGTTAAACGTAACGTATCCGTCGTCTAATAAACGTGAACCTATCTAAAGTTTCCTGTGTGTGAAAATATATTGACATGTTATGGGCAATATATAGGTTAAGCTTATCTCGCATGGTGTGTTGGCATTGCTCGTTGGTGATGAATTCTTATGAAATATCATTTGCTGCAAAAGGAAAATCAGGGAATTCGCAAAGTGAAATTAATGAAAGCATGCAGAAGTCTGAAAGGAAAATGGTTTGATGTTATATGTTAACCGTTAACGTGGATCGAGAAGCCATATTATTTTGAAATGTGCACATAATTGAACTTTTTATATAAATAAATGAATAGTTTCTTCTCGATGGCAACGAAGCACTCCTTGTCAGGCATGATCAAAATTTTGCTATTGATGTTCGCATTAGACACATTCTGCTGCATGCATAAATGAGGAGAATACATCTGAGTAAAACATCAAGGGTCAAGTGATACGTGTTTGAAACCATGTGGAGGTAAGCATAGTATGAAACTTTGTAGGCTGTGACTTTATTATGGTCGGTAATTGTGTAAAACGTGGCATGCTGACCAACAATATACGCTGTCTGTATATATGTACGTGTATGCGTTAGTGGGCATTGTGAGTGAAAATTTGAAGTGTGCTTGCATTCGTGAGTTTGTTTGCTGTGTTCGCAATCGCATAATGGGATCATTCGAACTCTTCGAATTGGATGAGGTTTGTGGAATGAGGATCCTCCGGAAGGGGAAGGGGAAGTGGCTTTACTTAGTGGCGAATCACATTCACCGCGTTTGCAGTTTTGCTAAAAGGGACCTTGTGGCTTTTCTGGACAGGACGCTCGCCTGACGAAAACCCACCAAGCCATGGAAAGCTGACGCGATACTATTCTCTGGAAAGTGATTAACACGAAGCACCCAGCTGGCGCCAGGTGGAGGTTGTTCGGCTAGCCAGCCGTATGAGAATTAAACAGTACTAATTAATGAATGGCATGAAGTAGCTGCTGAAAAGGGACCAGCGTTGTCTGAACTCATAAGAAGTGTATAGTATTGCACTGTGTTAACTTATCAGTAAATTAGTGACGCGGAATTCATTTCGATTAATAACGTGCTGGCCAATCAGTAGGTATACTGCGCAAAGGCGGTGTAACATAAATCATGAATAGAAAGAGCCTTGTATTTAAAGAATAAATGTAAGGGTTTAGTTAATTATGTGAGACTGTAATCAACTAACAAATATCAAATAACTCAGGACGTATGCATATATGTATATAGTTCGAATTAAGTAAATATACATACTGTACTTTTATATGCTAATAGAAATGTGCAAAATTAGAACAAAATATTATGTACACAAATGTATACACTTGGAAAAAGACCAAATAATATATATATGTATATGTATCAGAAAATCTATGCTAACAGACGTACATATACTTAGACGAATATTTCCTTAAAGGCGGGTATATGGATGTTTGCAAGCGTGATTTATATAAAGAAACGTGATAACGCATCCTTCGATCGGTAAATATGCTTATTCCCTATGTAAGTGGGCATCTTCCTTCCGTTGAATATCAGCACTGCAAAGCAGCATGAGGCATAATAAAACGCCATAATTATAATTGTTGCCACATTCCTTGAATCAAATGTAGCCCTCCAAATACGCCGCAGTGAAGCAGACTCTAGTATAATGGAAGACCTCTGCAAGGTGCTTGATGACGTTGCCCCGCCTTAGGTAATACAGCCTCCTCTGCGAATGCCCCTGCAGAATTGAATCCCGCTCTCGGCACGTCGATGGTTATTCATCACCAATTCCAATTCTTACCGCTCCTTGTACACACACTCGCGAAGATTTCATCTAAACAATGCAAACATCACCCCTTAGCTTCTCCGCGATTCGCTTCTAGTCCACGAAAGCGCACTCTATGGTCGACCAACTGGGACGGCTTCTTCCTGACCACTGATACCTGCGCTGCAGTTTAAGAACACCACTGCAATATAGAATTCGGCGTAGCTGTACTTACACCGAAACTATGTAGAAGATTAACAAAAACATCACCGTGTGTAGCTCCCGCGCATGCGGCGGATGTCAAACTCCATAAGCTGCTGGCCAACTGTCAAAAGCCGCATGATTTCTAACCTCCTACGTATTAATAAGTTCCAGGCAGAATGGAGGAAAAAGCAGTCAGACGCTAGGCCAGCTGAAGAACGCAGGGCTCTCTGACAAAACCAGCTCTAAACTTTTGTTCATCTGTTGCAAAACAGAAGCAGAAGGGCGGCAGAATTCGTAACCTCGTTAACAATGTCGCACGGCATAGCGGTTACTGCCCCAGGAAGCCTGTGCAAATTCGTTAACAAGCACTTCTGTGACTCATTCCCTGACGTGCATGCGACACATACTAGAAAAATACCTAAGCTAACTGATGACGTATCATGCGCTGTCGACTCTGACGTACGTTTGATTACTAGGACGGTCAAGTCACTCAAGTTGACTTACAGTCCTGGTCCATATGGCCTGCCCTCTGCTCTTCTGAAATAAGATGTTTCTGATATTCCACTTTTAATCCTTAACATATGCACGTTATAAAAGAGTAACGGCGCCTTTCCAACAGCCTGGAAGCAAGCGATCGTTCTACCAAAGCACAAAGTTACCGCCGGTTAGACCTTAATGTCTACCGCCTCATCAGTCATACGTCGTTTGCATCAAGGGTGATGGAGAGGCTGGTTAAGGAAAGAAAGCTTGACTTCCTGCTACCACGAAACCTTATTAATAGGTTCTAGCGTGGGTTCTTGCCGGCCAAGTCATGTCAGACCTGCTAGTTTGAGTTCTTAGACTTTGTGCCACGTTACCTTTACAATGGATTTGCGCTGGGTATAATCTTTCTCGACATGTGGAAAGTCTTTGATTGAGTCCCACACCCTGGCCGTCTGACCAAACCTAGATCCCTTAGTATCCCTACCCAACTATTTCGTTGGTTCTTTTCTTATCTTGTTAATCGCACACATTGAGTCCGACTAGAATACCAGGATTCAGAACCAAGACCAGTAACCAGTGGAGTAGTTCAGGGCAGCGTCTTAGGACCATTGCTGTTCCCCTCCACAGCAAAGAAGTAGTTGACCCTGTGCGCAAGGTAAACCGTTTCTATTTGCCGTGACATCAAAGTAGTCGACTCAGCCCACCCGTATGACGGAATCTCCAGTGTACAGAGTGACCTTAAAGCGCTTAAACATTTGAGCAGCCTGGGGAAAATGGAGTTCTCACGTGCAAAATGCAAAGCTATAGCACACCGTTGAAGTGTGCTTCCCGACGCACTGAAACTATATGGCTCATCAATTGCAGGGTGCGCTACGGTTAGGGACCTTCCGTGCATTACACCAGTCCACTTACCTTAGCCGAGCAGGTAAGCTGTAGCTCTGCAAAAGCTTGAGCAACTCTCGGTATGAGGTGCAAAGCGCTGCTACTTGTAGAAGCATGGCTAGCCCTCTACAAGTCCTGTGCCAGACCAATTTTGGAGTACCGTTTAATTGTGTTTACCAGTTCGGGCAAGAGTGACCATATAGAAATTCAGAGGGTGCAACGAAAGTTTACCATATGTCTTCTTGATTCGTCCACGGTTAGTTAGCGAGGCAGATGCAAACAGGTTAAACTAGAACAACTGTGGCTACGCAGGCTCAAGCGCAATCTCGTGGTTTTGTTTCAGATGCTAAAAACCCAGAGGTCAATACAGCTTGGTTCATCCTACAAGTAGACAATGATCGTGGCCCCATAAAATACAGACCGTTTTCCATAACCCTGCCTAGGACTCGATCCAGCATCCGTTCCAACTGCTTTTTACCTAAATACGCCATTGCATGGTATCGGCTGCAGATGACCATCCGAACAGCCAAGGCCACTCTAGAGTTTCGAACTTTTTACACAGCTTTCTAAACGCCACTTCAATATCCTAATTTCTAGGAACATGCAGTTCTGAGGATAAGCTGTGCTAGCCTGGACCTGAACGCCACTAAAGCATAACCCCACAATAGCAGCCTCGTTCTGTGGCCACAAAAGTATTGTATATCCAGTCCCACCTACAGCTTCCCATCACGCCGAAGGACTTGGTAGTTAGCTTCTAAAGCTCTAAGACTTCTGAACATCGTTGCGTGAGGCAGCTCACTTCCGTCGTTTGAATCCATCCTCATTTACACTCTTTCATGAATTCTCCATTCACTTTTTGTGTAGTATGTAGACACACTACACAAGCTTTCTCTACTCAGCGTGCTTTAGCTCCCCTCTTACAGCTAAGAAAACTTTGTTCCCAGCGCAAGGCAGCGCCTAAGCTTAGTGGCTCCAGCACCTAGTCTTCGTCGTCTCCATAATTCTGCGCATATCCCGAGCTCGGTAGTTGCTACGCGTACCCTAAAAAGTTTATTCTCTTGGATGGTTCACGCCACAGCTCAGCTGGTTTGGTGACCTATTTGTACCAAGGCAGGATCCACTAGTAACTGAAGGCTTAATCCGAATGCCATTGCTGGCTACTGCTCTGGCCCTGCTAGCGCCGTCATCTGCCGTTCGCCTTACTCACGTCTACTCTCTTCGCCATTAGCTATACGTTGGTGGCTCCATGCATCTCTGTGCAAACCTGTAGCCTGGAAGGAGCCACTCACTTACGCTCCAACCATTATTTTCCTGGAACCTGTCTGTATAATCTTCGCTCGCTTATGGATTTATTCATTGACGCTGTAGGTATCCACTAGTGACCAAAAGTTTCAATGATATGGCTACACTAGCTACTGATTACTGGTTGGAGGCAGCAAGTATAGTTTGCTCTGTGTAGCTACATCTAATATAACTCAGGGCCAAAGACCAGTTATGTTGTTTCGCGCTGCATATATTTTGCGTCGGCAAAGTGTTCGTCCAGGAGCTTCTTAAATTCAGTCACCGATTTTGCCTTTACTTCTTGCTGCGGCATGCCGTTTCATACATTCACCACTCTGCGTTCGAGACAGAGTTGGTGAGAGACCCGCTTCAAATCCGCTATGACAAGCTTGTACCGGTGCCCACGCGTAATGTTTCGTGTGCGCAGAGGAAGCAACGTCTCAACAAAGGGCAATCTCTTAGCTTTAGTAGCCGATGCGCCAAGATGTCATCAACCCTCAGTGGACGATAAGCTATGGTGTACAGCCCTAGTTCCTAGAGCCATTATTTCTGTTTAGTAGCAGCTAGTCGCAATGGGATCTATGCAACTCCGTAAATATCCGTCGCTAGATAGTTGCCACTTCTTCCCTACAACGTTTATTATCCTGGACTGTTTGCCTCACGGCTCGGATGTTTTGGTGGCCTATTCTGTGCCAACCTTGGGCCCACTAGTAACTGAAGGCTTAAACCAAATGTTATTGCTGACCACTTAGCTATCTCTCCTAGCGCCTTTATCTGCCTTTCGCCTCACTCTCGTCAACTCTTCTTGCCAGAGGCTGGTCGTTGTTGGTAACGTTCACCGCTGTGCAAATCCGTAGCTGGCTCGGAGCCACCACGTATCTCGGAGCCTTGTTCACTTGGACTGTTTGCATCAAAACTCAGCTGGTTCATTCACTTAAGCTGTGACACTGTAGGTATCTACTAGTGACTAAGCCGCGATCGAATATTTATACCTTCCAACTGATGCTCTCCATTCCAGCGTCATTTTCTCTGTTCCGCAGCAGTCAGTTGCCATATGCTCCAAGCATCACTGCGAATATCCGGAGCTTTCTAGTCATCACTCCTACCCTACAAAGTTTATGCTCTTGGTCTGCTGGCAGCACAGCTCAGCTGCTTGGTGACCTATTCTGTGCCAACAAAGGCTCCACTAGTACCTGAAGTCATAGTCCGAACGCCATTGCTGGCGACTGAGCTATCTCTTCTAGCGCCGTTATCTGTCGTTTACCATACTCGTTTAAACTCTTCTAGCCAGAACCTAGTAGCTGTTGGCTCCATACATTTCTGTGCGAAACTGTGGCTTGGAAGGAGCTGCTCCTTTATTCTGCAACCTTTACTTTCTTTGAATCTCTGTCCCTCTTACCTACGCTAGCTCGTTCATTTATGCAATGACACTGTAGGTATCCAATGGTAACCAAAGGACTTAATGACATGGCCAAAACAGCCACTGCTGCTACCAATTCTAGAGACATCATCCCTGTTTAGCAGCAGCTAGTTGCCTTAGGCTCCATGCAACTCTGAGGATATCCGGAGCTCGGTAGTTGCCAATCCTTCTCTACAATCTTTATTCTCTTGGACTGTTTGCATCACAGCTCGGTTGTTTTGGTGGCCTCTTCTGTACCACCGTAGGATGCACTAGTAACTGTCGGCTTAATCCAAACGCTACTGAAGGCCACAGCTACTCTTCGTCCTAGCGCCATTATCTGTAGCTTGCCTTACTCTCGTCAACCCTTCTTTGCAACGGCTAATCGTGGGAGGCTCCACGCATCTCTGCGCATATCTATTGCTTGCTTGGAGCCACCACTTTTCGCCAAACGCTATTCTCCTGGGCTGTTTGCGTTACTACTTAGCTGGTTCGGTGATATATTCTGGGACACTATATGTATCCACCCAAACTTGCAAAGCTAAACTGTGTAGCTATATTTTGCTACCGATGATCTGCTACTAACGCTGTTATCTCGGTTGTTTCACCTCCAAAATCTCCAGCTACCGCAATATGGAGTAGGCTCCTCACTTCCCTGTGCATATTCGGAGCATTCTAGGAGCCATTCCTTAGCTTTCCAACTGTATTCTTGTAGAGTGTTTGCATGTCACACTGCTGCTGGTTTGTTGACGTGTTCTGTGACAATGTAGTTCTCCATTAGTAACTGGAATGATCGACTCGACTAGCATTTTTAGCCACTGGAACCCAGCCTATTAGTGCGGTGTCTCTATCGTCTTACCGTCGACACCTAGTCTTCCGTCCCTATCCACATAATAATAGCCGGCTTCTACACTGCTCAGCTTCCTATCCACATGTACCCATGAACATAATAGCTAATATGTGGTCCTAGATAATTCCCCTCTTTTGGAGTATATTTGAATATCGACTCCTCGGCACCGTATTTTCTGGGTTCCGATTGCAACCAATCGTGATTTCATGGCCACCATCTTGTCATCGGTTTAATTCTAACACTGTAAGCTAGTACCTGGTGAATATCTTACCAAAACCCTGCTCTTCATAATCATGTACGTGAAAGTAATTTAATCATTGGGCCATGCCTTCTGCCAAATACTGAAAAGACATTTTCAACTTAATATCCGTTGCACACTGTACACCAGTTGTCCCAAGTAAATGTCTTAAAGTAGGATTGCCCCAATGCGTGGTACCACGACTGTCCTTGTTCGTCTTCTCTCGGACTGTTCGCCGCTTTCTCTTTTCTTTGAGATCTTGAACCCCTTAGAGAGCCGGGATTGAGCTGAGGAACTGCCTCCATCTGAAATGAGACAAAATAACCAACAAGAACATACGTGGATCATGGCTGTACTTCAAAGCTAACCATCGGCACCCAACACCCCAACCACCGATGTCAGGTAAGGTTAGCTGTGCACGAAACCTTCACACCCAGAAAACATACATAATCAGAGAACGTGGGACCACTTACCCTGCAAATTCTACTTACCCGCAAAATCATACTTGCTCCTCGACTGAGCGCAACGTCCTTTTTGGACTCTGTTTGTGCCATTTGCTTAGCCACCAGAGGAGTCAGACGAATGTGAATAACAGAATGAACAAATGCCACATAACCAGCTTTGCTAGTTGTACGTGACGATTCTAAGCAATCGACGACAGTATTCCGGGACGTGGTGGGTTTTTGCCTGGCAAGCTTTTGCCCTATATAAAGCCACAAAAGTCCGGTTATCAACACTGTGACGTGGCTGATGTGACTCGCAACTAACTAAAGTCACTGCCCACTGTTATACTCTGGAACATCAACTAGTCATTTTCAATATTTTATGACACGTACAACAAAGCTACTCTCAGTCTTCATCTACTGTCCGCACTCCACCTACTGTGCTTTTTCTTTACATCGCTCACCTGAAACAATTTTATTGGCACTCCGCTTATGACTTTGCTTCTCATGAGCGCTTCGACGGTTGCTGCAAATTGTACAACTTTTAGCCTCAGCCAATTACGTGCGTTTTAACATATATTTTGCGCCATATAATTGCCGGTAACTTTAGTGCATACCTGTGTTGGAATGCCTTGATGAATAGAAGAATAAAATTTTTCTTTATATAATTATTTAATATTATTTTACTGGTGCAGCAATGAATAAGATACAGTGCTGCGGCATACTGCAAGTGGCGGGCGGCAGGTGTTCAAGCTGACGGGCCAGTGGCGCTGGAGTCATGGTGCCGTATAGTTGGACATTCACGCCGTGTCAGGTGCTTTGTATTCCCATATAACTGCCGCAGATGTGTCAGTATTGTCGGCACTCAAGGGGACGCCCTTGCCTTCTTCGCTCGCATGACCGTGCACGGAGGATTATTATGGGTCCCATAACAGGGGTGGCATGTACTCAAATTGACTCATATCTATGTTGGCTACACTAGCGTATTCCTGTGTATGTCCAACGGAGGATCATTACTATTGCCGGGAACTGCAGGGTTCATAAACGCTGGTTACTTTGTCCATGTTTGTCCCAAAACACCGATATCAATATTACCACTAGCTGAGCTTCAAATATTGGCTTCAAATGCCTTCAAGACCTATTCGTAATTATCCTACAGTTGTCCCATAGTATCCGTTTCATTATGACTTCCAGTGTAGTGGATATTACTGGCTCTACCAACGTTCGCGACTGGCATTTATTGAGCCCATGTTGGCTGCACAGCAAAGTCAACAGTACCGCCTCTGACAGAACATGTTTTGGGCCGCACACGCGTCCATGAACTTTGTATACTATACCCATATAACTCCTTTGGCAGCCGCATCAACGTCGCTACCAAGAAAGTAGCAGCCGTTGGTTTCACCTGCCTTTCTGACTGGCTTAATTTGGTCCTAAACCAGCGACAGCACGATAACCACTGGCAAAGTATTAGCTATAGAAAAGACGCGCCTCCAGCAGGAGTAGTGACCAATGGCATATAGATCCCATGGCGGACGTCATTATCTCTACGAGCCAAACCACTGAGTTGGGCTAATATGGTTTTTAAAGAAGCCTGCACGGAACGTGTTTTATTAATGTCACTGACGCAAGGTATGGGCAGGTCTTACGAAATTTCGCATTTTGGGTCACGGAAGACAAATGTTTGACAAGACTTTTGCTACACAATCACGGAAATATGGCATCAAATGTCACGCAAACGTCTGCACTGCTTCTAAATTTTCACGTCATCATGGAGAGCGTTTTCCGTTTTCTTGACCCAAAACGGGCAGGCTGTCCACACAGATCAGTATAGTTTCACCACCACCAGGTCTCCTGCTGCCCGTTTCCAGTAACAGCCAAAAAAGCACACCACGGTTCAAAAGGAAAGCGGCCATTTACCTCCCTGATTCACGATGAGACCAGCAGGATTCGCGGTCTATCTTCAGGATGGCACGGTGTTTTGCCCGGAGAAGCTTGAAAATTTTATTGTGTCCATTTCCAGCAGGTATATGCCGGCGAGGCTAGATAAGTTTCAGTGACTGCGAAGTGACCCATTTTACGTGTTCGCGAGTAGACTTATCACATGGGGACTTTCCTGCTACAAATAAGTTCTGGTGTATATGAGACCAGGGAGAGCTTGCTCAAATCGCACGACAGCGTACCTCGCTAGCCATTCATCGCAGCTGGTTTCGTCAGTTGGCTAGTGTCAATGTGCTCACGACGTCGCCTTGGGCGTCCGCCAAAATGCATCCACCGGTCAACACCTACAAGTGCATGTTTGATGTCCACAAGGGTGCCTCAAATCGAGCGACAGTTCTGGAAGCAGTCTCTCCATCAGTAACTTATCGCAATGTGATCGGTTTGCGTCCATAGCTGGTTCGAGGATAATGGGCGCCAGGTCGCCATCCGGTGAGTGCTGTGTCGGAAATTAGTGCTCGCAAGAAATGAGCGAGCATCTTCACTTAAATGGAACAGCCGCTTACCTTGTCTTTACTGGAGCCTATGCCATGTTAGCCACTTAGTTGCAGTTCGTCAGTGGACAACTTTCCAAATTGAGCGTTCCAATCCCCAGCCAGAAAAACAGTGTCCGAGGTTTAGTTGCGTCGAAGGTGCTCGTACAATTAGCAATAAACATCGTCTTTTACCGGATTCTCGCTAGAATTTGTGGATGCGTAAGACGCGATAACGAATAGACCCCACTGTTAAACACAAGTATGATAAAAGTGAAGCTGGAACGGGATGGTAAGAGTAAAAAGCGTAGGGGAAATAAAATACGGTGAGCTTAAGCAGTAGCAACTAAACCACTATCCATCCTTTCTGATGCAGCAGATAGGGTAACGTTGATTATCCTTTGCGGTGGCCATAGAATCAAGAAATGTTATAAGAGATATTCATTGCGCTGCGTGGGCTGGATACTGTCATGTTGCCTACTCTTATAGAGGAGAACCATTATGGTTGGCAACCAGAGACGTTGGTTCGAAACCCGGCCGCAAGGCAGCGTGTGCATCATTGGGTTACAAGGAGTTCTTGTTAAGGAATAAGGAGAGGCCTCATTCGAACACCCAAGCTGGAGGACCAGGAGGCTGAATTTGTCTGCCAACTATCTATTGACAAATCACGCGTGCGTGGCACTGAATTCTCAAAAGCACCACCCAGCATAGCTCAAAGAGCTCGGAAGCGTGCGAACCATCGCACAAAGGTAAGGTCCAGGTATGTTGCGATGGCGGTCACACCACAGCAGTGTGCAGCCTCGTAAGCACACTTTAGTCTCCGTGACGTCGGTGGGCGACCATGTATCCGTGAATGCAAAAACATTTGCACGGCAGTCGTCAACAAAGGCGCCGACTTTGCACAGCTTGTTTTGCAGGCTACGCGAATTTTTGTAGGGTACCTGTAGGTTTATGGTCTCGTGAGCCCGGGCTCGTGCGCCACCGGAGCCGGTTCTTTCAGGGAAGAAGAGCATCGTCAGCTCATCACACGAAAACCGATCAAGGGAGCTTTTCTCTTGCTTCAAGACAGGCTACAATATAGTACAGCCACCCACGCTCTCAGTGTATCCGTCAAAGCGAGATCTAAGGGCGGCTTGATTCCAATGCCTTTGAGCTTAAAGACAAAACGTAGAAGAGCTGTGCGCACCTCTGAAGCTTGCTGAGCAACACGCAACCGCCTTCTCAGTCGATAAACTACCGAGTCTGCGAAGGTTAAGCACAGTGACGCCGGAAAAGTCTAGCAGTAGAGTTTGTTCACGCATAATTTTAATATAAGCTCATGTACTACATGCTCCTTTTGAAGAACAGCAGATAACTCAGTGGCAATACTGGAAACAATATTGCAATTAGCATACAGGTCTTAGCAACGCGGTGTACTTATTGAAATCTTTGTTGAGGTTGGAGGTTTCGTGGTAGCATCCGACGTTTTGTACCCAAAGTGGTAAAGGAATCCACTTTGAACGAGACAGCTGCAGTAGAAATGGAAGTGAATGGAAACAGGGCACTCGACGGACCTCCTACATCTGCCATTGGTTTCGCCACTTTTCAACCCTCTTCCTCTTTCCTTTCATATGGGCAGAAGCCGGATGGTCTCCCTGGCTAACGGACGAATCAAACGCGGTGTCTGAGGGTTCTTTGCTCGGTGTCGTTACTAAATTGTGTACTGAAAGTTAACTGTGAACAAACAGACGCCGGGTCCAGCAACTTGTATCTTCCACTGCCTACTGCCGGAGACCTAAGCAGGCTAGAAACATAACGAAGTAATAAGTTATTCTGTCCAGCAAACACGGCAGACATCAGGTAATCTAGACACCTCGAAATGCTAGGTACTGGCATGTAACGTTCGGTGCTACGCACACCGAAGTCAACACAAATTTGCTGTATGCTCACAACTAGTAGTGAGCGCATACGGTATAAGATACAAACCAGTACAGTTTAGGTGGAAGCGACGGCCGTATATACCGCAATGCAAGCTCCCGGTCGAGCGTGTAACCAATTTGAGACTTTCCGCTTTGCTGTATATAACAAATCACTAGTCCAAAGAAGGACAAGAACAGTTAGGACGGCACGCGCAACCATCTCGACGGAAGAGTAAGAAAATCAATTGAATGTAAGCGACAAGCAACAGGTGTGAACCGGTTTACGGTAACCAGGTATGCAATCGACGAAAGGACCAGTCAGAAACACCAAGTGTCACAAGTAGGTATTGAAGTAAACTCACCAAATCGTAACGGGCATAACAAATTCGAGATGAAGTCCAAGTACGTGCCATCAGGTTTGTTGCAAAACAGCAGGGGCACGGCAACCAAGAAACTGAGTGCACGAGGACAAGTTCCCCCGAAATAATCTACTCAGAAACTAAAGTAAATGCACCATTTGCAAACGATTAAAGGCACGCAAACGGAAAGTAGCTGTTTAGCGTACAGTGGTCAAAAAGACGCCTAACCGCCCCAGGCTTCAGAAACCACAAATGGTCAGGAGAAGGGATGATCCAGTGGAGAAATACGCTTTAGCTCAACTGTCGTCCCCTTTGGTGCGCCAATAATTGAGAAGAGCTCCAAGCACATCGACGTAGTAATCGACTTGATTTAACACCATAAAAGCAAGAGAAGCCATGTCACTGCATTTTTACGAATTTGCATACGCTTGTTGAATGTGCTTAGAGGCTGAACTGAGTATGCACAAGAAAACGGGCACATGGCCAATCACATTTCTTTCGGGTCACGTTTAAAGCCATCCACTGTATGCAATTAAAACACCAACACCATGCTTCTAATGATACTTTTTCCACGTGGCGCAGCGAAGGGACCACAGAAGCGTTTGATTGTAGGTAAAATGCCCATCAGGCTGCCTGCGACCCGATAACTGCTGAAACCGATTTATTTTTTCACCCTGCCCCTAATGCAGATGCTTACAACTCAATTTTGAGGGTAAAAATAGTCACCCCTTGCCACTTGTAGAAGTACGTGCAGTCACTAGTTAAAATTTCTTCACATCCTGCTCCACGGTAGTGAATGTAAATAACTAACTAAATCTTTTATCCTATCGGCTATGCAGGGCATGCCCATGAGCCCACGATCAGGTAAATACAACTGTACAGACAACTTATGGCAATCGTAACGGCGACAGTTTAAAATTGTTAAAACGTTTAATAGTGGAACTGTGATCAATACTTGGGCCGTCGTGACAGGAGAACCCGTTTGTTAAGACATAATCGGTCTGCAAATATTGCAATCGCACTTCATCTAATACTAGTTTAAGAATCCTGAACGATCAGTTAAAAGCTAACTGAATTGCAAGATCAAGACAGGGTTAATAATATACTGCGTTCATGAGTACGTAACGCAAAGAGCAACGGTGAGATCCTAGAATATAAAGAGACGATGGTATTTCGTAAAATCGGATACAAAAGGGACGATGGTATAGGCAGTTGTAACGTTCCAGTGTAACGAACGCAAAGGCAAAATAAAGCACCAAAAGCTTAAACGTAGCCGTGTTGTCCGCTATGATGATCGCTTCGAATGTGGCGTCACAGCGAATTAAGGCTCAAAATTATCCACTAGAGCAAAGCCAGAAAAGTTAGCTTTGCCAGCCATTTATATCCCTACGTAGAGGTAAGTACCATGCACATCTTCCATTTATACGTTTTCACCTCAAAATCAACCTAGCCAACTTTTAGCCTAGCTCACCATACAACCCTTACCAGCTTATAGGCCTAGCTGTTTGGTTAGAATTCTGGTCCGGATGTAGCTGGCTCAAACAGGTAGGTGTGTGTGATGCCACACAGCATAGAGCTAACAGGTATAAACAAATCACAGCTAAAGGAAAAGCAGTTGGATTACAGTCAATATCTTCCTAACGAAACTGCTTTCCGCTTGATAGCAAAAGAGCTTTCTGTTGATATATCGTTAATGACGCAGAGCAAAAGGATGGCGGATAGCAGTGGTGCTACATCCGTGAGGCACTCACTGCAAACAACGTTAGTGCTGATTCATTAACGAGAATTCCTTCATTACCAAACCACAAAGGCCGTAGACCAAACCTTTCGTACGTTGTGTTACACTCCGATGGATGCACGGAACGGCTATGGGACAGCTGGATGAAGCAACGCTGCAATTTATCTACGCGGTTGGGCTAAAGAAAGCAGCCATACGGCCACCAATTTTCAGCACTTCATTGAAACATATAACTTTAATATATATGTGTATCCGCCATCTAGCAGAGAGTTAAACAATGTAGCGGAACGACCGTCAAACGCTTTACGATAAAAGCGCTTTCCGTGACGGATGCCTAGTACAGTCAGTGTAAATCTGCTCATGTGGTTTTGGAGGTTTTATAGTCATATAAAAGGTAAGAGCAAGTTAAGGTAATGACAATATACCTCATAGTTAAGGATTGAAGAAATTGTACATGATTTGTTTTTATGAATTATTTAGCTTGTATCTTTCGGCGCGTTTCGTGTCTTCCGCGATACAGGAGGATACCGCCGCTGTACGTTGCATGATAACTGGTGGTTACGAGACAACTGAGAAGTTCCAACGCGGTATGATGCAGTTTCAAAACGAAACCGCAAAATCGTTTTATAGATGCACGGTTATTACTGCGGCGGGTCATAAGCAAATGACTGGAAACAAACTCCCCGATGGTTTCCGTTATCGATGCACTCAGCAACGTTGTGTACAAAACAATCATAAGCATGTGAAAAGGAAACGGTAAGGTGCATGATAAGGTTTACAGCTGGTAAATCTTTTACTTACGGGTTCTAAAACGACAAGGCCCGGGTTTCGATGGTACTGAAAGGTCCGTAATATGAACTTGGACTCGCGTGTTTGAGACGTTCGCATGCGTTCCATTTGGGAAACCTTGACTTTAGCCCGCTTAAGCTTCAGTTTACTGCGTTGCAAGGGACCGCGGCATAAACGTTGATGAGTTCGTTTTGCAAGACATGTGAAAATAGGAATTTCCTGGTTGCAGAATATGGCATCCTTATTACGACTTGATTTATATCAATTGCGGCATCGGTGTCAGGCGGAGCGTGTTAGTGAGGTGGAACATATAATCACCCTTATGGAAACGTAGGTGCTGTACGGTTGTGAGGGAGAAGTTGGAGTTGCGATTCCTGTTCTGCATGCCGGGGTGCATTCGGAGGTCAGTTGCACGATACGGCAAAGTTATACTGGCGGATTCTACACATCAGGTTAATTACGGCAGTTACAAACTATATCCCTGCATGTTCATTGACATCACGGTGGTGGAGATGTCAATCTTCCACTCCTTGTTGCTAATTAGGACGACGGAGAGTTGATTGGAGTCAATAAAAGCCATGCTTGCGATGGTTCCAAGCACGGTATCTATACGAACATTTGTGGCAGACAAATGCGGGCAAGAAATCAATGCATTCTGGGAAGTGTATCCGGTGGCGTACTTGACGTTGTGCTTTGTCCACGTTTCACATGAAATAAAGAGACAGTACAGTCAGCTTTTAGTTACAGATCCAGAGGAAATGGCTTTTCTGATCCCTTTGCTAAGGAACCTGATATTCACTCCTGATGTGACGCGTTATCACGGAATACTGCAAACCATTCGGAAGAGAAATACGGAATGCTTTCAGTATTTCCGTAGAGAAATGCTGGGCGGCGCATCAATCACGGCATGTCATGATGTTCAGATGCAATTGCACTAGTGGAGTGGAGAATGAATATATGCATCTGAAAGGCACTTTGCGCGTTCCTCCTTACGGACGCCTTTCGTGGTGATCGTTAAGCGTGCGAAAGGCATGACTAAGCGTCACCTTACGCAGGTATGTATGGAGTGCATGCAAACTACTGCAGCACTTGGTGATGGATTGGTGGTGCCTGAACTTGTAAGCAGATTGACCGCATATGCTCGTGGATGGTGACGAAATATTTTCAGCGCGCGATGACGGTCGGCGTCGTGTCGGATGGACTGTGCCTGTTGGTGTTAGAATGGCTGGCTAGCCGAACAGCCTCCTCGTGGTTTCAGCTGGGTGGTTTGGGTCTGACCCGTTCCAGCAAATAGTTCGGCGGCAGTGTTCCAGGACGTGGTGGGTTTCGCCTGGCAAGCGTTCTCCCTATAAAAAGCCACAAATGTCTGCTTAATAACACTGTGACGTGGCGGTCGTGATTCGCCACAAAATAAAGTCACTGCCCCGTGGATATCCGGATAATGCTATACAACTCACGGACACCAACCTCCTACTCGCATATTGATGACGATATCAAACATTGCAGATTGGATCAGCAAAACTACAAACACAATATACACAGCTACATACACATACACACACAATGACATACATACATACCCCCTACACAAACACAAACTACTATGGAAAAAATATCGGATTTTTGCACATTCCTGATCATACATCGTTATGTGAAAATGATCATGCCTGTAAAGGCATACCTCACCTTGTTGAGAATAAAAGATTTATTTATTTATTTATTGTGTACCGCTCTATCATAGACAGAAACAGTAACGGTGTCTGTACGTTTAATAGGTATTGGCCTAGGCCCTGCGGTTACATGTTGCACGTAGAAGCGGTGGAAAATGGAAATGCGCACGGTGTCCATCAAGCATGTCGATGGTTGTTTGATGCAGCGCTGCCGTCTGAAACAGTCAAAATCTTGGATAGCAGTCAATTCGAAACGGTAGCTGCAGTTGGACATGCACCCCGTGTTATAGACAGAAGCATGCAGCTTAAAGGATTGCAAGATGTGCTGGCGGAAATCGGTGTGAACGTCCAAAATCTCGGCTCAGACGACTATCTGAAAGCGCTGGACACTTTGCGTGCTTTCGGGGATGTTAGCTCTGCTTAGATGGATTACAAGATTCTCTGCGACAAGTCGAAGTGTTCAGAAAGTATACCGCTGTGCACCGGAAACGAACCACGTCTATTGGAAATTCAGTGTGAGAATAAGGTGCAAATCATTACGGTAGGCTCCGTTGGATTATCGGCAAACTTTGAAGAGCGCGTTATGATGGCTGGCAGTCAGAAATCCATCCCAGGTCCGTAAATTTGTGCTAAGGTGGTCGCTTTGGCTAATCCGAATATCGTAAACGTGCGCGCAAGGAACCTTTGATCCATCCTGTGGTAAAACCGCCTCCCGGTACTAGCGCAACGTGCCGTACGCAATTTGGTCGTCTCCCGACGACTGCAACCGCGAGATGCAGAGCGCGGACTAAAGGTGGTGCTCATAGAAATGCAAGTGGTCAGGTTTCAACAGCGGTGTGTGAATTGTGTCTGCAGGAGGGGGACTTCGGAACGCGCAGTAGCTAGGTTTCCTGGGTAATGTATGAGAGATGCTCAAGGTAGTTCCATCAAAATTGCGCAGCATATCATGTTGAGGATATCTATGAATGCGTTTTTTGCAGAAGGTAGTTTTCCTGTATTCCATATAATGAGGAAACGCATTGCAGGTGACCGGGAAACGACAGCATGGGCGTATGCAAGTGAAAGCCGATTGCAGTAGTAAACGCAATGCATTGTATTTGCGAATGTGCGACACGCTTTTGGTAAGTTTATTTTGTTTATGAAAGCAATCATCTCAAATGCCGATTATTTTTTGCTCTTCCTTCCGTGTGTTTTAATACCGCAGATGCAGCAGCATGTGCGATTATGCTAGGAAACCGCTATGCTGTTTGCGGGTTTATCCTACTTTCGCTTCAACCGCTGTACAACTGAAAGAGGGATATAAACAAACACCTTAAATGTTGCTCAGTTGTTGTGGCGTTTTCCAAACTGGGCAACTTGCTTGCAAGCATTTCGCTGACTTTCGAGGTTTCGACTTCATTTCTAGACTGATAGCAGTTATGTAGCACCAGCTGGTAGCAAACAAACCCAACATTGTTTTGTTTTCTACTAGCTACTGCCACTTAACTGCTATCAATCCCGCACTAAAGATACCACTTTAAATGAAGGCGAAACGTTTGCCATCAAGCTGCCCAATAGGGAAAACTGACAACAACCGAGAATACTTCCCGAGCTACAAATATTCCATACCACTTCGAACCTTAAACATTCTAGACCATGGGCGCGCTCCCTTGCACGGACCACAAGGAATGCCATCAACCAATGAACAACGCGGTGCAAGAGCATGCTTGCACAAAGTACCTCGGTTGCCTGGGATTGCAGTCAACTCAACTTCTGTCCGCATCGAGCTTAGCACCATGCTACATAGTGCAGATTAAACGAGACCCTTCTAGGTAGCCGGTGACCACGCATACGCAGCAAGTTCTTAATCCAACGCAAAATATGCTATGCTATCAGTTGTTCTAGGGAACTGGCTTACTAATGCCCACCTAATACTTGCGTGCGCACATTATCGTTGCAAACCCGCCGGTGCCGGCCGACAGTAATCGTGTTTCGCAGACAACGATGAGCAAAGGTTTGAATGCGCCTCAGGTTTTCAGCCCGGAGGGTCTAAGTTTTACTGGCATACAGTAGGATGGTCCCCGTTATGCCCTGGTATACGCGGCCTTTCAGACGGAGGAAAACCACCATCTGCCGCCATCGATGCCGCAGGTTTACGGGAGCAGTTCTGGCCTTTGCAGTGCGTGAATTAAATTCCGTTTCTATGCGCCAATATTGATAACGCAGCAGCCAAGTTAAGCGAATCCATAAACAACATTGAATGTCTTATTAGATAGGATCAGGGGGTCATAAAGTGGCTCGTGGTCCTTCAGCAAGGCTTCGCAAATTTGAGGCGCGAATTGCATACCAAATAACGGGAGCACTCTAGGCAGGCTACCCGAGAGTGGTTGTACCACCGCAGCATTGTCGGAAAACAAGACAATATTGTCCGCATCATGCAGCTCAACTAACCTTTTAACAGGCAGAACCCCAACGCCTACCTCGTGTGATTTCACAAAGAAGCACTGTATATTGCAGCCCACGAAGAAATTGAACTAAGCTGTTAAAACGTGACAACCCTGACGAACGCCACTTGTGCTCTGAAAGTTATCCGACAGGTCACTGTAAACCCTGATACGGCCAGTAATGTTCGAGCATAGAGCACATAGGTTTTTTACATATTTCGTTGAAATACCTTTTGCGCAAGCATTTCAAAACTAATCGATCGTTGGAAGGAGTAAAATGCGCTCTTGAAACCGAGGGCCGCAGCTATGGATAAGCTGCGGTATAATTCGCGCTGCCCTAGCACCTGTCGCAGATTTAAGTTGTGGTCTATACAGCCAAGTCCTAGGCGGAAACCTGCCTGCTCTTCCCTACCCAGAGATTCCCGTACCACAGTAAGGTGACAAACGAGATTAGAGGCAACTACTTTTGTCACAACGCGCTAAGCTAACACCCCTATGGTTAGGACCATCTATGCGCCTGCCCACCTTGTAGATTGCCACCCAAATGAAATCAATGCATTTTGCCTGAACACTTTTCCTTCTTGATACGTTCGAATTAGGCGGGCAGTGCGGTGGATCCTGTTCCAAAGAATAACGGCAAAACTACAGCTCTGCACAACTATCAAAACAAAAGAACGAGTAGCTCAATACCGCTCGAAATAACCAGGAAATTTTAAGGTGGGCGCCTTCGACCCTACCAACTGTGCACCAAACAATACCAATGCATTTGTAATTTCCAACTAGAAACATATACTCGTATTGTGCCTTCTTCCATGTAAGAGGTCAGGATTAATGTAGAGATTGATCTGAACCCTTATGGGTGCAGCCTCTAGCCAGTCTAGGAATATACCTATTTATTTATTTATCACTCCATTCTTAAGTAGGGCAGGTGTGAGGGAAGCCGGGCCAACGGCACGAATACGATTGACAACTGTGGTCGTGTTTCAAACCTCCGCCTCCGACGGAGGCACCGAACTAACCGTCGATGGCTCGTCCTGCATCACCTGAATAGGTAGAGGTCCGGGAGCAAGGGGCCAGCAGAACTGGTCTTGAATGTGTTTTACCCAAGGAGCCATTATGCGCTACTTATTGTTTATCAGTGAATCGTCCCTGTTTTTGTTTGGTTCACTGAATCACGGCTTCCTGGGACCAGTGGTGCGGATCATCTAGAAGAGCTAGCGGTAACTGCCTACTGCACCTGCCTCTAATACTTTTGCCTTATCGCTTCAGCAGGCGTCCGTTTTAGCACGTAGGCTCCGCTTCAGTTAGTGCCTAATAGCCCGTCTGGTACCATTGCCGCATTAATTTGGCGGCATGGTAAAATCATGCTGATTTACCCGGTTTCATCTAAATAGTCTCCTGCTTTCTGACCTCGCACGGACTTGTGGAATCTAAATGATCTAGGCTTTAAATACGTACTGCACAGTAACTCATACCTCAAGAGCATCGCTGATCACTATTCATCCTTATACTTATATTCCTTCATTACTTAACACGTTTATCCTGCCGACGCTCTCTGTTAGCATTCCGGCATTAATAATACTGCTTTCTCTCTAAAAGCCGACAATCCAGTCGCGTCTCAATGGTCCCCTGCTTTCCGAATACTGGGACCTTACCGATGAAGCACCGACTGAGCTAAAGTCCTATTCCTAACAACTGGAGACCTTTGCAGGATTTTCCATCTCTTCACCATTATTTCCTTTTCACACTCTCTGTTTTTCAATTGGTCAGATAACTCATTTGGCCTGGCTCTAATATAGCCTCGTCTGAGCAAGCTCTTGCTTTCTGCTCAATTCCAGACATCCGAGACGTTAAAGATCTGGGCTCTGAGGTCCCAACACTGCTCTTCTTAACCTGTGACATTTTGGTCAGCCGGCTAACTGTCTTCATATAGCCACTTCCATCCCAAGCTGGTTCTTTTCTGGTGATACTCATATTTTTTATCTCCGCCTTTAGTTGGCGGCCTGGCTTCGTTTTACTGGCTTAGCCGGACTCGTCTGAACGGTCTCCTGCTTTCTGTCCCTTATCGGACTTCTGAGATCTAAATGAGTTAATGTCCCGCAACCTTCACCTCAAATGCATTGTTGGCCATGATTCATCCTTATTATTATAATATCCCCTTGCTTCCTTTACATGTCGATCTTGACAAAGCTCACCATTAGTACGTAGACCTAACTTCTACATCTTTCTTTGCTTTCGACTACTGTGACCCTAATGGTCAATGATTGGCAGACTTAACGGTCTGCTCACATCACCCCGAGAATATCCTTGGCTTTTTCACTTCCCCTCAATGGAGCATTTTCCTTTCTGCACTTCGTTTGCAGTACTTTTTCAATTGGACGGATATCTCTTCGGGCCTGGCTCTAATATAGCCTCGGCTGACCAGCCTCCTATTTCTGACTGCTTCCAGGCCTCCGAGACGTTATGGGTCTGGGCTCAGAGGTCCCAACATTGTTCTTCTCCAGCTGTGATCTATTGATCTACCGGCTAACTGACTTTCCATATAGTCAATTTCATCCTAATCTGCTTCATTTCTGGTGACACCCATTGCTTTTATCCTCACCCTTATTTGGCGGCCTAGCTTCATCTTACTGGCTTAGCCGGTCTCGTCCGATCGGTCTCTTGCTTCCTGACCCACCTCGAAATTCTGAGGCCTAACTGATCTAGGCTCTGTCGACTTAACGTCCTCAACCCCTCACCTCAAATGCATCGTTGACCATGATCCATCCTTATTATTATCCCTCCATCCTTCCTGTACATGTCTATTCTGCCTTTAGTACTTTGACCTAAATTCTACGGCTTTCACTATTTGAGCTGGCATTCTAAGCTCGTCTCAATGGTCTCTGCTTCCGAATACTGTGACCTTAATGATCACGGATGGACAGGCTTAACGGTTTGCTCACATCACCCCGAGACTATCCTTGGCTTTACCATTTCCCCTCAATGGAGCATTTTCCTTTTCGCACTCCGTTTACATTACTTTTTCAATTGGACGGATATCTCGTCGGGCCTGGTTCTAATCTAGCCTCCGATGACCATTCTCCTGTTTCTGCCTGCTCTCTGACATCTGAGATGTTAGCGCTATAGGCCATACATTTCAAACACACTGTTCCCCTCATCCCGTGACCTCGCCTTGGCATGCTAACTGGCTTTTCATATAGCTACTGTCGTCCCGTAAGCTTCTGTTCTGATGGCATTCAGTACTGTTATTCACACCTTAATTTTGCGGCCCAGCTTCAGCTCGTCTACTTTTCCGGTCTCAACTGAATGGCCTCCTGCTTTTTGACCCACCTCGGACTTCTGAGATCCATTTGATGTAGGCTCTGCTGACATAACGCCCTGCAATCCTCACCTCTAAAGCATTGTTGGTCATGATTCATCCATATTATTATATCCCACTTCCATCCTTACCACGTCTCTTTATGCCAATGCTCTCTGTTAGTATTTAGATCCAAATTTCGCAGCTTTCTTGCTTTGTGCTGACATTCTGTTCTCGTCTCAATGGTCTCTTTGCTTCCGACTACTATGACCCTAATGATCAGGGATTAACGCGCCCAACGGTCTCTTCATTTCACTCCGATGCTAACTGCCTTTTCTGGTAACCCCTGTTGTCCTAAACTGCTTCTTTTCTGATGACACTCATTACTTTATCCCCACCTATATTTGACGGCCTCGCTTAATCTTGCTGACTTATCTGGTTTTGTCTGAACGGTCTCTTGTTTTCTGACCTCTCTCGGGCTTCTAAGATCTAACTGATCTAGTCACTACCGACGCAAAGCTCTGTTACCCTCACCTCTAGAACATTGTTTAGCATAACTCATCCTTAGTATAGTGTCCCCTCTTCCTTAACGTATCCATTTTTGCGGTTGCTCTCCGTCAGCATTCAGAGCTTACTAATACGACTTTCTCACTATGAGCCCACATTCTAGCCTGGTCTGAACGATCTACTTTCCCATTACTGTTACCCTAATGATCAGGGGTCGGCAGACGAAACGGTCTATTCACATCACCTCGGGAATATCGCTGGCTTTTTCATTCCATCAATAGAGCCTTTTGCTTTTCTCATTCTGTTGGCATTCCTTTTTCAATTGGACAGGTAACTCTTCGGGCCTGATACTACTCTAGCGTTGTCTGACCAGCCTCCTGCTATCTGGTTACTTCCAGACATACCAAAAATTAACGATCAAGGCTTTGCAGTCCCGGTACTCTGTCTTCCTTATCCTGAGACGTTTCCTTGGCATGCAACTGCATTACGTATAGCCACTTTTGTCCCAAAATGCATCTTCTGATTACTCGTTACTTTATTCCCACCTTTCATTGCGGACTATCTTCACCTTGCTGACTTATCTGGTTTCTCTGAAAGGTCTTCCGTTTTCTGACCTCTCTCGGACTTTGGAGATCTAAATGATCTAGGCACTGCGACGAAAGTCTGGTACCATCACCGCAAGAGCACTGCTAATCATGATTCAACCTTATCATCATGCCCCTTTTCTTCCTTAACTTTTCCATTTCTGTTGGTGCTCACCGTCAGCATTCGACTTTAATAATACGAATTTCACCCTACGAGCTGACGTTCTAGTTTTGTCTCAATGACCTCCCACCTTCCGACTTCCGTGACCCTAATGATCAGGAATAGACAGACCCAACTGTCTGTGCACACCACCTGGAGCATATGGTTGGCTTTTTTCTTCTCATCCAAAGAGCCTATCTTCGAGCTCTACGTCTGACTTATCTAGTTTGGTCTGTACGGTCTCAAGCCCTCCGACCTCTATCGGACTTCTATGACCTAAATTATCTAGTTGCCGCAAACGCAAAGCTATGTCTCCCCGCCTCCAGAGCCCAGCTGCTCATGATACATCATTAGTATATCCCCTTTCATCCTTATCACTCCTATTCTGTTGACGCACTGTTAGCATTCCGACATTTATAATACGGCTTTCTCTCCATGAGCCGATATCCTCCTCTCATCTCCATGATCTCCTGCTTTCCGACAAATGAGCCCATACTGTTGAACCATCAAGAAATCCATAGGTCTGTTCGCAATCATTCGAGATCTTTGTAGGCTTTTCCACTTCTCCTTTATTTTCCCGTCATTCCCGAATACATTCTTTCATGTTTGAGCTCTCTGTTTGCATTCTCTATCAATTGGACGGATAACTCTTCTGGTCTGGCTATTAGCTAGCCTAGTCGGACCAGTCTCCTACTTTCTGACTCTCCCCAGGCATCCGAGATGCAAACCATCTAGGTTGTGCAGTCACAACACAATCTGTCCCTCAGCCTGACAGCTTTGCTTGACATGCTAACTGCCTTTTCATATTGCCACTGTCTTCCCGCAATTGTTCTTTGCTTATGACACACTACTTTTATTCCCACCTTAATTTAGCGGTCTAGCTTCACCCTGCTGATTTATCCGGCCTCGTCTAAACGGTCTGCTTTCAGACCCCTCTCGCACGTCTGAGATCTAAATGATCTAGGTTCCGCCAACGTGACCCTTGGTGACTCGCATCTCGTGAGCAAAACTGGTCGTGATTTATCTTTTTATTCTATTTCCCTTACAAGCTTATTATGTCTACTTCTGCCGACTCTCTCTGTTAGCATTCCGGCAATAATTGTATTGCTTTCTCTCTATGAGCCGACATTCTAATCTCGTCTCAATTGTCTCCGTTCTGACCGCTGAGACCTCAAGGATGATTCAGCGACAGATCCAATGATCTGCTTACAACACCTTGAGACCATTGTAGGCTTTTCCACTTCTCCCCAATAGATACTTTTCCTTCCAGACCTCACTTTCCTTTCGCGCCCTGTGTTTACATTCCTTGTTCAATTAGCAGGAGAACTTTTCGGATATAACTCTAATTTATCCTAGTCTGCTCAGTCTCCAGACATCCGTGACACAAACGGTTTAGGTTCTGTAGTCCCAAAACTGTGTACACCTAATACTTTGTGCCTTGCTCGCCATACTATCTACCTATTCCGGCGCAACGCTCTATCACCCTTACCTCAATTACATCACTGAGCATCATTCATCCTTCAGTTTATTAACAAGGATGCATCATCACCCGCAGAACGTCGTCTGTTTTTCCACCTCAATAGAACCCGTTTTACGGACCCTTTTCTTTCCTTACTGTGCTTTCTGTTGCAGTTCTTCATTCAACGCTAACTTATATGCTTCTGTCCTCCCTGACTTCTTTCATTCCTACCAATTTATAACTGACGCAACGCCTCCCTGTCGCTTCTTCTGAGTGATATTCTTTCCCATAAGCTGCAGACTTCGTCCTGCTCTCACTGGTTTCCACAGATTGGGCATATGCTCATTAGGACCCCTCAAGATCTCTTTGCTTCATCTTCATTCATAATTTGGAATAATCGTTCATTCTCTAC
Organism: Dicrocoelium dendriticum; assembly: GCA_944474145.2. Classification (NCBI taxonomy): domain Eukaryota; kingdom Metazoa; phylum Platyhelminthes; class Trematoda; order Plagiorchiida; family Dicrocoeliidae; genus Dicrocoelium; species Dicrocoelium dendriticum. The sequence continues at coordinate 57,977,281 of OX104064.1, read as the reverse complement.
TGATCCGCGTTTTGTTCGTTTCTCGTCGTATTTCATCACTTATGATACACGTGTATATACGATGTTTAAAGAACAAGTACATGTATAGGGGTACAATAGTTCAGTCATGGCTGCAATTGATGGACTGCGTTTCAGATGCAGTCCTTTCGTCTGTCTATGTAGCTGTCTCTGTTCGTTGCCTTTTTTCCGAGTTTAGCACGGTACGGCGGCATGCACTCGATGAATTGTTTATTGTTGCGACAACAGTTCCTTTATCTGGACATGAGCGGAGAATTATCACCCGGTTTTACAACTTACTAACTGGACAACTCATTAGTTATCTTGAACGAATACAATTATTCGAGGCTTGAACCCTTGGGTTCAGTTTTCCTAACACTATCTCTTCCACGTACCTTTTGTCTGGAGCACTCCTTTCGACTTCGAAAAGCACATACTCATGCCGACACAAAGCCGGAACAATTGGTCATTCTGAGCTCTTCAATCCCTATTGACCTCGCAATTGACCGTGGTTTCCTATATTCCTAATCAATTTTACTGTATACCCCGAGGGATCTGTGATACTTTTCCCGGAACCATATCAACAACAATGCAACATATTTCAATGTATATCTCTCGAAGACTCCACGTGGTTTTGTAGACGATCAACATGTCATATTCAAAAAGAATATATATTTCCTGTCCTACCAACCGGGCACAGCCATTCGTTCAAAACAGGACAGAACCCAGGAAATTAATAGGCACTCGCCTAACGCATCAGCCAACAGTAAAATGGGCCGCAACTTGACTGCGAATAACCGAGCAAACAAACGTTCAGCGAGAAACATGGCCAAGTGCAACGTACCATTCAATGGATCGGCAGCAGTGGTTCAGGACGTGGTGGGTTTGCGCCTAGAGGGCGTTCCTCCATAAAAAACGACAAATGTCCATTTAACAACACGGCAAAGTGGCGAATGTGGATCACCACCGAATAAATTCCCAGCCCATGACTTAACACTGGCAGGTCAACCAGCGTCAATATTCTAGATAGGTTCGTTACACTGGAACTTCTACAGCTGCATTGCGTGTTGTCTCTTCTTACTACGATTTTATACATATACTGTCGTCCCTTTACTTTCTAGATTTCACCGTTGACCTTTGCGTTACTTATGCACGAACGCACTATATGGTCATATATATCTCTAGCGGGTTCCCCAATTATCTTCCAATGGAACATTCAGGAGTCTCCATCTATTATTAGCCGAAGTATGACTGTAATATATGGCACGCCGATTATGTCCCAACAAACTTGTCCCGATCTCACGACAACCAAATAAGTGTTTCGCATTTCCACCGTTGTGCGGTTTTAATCACGGAACTCCAGCGGTGTGCGACAAGGGTGCCCGTTGCCACCTTCCCTTTTTAACTTTGCTATTGATTGTCATGGACATTGCGTTCACAGGAAACGACTTAGAAGGTGCGGAGCAACTCACAGGAGTATGCAGGCGACACTGTTCGCATCTGCGACAGCTCCCAAACGTGCCAAGTTGCCCTCAACAGATTAGCGTTGGCTGTCGGCCGATTCGTGCTTTGCTTTGCACTCTCGGAGCACCAAGCATTCCTCCAGGGTTGGCAGAGGTCGTCTCCTGCACTGACCCTTGGTGGGGATTAGCTAGAAGTCGTTCAGAAATTCAACTACCCGGGCAGTTGTATCAGCGTCCTTGGGATCAACTACGAGCTTACGGACCGGAAGCTCGAAGTGATTTTGCCACTCCTAGTCACCTAAGGCGGCGGAGCGCCATCGCTTTCGTCCTAATATGTAGAGTGTACGATGCAGCGGTACGTTCGACCTTACCGTACGATTGCGACCCCTGGCCCTTAAACCAGGAGACATAAAGAGGCTAGTTACTTTCGACTATCCGTGCCTGCGCAGTTGGGCCCACATCTTGTGGGAACTCCGCGTGAGCTACGAACGTGTTCGACGCCTGGTTAATGGCACAGGAAAACCTGAACCGCTCAATGCCGTCATTTTATGCACCAGGCTCCGATGGTTCCGCCAAGTGTTTCGCATGCCAACCCACAGACTCCCGCAACGTGCGTTGGTTGCGATTCCGGGGTATGGATAGAAGAAAAAGGGAGGTGGCCAAGCGATGACTTAGTCAAGAAGGAGGAAGGCCCTCACTTCGAAGATGGCCTTGGTTGGTGCGTCACGGCTCACTGCTTTGGATCTAAAAGGATGAACACGTTTGGCTAGATACACTTGCTGGAAGGGCTAGGAGCCGAACTCCGTGGCGTTCCTGCTGTGAGTTTCTTTGTCACTCCACATCCCTTTTAGCCACTGCCTTCAACCACGATCTCATTTCATAGCATATTATAATTTTACATCATAACTTTTTTGCTGCCTAATAGCCAGCTGCCAGCTTTTTGGAACGAGTCACATTCGTTGCTGGTAGCTCGGCGGGTATGCAACCGTTGTAGTTTTTTCTTTTCCTGGTATGTATTGCGGCACAGAAGCTGTAGTGATTTTACACTAGCTATCATGTATATGATGGTTGTGATGAACGAATCCGCTATAGGCGTACGATTCCCATGACGCGGAGAATTTCGGCCCTTGGCGGAGAGTTAACTAAATATAGGTATATTTCTAGACAAGCGCTAGATGCTGTTCCTGCGTGGGAGCAGATCAAATTGTACATAACAACCATGCTCATGCATGGAGGAAATATCGTTAACAACTGCTTTTGATCGTGTTTATATTTCCGAACAGTAAAGCAGGGATAAATACAAACGTTTCGTAGGCCTAGACTGTTTTGAAGGCAGTAGTTTGGGTCTCCGTAGCTTATGTATCAATTCTGCGCTTTTCACCGCTACAGCTGCCAAACCTTGAAGTGCTGATTCCTTTAGTAAACTATCAATATATTATGCCAATGGATTGAGTTACTTTCGATGGAAAATGCACCACTAGAAAAAATTTGATCCATTTTCTTTGGTCACATCACCGAGTTTTGAGCATCCATTAGTAGCGGGATCATAGAAAGGAATAAGGAAGTCAAAGTTAGATCGTAAAAGTGGAGGGTGGAAACAAGGGAATTAACAGTAGTGGCTAACAATTTAGCCTTTCTTGGAAAAGTGCGACTGAAAGGCCGGCCCACTTAACTAGAAAATACAATAATATTGGAAGATGGAGCCAAAATATAGCCCAGAAACAGCATACCAGAACCGCAAACCTGGCGCGAATTTCAAAGTGTAAATCTCCAATCAAGCGGAATCAAGGCCGTTGTGGAGCCGAAATTTAACTAAAACGGGACAGCAAGGGGCGGTCTAGGACAAACCCTAGGCGCTGGTTACGGCAAAGGTAAAATAATTAAGCTAGGAGCAGTGGTTATGGAGATATTTGCATTTTTTGCGGTCGGCGGCGGATAGCGCCATTTTCGAGCCACCGCTAAATTCACTTTCTGCTTTGGAAGCAGATACAGAAAAAAGAAAGATATAATACAAAAGGGCTAGGCGTAATAAGTTCCGAATATGGAGTAGTAACTGGGAATGCCTAAGATAACGTGTAATTCGCTGCAGTAGCGAAGTGTGACGCAGTGGGCCGAAAAGCATACTTTCTCAGTGAACGTAGTAAAAGTTGGGAAAACAGACGGAAAGGTTTTAGGGAAATACTAGGTAGGCTGTAAGAATTATTATATAGGTAGAACACCAAAGGATATGTTGTAGCTAGGTCACAGCCAGAATGCGACCATGAGCGATCTACAGAGTATATTGGGGCGCAGAGTCCACTATGAATGTGGAATTCAATGTTTTTAATGCTCCGATGTCGGTGCCAAAATTATACCAAAGCCGCGTGAGCTGAGCCCATATGGATAAGACAAGGGAACATAAAACTCATCTGCCCCGTCTGAACTAGGATAACGCAATCATTTCCTACAGAAATATTACCAGTTTCGACTCTTTGAGGCTATTTTACACGTCATTATGGTTGTATCCCTGACACTAATGAGCTAGGGTGGTCTTCCAGTGATAATAAAAAGATTAATGTGAGAAAACTCACAAAATGTGTCCAGGTGAGAAACACCTTGGGTTCCGCTTTGGTTAGACACGAATACCACTTCTTTTGGGGGTTGCGCCATCTCAAGCATGACCGATTAGTGGGCCACAGGTGATAAAGCACACAACTGTGCATTAAGTTGCTAGTTTAGAGCTCTAACTCTCTTAGCTGAGGGTCGGATGCAAGTGCCTGTGGTGTTGGACCAGAATAACGCAATCGTTCCCTGGAGAAACATCATCAGTTTCAGCACCTTGAGTTATGTTATATATCTTAATGGATGTGCCACCAATGCTAATGAGCTGGAGATGTCTTCTATTGGTAATAGAGAAATAGGTGTCCAAAAAATTAGCTAAATGCATTCAGGTGGGAAGTACCACGAATGCCGCTTTGGTTAGGCATGACCACCTCATCTTATAGAGGTTGTGCTTTCTCATTTGTCACGGATTATTGGGCCACATGTGTTAAAGCACACCATTTCTGCATCGCGTTGTTATTTTGAGCTCTAACTCTCTTTGTTAGGAGACCGATGCAAGTGCAAGTGATATGCACCAGCGTAAGGTAATAGAAAACTGGGAGGTCACAACAGCTATTAACTTGGAGGTTTCCAGGTGGGAAGCTTCCACATTGTCAGGCAAAATGAATGAACAATACTATAACGCAAGCAGAGAAGATAACGGAAAACAAGTGGGAGCTGGTTTTTCACCCACCATTACGCATTACGAATGGTAGGCTTTTGAGCCAGGTAAAGGTTAAAATTACGCACGATCGGCCAAGGAAAGAAGAAGTGGTGGTCAAAATATCTGGGTGTCTAGCTTTCCAGGTGACAGGAGCCTCACTGCCGCATGGTTAGCTTTTTGCCAAAGAAACGGAATCGGGAAAAGTTGTTGTGCAAGCATAAAGGATTGAAGAAAAGGATCTGGTTTTCATAATGCCTGTCTACCAGCGTTTCCGCTAGTAATAGGCATACGTATAACTCAGATAAAACTAAATGTACGGGCCAAGAAAGCTTACGTGGAGAGTAAATGCCTGAATATAGGTTATGGTGATATTGCCTTCGAGGTGGGTAGGTGGCCCTGTTATATAATCAGCGGTGTAAAGTAGCGAGTACTTAAACCTAGGGGCGGACATCGGTTATGGGCAACTAGTAGATGCCGATTACGTAGGCTAGTAGAAATACCTATAAAACAGGCAATTTATACGACTATTTTAGACAGATAAATGGTAACTTACGGGTGCACCATATGTGTGGACAACAACGCTAGAACCTGGCATTTCACATGAGGCTTAACGTTGTTAAAATGTTTTAGTAGACGTGACTCTTGGGTCACAAGTATAAGTATTCGCAAGAGACCAAGTGGACTAGGTATTTGGAAAATACTATGGGGTAAAGATGGAGACGAAATAACCAAAGTGTAGAAGAGAAGGAAGAAGTGAAGTAATGTTTGTCCGTTCGGATTGCTTCCCCATTGCTATGCAATATCTTACCTGGTCAGTGCCTACAGGATTACGGCGCTCCCATACAATAGTACTAGGTTGCTTTACGTGCTGGTCGGTTGAGCAGTAAGAAACTGGACGTCGAGAAGGAGCTTTCAAAGGATTTGAGCTACCGATTAGTGTTTCCAGGTTGCCTTTGCGGTAGCGTCTACTATTTCAAGCCTTCCTATTTAACTAAATGTCGGTGGGAGCCAGTAAAGCGCTCAGCTACTACTGGGGTAGGCTGAATACCTTTTGTGGTCCGATTAGCAGCCCTAACATCTGTAAGATGCGTGCAACTGATCGGGCCAAGATCTCTCACGTGGTGTGACAGGGATCGCAATGTATTGGGAGGACCTGTGAGCCCAAGGTGCTCCTGTCATGAAGCCTAGTTGAGCGCAATACTAAGTTGCGCCAGAGCTGACCAAAATGTGATCTACGCCCCGTCGCGGCCAGTCTCAAAAAGGTTGTCATCAGAATCACAGATGTTGAAATGGCGTCTTATGTTATCCAGGCACATAAACTTTCTTACCTCCTGCTTGAAAGCCTGTGGCTTGTGAATCTCCCGCAGCTGTGAAGGTAATTTGTTCCAGATATTTACCTAAGCGACAAGCAAGAAACGTGAACGTAGTTTCTTCCTCGCTGGCAGCGAGGCAACTGTGCAGTGCGTATTTCGGAGGTTGCTTTCTGATCCTCTTCTCAGTGTCAGGCTGGGGATATCACTGTGCACCGCTTGGTATATTAACATGTAAGAAGCACAGGTTTAAGATGATGCGCCGCAGTCATATAGGCGGGAGTTTGAGATGGTTACACCTCTGTAGGTAACTAAGCGCTGGGTCATGCGGGGCTATTATTTCGGTAAACCGCCGCTGAGCCTCTTCGGGCAATATGCGGTCTGAGTTCCGCAAATTACTGAAGATGAAGGTGCAGTATTCCTGCTGCGGACGAACATGACTGCTGTAAAGCTCCAACTGTGCTTCAGCTGAGTTAATGTGGCGGCCTATGTGGAAGACCATTCTGCGTGCTTTTGCTACCTGATACTGCACATTCTCTGAAAAGTTGAGGGTCATAGAATAGCGATACCTAGGTCAGTAGCTAACGTTTTTAGTTGGATGGACGTACCATTCAACGTAAACACACCATCCGATATGGAGCATTTGTGGGTCAGAATACTAGATTTATCAGCGGAGAATGTCATTTGCCAATTTTGACACCACGACTCTAAGGTCTTCAGGTCTTCACGGATCTCTTGTAGTGCGGATACTTTGGTGCTTGGTAAGAAGACATGTACGACCTTTATATCGTCGGCAAAGAGGAATGGGCGACCATGGCGCAGGCTGCTACAGATGTCGTTCACATAACCCAAAAACAGGTTTGGTCCAAGCACGCTGCCTTACACAACACCGCTGGAAACTGTGACAGGGATGGACTCAAAGTGTGCTATCTTCACGGACTGCGTACGCCCGGTTAGGTAGGATTTAAGCCAGTCAAGCAGAGGGGTGACTACACCGTATGCCTTGAGCTTATGTAATAGACGTTTATGAGGGACCCTATCGAACGCCTTTTGCATATCGAGGTATAGCGTGTTAATCGCCAGACCCGAATCAATCGCGCCAGTGACCAGGTTGAGAAAATCAAGCTGGCAGGTTGCGCAGGATCGTGCGCTTAGAAAACCATGCTGTGACCTGCTAACGTGGCCTCCTGCATTCAAACAGGCCATAAGCGCACGCTTAACCGATTTCTCCATCACACGTGAGAAAATAGGTGTGTGGTTTATGGGTCGGTAGTTGCTGACTTCCTGTACGGAGCCACCTTTATGGCGCGGTGTGATGACAGAGTGCTTCCAAGCCAATGGGTATTGGCCCTTCTCCATAGAGAGTGTGAAGAGTTTCAAGAGGAGTATGGAAAGGTCGTTGCCCCCATTCTTAAGTAGTATGGGTGGAATTCCATCAGGACCAAGTTTGGTGGAGGGTTTTATGGTTTTGATAGCGGAACGGATGCCTTTTAGATCGAACTGAACCGTGGAGAGCAGCCGGTTTGTGGACACCTCCAGCTCAGTAGTGACCGGGGACAGTTCTTCTCACTGGGACTCTTTGAAGTAAGAGTTGAACATCTCACATATAATCCGTGGATCTTCACATGCTTTGCAAGTGCCGACGCGTATGGAAGTGCTATTTGCTCCATAACGAGGAGTGCGAGAACGCAGCAGCCAGCAACCCTGCGAATATCCGGAGCTAGCTAAGAGTCACTCCTTCCTTACAACGTTTATTTTTTGCATTAAAAACGCAGCCGGTTCGGTGGTTTATTTTGTGCCACTGCAATTATTCACAGGTGACCGGATTTCTTAATCCAGTGGCTACACTTGGCTACGGAAGGTCTGTGCACCAATGTTAGTGTCTCGGTTGTCAAACCTTTAGCAACTCTCGCTACCGCGATTTGGCGTACGCGCCTCGCATCCCTGCGCATATTCGGAGCTTTCTAGGAGCCATTCCTTAGCTTTCCAACTGTATTCTTGTAGAGTGTTTGCATGGCATACTGCTGCTGGTTTGTTGACGTGTTCTGTGACAATGTAGTTCTCCATTAGTAACTGGAATGATCGACTCGACTAGCATTTTTAGCCACTGGAACCCAGCCTATTAGTGCGGTGTCTCTATCGTCTTACCGTCGACACCTAGTCTTCCGTCCCTATCCACATAATAATAGCCGGCTTCTACACTGCTCAGCTTCCTATCCTCATGTACCCATGAACATAATAGCTAATATGTGGTCCTAGATAATTCCCCTCTTTTGGAGTATATTTGAATATCGACTCCTCGGCACCGTATTTTCTGGGTTCCGATTGCAACCAATCGTGATTTCATGGCCACCATCTTGTCATCGGTTTAATTCTAACACTGTAAGCTAGTACCTGGTGAATATCTTACCAAAACCCTGCTCTTCATAATCATGTACGTGAAAGTAATTTAATCATTGGGCCATGCCTTCTGCCAAATACTGAAAAGACATTTTCAACTTAATATCCGTTGCACACTGTACACCAATTGTCCCAAGTAAATGTCTTAAAGTAGGATTGCCCCAATGCGTGGTACCACGACTGTCCTTGTTCGTCTTCTCTCGGACTGTTCGCCGCTTTCTCTTTTCTTTGAGATCTTGAACCCCTTAGAGAGCCGGGATTGAGCTGAGGAACTGCCTCCATCTGAAATGAGACAAAATAACCAACAAGAACATACGTGGATCATGGCTGTACTTCAAAGCTAACCATCGGCACCCAACACCCCAACCACCGATGTCAGGTAAGGTTAGCTGTGCACGAAACCTTCACACCCAGAAAACATACATAATCAGAGAACGTGGGACCACTTACCCTGCAAATTCTACTTACCCGCAAAATCATACTTGCTCCTCGACTGAGCGCAACGTCCTTTTTGGACTCTGTTTGTGCCATTTGTTTAGCCACCAGAGGAGTCAGACGAATGTGAATAACAGAATGAACAAATGCCACATAACCAGCTTTGCTAGTTGTACGTGGCGATTCTAAGCAATCGACGACAGTATTCCGGGACGTGGTGGGTTTTTGCCTGGCAAGCTTTTGCCCTATATAAAGCCACAAAAGTCCGGTTATCAACACTGTGACGTGGCTGATGTGACTCGCAACTAACTACAGTCACTGCCCACTGTTATACTCTGGAACATCAACTAGTCATTTTCAATATTTTATGACACGTACAAAAAAGCTACTCTCAGTCTTCATCTACTGTCCCCACTCCACCTACTGAGGTTTTTTCTTTACACCGCTCACCTGAAACAATTTTATTGGCACTCCGCTTACGACTTTGCTTTGCATGAAGGCTTCAAAATCTTTTTTAAATTGTACAACTTTTGGCTTTAGCCAGTAACGTGCTTATTGCTGTATCTAATGCCTTACATAATTGCTTTTAAATTTTAATAGTACCTGGTTTGGTATGTCTCGATTTATTCGACAATGAAATTGTTTATTATTTACTTATTTTTCTGGTTCGTTGGCAACGGCAGATTTGAGAACAATCTTGTCTATTCACTGCACTTGCACTCATTCATTTTCAGGCAGACAAGCCGGACAGTGGCTCCGTCAAACGTTCAATTTCGAAACGTGGCGACTATCCTCAATGGTCTTTGAAATTTAGCATACGTTGGTTTTCAGGTCCTCTGCAGATAACTGTCCCCCACGCTCGAACCGATATGGAAGGAAGAGACCATCCAAGGCAACCGGAAGTAATCGCTCAACTTGACAAAATATAAGAAGAGTAGTCACACTTTCGGTGATAAGTGTGGGAGTACCAGCTCAGCTCTGTTAGCACCAAAGTTAATGTTCTCAATTCTTACCTACCGCATCACTGCAGAACGGTAATCCCAGGCTACGGAGTAGCACTAAGTATTCAGTCCAGAGTGGTGTTTTATATACCATGCATTTTTCTAAGGCAGGAGTTCGAAGACGTCACAAATACCACAAACCGACTAGGGTTGCATTCCTCAGCCTCAAGAGTACGTTCAATACGGTCGATCGTTCTGTTCCTTTTGACATACTTACCCAAGATTTCTCCGTAAAACATGCGAACGTTTTATCTAACTTGTGCTATAAAGCCTCATATTTCGTCAGGTTACACGAGCAAAGGTTGCACCCATTGCTGCTAACAAGTGGCGTTCGTCAAGGTTGTCTCGCCGCTCCATTTTTGTTCAACTTCGTCGCAGATTCAATCCTGGTGTATTACCTAGGAAAATTACGCTACATGCGTTTGCGTATCACCCAGTGTAAAATTCTTTCATGTTCTTAGGGCGACCGAGTCCCAACGCGCTAGAGTTGTGCCATCCTTTAAAACGCGCTTGACGCCTTCAAAGTGCGAAGTGTGGTTGCATGACTACGAGTCACTTGGTGGCCCCCTGACAATCGACAACAGAAAGTAAAAGAAGTTGAACAATCCACCTGTCTCGGTAGCTGCATTAGCCACGATGGGTGCGTGACTGCTGCATGAAACCGATCACGTTGAAAGAACAGATGAACTGAACCCAGAAAAATATGGTGTTATTCAGCCTAACGTGGTGATCTCCAGCTATGTGTGGTCACACTTTCCGTGGCTGTCGAGTAGTATCAAAAAGCCCGTAATTCCAAACAACCTTAAATTTATTTGTCCTGCTACTGCAAGAAGTCCCTGGGCATTGGATGGTACGAAATTCCGGATCGGTGTTTTCACTACTAAATGTGTAGGATAGTTACACGAGATAAACCACCTCCGCACACCTTCCTCATAACATCCCAACTCTGCTCAACTTAGTGTGCGCGTCCACTCCGTCTGAAGAACTCATTATCACGGATTATTGTCTCCGTATTTTGCCAGAGCATTGTTCTAACTTCGCAATGTACTGTAATCCTGATATTGGGGCAATCATGTTAATAGTTCATGCATCCTGACAGCTAGAGCTGCATTCTTGGTTCTGGGCGGTATACGGCGTCAGAATGGGACTGGCTCCGGTTTGATATATATGTGTACTAGGCGACAGTGGGAGCTCTCCCAAGCCATGGAAGCAATATTTAAGCCCCTTCGGTCTGAGACGCCTTCTATCTCCTGATTACCATTGTCGAAGGAGCAGTGATATTGTTGGATGGTACCAGCATGTCTGTAACCACATGTGCGCAGGCTAATACTAGGCAGTGTTAAGAAGATTGACTTCTTAACGCAATAAATAACAAGCTGCGTAGACGAGCAGGTGTAAAGTATTTTCGATTACCGCAAAGCCCGGACGCAGTTGACTTGATTAAGAAGTTACCAACGGCCAACCTGGCAACTGCTGGTCCGGGCTGCATTCCAGGTGAGGGTGCGCACGACCGGTTTCGGTCTTAGCTCGAGACGTTATGGAAGTCGGCTCGCGGCAGGTAGTAGTGACGCGCTTGCTTGCTGGTCGGATCCTTTGATTACTTTATGCCTGATACTAGGTTGTCTGCGGCGTGGTCGTGAAACATATGTTCATTGTCCTAAAGCTTCAAAGGCTGTGTGACAGTTCTCAAGCAGATTCCAACGGACCTCGGCAAGCACGCTCCTAAGCTGGACTTGCTCAACACTGCCTTGTGAGCCAGGCTGTTGCGGCAAAAGCCAGGAGCGGGCACTTCGAACAAAACCCCTAATGAGCATGAGACTGCCACTGAGCACGCAGCTGCTGCCATCGATATATATGACCCTTCTATCTAGTCTCCTTTGACCTGGGTTCCTTAAACGTTCGCAATCTTGATCAGTTCGGCCAACAGACAGCACTCACTCTCAATATCTTGATATGTGTTGTGTCTACAAAAGACGCATACAGGACAGAGAGCGTTGTGACGAATCTTCGACTGCGTGGTTTTGGACCTGAAGACGATTGTTATGTTCTGCGTCTCTGGATATACCGGGTGAAGGGCTAAAGGTATTTAGGGTGTTAGTATCGCCCTCAGTTAACATGCTAAAGCTCTGCGCGACTGGATACCGGCGAACAGCCGCGTGTGCGCGGTTCGGCTTCGAACCTCTATTGAATTAAAACAGCCTATGAAGCTTAGGTGCCTTTTCATCCCCCCAGTTTATACTCCTACTGAATACAGTTCAGAGGGTATAAAAGACGATTTTTATCAACATTTACTTCCTCATTATACAGGTTAGCTGCGGGTGGAAATCACTCCAGCTATTGTGCCGTAATAAAATGGACAAGAAGAGAAGTGACAATCCGGATTCTTCCCCTGCAACGGATAGACATCATTGCGGAGAGCTAACAGCCTGTTAGCTTGCCGCAAAGTCATAGTAAGCCTAACAAATGCGATCGTGGTTGTAGGGCATGATAAGTAGGAGGAGGATGGACAAAGAAACTTATAACACAAAAACCACAGCGACCTGCTGTTCGCCATATCAGCATGTATGCTTGCACGCTTTTACCGTTCTTGGGACCCCATCCAGGCAGTTATGATGAACTAAACGACGCCAACTTCTAAATGAGAGTTTTCACTACTGACGACCGTGTCATAGCTGGGCCTTCTGTTCTCTTCCAGCTGCACCCGGAGTGCTACAAATGCTGGTCGCATAAATCGGTGTGCTGGCATGCGCAACACGTGGCCCAGCCATCGGAGCATGGTGCATGCTGAAATGGTGCTGAGCGGTTCACTCGCTCTTCCTGCACCAAATACGCAACACCGAACACGCTCATCGCACACGCAGTGCTCCCACCAGACACGAGATAAGCTGCGAAGGCAGCGATGCTCGGTGAGGAGCTTCTTTGTGTCTGTCGACCTGATGGGCGGGGTTTCACAACCAAATAGAAGAGTTGAACGGACGGCCGCATCATAAACCCTGCCATACAGGCTGAGAGTAATGTCTCGTCTGCATCACAAGCGGCGGTGAATGGTAACAGCACCTCGTGCTTTTGCTTTCCGGTTCGTAACCTGTCTTCGATCCCTTGCGGCGCTAATATACGTTCTCAGGTACTTGAGTTCCTGAACGACTTCCAGCAGATCACCAGAAAGCGTTAGTGTAGGGGTAAGTCCCGGCCCATCTTGGAGAAGTACTTTGCAATTCGATGGAGCAAAGCATAGTCCAAAACAATTGACAGCCAGTGTAAACTGGTCCGGTGCTGCTGGCATGTTTGGGAGCTGTCGCAGATTAGGGCAATACAGTCCGCGTACTCTAAGTCAAGAAAGCGTTCACCGGGAAGTAATGTCTATCGAGAGTTCTCATCTCTTCTTCGCATGGCGGAAAATACCTAAATCGTACTAGTTGCTGCTAAAAGGTGCCCGAGTGTGTCGTCTTTCCAACTCTGAACAGCACCTGGGAGGGCGCTTCGGAGCCTAAGCACGTCGATCAGACAATGGTGGTTGATTTCTGCTACTGTACACCGATCACAACGTTTTCTTAGCAGTATTACATTCCAGCACAAAGGTTCGCACTGAGTCACCTGGTGCCCACTGAACCCCACAATGACCTGGACCAAAAATGACCACGTTGCTATCAGGTACGTATAGCAAAGATCAGCCCAAGACTGTCGGTCCAGCCGGAACACGTGTCTGTATTCCGATCATGTTCTAGTGCGCCAACGCCCAGCGTTCACTCTTCCCGCTTCAACAAAGCGCCCAGCTTTTAACATAGTCTAACTTGGTCGCGCAGTCTGTACTTGGACAATAGCATGACGAACTTGCTCCTCAAAGGTCAGTGATGAACGCGGTTTTTGAACAAAAAGATGCCTAGGAATACTGAGCCTAAGAGAAATTATTGTATCTAGTTGACACGATGTGCTTAAAGAGGTGGTATCGTTTGGTAATTTCCTGCAAAGCAGATCAACAAGACCAAAATTGCTGAGAAAAGCGATTCAAATGTGCGGCATTTGCACCTCGGCGCTGGTGAAACTAAAGGGAAAGTTATGTCGTGGTCCTAAGCAGTTCATGGACGTAAATCGCGAGTTTTGTTGGTCCGGCTGTGTTAGCATTGGACTACGGCTGGACGCCGTTGACCCAAGTTTTGTGCGCCCATTTTTATTCACTACGGCGAACGCCGATTTCTTCGAGTAATATTGTACTCAGCGTAGGAGATAAAGCCAGTTCTAATCTTATCAGCTCACACTCGCAATTCATCACGCGGCGTACGCATACTACCAATGATTTCTTGGAACAAGCCATCAAGGGGAAAAGCAAACCGTAGCTGCATGCCTAAGAATGAAAGCAAGAAAACCGTACTGTTCATGGTATGCCTAATCTACTGAGCTTTCCTGAGCACGAAGCAAAGTTCAGGTAATTTCCCAGATTAAATAAATAAATAAATATTTTATTCTCGATTATGCGAGGCACGCCCATGGAGGCGTGATCAGATATGTACCACTGTACAAACATTTTATGGCAACTGTAACAGTGACAGTAGAAAATCGTTCATATGTCTATGATTGGAACTGTAAAAGTGATGAAAATGCGAAACAATACTTCGGCTGTCATGAGATACGGGACCTCAGTTAATAATAGATTGAGAGTCCTGAATGATCCATTGGAAAGTAATGGAAGGGTTCGCTCAAGAGATATATGCCAATAGAGTGAGTTCGTGCACAAGTAAGGCAAAGGTAAACGTATCGTAGGAAGTAAAAAGACGACAGTATATGCAAATGTAGAAGTTCCAGTGCAACGATCCTATCTAGAATTGTGACGCCAGTTGACCTGCCAGTGTGAAGCTACGGGCTGGGACTTTATTTGGTGGCGAGTCACATACGCCACGTTGCAGTGTTGTTAAACGGACATTTGTGGTCTTTTATAGGGAGAACGCTTGCCAGACGAAAACCCACCACGTCCTGGAACACTGCCGCCAATCCTTTGAATGGTAAATTGTAACTGGCTGTGTCTTGTTGAGGGTTTGTTTGCTCAGTTATTCGCAGTCTGGTTGTGTCCCATTTTTATGCTGGCTGCCATAGCTGGTTGCTTATTGCGTTCCTGGGTCCTGTCCATTGGTAGGTCGGGTACTAAACATTCTTTTTGAATATGATGTGTTGATCCCTTACAGAACCACGTGAAGTCTTCTTTGGTTATGTATATTTGCCGGGGTGCGTAGAATTCGTGTCCAGCTACCCACACTGGACATCGGTGGTTGGGCGCAGATGGTTAGCGTGGAAGTGGGGCCATGGTCTAGGTAAGTTCTTCTGGGTATTTCGTCCCATCCCAGACGGGGGCAGCTCCTCAGTTTAATCCCGAATCTCCGAGGTTTACGACCTCAGAGAAAAGGGAGATAGGAACAGGCCGAGAAAAACCGAAAAGGACAGTCAATGTACCTAGCATTGAATCAAAATCCTACTTTAAGCCATTTACTTGAGACAACTGATGTACAATGTGTAACAGATATTACGCTAAAGATGTTTTCATTACGCAGAAGGCATGGCCTAATGGGTAAAACACTTTTATGTGCATAAGGTTAATGAGCAGGATTCCGGTTAGAAATTCATGAGGTATAAGCTAACGATGTTCGAATTCTACCTGATACTAGAAGGTCGGTGTGTGGTCATGATTGGTAGTTAACGGAAATCGAAAGACAGTTACGATGTGGCCGTATTTATATATGCTCCAAGTGATAAGGATTACCTAAGACACAATAACTATGACGTACACTGCTATATGAAGATAGGAAGCTGAGCATACTAGAAGCAGGGTAAGATTAAATGGATATGAAGGCAAGGCTCAGTGTTGATGGTAAGACGATCAATAGATATCGATAATTGACCGGGTTTCAGTGGCCAAAAGTGCCTGTTGGGTTAATCATTCTAGTTACTATTAAATAACTACATTATCAAAGGATAGGACAGCAAACCAGCTGAGCCATGGAAAAATTATACCAAGAGAATAAACATTCTACAGAAGGACTGACCCTTATCGAGCTACTCGTATTCGCAAAGTTGAATAGAGCCTACAGCGACCGTCTGCTGCTGGTCAGAGATATTGGCTATAGGAAAGGATGTATCATTGACTGGTTTAGCCATATCATTAAGAAGTTTCACCACAAGCTGGCTCCCAAGAGTTTCAATAGGCAAATGAACATGCGAGCGAGCCATTAGAGATAAAAACCTTTTAGAAAAACAGTAGGAGAGCAAATAAGTGACTCCATCCTTACATGGGGCCAACAATGAGTAGCTGCTGTCAGAAAGAGCAGACGCAAGTATGAAGAACGACGGATAACGGCGCGCTAGGAGAGAGATGAGTGGCCAGCAGTAGATTTCAGACTAAGGCTTTAGTTACTAGTGAACCCTACGGGGGCACAGAATAGGTCAACATACCAGCTGAGCTGTGACGCAAACAATCCAAGAGAATGAACCATGTAAGAAGGGAGCGATTCCTAGCGAGCTCCGGATCTCCGTAAGTTTAATGGAAGCTATGACGACTAGCTGCTGCTAAGCAGATATAGTGGCTATAGAAACGGATTTAGCAGTAGCTGGTGTAGCCATATAATTAGGACGTTTGACCACTACTGGATACCTACAGTTTTGATGAAGAAATCAACATGCGAGCGGAGCTTAGAGAGACAGACGTCAGTGGAAATTGAAGGTTGGAGGGTCGGGGAGCTGCTCTTTGCAAGCTAAATGGAGGCAGCTATGGCTAGCTGCTGCAAGAAGAAAATTTCACGCTATCAGGACGAACGACGGATAGCGGCGCGCTAGGAGAGAGATGAATAGCCAAAAGTATAATTCGGATTAAGGCTTGGGTTGCTAGTGGATCCTAAGGTGGCACAGAATAGGTCACCAGACCAGCTGAGCTGTGACGTAAACAACCGAAGTTAATGAACATTGTAAGAAAGGAGCTAGATCCGGATATCCACAATGATAAATGGAAGCTATGCCGACTAGCTGCTACTATGCAGAGATGGTGGCTCTAGGAAATGATGTATCAATGGGTGGTGTAGCCATATCATGAAGACGTTTGACCACTACTGGATACCTACAGTTTCGCTGAAGAAATCGACATGCACGCGAAGCTAAGAGAGACGGACCTCAGAAGAAAATGAAGGCTGGAGAGTCGGGGAGTGGCTCCTTGCAAGCTATATGGAGCCAAAAATGACTAGCTACTGCTAAAAAGATTTGACGCGATTAGAACGAACGACGCCTAACGGCGCGCTAGGAAAGAGATCAGTAGCCAGCAAAAGAGTTCGGATTAAGTCATGAGTTGCTAGTGGATCGTACGGTATCACATAATAGGTTGGGCTTTCGCCTAACAAAAGTTCTGGTTATTGCACGGACAAGCAATCAAGGGCTCCGGCACTTTGACCTATAACTGCATTCCTTGCTTTTGCAAAATAGAAGTAAAAGTAGCAATGCTGTACGTTAATCCTTTATGTGTTCCGTTCAACGAACATCGATAAGTTTAAACTATTTCCGGATTATGTTCTAACGAATGTCTGCTGGACCTCGCTTGAAGCGGGAACATGCTTTACAACGGTCGGTCTAAGGAGATTCTAAATATCAACCCCAGGGATACATCACATGGGTTTGAGGAAATGGGGTTGTATGTACATGCGCTGGCGTGTAAATATAGAACAGAAGCTACGAATTTGTGAGAAATAATATCTGTTTGTGATGTTGAACGTTACGGCATGTACGTGTTAAATAAGCGACTAAAGGTCGAAGGACGCGGTCACGATATATGAAAGGTGGATTGCCATGAGAGCAACGCTACCTAAGGAGATAAATGGTGTTATTTTCTAAAACGGAACGTGTTACAAAAGGCAAATTTTATGCATAGGGAATAGGGTACCAACGCTGGGTTTAAAAGCAAACACAAATTTTAAAAGGTGCAGAAAATGTATTATGTGGTGATGTCGTTTTTACCGACATAGGAAATGCAAGGATACTTTAAACTGAGGCTTGCGTTTGAAGCCCTTGATGCGAGATAAAGAGAAAAAGGACAACCAATTTGTGAAATGTGCTAATGCAGTGTCCAGTGCAACATCTTATTTAGTTAATTAGTTTCACAGTGCAACTGCTTGGGGCATAAATATTTCGACCATATTTCATGCAATTTTACAGAATGCGTTGAACAGTTGATAGTTTGCAAACGGAGGAACTTACCTTTAACCAGGTTTCTATAAGTGATTTCAAGCGTAAGTTGAAGGCGCTGTCGGAAATGTATGCAGACAAATCTTCCGCATAGAAATAGACAGTTTTAAATGCGCAATATATTAATAAGTAACGTTTTGTGACGTAACGAAAAGGAAACCAAGGGCGTTATCATTATTTTGCTTATATTCATTGGGTTGAGGAGAAGTCCTACACGCAGGTTTCGACGTACTGCTTGTTGTCCGCACGGAAGCTAAGAGCATACGGTTGATGGAGTAACTGTGTGTAACCAATGCATATATGAAATCATTTTGTTTTCGTTGAAGTTATACTTTGTGTAACGCATGAAGAAGTTTTAAAAGGAGTGGGAAATATGAGACACACGTGATTGGAAAATAGTTAATTCCCTTATCTGTAAATCATCGGAGCTTGGCAGGATTGCTGTGTGCAGCATTGAGAATGTAAATGCGGTAAAACATGCCGATTCAATTAACCATATGTAAGTCCCGCTTATGAAAATTGGGTAAACAAATGTAGATCTGTGAATTGTGCAGACCTGTAGAGTGGCAATGTATAACCAGCTAAAGTGGTGGTAGTATAAAGCGAAGCACCTGGTGAAAAGACGGTGCTGCCCGTTTCTTTTGAATACTTAACACCCAACATGGTGTGTGTTAGGGGATATTTTGTTAAACATATTTCATTATGTCTGATAGCATACTTTTAGAATTTGAGAAGATATGAATATAATTATTAAGTGATCAATAAAGTCAGGTTGCCATTACCGTTTAAATGCAATATAAGCGGTGATAGTCCAGGTTCGCTGTTAACCAGCAGGCATATTTTATCACGTGAGTGAGTCGCAGTAGGATGTCAACTGGTTAACTGTGGTACCTTAGTTTAATAGTATTTAATGTTTTCCTCTTTATTCGCTTTCGTCTCGGGTTGCATGTTGTTGCATTGGGTACCTGGCCATTTGTGTTCACCTTGCTTAATTCTTGTACGGGCATGTTTAAGAATTTAAGCTGTGGAATATTGTGGATATCCCGATGGGTCCTGAGGCAACTCAGCGTGCCTTGGATAGGCTCTAGGAATATTCTACCGTATGGTTGATGTCCATGAATAGCGTCAAGTGCTCGGTTCTCTAAATCGGAGCTGCTACTCGTCCCACCCGGTTTGTTGTCGGCGGTGGTGAGATGCCAGCTGGCACTCAGTGGGTTGCTTTGGTGGTCGTGCACTCTTCAGCAGTTTATTCTGGCAACAATTGAGGGAATACTGCTTGTTCTGAGATTTCCTACGATGTCGTTTATCCGAAGAACTTTCGGAATCAAAACGGCCAATTTCGTTGTGAAGCTATTCTCAGCCTTTGTCCGACATAACCTGGGATGTTGTATCTAGACTTGTCCACCATGTGCTATCAAAGAGAAAATAGACTTGAGAGTGTTATGAGTAGGCATTGGATTATTGCCGGGTCTACGGGGCCAGGCGCATCCTGTACGGTTGCTCATTATGGAAACATAATGCGTGCAAGCACCGATGGCAGAATTAACTCTTCTGTCCCATGTACAGGGCACACAGTTAAATGATTCCAAAGGTCGCATTCGGTGCACATGATTTACTCAATTACCTGTCCGCTCTGCGCATCACAGTTTGTTTGAAGGCACACAGCGCACTTGATTTTGTCCAAAGTGGCTGTGAGTTTCGCAGGTCAACGACGCTTCCTTGGTGGCTCATATACGGTGGCGGTATGGCGTGCAAATGTCTAAACTAAAGTGTGCCCCTTCTTCCTCCTGACCAACGGGTACAACTAGCATGGAAACTAGGCGTTGTCTAAGTCTTGTGCCGTCCCTGGTCTGTTCATCCAGCTCTACAGCTGCGAATTCATTTATGGTTTCTGAGGCTGAAATCTCAAGGTAATCCAGAGAAATAGTTAGGTTGTGTAGAAACTCTCGAAACTGATCTAGCGATGTCCTATAATTTGCATCGCAAAATCTGCAAATCTGCGCCTGAATATTACGAAGCCCCGGCCAGCACTCGCGGCTTCTGCTCCCTAGTTACCAGAGTCACCGTGGAAATGTTCGGCAACGGGACGATGGCGGACTACGCGGTTGCGGTCACACACGGATGTTGAGCGTGCGACATCACCCAGTGGCTTCTGGGTAATATCTTGCCCACCGGTCGGCCTGCCGCGTGCACTGCATGCACGGTGTGAGCGCACGGAAGCAGACATTGCCGACTAAAGCTACATTGGTAATTAATGCCAAAACGCATTGAGACGGTATATGGACCACTGTAACCGTGCACTTGCCATCTACTATTAGACAAGTCGGTCACGGTTGCCTTTTCTCTTGTGTGGTGGCATCGCAAACGCATCCTTTAGTACCCCGCTAACTAAGAAGCAGCCTATCCGAGGCTGTGGAAGCAAGGGTCCAATGAGGGCTTAGGGAAGTACGTATGGCATATCAAATCTTGCCACTGCGCTTGGGCATCGTGCACGCGGTTAACGACGGTGGTAGACAGATCTACTAACGAAGTTTGCCCTGAAAGACCGCACTTTATATGCCTAATTTCATGCCCAACACAGTTTGTTGTATATCAGCGGAACAAACAGGTTGATGGCAGACGGTGTGCTGCCCATTCACAGACAAAAGGCAACCAAGTCCTTACCAAGTATCTTTGCGCCTCATGTTTCGTGCTTTTATGTCTGTCGTGCACCCGTCAAACAACGAGTGGCTACTAGCGTGCATCAAGTTCCGCACCCACTGCTTACTCATCAAACTGTCCGTTGCAGTTTTGATGGGTAACGTGTTGCAGCGACGGGGACATCCCGCAATAACTGGTAATATCACAATAACATAAGCGCAGCGGTGTGCTCGGATTGAAAAGCATGGACCTGGGCCATGCACTTATCGAGCAACACGGTCCTTGCAGGTTCATTCGCTGGTAACCTAAGGCGCAGATTGCGCACAGCGTTTACTTACGATTCCCTTATCTCATTCGGATGCAAGGCGCAGCAAATTGCACGTCCTATGTCATGTACGTCTACCAACATGCAGTGCCGTAATACCTAGCCACCGCCGTTCATTTGGTGTGTTGCATCCGCCAGCGTCACCTCACTGTAAAGCTGCACGAGTTTAAGTGTACACCTCGAAACGAAAAGTAGGAACCGTAAATCCGAATCCTTATAATGGACATTACGCTTACCAAAGCCCTCCAGCCACTGTACAACTGCTTCCACTAAGTGCCCGTCTACCTTCTCACTCCCCTTAGGTCTAATAATCCAGAGATGATAAAAGTTTAATCTGGTACCGTAGTGCGTAAACGCATACTTCATGAGCTCCAGTGAGTTCATTTACAACCGCCTCAAGCGGTAGATCTTCTCTTCCGCTTGCCGCTGGAACCGCCTGTTACTCACATAGAGAAACGGCTTGTCCCCATTAAAGGCATGACTGTACACAACGCTGAAGCATACTATGCCGTAACGCCAGCCATTTTGCTGTGTGAGAATATTGGCCTTGCAATGGTAACGCTGTTACCTACATTTAATAAGTCTTTCCTCAGTCTTACATATAAACATACCGCTTGCACATGTACGCAATTCACCGACAGTAAACGCATCTATGGCGTAGGGAACTGTAACGCACAGCCTCGGGTAGCTCTTTACCGCTTCTCTTCCGATACGTCACAGATGTCAAAATATCTGATTTCAAAAAACATGAGGCAGTTCACAGTTGAAAACGCTTTAAGTCACTTTCGAAATTCTCAAAACTGTGATACCCACACTGAAGGAAGACAACACGGAGAGCAGGGCTATCCTCGACAGCCATGACAGCGGCTCAATCCGCCAACGCACTGTATGGTGCATCCAAAATACCATCATACTCAGGTAAAAGCATTTCAACATTGCAACCCATAATCCTTTTGCTGCACTAACAGCCCTTATATTCCAATGCAATATTTACTTTCCTACACCAAGGTATAGTAGAGTGCTGTCCGCTATGGCAACTTCCCAGTCGCCTGCTTATCACCGACCGTTGTGCAGCACGGTCCCAGTGAAATGGCGCAGCAGGCATTAAGAATACAATCGCGAGACTTAGGAATTACTTATTAAGGTTTGAATAATAAAAGGAAGGAGTACATATGTTTATAAAATGGTACAATAAGGTAGCCTTTGTAGGAAAGTTGTTTCCCGTAACCATGGTAACAGGTCCCCGCAAATTCCAAGGTGAGTATTTGCAGCGCAACACTGACCGGTAAAATACCTTAGTCGTCTAATAAACGTAACCTTTTAAACTATCCTGTGCGTGAAAATGCATTGTAACCTTATGGGAAATGTATATATTAAGCTAATCTCTCAGGATGTGTTGCAATTTTTTGTTGGTGATGAATTCTTATGCAATATTGCTTGCTACAACGAGCAAATCAGGGAATCCACGACGTGAAATCCATGAAATCATGCAGAAATATGAACCGAAAATGTTTGGAAACATGTTAATCTGTGGAGAGGAGCCGGCAGCCTTATCAGTTTGAACTATGCAAGTAAACGTACTTGTACAATCCGTTTGAGATGTAAACAGAACTAGATAATCATCGGCATGAATAAGCTGCGGAAAAAGGGACGAGTATAAGGTGAACTCAAACGAAGTGTATAGTTGGATCTGTGTTAATGTACCTGCAGATTAGTGCCGCGGAATTCATTTCGAATTAATAGTGTGCCGGCCGTTCGGTAGGCATACTGTTCAAAGATGGCGTAAACGGAAGGATGAATAGAAGAGCCTGATATTTAATGAATAAACGTGCTGGTATATTTATTGATATGAGAATTCAGATAATAAATAAATACCAGATATCCCAGGTAGCATGCATATATGTATACGGTTCAAAGTAAGTATATAAATATACCATATTTATTTATGGTAGTAGAAACGTGCAAAATTAGAACCATATATTAGATATATAAATGTATGCTTTTAGAGCAAACATCATATATATGTATGAAAAACTATACTAACCCGTGTATATATAATTTGCTGTATATTTTGGTAATGGAATGCATATGGATGATGCAAATGGGAGTTATATTGGGAAATGTGGTAACGCATCACTTGAGCAGCAAATGCAGGTATTCCCTAAGTAAGAAGGCATCTCCCTTCGGTTGAATGTCAGCACTGGAAATAAGCATGAGGCGTATTAACAGGCCATACGCATAACTGTTGCCAACTGCATTTGCTAACTGCAGTGTAGCCATGTATACTGCTTTCGGGTAGGCAACGTTCACTAAACCGTTTCCAATAGTTTATGAGTAGCTAAGGAAACATTTATACTATGTACTCGGAAATCTGCTCAAGATGTCACAGTAGAAGAACACTAAATAATAGGATACGCACTAGGTTTAGGATAACGTACAATCATTATTTGATGGACTTTATGGACCATATAGCATTGCTTGACGTAGTATTACTCGCAAGAACGCCGGGTGGTGAATTGTAATTGTGCGAAACTGAAGTGCTTGCAACACAGCGATCAGCTTACTAAATATAACAGGCGCGACCTCATAAACTTCGCAGTGGCGATGCTGAATGAAGTGGAATGGGAAGAGTGGTGCGTGACTAACAACGTCCATAGGAAAGTGAGACGTATATATTGCTGGGGTTGCTTTCGTTGGGTGTGAGAACAGAAATTCAACCCATAGACGACTACCGTGGTCTGTACTGGGAGTGTTTGAAGTGCTCCAGTGCCGTCAGGCGACAATACTGAAAAAGGTCTCTTGGTTTTCGGCCACAACCTAGAAGAGCTTTGCTTAGTAACCGGAAGTTTAATAGCGCGGTTGGGTAGATGGTCCAAGATTACGGACACACACTGAACTAGCGGGCAAGGGGTGTGGCGCGTGCTAGCATTTGAGTGACCCATACTGACTTGCAAAGAGGTACCGCAAGGCTATACGACAGAGGGTGGCCCTGAAAAGGCTGCGGAGTCGTTCAGGATGCGACAGGAAGGCGGAGGCAGGTAACAGTGAGGACTTACCAAGGGCATGCGAACGTCCTGGCGGGCGATTGTGATACCTGAGTACCGATGCTCTATGCGGAGTAGGCTCTAAAGTACGGAAGCATAGGCGTGCATCTTTAATCTGGAAAGTAATTCATTGGAGCAGCACACCACATCTGTAAACATGGGTGGCACTGGGGTGCAGTAGAAGGATAACAGCGTGCAGCTGGCGGGCCAGAGGGTGGGCAACAGACGCGGTAGACAAGACACTACGAAATAAACAGGGATCAGGTAACTGCAGACTTAAATCTTCCCGTATGACCATTTATTATAACACTCATAAATAAGGTAGGGGCATGCAGCATTTTGAAACTAGCGGACGACAGGTGGGTAGGCTGGAGGGCTAGCGGAGCGGGAGGCCTGGTGCTGTACAGTTGGACATTCCCGCCAGCGTGTGGGCGTTTAGTAAGCCCATCTAACTACCACCCATGTGGATAGTATTGTTGGAGCTCAAGGAGACTCCCTTGGTTGCCTCGCCCGCATGGCCAGTGCACGAAGAAGTATTATAAATAAATAAATAAATGGTTTATTTTCGGTAAAAGGAGGCACACCCGTGCTGGCGCGCTCAAATATGCATACAAGCATAGCTGCTCTGGAATAGTAAAACTTTCCTTATAATGAAAAGTATAGGCGTAATGTTGTAGTTAATGGGAGTGAACATTTTCTCAGGTAATAATCCGACCAAAAGCATGATGGCGCAACGGCGCGTAAACATCAGGCGTATGGCTGGCGTCATCCGGTTTCGGATTTGCCTGGCACTGGGGCAAGCCACAGGACGCCTGCGCTTACAGGAAGACCATGGGTGGCTTGCGCTACACCAATAACAGCTCCAAGCACGCCCATATCCAGTGTAAACCCGAAGGAATAAGACCGGGAGGCAAGTGGATGGTAGCCAGGTTTCATCAACGGAACCGGCCCACACTCCTTTACAGGCAAACAAAAGCACACTGTATTTGGGGAATCAAGCGCACACAAGGCGTTGGCTGGACCGTAATCCACTCCACACTGAGTGCATGGAACCACTCTTTGATCCTAACACGGCCACAAGAACCGTGCACCTTGTCCTCTCCAGCAACGACCAACTGTCTCCTGGAGCCAGTATGGACGAGGTAGTGGATAATAGACAGTTAGGCATCTTGGCAAAGTGCCCATTAAGCGCAGCCACACCGGGGATATCAGGCAACAGCCAAGCAATTGACAGAAAGCTATAAAAGATATAGGGTAACGCATAAGAAAACTTGACAACAATTTTAAATTAATGAGCATAGGAAATAAGTCGTTAACAAAGAATCCGAGATAAGTGCAGGGGGTCAGAACTTATATTTTACGGAAATGACACAAACGCAAAAAAGTTATCAAAATTAGCAACAATTGACTTAAGTGAGTTATGCAGGTTTATAGAAGAGCGTACAGGTAGACGTTTATTTGAGAAGGAAAGGCATTAGAACAAGATTGAAAACCCACCACTTGAAATAAACAGACTTAACATGCAATCACGCCACGCGGTTAGTAAATCGAATGCAGCGTACCTACAAACGCTTCGCTGGTTCTGTCCACGTTATCTGCAGGCTTCGTCGTCGCTTTGGTAGTGATCCCGTGTGGCCTCGCGCATGGCTCACTACGCCGGCCTGACTCAGACACTCTCGACCGCATGTGCTACATCACCATGCGCTTGATGCCGATGGAGAAGAACCCATCGATGCTTGCCGCTTCCGCACTAGCCGCTTCTTCTCTGCATGCATGAAGCCTTTCACCTACACTTCGGTAACTGCCTTCGTGATCAGATCGCGCCATGCGCGCCGAGCAACCGCCTTTGATTTCCATGCTCGGCAATCAAGAGTAGAAAGTGAGAGGTCCCTTTAATCATCCCCTGGTAACGTGCCTTTGGTTCCCCCGCGTGCCGTTTCCCTATACTCAGCTGACCATATAAAAGCTGCTTTGGTATCCGCGACGAATCCATATGGCTCACATGACCGATCCACCTCAGGTGTCTCAGCAAAATTATGTAGTCCACTGCATACATTCCACTAGGACGCAACACTTTGGTGTCTGCAACGCTGTCGCCCCAACCGATGCGAAAGATCCGTCGCAAGCACTGCTGATGGAGCCGCTCGAGATATCGCACATCTCGCCGGTACATAGTCCACGTTTCACTGCCGTATGGAAGACGGGACAGCACCATAGATTAGCACACCATCAGCTTCGTGCCAACGGCAAGCTGATAGTTGGTTCATACACGGTACTCTAGCTTTCCGAATGCAGCCGCTGCTCATGAGATGCGCATAAGTAGCTTACTGTGTAGCTACTGGTCAGTCGACATCACACCCTCAAGGTAGCAGAAGCGAGAGGCGGTTTTCAATACTTCAGCATTAATGCTGATACGTGGCAATATTGAAGATTGTATCTCCGGTGAAGGCTGAAAGTGACAGACAGTTTTGCTTGTGTTGATGGTGAGCCGGAATTTGGCTGCTGTCGAAGCCAGTGCACTAGTCATATAATGCAACTCATCCACGCTGTGTGAAAACAAAGCACAGTCGTCAGCAAACAGCAACATACAGATAGGTGTCTCACAGACTAGAGTTCGCGCACCGAAACGACAGATGTTCAGCAAACCACCAGCAATGGGGTGCTCGATACAAACACCGTAAGCACAAGCGGCATCAAAAGCACGGGACAATATTGCATAAAGATATATGTTAAACAGAGCAGGAGCTAAGACGGCTTTGCTTTACACCAGAAACAACTGCAAAGTCATCCGAGGTCTCTACACTCAGCTGCACCCTTGCTCGCGTACCACTGTGCAGACATACAATTAACCTTACAAACTTACGCGGGCAACTAAACTTATCCAACATCAGCCGCAATGCCTCGCGGTTCACCGTATCAAGTGCATTGGTGAAATTAACAAAAGCGAGTACAATGGCTGGTGTTGTTCTCTGCACTTCTCCTGTAACTGACGAGCCGCAAACACCATATACAGTGCTGCTACCCGAACGCAATCCACATTGCTCTTCCGCCACGTTCAGTTCCACAACCTGACTGACAAGGCGGTTGAGTAGGCTTCGGGCGACCACCTTGCCCACGCAACTCAGCAAGTTGCTACGACTACAATTCGTGCAAAATTTCTTGCTCCCTTTACCCTTGTACAATGGTAGCACAAGGGCATCCTTCAGCTCAGGAGGCACCTCCTCCTCAATCCATACACGTTGCACCAAGTGATGCAGCGCAGTCAAGGACGCGGGTCCGCAGTGTTTCAATACTTGAGGCAGGATACCGTCGGCTCCGGCACATTTGCCGGTTCACGGCCGAGCAAGTGCTCTCTGCGTCTCATCCAGTGTCGGCGTGTCCGCCAGAATCCTCTTCACATCGTGCTGCTTCAGGCAGTTCAATGTAGGCCAGTCGATCTCTGAACGCTTGTGCAAGAGACAGTCAAAGTGTTTTCGTCGGATCTGCATTATGTCTGCAGTATGTGTGCAGGTAGCGCCTGAACTACCATCGATCAGCGTCCTCAGCGGCTCCAATCTCGGTCCGTACGCCGCCTTAAAGGAGTCAAAGAAGGCCTTGTGTAGGCGGCATTCGGCGTAGTATTCCTCCTGCTGCGCCTTCTCCGTCCACCAAGCATTTTTAATGCGATGGAGCTCTCGGGTCAGTTGCCCTCGATGTTTGCGAAACTGACTCATCTTTCCCAAGTCACTGGGGTCTGCGACATGTGCAGCAAATGCTGCGTTATTCTCTGACACCATTGCGCTATTCGTCGCATTGTTTTCCTCAGGCCAATCAGGCCGCTTACAGTTTGTGCGCCCGATGGTCTGCTCAGCAGAAGCTGTCACACGGTCGCGAATGTGGTGCCACCGTTAGCCCACTGTGGCTATGCCGTCCACCTCCCACAGGCGTGCAGCCATCGCCCTCTCCAGCTCAGTACGTTTCGCCAAAGTACTGAGGGAGAGGATATTAAATTTATGCTGATTTACGGCAGGAGTGCAATACATCGATTTACGAAAATATATGTACAGTCTGGTCCGAACCAATTTGTGATCAGTGCCACATTCAGCTCCATGCAGTACACGTGTCATGCGCACTTCATGCATATCACGCTGACGTACGATGACATAGTCGAGCAGGTGAGCGTGACCACTCCTTTGGTGCGTCCAACTTGCTATATCACTCTCGCTCAGAGCAACCTGAGTGTTCGTGATCGTCAGGCCGTGAGTGGCACACAGTGAGAGCAGCCTGTCACCGTTCGCATTCGCTGAACCAATGCCATGCGCACCGATAACATCTGTCCACGTCGATGCATCACGCAAACCCGCGTGTTGTAATTACCCAGCAGAAATAGTCGGTCGCTCCTCGGCACGGACCGTAGCACGGAGGATGGCTGATTGTATAATTGATCACGCGTGTCGTCAGGATAACATACGGTCGGACCGTACTTGCTTATAAAAGTGACAAACTTACCTGTTCTGATTTGTAGTCGAACAGTCATCGGTCGCGCGCTGAGGACCTTTGGTTCACCCACCAGTAGGCTATGGAGGCGATCGGATATTGCAAACCTGACCCCATGCTCACGTGGTGCTGAGGCGACGTTTCCCACCCAGTAGAATGTGTAGCCAGCACCTGCTTCAGGTAACTTACCTTGCTCAGCGGGCAGAGTTTCACTGAGCGCCGCAATATGATGTGGTAGTGCGCCAGTTCCGTGTTTGTTAATATACAAGTTGGGAGTGATTTCGCCGTGTAGTAATCTATCAGCATAGGAGGCAATACAAGATCTTGGTGTAATCAATGTCCATTAAAAATTCGGATTGTTTTGTGTTCCATCAAAACATTCTTCATAGTAAATTCAGTTGCACGGGTCGTATGTAGAAGTCTGATGACCACGTCAATGTGAAATGTTCAGCTCTGTCTTTATTCGTTGGCGCGTCACATCCGCCACGTCGCACGGTTGCTAAGCGGACATGTGTGACTTTCTGTAGGCTGAAGGCTTGTCAGGCAAAACCCACCACGTCCTGGAACACTGTCGTAGCTTCCGTTGTACAGTGGTGCTAGCCGGCGTTGCATCGTACAGATCGATCGTGCATTCTATTATTTGCAGTAGGATGACGGCCAAATTTCTTAGTGGGCTGACCTATTGGCTCGTTACTGATACGACAATAGTCGCTGAACCCGGTCAATGATGCAAATGAGTCATAGCGTCGAATGATAACTAGCGCAGATGAGTAAAATCCTTGTTAATTGTGGCTCGCTTCTTTTGTTATATAGTGTCCGGTTCGCAGAATGTGTCCAGCTATCCACGCTGGTATTATCATGGGGATGGTGGGTGCAGTTGTTCCTTGTGGCTGTATACGTCCATAACAGGCGAAAAAGCCATTCGTTTGTCCAATGCGGGATCGGTACAACATTCTTACTCCGCAAAATAGAATCGGACTACTTTCATATGTAAGTAAGTAGGTGTAGTTGTCTCCATGGGCTAGTAAAAACTCCATGCTAGGTCATCGGGAAGGCCATGTGTTTGAGGGCCATTGAGGATCTGCAAAGCTGTCCGTGAACTGACATCGGAAAAGCTCCAGGTGAGTGGAGAAGCAACATGCTCCTTCGGAAATGTAAGGCACCAAAACCAAGTATTTGGACGCCAGTGTGTATATACAATGCTAGCAGTGGTAGTGAAGGTTAATCCTGACAGAATTGTTTGTCTTCCGTTGTGGAATAGCGGATCCATGTAAATGTAGTATTCTAGGTGAATAAGTTGTGATAATGTGAGTACGAGACAAACTAACCTCATTCATTTATACCTCGTAAAAATGGCCACTCCAGAATAGCGAAAAGCGCTCCATTTGGAGCGTTAGTGGTTTATTGATATACCGGTAAAAGTATCAAGTGCTTAAGCCAGCTGTTTATTAGGAAAGTGTCAGCCAGTACCCATGGATAAACCTTCTTGTTTTGACCGATGTAACTGGAAACCACGGCAAATATCGGGCACCGGACAAGAAACAGCCAAACTGACAGACAGCAAGGAATCATAAAACGCTATCGAAAGACTGGTGGCCTGCAACGGTGCTTATGGCACGCCAAAGCCTATGTAAATTTGCTTAGTGTACACGAGTTGCAAGCGCGTTCTTTACATCCCGTCGCTGGTGGGGCTCAGACTGCAACTACTACGTGGGAAGAAGGCTATACACTTGCAGGGTCAAGTGACCGATACAACACAGTGTTTACAAAATTTAGCGAATAATACGATCGATGGAAGGGAACACAGATAAACCGATGATGATGTCAGCATTTTGGATGCAAAGGACAGTTCAGGTGAAACTGAGGCCAACTAGATTGAGGCCGAATGCAGCAGCCGTAGTTAAAGCAACGTTCATAGGGGAAAAACAAGCGCAGAAACTGGGCGAGGAACAGCTGAATGCGGACGGCAGTGCTAAGAGTAATTCGTGATAGTAATTACGCTGCAGCTCTCATACTTCTACAGTCTGAAGTCCGTCAGAATCTGGAGAAAAGGGTCACAGGGGGCCAAACTTGCCGTACACTGAGCGTCGTTATTCCGGGTACGGTCACACTAATAGACAAATGCCAGCATGAGGTAAAGAGCGGGTGCATGTGAACAAAGGTAAGGTGAGCATACCAATGGAATCAATAGCCAAGAAACACGTAGCAATGGTCCGAGTACAGCCAGTAATCAGGAGCGAGGTCGGAGCGGCGGAGACCATAGGCACGAGCAGAAATTAGTTCGGTGCAATGAGAGTAAGCCATACCACAGAAACTGGAAGAAAAATGAAGCGGAATAAGAGAGGAGGTCATGGATAAGAGGAAAATAAAAGCAACCTAAATAACTAAATAAATATTTTATTCTCGACTATGCGGGGGCACGCCCATGGAGGCATGGTCAGAAATGTACAACTGTGCAGACATTTTATGGCAACTGTAACAGTGACAGCAGAAAATTGTTCATATGTCCATGATTGGAACCGTACAATGGTGAAAATGCGAAATAATAATTTGGCTGTAGTGATACCGGGACCTCGGCTAATAATAAATTGAGAATCCTGAATGATCCATTGGAAGATGATTGAAGAGCACACACAAGAGATATGACAATACAGTGAGTTCGTGCACAAGTAAGGCAAAGATCAACGGTGATATCGTAGAAAGCAAACTGGCGACAGTATTTGCAGGTGTAGAAGTTCCAGTGTAATGAACCTACCTAGAATGGTGACGCTAGTTGACCTGCTAGTGTGAATTTATGGGCTGTGTCTTGATTCGGTGGCGAGTCACCTTCGCCGTGTCGCAGTATTGTTTAACGGACATTTTTGTCTTTTCATAAGTAGAACGCCTGCCAGGCGAAAACCCACCACGTTCTGAAACACTGTCGCCAATCCATTGAATGGCAACTTGTTACTGGCTATGTTTCTGGTTGAAGGTTTGTTTGCTCTTTTATTCGCAGTCAGGTCGCGTCCCATTTTCTGCCGGCTGATGCTTTAGCCGTGTGCCTATTGCGTTCATGAGTCCTGCCTTTCGAATATAACGTGTTGATCCTCTACAGAACCACGTGAAGTCTCTGAGGGATATAAATTGAAATATGTTGCACTGTTGTTGAAGTCTTATAGGATAGAATATGGTTCCCAAGAAAGTATCGCAAATCTTCCGGGGTGTGTAGTAAAATTGATTAGAAATATAGGAAACCACGGTCAATTGAGCGGTCAACGCGGATTAAAAAGCTCATAACGACCGATTGTTCTGGCTTTGTATCGGAGGAGAATGTGTCTTCCAAAGTCAAAAGTAGTTCTCCAGGCAAGAGTAATGTGAAAGAGATATTGGTAAGCAAGCTGAACCTAAAGGTACAAGCCTCGGAAAATGTGTATCCGTGCATGTTAACGAATGATTGCTCCGGTTAGTAAGTTGTAAAAAGATTGATAATCTTCCGCTCGTGTCCAGATAAAGGAACTGTGTGGCTTGTATTGTTGTCGCAACGATGGACAATTCCTTGGGTGCGGGTCGCCGTACCTGTGACAAACTCGGGAAAAAAGGAAACGAACAGAAACAGCCACAGAGACAAGAAAGGGATGCGTCTGGTATGCAGTCGATCAGTTGCTGCGATGACTGAACTATTGTACCCCTATACATGTAATTGTTATTTAACTATCGCATATACATGTGTATCATAAGTGGCGAAATACGACAAGAAAGTAGCAGAACACGGATCACTAGAGAATAAAGGATTGTCCTAAAATAGGAATGAAGATAAAGAAAAGAGAGTTTGAGGGTCCCAATGCGCATATGCTCAATCGGTTGGAACCAGAGAGAGGAGAACGAGGTGTGCAGATTATGGGAAGGAAAATCACTCAGAAAGGGCGACAGGGACGTTTTGCCTTAGTCTTAAATTGGTAGGAATGTAAGAAGCCAGAGAGGACAGACGCTTGTAAGTTAGCGTCGATTGAAGAGGGAATGCAAAAGAAAGCACATAAAGGAAAGAAAAAATCGGTAAAACAGGTTCTATTGAGGAGAAGTGGAAAGGCCGCCGACCTTCTTCTGGTGGTTATCCATCTTTGTCAATAAAAAGGATGAATAATGCTTTGTGATGTAATTAAGGTAAGGGTAACAGAGCGTTGCGTCCGCTATAACTAGATCAGTTATATCTCATAATTCCGAGAGAGGTCAGAAAACAAGAGACCGTTTATACAAAACCAAGTAAGTTAGCAAAATGAAGCTAGGCCGCCAAATATAGCTAAGTATAAGGTAATGAGTGTCATCATGAAAGAAGCAGTTTAGGACGAAAGTGTCTAAACGAAACGGCAGTTAGCCTCAGAGTGATGTGAACATGCCGTTAGGTCTGTTACAACCTAAGCATAAGGGACATAATAGTCCAAATAAAGGAGACAATTAAGACGAGAATAGAGTGCCAGCTCACAAAAAGCAAGCCGTTTAATATATAGATGTAACTACTGAAAGAGAGCATCAGCATAAAGAGAAATGTTAAGGATGAAAAGGGGATATAATAATAATGATGAATCATGACCAACAATGCTTTTGAAGTAAAGGTTATAAGGCAGTACGTCGGCAGACCCTAAGTCATTTAGGTCTCAGAAGTCCGAGATGAAGCAGAAAGCAGGAGACCGTTCAGACGAGTCCGGATAAGCCAGCAACGTGAAGTAAGGCCGCCAACTTAAGACGTGAATAACATTAATGTGTGTCATAAGAAAATAAGCTTTCGGGTTGAAAGTGTCTATATGAAAAGCTAGTTAGCATGCCAGTGAAAGGTCATGGGGTGAGGGTTGTCTGGGAGCACTCAGAAACAGGACACTAGTCAGACGAGAGTAGATGGAGCCAAGCCCGAATAGATATCCGTCCAATTGAAAGAGTAATGTAAACGGGGTGCGAACAGGTAAACGCTCTACTGAGGGGAAGTGGAAAAGCCAACGATGTTCTAAGGGATATGTGAGCAGACCGATAATCTGCCCATACCTGATCATTAGGGTCACAGTAGTCGGAAGCAAAGAGACCACTGCGACGAGATTGGAAAAGCAGCTCAAAGAGTGAAATCCGTAGAATTGGGTGTAGTTGCTAAAGGAGAGCATCGGCACAATAGGTATGTACAGGAGGAAAGAGGACATAGTAACAAGGATGAAACTTGGCCAACAGTGCATTTGTGGTGAAGGTTACAGGACGTTGCGTCGGATCTAGACGTAAGTGGAAGAGAGCGAAGTCGCTGCCAGACATCTGGGAGTAATAGGAGGGCAGAAGGCCGATCTGATAAGAATAGTTCAGTCGGCGCACTGCGATTTGGTAGTGCAATTGTGTTGATAAATAAATAGGTATATTTCTAGACCGGCTAGAGGCTGCACCCTAAAGTGTTCGGATCAATCATTACATTAATCCGATGCTCTTGCATGGAAGTAGGCCAAATACTAGTATATGTTCTTCGTTTTTGATTACAAATGCATTAGCATTGTTTGGTGTACTGCTGCTGGTTCATATGCGCCCACCTTGAAATTCTTCTATTTCCTTCAGGCGATATTGAGCTCCTTGTTCTTTTGTTGCGAAAGCTCCGCAGAGGTGTAGTTGTGCCTTTTTCTTTGGAACAGGATCCAATTCAGCACAAGTTCATTTTAAATTCATTGGACATTGATTGGCCCGCGCAGTCGTCACAATTGTTGGTTCGCACATGGAAGAAATGAGAGTAGCGGAATTATAAGGGATACGAGAGTTAAAAGATAATTTCAATAAACGCGGATGAAAATAAAAAGAATTTGTTAATAGACATACTAATGCGGCTTGCTTCACCAGAAAAATACAAATTAACATAAAATATAGCAATGCTTTCCTTGCGCTGCTATTGGATTCCGGCGCAACATTTCAACCTGAGTAAATAGCAAAATAAAATAAAAGCCTTCTCTAAGGCTAGAATACTGCGTAAGGTGGCACAAAAATATACCGGTAAGGACAAGTTTTATCCGCTGAATACGCTGAAAGCAAGATCAATGCAACAGGTGGAGTAGTTTGCGAGTTAATTGAAATTAAATGATGGTCTACGGATAAGGCCATTCTCACTTTTTGCTAAAAGTACCTTTCTGCTTTGCAAGCAGAGAGCAGAAAAAGAAAAGAAAATGAAAAGAAGCAGCGAAGCGGTATTTGTGCTAAATAGGAGTAGCTACCAAGCAATGCTATAATTAGCCCGAAATACCCTGCGACAAGTAGGGACTGCGTAGGTAGCCGAAAAGTACACTTTGCAGGCATACATGACGAATACACGCAATAAACGATACTTTCGCACGAAAACGCTAGAAATCCAGTAAGGAATATTATGTCCACATAGGAATGTAACAGAGCTTAAAATTAACCCACAGTTAGAATGCCTCAGCATACCATCTTTAGTTGATCCTGAGCCACATAAACAACCAGGAATATGGAGTTTAGTATTTTTTAAGCGTCTAAATGCTTCTGAAGATTTTATCAAGGCTGCAGGAGCCGGATCTACCTGAGTAACCCAGGAGACCTGTCGGATCAGTTGACACATTTTGGCCTGGAAAATACGCATATTTCTTAGCTAAGCATCGCAAGTTTTAGCCCTTAGAGCCGATTTTCTATATCCATGAGGTAGTGTCTCTAACACCAATGAGCTAGAGGAGCCTGTCACTAATAATAAAGAAATGAGTATGAGAAATTTAGTAAAACTTGGCAACTTGCTTTTGGGCTTTAAATCCATTTCGGTCTGCGTTGGTGGGGCATTACCAACGCTACTTCTAGCGATTGAGCTTGCTCGGACTTGAGGGATTGTTATGCCTCAGGTGTTGATGCACACTATTGTGCATCTCTTTGATAAATTTCGAGATATTTCGCTCCAATTTAAGGTTCCGAAGCAAGTGCCGGCGGTGTTCATCCAGGTGGCAATGTTAATTAGTACTCTACTGTCACACCGGCTATTTCTTTTGTGGTTTTCCTGGCAAGAGCTGTGCTAGCATCCCAAGCAAAGCGTGAGAAGGTAAAGCAGGAGTAGAATAATAACAAAAACCACTGGGAGCTGGTCGTTCACCCGCCATTACGCATAACGCATGGTACGCTTTGGAGCCAGCTATAAGATAAATAACACACGGGCGGCCAATATAAGTGGTGATGGAAAGTTGCTGGTGCTCCAGCCAGCCAGTTTGCCAGGGTCCTCTGTCTTTGGTTAGCTTTCGTGCCAGTGAAATGGAATCTGGAAATGGGAGTGTTTTAGTAGCAAAAGCAGTTAAAGAAGAGGATCTGGTTTTCATTATGCCTGTCTACTAGTGTTGCCAATAGTGAAAGGCATATATATACCAGATAAAGCCAAGCATATGGGGCCAAGAGAGGATAAGTGGAGAACAAAGGGTCTGCTTCTTGGGCCTAGAACATTTAAAGTGCTCTCTGTCAACAATATGAAAGATATATATATTATTTTGCTGGTTACATACTGTTAGTGGTTGGAAACTGCGGAGTACAGTATCTAGTGCTCAGGCTTAATGAAAAGCACCAATAATGGCCAGCTAGCAACCGACATCTACGAAGGCACGTAAAGGTTCATTAAGCCGGCATTTAGACGGTTTTTTGAAAATTCTAATGCCAAGCTTAGGTGCATCAGCAGCAACACACGCTTCCAACATCTTATGCAAGGCTTAGGTCTGGTAGGATGCGTTTACTAGGATTACCTTAAAGGTCATAAGCCTAAAACCTTTTGCACGTACCCAGTGGTCAAGAAGTTGGAAAGTGGTAACTGTAAAGCTGAAGAGACGGAATGAAGATGTAGATAAGTAGGAAGGATTTCAATTCGCCTGCACGCTTGGCTAAGTCATTGCTCTGCAATATCCTATATGAGGAATAACCACGGGTTTGCGAACCTGCCAGGCAGTAGGCTAGGCTGCACTATTTGTTGAACATTTTAAACATAGACGAAGTGACCACAGAAAGAGAGAAGCCGGAGGGTTGTGGATACCAATTGGTCCATTCAACCTTTGGCTCAACTTGTTAGTGAGAGGGTCGAAGCACGTCAGGAACTACTCAGTAATGGCTAAGTACTTCTTGCATTCAGAATTATAATGTTAGCACCCGCACAATGCGTGTAACTGGTCCGACTGAGACCTTCTGTGTCTTGTGTGTGTGGTAATGGATAAGTTAAAAGTACAAGGGTCACTGATGGAGACCCTTCATGGGGGTTATCCCTTATTATCCCTTACCGGATGCTTTTGTGCTGGCGTCTACTGTTTCCGTAGTGCAGTCCTAAAATGGATTTGTCAGTGGGAGAACTCAAGTAGGTTAGGAAGAGATCGTTGAAGAAGAAACTCATCTTGTCCTCGGTTTGCTATTCTTAAACCCTAAAAATATTGGTGCGGCGGATACCGCTAAAGCCTCGTAGGTGCTAGGGCGGTAACGACAATGAATGTGGATAACTTGTGAGCTTAAGGTGCTTAGATGTCATGCACTACATCGTGGGCGTCCGCAAGCTACATCAGGGCCAGTTTCGAAGAAGTGGTCTTGCGAATCGGCGATATGGGAGATACTATGTATATTGCCCAAACAGAAATCTTTGTATCTCCTTCCTGAATACCAGCAAGTTTTGGATTTCTCTTATTCTGGTAGGCAGCCTGTTCCATATGTTCACGTACACAACTAAGAAGAAACGAGATCGCAGTCTCTTCTTTGCCTTTAGCGGAGTAATGGAATGGCCCTTGTTTCGGTGTTTTGATTCATATGCGCTCCTTAGTTTAAGACAAGTGACATTGCTATGCAGCTTTTTATGAACTACCTTATGTAAGAAGTACAGGTTAAGGATAATGCGCGTTTGCCATAGGGGATGAATTTTAAGGTGGTCACATCACTGTCGGTAACACAGCGCTTGCTGTGATGGAGTCAACATGGTCGTAAAGTGTCGCTGAGTTTTTAAGGAGCACACGGTCCGACTTCCGTAGGTTGCTGCAAATAAAAGAGCAATATTCCAGATGTGGCCTGACGTGGCTCTTATAGAGTTCTAGCCATGCATCAGCGGTTTTTATGTAACGGCGTAAGTAGAACGATAATCCCCTTACCCTTGCTACTTGATAATGAACTTGCTGTACAAAGTTGAGGCCCATGGAGTACCGCAAACCCAGATCTGTTGTCATGACGTTCCCTTTGACGGTGACGCCGTTTATTGTTAGGGACCCGGCAGGCATAGCATATTTGTAGGTCATGACGTTAGATTTTTGCTCGGAGAAGGACATTTGCCAGTGTTTGCACCCCTTTTCAAGTGCTTTAATATCCTCACGGATACTATTAACTGCAGATAATTGATTAAAAGGGGGAAGAGGTAGACAACCTCTATATCGTCAGCAAAGATAAAGGAGCGAACGTGTTGCAAACTCCTGCAAAGGTCATTGATATAAATCAAAAAGAGGTTAGGGCCAAGGACGCTCCACTGCGCCACACCACTGAGGACGGCGGCCGGTGTTGATATACTTTGTCCAACCTTAATAGACTGCGTACGTCTTATTAGATAGGAACCCAGCCAGTGGAAAGAGGGCTGTCCACGCCGTAAGACTTTACCTTATGCATCAGGCGCATGTGTTGTACCTTGTCAAACGCTTTCTGCATATCAAGGTAAAGAATGACAACTGAAAGGTTAGAGTCAATGGCCTTGGTGACCAAATTAAGGAAGTCCACCTGACAGGTTGCACAATTTAGAGGGTCGCCTCTACAAAGAGCCCAGGGAGTAAAGCGAGAAGCAGGATCGGTACTCTTTAGAACCAATACGCGAATATAAGGCCAACCTCCGATGAGTGGAGGTCACCTAAAGTAACGCTAAGAAAAATTTATGAAGTGGGGCGAAACGCTATCTAGTACTAAAAATTAGGCACCGAAAGATAGCTAGCTAGGGAAAGTCTGGTCGCGTGCGCGGAGAGCAAAGATGGCCGCGGAGCCGATGAGCGTCGCGCCGTTCGAAGGCGGATGCTGTGTTGACTCAAACAAACGCGAGCCACGTTCATACGGGCGAGCGGCTAATTTGCTATGTACATCGAGAAAATATAATTTTGTGATTTTGTAATATTTTACGCAGCATGCGGCAGCCAAGCAGGAGAATCTCCAGGTCACTACACATCCCCTTCTTAGAAGGGAACCGTAGGTGACCCTTTGATCTACGTGAGGACTGTCCGTCGCCGGCCAGCCTTCTGCGAGACCAGGCGGTGAAACCTGATGCAGCTGCTGGGGGAGAATCCATGCGATCGGACGCTAGGGGCTCCCACCAGTGTCCTCACTGCAGGTGCCAAAAACACAAAATGGGGGAAATGTTCGTAGCGTTAGAGTGCGTAGTGTCACAGCACATGATGTTTGCGCACATAGTGTCCGACAAAGTAACGTTCGATTGTCGTTGAACGTCCGCGTGTTGGGGATATGAAAAAGCAGCGGAAACGCGGAGTATCAATGAGGTGCGAGCGACAGAGCTAACAAAAGGCGATAGCACTTACCCAGTGCAATAAGCAAATAAATCGAGAACCATTTTGTGTTTTCAAAATGGTTTTCTCTTTTTTTAGATTTTCAAAAAGTTTTTGCGGTTTGGGTTTTTCAAAACGTTTATGTTGGGCGGGTTAGGCCCCAAGCAAAAAGAAGCGGGAAGGGAAGAATGGAAAGACTAATCTTTTAATCGCGCTGGCCAATGAACCCGCCTACCTGACCTAGTCGATTTCGGACGTTCGGTCGGAGGCGTCGTCGATCCAGCAGTTTTGCCGGATGAGAAAGCTTTCGGCTCGATAGAATCGGAAGGAACTGAGTCGGAAGAGTTCATCGAAGTATGCTTCGTAGCATCGGAAGTAGGCGTATCGTCGATCATGGCTGCGTTGACTCGTCCAAAGGTGGACGGGAGTCACCATCGATCTCAGGTTCCACATGAGCTACCTTGAGACGGTTGATAGAGACAGTTTCACGTTTACCGTGGCGATTGATAACGAATACGCGGTCCTTACGTTTAAGAACCTTAAATGAACCTTCGTATGGTCGTTCGAGTGGTCTGCGTAGACCAACGACTCGAAGGAAAACGTAAGCGCAATGCAGTAGATCTGGCGCAACGAACGATTTACGTCGTTGTTCTCGCACGTCGGTTACGTTGATATGGCGCATGCTCGTGGCTAACTGCCGAGCGTAATTCGCGTCGTAGCGGGGTGTTCTGGGGTTTTCAGAAAAGAATTCCCCAGGTAGTCGAAGAGGTTGTCCATATACCAGTTCGGCGCTGGACGTGTGCAAATCAGCTTTAAGAGCTGATCGGATACCAAGTAGTATCATAGGCAGTGCTTCGGTCCAGCATGTGCATTAGAAGCACTAATTGAGGCCTTCCGCTGTCGGTGGAAACGTTCCACCATGCCGTTGGATTGCGGGTGATAGGCGGTAGTGGGGATGTCATGACCTCCGAGGACTTTGAGAAGATCGTTGAAGGTCGAGAATTCGAACGGCGGACCGCAGTCGATAGCCGCGGTGGCTGGACAGCCATGTAAAGCCACCCAGCGCTCAACGAAAGCGCACGTTACGGTGTCCGCGGATACGTCGGGTATAGGTACGGCCCCGGGCCAACGGATGTATTGGTCGATCATGGTCAGAACGTAGACCATTCTTCTGGATGGTATCATGGGTCGAAATATGTCGAGCTGGACATGGGCGAGGCGAGTTGAGACTTGCGGAAAACGACCAAGCGGAGCGGACACGTGCCGCTGTATCTTGGCCTGCTGACACGTTAGACAACCGCGTGCCCAGCGCTTAAGATAGCGTTGCATTCCAAACCAAACGTATCTCTCGGATATGAGCTTGATCGTGTCTCGAATGCCTGGATGAGCGATTTTATGAAGTGTGTCAAAAACTAGACGTCGAAAGGTTTTTGGGTCGACGGGTCGAGTTCGTCCAGTAGAAGTTTCGCACAAGATTGTGCCATCAGATGACGGCAGTGGATGCGATGTGATTCGTAGCGATGAATCTTGCTTGACGTTCTGACAATTGAGCCCCGAAATCCGGCTGACGAATCTCACGTGGTGAGTGTCGAGCTGGTTGATTTCGAAAGGCGTACATAAGCGGCTTATGATCGGTGAAGCTAACGAACGAATTACCTTATAAGACGTGCCTGAAATGTCGGACGGTAGAATAAACTGCCAGCAGTTCGCGGCTGAACGTGCTGTACTTGACTTCTGCCGGTTGTAAGCGTCGGGAGTAGAAAGCAAGTGGTTTCCAGCATCATTCGGTAAATTGCTGCAGAATGGCGCCAATGGCGCTGTCCGATGCATCGACTGCAACATTGAGTGGAGCTTTTGGGTCGAAATGGTGAAGCATAACAGCTTCAGCCAAGGCCGCTTTGCAGGCCTTGAAGGCTTCGGTTGCAGCGGGCGTCAACTCGAAGTTGCCGTTCTTGCGTCCACGAAGTAAGTCGGTCAATGGACTGAGCACGTCGGCACAGTGTGGCAGAAATCAGCGGTAGTAGTTGATCATCCCACTAAAACGGCGGATGGCGGCCAAAGTAGTCGGAACGGGAAAGTCCTTAATAGCGCTGACTCGTTCTTCTAGCGGCCGTATGCCATGCTGGTTAATTCGATGACCAAGAAATTCGATAGATGGTTGCTTAAAGATGCATTTGTCAGCGTTGACAGTAATGCTATCAGAAGCTAACCTCTCAAAAAGCATCTTGAGGTGCTCCGCGTGCTGTACTTCGGAAGAACTAGCTACTAAGATGTCGTCTATATAAGGATAAACAAAGTCGAGACCTCTCGTGACAGAGTCTATGAAGCGTTGAAATGTCTGAACTGCGTTGCGAAGACCGAAGGGCATTCGCAGGAATTCGAAATGTTCGAAAGGCATGATGACTGCGGTTTTCGGTATGTCATCCTCGGCTACAGGGATCTGGTGGTAAGCGCAAACCAGATCGATATTCGAGAGCACACGGGCACCACGTGGGCTAGCCCTGATGTCCTGAATGTGCGGAATCGGATAGCGGTCGGGGACGGTAGCGTTATTGAGAACGCGATAGTTGCCACATGGACGCCAGCCTCCTGACTTTTTAGGCACCATGTGTAGAGGTGACGCCCATGGGCTCTTAGACGGGCGAATAATGTCTAAGTCTAGCATGTGTTCGAATTCAGAGCATGCAATTTTGAGCTTGTCGGGGGTCATGCGCCTGGCTTTTGCGAACCCAGGCGGACCTTTCGTAGCGATGTGATGTGTCGCGGCGTCGGTAGCGGAAGGCAACGGGACGGCAGGACGGAAGGCCTGCGGAAAACTATTGAGCAGCGTTTGCCCGACGGGTGAACTAAGTTGAGCAGCGTACTCTGGACTGATTGACGCGGGGTCGGTCAAAGTCCCAATGATTGCGAGATTCGTAAGGCGGTCGACTAGCCGGTGTCGCTTAACGTCGACGAGTAGGTCGTAATTACGTAAAAAGTCGAGAAAAAGGATAGGCGTCTGAACATCCGCAACGAGGAATATCCATTTGAAAGCGCGTCGGTGGCGGAGATTTATCTTGCGCCAGCGTTGATCATATACGCGGATAATGGTCCCGTTAGCTGCGCGCAATGAGCTAGTCACCTTTTCGGTCGGGTCATTTGGATCACGCGGGAGAACGTTGACTTCTGCGCTAGTATGGACGCTATAGCCAACTCCGGTTCTACGATCGGAGACGAAGAAAAGGCGACTGCGTTGACCAGCTACGTCCGTCGCCCCTACGTGCTGGTCCGCCCGATTCCCCGCTGCTGTCGGTTAAAAAACAGGGCTGGCGACATGATTTAGCTTGCTGGCAGAATCGGTCGTGGTACCAGCAGTAACCGTTTCTATTCGGTGATCGCGGAGGAGAGTTCGAACGAGAACGAGGACGGCTCATGGAGCATTTACAGCGGTTATGTCCGGAGGCCAAAAAGTCTACGTACTATCGAGTCATTGTTGCCAACTGGGATTTAAGCGTGGCGATATCGTCTTCCGGTTTCGTCTGGACCTGCGAAACCTGGCCGTACGACTTCTAACTTCGGTCGGCTGTATCGGCCAGTTTGGATAAAGGTGCATCCTCACTAGCGCAGAGGATGTGTAGCATCTCGCGCGGAAGTCGTTGCAACTACATTTCCCGAAGAAAAGAATCATCTATCGAAATGGGTTTAGCTAGGCTCTGCATTTTCGAAGCAGCTGAAACGGCTTAAGATAGCCAAGCTCGGTTTAGTTGAGGAGTTTCGTAACTCGTTGTCGATCGGATAAGGCTGGTCTTCTCAGAGCAGCTGTCTTGAATGCATTATAAGGATTTTGGTCGTCAGGCAGATCTAGAATGTCATCAATGTCATCGATGACATTCAGCGAAAGCGCGGAAACGACAAGGTGGGACTTGGTCTTTTCGGACCTAATACAACGCAAAGAAAATTGCGACTCTAGCTGACCAAACCAAGACTTAGGGTTAGTCTCGCGAAAAGGTGCGATAGGAAGCGTAACTGTGCCAACCTGAACGTCAGAATCTACACGATCAGTTTCCATAGCGAGCAAAATAGCGAACCAGCGAGATTAAATCGGAAAATGAAAAGTGATAATCAGACGGGTTAGCAAAAATGGGCCAAATCTGAAAAGAAAAGTTAGCGAAAACTCACCAGATAATGAGCAAACGTCCGGGTCAACAATAAAGCGATAAGCTGGATCGGTACGCTTTAAAACCAATAAGCGAATAAAAGACTAACCTCCGATGAGTGGAGAAAACCACAAGTAACGATAGGAAAATTTATGAAGTGGGGCGAAACGCTATCTAGTACTAAAAATTAGGCACCGAAAGATAGCTAGCTAGGGAAAGACTAGTCGCATGCGCGGAGAGCAAAGAAGGCCGCGGAGCCAATGAGCGTCGCGCCGTTCGAAGGCCGATGCTATGTTGACTCAAACAAACGCGAGCAACGTTCATACGGGCGAGCGGCTAATTTGCTATGTACATCGAGAAAATATAATTTTGTGATTTTGTAATATTTTACGCAGCGTGCGGCAGCCGAACAGGGGAATCTCCAGGTCACTACAAGAGTGATTCCAGAAGACATATTGAGTTGCAGGGAAACTTTTACTGGTACAGCAAAAGATTCCCTGTTATCTAGCTTTAAATAACGACACCGTGGACGCTGTAGCTAGGGGAACAGAGCAAGCACAGCAGACATGGCAGTTGCGAGTTGCAATCGAAACGAGCGCCAAGCAAAAATGGCAGTGAGCAAGTCAAGCATTCGAACTCAGCAATCGTTTCAACAAACCACACCGGTTGCCTAGGTGTACAATGAAATAATTTTAGTTAGAATTTTACCCAGGCAAACCGGGGAATCTCTAGACTGCTACGTAGCCCTCTCCCAGAAGTGACTGTGTAAGCAGTCCCTCGATGTAATTGAGGACTCTCCGTCACAGGCCAGCCTTCTGCAAGACAAGGTTGTGAAACCTGATGCAGCTGCTGGGGGAGAACCATGCAATCGGACCCTAGCGGGCTCCCAACCGTGTCCTCCCCATGGCGTCGAAACGGTAAAAACTTTTGTGGGGGGACAGTTAGTAAAGTTCACGTATGCGGTTGAGCAGGAAGTTTGTTCTACTTCCATTTGACGTGCGGGTATGCAGCGAAAGCAAAACCGAGGTGCAACCAACCGGCGGGTTGTATATGGAAAGCAAAATGGAAAAGCAGCATAAATGCAAAGCCCTACACAAAAGAGTGCAAAGCGAAAACTGCAAAGCTGTTTTTGGGTTTTCCAAAGGTTTTGCTCTTTTTTGGTAGTTTCAAGACGTTTTAGACTTTTTTGTGGATTTTCAAAAACATTTGGCAAGAGCATAAAGTTTCAAAGGCACGTTCTACGTAAAATAGTGATTGCTCACAAAGTCCGAAAACCGAACTGGAGGTTTGAGATTCCTACCGCGTCGATTGATAGTA
Source organism: Dicrocoelium dendriticum (assembly GCA_944474145.2). Classification (NCBI taxonomy): domain Eukaryota; kingdom Metazoa; phylum Platyhelminthes; class Trematoda; order Plagiorchiida; family Dicrocoeliidae; genus Dicrocoelium; species Dicrocoelium dendriticum. The sequence goes on along the minus strand of OX104064.1, from coordinate 57,932,810 downwards.
GAGCGAGTAGGAATGCTGTCGGTTGGGGTTTTAGGTTCTACTGGGGCATGCTGACTCGGCTGAGGTTGCGGTGCGAGCTGTGGTGGCACAGGCTGTGAAGGTGCTTCTTGCACCGAAGAGTCAGACTTGTGGAGGGATGCTGGCGTGAGTCGATCGATGTTGATCGTCTCAGTCTTAGCATTGTAGTCAATGGTAAACCTCTTGTCGCTTCTGCGTATGACACGGTACGGGCCAGAATAAGGCGCTTGAAGTGGCCGGCGTAAACTGTCAGTGCGAACGAACATATGCCTGCAAGTGGTTAAGCGTTCACCTATCTTGGTATGCGAGCTCTGTGCTCTGGGTTGCACAGGCTGTTTCTGTCGCATGTGATGAAATAGATGAGCTGCGTAGTCGCCATAATCGAAGGTTCTTGGCGCTTTTGGTGAAACGAGTTCACCAGGTAAGCGTTGTGTGCATCCAAAAACTAGTGACGGTGGAGTGGCGCGCAAATCCGCTTTAATCGTGTTACTTATGCCTAAGCGAACGAGCGGAACTGCTTCGTGGCAGGATGTGCTAGGTTGGGCACAGAGTGATGCTTTGGGGTTGCCGGTGGAACCATTCTACCATCCCATTAGCTGCCGGATGGTATGCGGTGGTTCGGTTATGTTAGTAACCAAGAACGTTGAGTAGCTTGCGGAAGGATCCGTCAAAGTGCCATCCCCTGTCAGTGGTGACTACGCTTGGGCAATCGAATTGAGCTACCCAGCGTTCTAGGAAAGGTCGAGCAACTGTCTCAGATGAGCAGTTGACTGTCGGAATCGTCTATGGCCAACGCGTGAATCGGTCGACACAAGTGAGCAGGTACACGTAGCCTTTGCATGGAGGCTAAGGTCCGACCAGGTTGACATGAACGTGTGCGAAACGAGAGTCAGGAGCGAGAAAGACGCCAAGTGGGCTTATGGTGTGTCTGTCGAGCTTGTCGTGCTGACACTCTAAGCATGCGCGTGCCTAAAGGCGGGATTCACGATTAACTTTCGGCCATACGAAGCGTTCCGTGACTAGCTTCTGCGTAGCACGTGTGCCGAGTTGAGACAGGTTGTGTAAAGCATTGAAAACTAGTCGACGCATCGAAGTAGGAACCAGGGTCGGGGAGAAGTTTGTGAGAGGTCACAAAGAATAATCCCCTCAGATGAAGCTAGTGGGACTTCGCGTAGTTTCAACGATGCGTTGCGTCGTAGTTTTCTGTGTCGAGACCAGCTTGTTGGGCAGCAGCCATAGCGGATAGGTCAAGGTTGGTGCCAGGCGATAAGCTGATATGCTGAAGGCGTGAAAGCGCATCCGCGACGGGATTGAGAGCACCTGAGACATGTCGTATATCTGTAGTAAACTGAGAAAAGTAGTCTAGGTGTCTAGTTTCCCGCGGAGAATACTTATCCGTTGTGCCATTGATTGCCTAGATCAATAGTTTGTGGTCCGTAAAGACTGTAAAATGTCGACCTTCGAGATAGTGACGGAAAGGTCTGGTACCTAAGTAGATAGCCAACAGTCCCCTACCGAAGGTGCTGTAACGCGTTTCGGCAGGTTGTAAACGTTTCGAGAAGAAACCTAAAGGTATCCATCGATGGTCGATGAGTTGGTTGAAAAACTGCACCGACGGCAGTGTAGGATTCGTCAGTTGTCAGGGAGAGTGGTGCAGATGTGTCTGGATGGGCGAGAAGCGCTATGTTGGAGATAGCGTCTTTGAGCTTCTCAAAAGACAATTTAGCGTCGTCTGTGAAATTAAGAGACCGTTGCTTACCGCGGAGCAAGTCAGTCATTGGTTGAACAATGCTGGCGTTGTTAGGAATAAGGCGTCGATAATAGTTGACCAGGCAAAGGAATCGGCGTAACTGTTTGAAGGAACTAGGAGCAGGATATTTCTTCAGTGTTTGGATTTTGTCTGACAGAGCTTCAATACCAGAGGCGGATAAGCGGTGACCAAGGAAGTCGATGGAACTTTGGCCATGCTCGCATTGATAGGGGTTGACGGTAACCCTATGCTGTGTTAAGCGTTGAAAGCGAGCGTCGAGGTGCTAAAGATGACCTTCATCAGAAGCGCTCGCGATGAGAATGTCATCGAAATAAGGGTAAACGCCTTCGAGTCCACGCGTTACCTCATGAATAAAACGCCGAAAAGTTGGGGCAGCGTTGCTGAGGCCGAAAGGAATGCTGAGGTACTCGAATAGACCGAATGGCGTGATTACTGCTGTTTTAGCAACGTCGTCTGTCGCCACAGGTATCTGATGGTAGGCGCGCACTAGGTCGACTTTGCTAAAGATAGACTTGCCAGCTAGATCTGAGGTCAAGTCGTGCATGTGTGGAATAGGGTATTTATCCGGGACGGTAACTTTGTTCAGTGCCCTGTAGTCACCACAGGGGCGCCAGTCACCGGATTTCTTCGGCATCATGTGTAATGTTGATGCCCATGGACTTTTGGCGGGCGGATGATTCCCAGTTCGAGCATTTGCTCGAATTCCGCCTTGGCAGCTTTGAGCTTGTCCGGGGCTAGCCTGCGAGGGCGGGCCAAAACAGGGGGCCCTTAGTGCTTGACGTTTGACGTCACAGGAGGCAAGTCGTTCAGGACGCAAACGAGTTTAGGATGCTAGTTGAAAAGTTCTATAAAGGGTTGTGAAGCTTGAGGTAGGGTACGAATGGAGGTGATAGCTGCCACGTTGGCGCTAGTCCCGACAACACTGAGCTGTGTCGTGGAGTCGATAAGCTTCTTACTTTGCGTCGACGATGAAGTCGAAGCATTGAAGAAAGTCTATGCCTATGATGGCGAAAGGCACTGCAGCGATTATGAAAGGCCAGCGAAAGGTTCGACGGAGGCCTATATTGAGCGTCAGCAGCTTTTCGCCGAGAGTTGCAATTGGTGCGCCATTAGCGGCGTGCAGCTTGGTCGGCGATTGTAAAATGACCTCATCTGGACTACGGGGTATAACGCTAACTTCGGCTCTAATGTCGACTAGAAACTCGGTGCCGGAAGTTAAATTCCTGACGCGAATGAGGCAACTTTTGTTTTTGCTGGTCGCGTCCGTCGCCGTTACGGACCGGCCAAGAAGTTTCCCTGCTTCTCGGCGAAGTTGCAAGACTTGACACATTTACGAGCTGCGGTACCAAAACACCGATGATACCAACAGTTAGCGTGCCTGTTGCTAGACTTAGATCGGTTGCAGGGCGATTTTGAGAGGATGCAATGACGACGGTTCATGGTAAGCTGTTGAACCTGACGACTAAGTGTCGCAACTTCTGTTTGCAGCGCTTCTATATTTGACTGTAAGCCAGTGATAGAAGTGCCATGGGACGCGACGGCATTGATCTTGCTGGCGTCGGCTTGTGGCTGTGATCGCTCAATAACTCGATCTGCTAAACCTGCCAGTTGAGTGAGGGAAACGGAGCTCATTGTAACGAGAATCGCTTGCGTGTTTTCCGGTAGTCGCTGTAGCTATAGTTCGCGAAGTAAAGTCCCGGCCATGGTTGAGGAACCAGGGAGTTGCTGCATCTCTCGTAGCAGGGTTGAGGGCAGTTTGTCGCCCAGCTGCAGGTCCCTGAAAAGCTGCTGCAGGCGAACTTTCTCAGAGGGCCTAGCACGCTTGATCGTGGTCTACTTGAGAGCGTCATAGCGGTTTTCGGTCTGAGAAATGATAACCTCACGAACCTGTATCGATATCTCCTTGGGGAGATAGGACAGCAGCTTACAATACTTCGCGTAGTCGGAAGTGATTCTGTGGTTGTAAAACTCAGCCTCAAGATGAGCGAACCACAAAAGAGGATCCATGTCCCAAAATGGTGGTACAGAGAGAGATGCAACGCTAAGGAGAGACTCTACCTTAGGTTCAACCGAATCCATGGCTTAAAAATGACGCAAAAAATAGGCTACCGTATGCAAAAAGAAACCGGAAAATATGAAAAATAAATGGAACGAGCTCACCGGAGAAAAGTTCCAAATATCCGGCGCTGAGACTGTTCCGGAGTCGTGGTCGCAAATTTAGAGTGTTGCTTGTAACGGGCGCCCAGAGAGTGATTCCAGAAGACAGATCGAGTTGCAGGGAAACTTTTACTGGTACAGCAAGAGATTCCCTGTTTTCTAGCTTTAAATAACGACACCGTGGACGCTGTATCTATGGGGAACGGAGGAAGCACAGCAGACATGGCAGTTGCGAGTTGCAATCGAAACGAGCGCCAAGCAAAAATGGCGGTGAGCAAGTCAAGCATTCGAACTCAGCAATCGGTTCAACAAACCACACCGGTTGCCTAGGTGTACAATGAAATAATTTTAGTTAGAATTTTACCCAGGCAAACCGGGGAATCTCCAGTCTGCTACAACAAGACCGAGCACTTATTACCCCGTGCTGAGTTTCATTTATATGCTCGCCTGCATAAAGACTTGTCATGAGGGCTTTTTAATCAACTTCTCCATTACACGCGAGATAATGGAAGTGTGGTTAATAGGGCGATATTTATTAACTTCCTGTAGGCTTCCGTTCTTATGCCTTGGCATGATAATGTAATGTTTCCAAGCGGTCGGGCAGTGACATTTTGCATTGATATCGTAGTGTTTTAAAAGAAGAATAGGGATATCTTAACCACCGTTCTTTAGTTGACTGGGCGGTATTCCGTCTGGACCAGGGTTCAAGGATGGCTTGATAGTTGAAATCGCAGCTTGCACACTATATATGTCATACTGTACAGAGCACCCGGACTGGCTAACAGGTACTTGCAGGGTCTGGAAGTTTGAACATATTTCTAAACACTGCGATTCTTTAAAATGTGAGTTGAAGCATTCACATAAAATTCTTGCGTCACTAGTAGTTTCGTTGGCGCTGATCTTTAGGGGAGAGATCTGTCGTCTATAGTTAGGGGTCCAAGAGCGCAGCAACCAACTAAGATTCTTAGCTATTTTGCACTATTTAGTGCGGATATTTCTTGGTTGGTTTGCTGCTAATTAGCACCGGCAGAAAACTGATGTGCAATCTCGTTTGCCCTCATGATGTGGGCAAAATTGAAGGTTTTGTTATGGGATCGTCTAAGCTGACGCATTCTGTCATGCATTTTGGTTTGGGTCACACTTTTAGACGAGTGCTTTATTAAATGTGACAAGGGAGCTAGGGAGTCGAGACAGTGAAATATTTCCTCATAAACAGCTCAGCCGAGTGATCCACCGAACCAGACATAAAGAATTCATCCCAATTTCTTGGGCGGACGAGTACAGCAAAGGTTGTCCAGTTGACGTGTTGCCTCGGGCGGGATGCTACGACTGCGTCTGTTTCTGCTGTGTGGGCATTAGGTTGTTTTAAGTAAACCGAGCAATGCACTAATCTGTGATCACTACCCGGAAACTCCCGGCCGACTGCCACTCGCGTTGATGGGATGCCGAGAGTAAATATTAGGTCAAGAATATGTTCCGCCCTGGTTGAGGCAGATACATGTTGCGTCCAGTCGCCTAAATTTATACGTGCTAGTAGGGCAGCGTACTTCGTTGTTGCAGCAGGTGAGAGCCAGTTTAACTCCGGCAAGTTGAAATCTCATGCAACCAGTTTGTATTCGCAGAAAAAAGTTGACGCTTGCGCTAAAGTATCCATAAGTGCTTTGTCACCCTTAACTGAGGTATCAGGTGGTCTATAAGCACACCCAAGTAATACCGTCGATCCCAGGATACCAGTCGTTATCCTAACTGAATCCATCGCCTCAGCCACGTTCATGATTTTGGACAATTTTGCTGGGTAAGTATTTTTAACATAAATGGCGTAACCGCCCCCTCGTTTATGCACACGAGACTGCATAAACAGCTGATGGTCAGGAAGTGAGTTATCCTCCTCTGAGGCATAAGGGGAAAACCATGTTTCCATGGCAAATATTGCATCAGGGTCGACTAGGACGAACAGAGGACGCAGGATATGCATGTTATTGTTTAGAGAACTAGCATTTATGAGTAGAAGTCAGAAAGAACACTTGGGGTCTACTAACTTTACGGAGGACGAGATGAAGCCGTTCATGGTTACTTCGCTATCTGCAGTAGTTGTAGTGTGTAAGAAGACATTGCAGTTGGTAGTTGGGCGACGAAAAGTTTGGTGCCGGGATGAATCCGTCACGGCTCATTCCCACCTGGTCCAAAAGACGCGCAGGTTGCGGGGTAGGAAGCAATGGACTATTTGGCGTTTTTATCTGGACCGGCGGCGAAAGTTGTATCAGGTACACAACGGCCTGGAATCGCATGAAGGTGATCGGAGCTGTTTAGCTTAGCAAATGTAGCACTCGCCCTGGGTGATTTGCTGACGGTGGTGGTGCGCGGTGCCGTCTTACACGTATCTGGGTTATGATTCGGTAGTGTCCGTCTTGGTTGGCCGCAATAAAGTTGCCTTGACTTGGTATCAGTTGTTCATAAATCAAAATTATAGTGCGCAAGGTTCTACTATCGTCTGTTCTCAGTTTTATTGGGGCTGGGAATTTACTGATCCTTTTGACCATCCTCTCAACGTGTACCGAATTTTCCGCGATACCGTTAACCTTAAGGATTATGCTCTTAAGCTCGCCCGTTGATATGCCATCCGGAACATTAAATGCACATACGATGCACTTCACATTGTCCCAGCCCGGCAGCGGCGGCTGGTTTTCTATGGATCATGCTATATTTAAGGCTTGTGTGGGTGACATAGCCATCGTAGGTGAGTGACTAGTTGTGTTTGCTCTGCAAGCCCGTTTAGCACTGCACGCCTTCGTAGTGTTAGCCACAATTCCGTCTAAGCGGTCAGATGGAGCTCGTTGTTTCTTGCTGCATGCACTGGGCTCTCGTTGCCTAAAGCCTGTTTTGATGTTAGGATTCGTCGCAGCCCAAGGTAAGCTTCTATTCAGCGGCCGGAACGTAAGCTGGCTAAGCATTGTTGCATTGCGAAGTTGTTCCCGGTTATCTATGAGAGTACACAACACTCCGTCATCCTTGGCGTTCAGTTTGATGGGAGCCGCAAATTGGGTTACACGCTTAGTCAGCCTTTGAATCTGCAGTGCATTCTCTTCAGTGCCATGAACCGCAATGATTGCACGTCTAAATACGTCCACTGATATATCCTCTAGAACATTGAACACTAGTGCGTTGCATAATCCGTCCCCACACGCAGCATTATATATTGCTAGCGTCTCCGATTTCCTCATTTCCAAAGTTGGTGGCGTTGAGCCTAGCGGCTCAGGTGAACCCGATGGTGTGTTCCGTATGCGGGGTCTTCTGGCTCGAGGCGTTGGCGACTCTGTTCTCTGAGTATAGGTTTTACTGGGCTCACTTCGATCGTCGTAGAATTTTCCTAACAGGTCCTATCTAACTGGGCTGTTTAAAGGTTGTGTTAAGGTTCGTCAACCATTGGCCCTTCCGTTTTAACTGATCGACTTGTATAAGTAGCTGGGCACTTATTATTAAATGAGGGTTTTCCTATATGGTTCTTCTTTTGACTGATTTGATTTGCGCATGATGGGTCTTTATGGATAGTACTGTTCCCAGAGTTTGCAGGTTCTTCCAAGCAATCAAGCGCTTCAGTATCCATATCAGACGAAATGTCAAGGTCTACAGTTCCTGAGCCATTTAGGTTTACTGGCGTCGGACAGGTGTCACAATTATCCTGAACACGTCTGCTATGTGCGGAACTCTCCCTTAGACTTTTGTAACGGCGTTGCAACGCCGTTCTTGCTGGTAATAACTTTAAGTCAAGGAACGTGGTGCTGGTCATAACTTCCCTTTACTAGGAGAGAAACTGGAGAGCCGAGCTCTCATTGTCGAACTTGACTAATAGGGGCATTGGTTTTTCATAACCCTTATTCTCAGCTATGTGCGGCTCAAACGATTGTGTTCCAAGCCACACACTTTCATCAGTATCTTACGAATGGTGTTCAGATTCAGGCGGTCTGGAACATTATAAACCACTACCTTATTAAGACATTTTAGTCGATCCATCACATCGGTGCAAATCGTATTAATGAACCTTTCTGCCAATTCCGCTTGCTTAGCTTCCATAAGGTCCTTGGGAGAGTCAGCGGAAATAGGCGGGTTAAGTATCAAAGAGGCTATGTTATACAGGTGTGATTACGCCCGGCAAGGCTCTCAAAGTGCAGCAGACTGATCGGAGGCACCTGATCAGTCGGTGCATGGAGGTTCAATCCTGCAGACAAGACGGAAAGAAAATAGAGAAGCTTATCAGAAACGGTTTAGAAAAGAAGAGGAAGATGCTAAGATGACACTGGATGGGCAAGTCCAGCAATTTTGTGGGGTAATAAAAGCATAACATTGAGTCTGCAGTGTCTAGGCCGCTTAAATCACGGTGGTCTGAAAGCAGTTACAGAAAAGCAGAGGGTCAGATGACGCTAGGTAAGTTAATAGCACTGAGAGTTTGCTGCCCGAGTGAAGAAGAATTGAAAACAACGTGCGCAGCGAGGAGATGACGGTTGGGGTGAAAAAGGTTTATTGCTAAAGTGTGGAGACCCCAAACGAGGCCAATGTGTGAAGGAGTATGAATCGTTTAATCTACCTAACAATAGCGCATAACGTCACAGTTTTCGGCGAAAAGTCGGAGAGTAGGAGACTAATAAGACGAGATTGGAGTAGTTGGCACATTGAGAGTACGTGGTAGAGTTGTTGTGAGAAGCAAAATAAAGACGGTCAGCAGAGGAGAGGATTAGGATGGAAGAGGCGATATGGTTATAGAGTAGGCACGTCGGGCAGGCTCGTGATGTGAGAGAAGTTGTGTGTCGGGTATGCAGAGCCTAAAACCTTTACATTTTGATAGTCTGGCAGCGGTCAAAGAGGAGAATAGGGCAGGGCACTGTGAACTCGCTTTCCGGCTAAGGAACAAATAAAGTCAGGGAGGGCAATAAGATGAGGTGGCATTCGAACTAAAAAAGGAGTACAGTTAAAAAATGGGGCAGTTAACGTGACTGTCGAGGTAATGGGGACAAAGCGTTCAGTTTTCCGAGCAATGGCCTACAACGTCACAAAAGTCGGAGGGAAGCAGACTGATCAGACCCGACTGAACTGGTCAACGCACTGAGATTGAGAAGTACAGTTAATTTTGAAAGAAAAATGGAGTGGGTCAAGAGAAGAGTAGGTTAGAGAGGGAAGTGGCTATAGTAATAGTGAACAGATCCTGCAGACTGTCAACGTGAGGGAGATACAGCTCTGAGCCTGCAGTCCCTAAACCGTGTAGATCTCAGTAGTCTGGTGGAAGTCAAAAATAACCACCCTGGACAAATAAGACTGCGTTAATGCAGAGCATGGATAGTTAGTTGTCCCATTGGAGAAGATTAAAATCGGAGCGTTCGATCTTCAATACGTGGCTGGTAATGTTACACTAGTCGGAGAGCAGTAGACGGATTAAACAAGACTGGATTAGTCGGCGCCCTGAGATTGGGTCCTACAATTAAGGTTAGAAGACAAATGGTGTGGGTCAGGAAATGGAAAAGTTAAAGAGGAAAATGGCCACATTAATAAACGGTGAATCAGTCAAGCAGGCTGTAAAGGGTAGGGAGACATGGATTTGAGTCTACAGATAGTAGACCGCTTATATCGCAGTAGTCTCAAAGAAGTCAAAAAAAAGCAGACTGGTAAGATCAGACTTGGGCATGGCCCTGTGAGGTGGCTCTCCGGCTGGGGGAGAAATAAAGCCAGAGGGCGAAAAGGAGAGGACAGAGTCGAGATAAACAAGGTTTCTAGACAAGAGATAGGAAAGTCAACGTGGCTGTCAAAGTACCGGGGACAGAGCGTTTGGCCTTCCGCGCAATGGCTGTTAACGTCACAATAGTCGGAGGGAAAGAGACAGATCAGGAGAGACTGGGTTAGTCGGCACATATGGGTTGAGTCGTACAGTTAATTTGGGGACACGATTGGAGTGAACCAGATGAAATGGACGGGCCTGAGGTAGAGGTAGCTAAATTTACCTACAACGTGCAAGCCCAGCAGGCTGTCGAGGTGAGGAACACTGCTTCGCGTCGACAGTGCATAGAATGTTAACATCACGGTAGACTGGTAGATGTCCCAGAGAACCTGACTGGTCAGCTGAGACTAGGTTAGGGCATGGCACTGATAATTGGCTGTCTTACCGAAGAAGGATTGAAAACAGCCGGAGTTCCTTCATCTGAACAATGGCCAGTGATATCACAGCGGTCTGAGAGAAGTCGGAGAGCAGGAGACCGCTCGGACGAGACTGGATTAGTCGGCACAATGAGATTGAGTTATATAACTAATGGTGGAGGACGAATGGATTAGGTCAAGCGGTGGACAGGTTAGAGATGAAAGTGCCTATATTAATAAGGGGTGAACATATCCAGCTTGCTGTCAGTTTGAGGACGACTTAGCTTTGAGTCTACACAGCCCAGGCCGCTTATATTTCGGTGGTCTGGAAAAGGGCAAATAAGCAGACCGGTAACATGAGACTAAGTTATTGCGGGACACTGAAAGTTGGGAGTCAGTTCAAAGAATAAATGAGAGCAGCGAGTGCCATAAGGAGAAGAAAGGGTCGGGATAGTAAGAGGTTTACCTATAATAGGTAGAATAGTCGATGGGATGCACGAGGTAACGAGGAAAGAGCGTTTGTTCTCCCGAACAAACACCAGTAAAGTTACAGCAGCCTGAAAGAACCCGGGGGACAGGAGACCGAGCAGACGAGGCTGGATAGTCGGCGCATTGAGGTTAAGTCCTACAGTTAATGTGGGAAAACAAATAAAGGGTCAGCAGAGATGGACAGGCATGAGATGGAAGAGGCTATAGGTATACTGGGTATGCAAGTCAGGCAGGCAAGGGAGGTGAGAGAATTTGTGTGTTGGTTACGCAGAGCCCAAAACGTCTACATTTCGATTGTCTGGAGGCAGCCATAGTAGAGAATAAGGCAGGGCACTGACAGCTCCATCCCTGGTTTCTGAAGAAACAAAGACAGGGAGCGCGTTGGGGTGGGGACATAGTCGAGAGAAAACGTTTACAGATAAGAAGTGGGACAGTCAACGTGGCTCTCCAGGTAATGGGGACAAAGCGTTTAGTCTTCCGAGCAGTGGCCGGTAACGTCACAAAAGTCAGAGAGAAGGAGGACGCTCAAACGAGACTGGAATGGTTAGCGTATTGTGCACAAGTCGCATAGTTCAGTTGGGAAGACAAACGGAGTGGATCGAGTGGTGGACAGGTTATCGACGGAAGTGGCTATAATATTGCAGGGTGAACTAGTCCAGCAGGTGCAGCATGCTTCCAACCCAACTGGTATTCAGTTTGGCTTCACTAGCGTAAGCCTACGTATGTCCAACAGAGGAACATCAATATTGCCGGGTGCTCTAGATCTCATGAACGGTGTTTACTTAATTCATGTACCTCTCAAGACCCTGGCATCAATGTTACCACGAGCTAAGCCTCAAATATTAGCTCAAATGCTTTCAAGACGTATTCGTAATTATGCCATAGTTAATGGTGGATGTTTGTGAGTAGTGTAAAGTTCGAAAAAGTAGAAGCCACGAATAAAATGCACGCACAATAATATGCCTCGACGGGGAGTCGAACCCCGGTCCACGAATTTCTGGTCCGTTGCTCTACCACCTGAACTACCGAGAGCTGACGATTAGGTGCGCAAATTTTAACACATGTCTTCTGCTTGGTGTGCGACGTGTTGCCAATAAGCTCACAGTACCTTTCCTGACGTTGCAGATTGGCTCACTCCTATATTTGTCCCATGGTATCTGTTTCATTTTGGCGTCTTGGGTAGTGGTTACTGTTGGCTCTACCAACGTTCGCGTCTGGCCTTTATTGAGCCCATGTTGGCAGCACGGCAATAACATCAGTACCGCAGCTAACAAAAGATACTTTGGGCAGCTTACGTCTCAAAGTACGTTGTTCACCTTGCCCATATAAATCCATTGGCAGCCGCATCAACATCGTTATTATAGCAGTAACAACTTTTAGCTTCGCATGCCATCCCGGTGGGCCTGTAGGTCCTAAACCACCGGCATAAAAGCGGAGACTGACAAAGTATCCATTATAGACACGGCGTGCTTCCACCAGAAGTAATGATTAATGGCATATAGATCCCACAGCGGACGTCATTATCGCTACGTGCCAAGCCACTGACTTAGGCTAGGGTAGTGCTTCAAGAAGCATGCATAGAACGGGTTTTCTTAATGTCATTGACGCAAGGTATAGGCAAGTCACACGGAATTTCATTTCTAGAGTCATGGAAGACAAATGTTTGGCATCACTTTTGCTACATAATCACGGATATATGGCATCAAATGTAATGCGGACCTCTCTCCTGATTCCAACTATTCACGTAATAATGGACAGCGTTTTCAGCGCTGTTGTCCCACAACGCACAAACACTGAGGAATGGTTTATTGCGAATTGTGCCACAAACACACAGGAAAACAATACGCATAGATGTAACACAATGTTTACTTGGAGATTCAAGTGGTACCAAGCTTGTGCACATCAGGGCAGTCATGGTGGGTCCTTCACAACATATATGTCCAGATGATTACATAGAAATGAAAAGACCGTTGAATTCGGTAAGAAAACAAGATCAGTTAACATGGCCGTTCCCCTCGCAATCTGTGACGACGGCACATATGGACGAGCGCAACATAGAAGTGATAGAAGGACCACAAGTGCGGACCTTGTATTCAGACACTCTCACCTGATGTTGCTTTCTGAAATGAGCTGGTGTCCAATTTTTCCGCATGTCATTGAAGCTATCCACAATATTGCGGACAAGCGGAAGTTTGCTTCACAACAACAGACGTAGACTGCGTGAGGGTGCGCGCCAAAGGTATGGCAGGCTAACTGCAGTGGTGTACGCAAGATGGTGATGCGCGTCCACGTAGGGCAACTACAGTGGTATAACAAATACATCGTAAAGGGTCACACGATACCCAAAGTTTAGGGGAATTTTGTAATTGAAGTACAGGAGAATAATGCAATAATGGTTTATGACATGCAAGCCATTCACAAGTATTCCCGACCTTGCTGGCGAGCGTATAAATCGTTCGTAACCGACAAAGCTTGAACACCGAGAATTGGTTTGTATCCAGTGGAAAGAACGCCACGCATTCCGAGACAGGCGTGCACCATTAAACAAGGTATCCGGGCGGAGCATGTCTACTGGCGGTATGAAAGCTACCTGAATATATGCTTTGCACGTAACTGCAGTGATACGGACGACCTGCGTAATGAAGCATTGTAGATAAACACAATTTAGCCTCTAAATGTTATCCAGCTTTGCACCCAGATTGCATCTTAATCGGTAGCCTTATGTAGGTGGTCCGCCTGGTTGCCTCTTTCAAACCCTAGAAGTCGCGCCGGGCTACTAGGTGTCAGTTTGGCAGCATGGCCTACAATGCACAAACTGTATGAATGAAGACCGTTACTTCAGCTTTTGCCTCAGGTGGAGACTCTCAACTCCCTGCTCGGGGGACACCTTAGCGAGAAGGTGGGTTCAAAGGGACAGCACAGAGAGGGGGCGATCAGTGGCCGGCGAAAACTCTATCCAGTTCCAACAATGAAATTGGCTTTCATAGTGCTCAGCCAAAGCGCCAAGAGTTTGACAAGTCGCGAATAGGTTATCCACTCACGTCATGTATAGTTTCACTAACACCATGTTTCCTGCTGCCAGTTTCCAGTAACAGCCGGAATATCTTACGATGGTTACCAAGGACAGCTGCTATTTCCATCTCCCATGCAAGATGACACCAGGTTTCTCCCTCACTCTTCAGGCTAGCACGGAGATATCCCGGAGCATTTTGAAAATTCCAATGTTTTCGTTTCCAGCCGGCATAAGCCGGCGCGCATCGATAAGTACCAGAGACAGCGAAGTGACCCGAAGTCCATGTTGGCGCGTAGACTTACCATATGAGGATTAGTCTGCTACTGGTTGGGTCTGGTAAACATGAAACCAGTAAGCTTTAATGGCATCCAGTGACCGATTACACAACCCGCATGACAGCGTACTTCGTTAAGTATTCAGTGGGGCTGGTTTCGCCATTTGGCTGGTGACAATGCGTCAACGACGTTGTTTTGGGCATCCCTCATAACGCATCCGCAGGTCAGCACATACAAGTACATGTTCGCTGTCCACACATGTGCTGCAAATGGAGCGACAATTCTGGACGCAGCCTCCCCAGCGGTAAAGTACCGTAATGTGATGGAGTTGCCTTCATAGCTGGTTCGAGGCCGGCGGGTGCCAAGTCACCCTCCGGCGGGTGCTGTCCCAAAAATTAGTGCTAGCAAGAAATATGCGAGCAACTTCACACAACTGAAGTAACCGCGTACCGTTAGCCTTACTAGAGCCTGGACCAAGATGGCCGCGAACATGTAGTTGGACCGTGGATAATTTTATATTTTATGCCTTCAGGTCCTTCGTCAGCACAACAGTGTCCGCGCTTCTTCGGTGTCCAAGGAGCTTGTTCAATCGGCGGTAGATCGTCTTTTACCGAAGCATTACTACAGTTTATAGGTCAATAGGCAGCGATAACGAATAGACACTCCGATGAAAACAAAGGATAAAATTAAACGTAAAACGGGACTGTAACCGTGAAAGAGCGTAAGTGGGAACCAAGAAGATAGGTGGGCTTAAGCAGTAGCATACAAACCTTTATCCACCCGGTTTGATGCAGCTGATAGAGTACCGTTGATTATCCTCTGCGGTGGCCGGAATATCAAGAAAAGATTTGAAGAGAAGTTCATTGTACTGCGTAAGGAGGCTACTGAGGCTTTGCCCACGCCTAAACAGGAGAAAGGTTAGGGTTCCAAACCAACGCCGTGGGTTCAAAAACCCGACCGCAAGGCAGTGGGTTCAGCATTGGGCTACAAGAAGTCCGTTTTAAAGAATAAAGAGACGCCTTATTTGAATCCCCGAACAGGAGGACCAGGAGGCTGACTTTGTCTGCCACCTAACTATTGATAAATCTAGCATCAGTGCCACTGAAGTCGCAAAAGCACCACCCAGCATAGCTCAAAGAGCTCGGAAGCGTGCAAACCATCGCACTAAGGTAAGTTTCAGGCACTTTGGGATGGCGGTCACCCCACAGTAGTGTGTAGCCTCGTAAGCACACTTTAGTCTCCTTGACGTCGGTGGGCGACCATGTATCCGTGAATGCAAAGGCATTTGCACGGCAGTCGTCAACGAAGGCGCCGACTTTGCATAGCTTGTTTCGCAGGCTACGCGAATTGTTGTAGAGTACCTGGGATGGTGCGCCACCGGAGCCGGTTCTTGAACGGAAAAAGCGCATCGCCAGCTCATCATACGAAAACCGATCAAGGGAGCTTTTCTCTTGCTTCAAGACAGGCTACAATATAGTACAGCCACCCACGCTCTCAGTTTATCCGTCAAAGCGAGATCTAATGGCAACTTGATTCCAATGCCTTTGAGCTTAATGACAAAACGTAGAAGAGCTATGCGCACCTCTGAAGCTTGCCGAGCAACACGCAACAGCCTTCTCAGTCGATAAGCTACCGAGTCTGCGGAGATTTCGCGCAGTGCCGCCAGAAAAGTTCACGCATAATTTTAATGTAAGCTCATTTACTACATGCTAGTTTTGAAGAACAGCAGATAACTCAGTGGCAATACTGGAAACAACATTCCAATTAGCATACAGGTCTTAGCAATTCGGTGTACTTATTGAAAGCTCTGTTGAGGTTGGCGGTTTTGTGGTAGCATCCGACGTTTTGTACCCAAAGTGGTAAAGGAATCCACTTTGGGTGAGACAGCTGCAGTAGAAATGGAGGGGAATGGAGACAGGGCACTCGACGGACCTCCTTCATCTGCCATTGGTTTCGCCACTTTTCAACCCTCTTCCTCTTTCCTTTCATTTGGGCAGAAGCAGGATTGTCACCCTGGCCAAAGGACGAATCAAACGCGATGTCTAAGGGTTCGTTCGTTGGTCGAGTCTGTGACCGCTTTATACCTTCCGCTTTGCCATGTATAGCAAACCAGTCGTCGAAATAAAGACACGATGAATAAAAACTGCACGCGCAACCACCTCGACAGAAGGGTTAGAACACCACTTAAGTCTAAGAGACAAGCAAGTTGTGTACCGGTTTACGGCGACCAGGTATGTAGTCGACGAAAGGACCCCTCTGAAACACCAAATTCCACAAGTGGGTATTAAAGTGGACACATCAAATCGTAACGTGAGAAACAAATTTGAGGAGAACTTCAAGCATGTGCCGCCAGGTTCCATGCAAAACAGCAGAGACACGGCGAGCAAGAAACCCAGGGCACGAAAACAAGTTTCTCCGAACTAAGCAACTCGAAAGAAGCCAAAGTAAATGCGCTCTCTGTAAATAATTAATGACCGCACGCGGCCAGTATCTGGATAACGTCCAAGGTTTAACCAACACCCACCTTGGTTTGCCAATAAGCGAGAAGAGCTTTAAGCGCATCGAGATAATTATCGACTCGTGCATTTAAACTACAACATGAAGGAAAGGTAAGAAGTTGGCAGCCTCTTCATGTATTTGCATACAATTCTTGTAAGTGGTTAAAGGCTGAAATGAGTATGCACAAGAAAGCGGGGAACATGGCAAACCACATTTCTTGCAGGCCTTGATTGAAGCCCTTTACTGCATGCGGCTAAAAGACCAACACCATGCTTCTAAAGATACATTTTCCACGTTGCACAGCGAAGGGACAACGGAAGCGTTTGATTGTAGGTCCAAATTTCACCGTGCTGCCAGAGATCTTATAATTGCTGGAACCGAGTTAATTTTTCACCCGGCTCGTAATAGAGATGATTACAAGTCAAGTTTGAGGGTAAAAGTAATCATCACTTTTCGCTTGTAGAATTAAGTTGCAGTTACTAGGTAAAATTCTTTCACATCCTATTTTATGTCAGCGAATGTAAGGTAAAACGAAGTACCAAAGCTTAAACGTAGCCATGTCGTCCGCCATGATGAGCGCTTCTAACGTGGCTTTACAGTGATTTAGTGCTCATTGTTATCCACTTGAACAACAACAGAGGGATTAACTTTGCGGGCCATTTATCTCTTCACGTACACGTAATTGCCACGTGATCTTCCATTTATACATTATGACCCCCATAACCAACCTGGTCAAATTTTAGCCTACCTTACCATGCAACCCTTACCAGCTTATAGGCCCAACTGTATGTTTAGAATCCCGGTCCGGATGTAGCTGGCTCAACCAGGTAGGTAAACTTGATGTTACTCAGCATAGAGCAAGCTGGACTATCTAAATGGCAGCTTGATTGTGAATGGCTGGAATGCAGCCAATCACTTCATTACGAAATTTTGCTTTACGCTTGATATCAAAAGAGTCTTCTGCCGCCATATGTTAATAACGCAGCGCACCAACATGACTGATAGCAGTGGTGCTACATCCGTGAGGCACTCACTGTAAACAACGTTATTGCTAATTCATTAACGAGAATTCCTTCATTGCCAAACTACAAAGGCTGTGGACCAAATTTTTGGCACGTCTTGCTACTCTCCGAAGGTTGGAAGGAAGTGTTATGGGACAGTTGGTTGAAGAAACGCTGCAATTTACCTACCGCGATTGGACTAAAAAAGCAGGCGCAAGGCCACTGATTTTCAGCACTTCCTTGTCATCTTAACCCCAATAAAATATGTCTTCATCATCCTACAGAGCGCTACACAATACAGCGAAATGATTATCTGACGATATGCGAATAGTATTTTCTGCGATGGATGCCTAGTACAGTCGGTGTAAATATGCTCATGTCGTTTTAGATGTTGTGTAGTCCTACAAAACGATAATAGAACATTAAGGTAATGTTAATATACCTCATAATTAGGGATTGAAGCAAGTGTAAATGATTTGTTTTTATGAGTTATTTAGCTTGTACGGTTTGACGCGTTTCGTGTCTTCCGCGATGCATGATGATACCGCCGCTTTACGTTGCATGATAACTGGTGGTTACGAGGCAATTGAGAAGTTCCAACGCGGTATGATGCAGTTCCAAAACGAAACTGCAAAATCGTTTTATAGGTGCACGGTTATTACTGCGGCGGGCCATAAGCAAATGCCTGGAAAAATCTCCCCGATGGTTTCTGTTATCTATTCATTCAACACCTTTGTGTACAAAACAATCGTAAACATGTGAAAGGGAAACGGTATGGTTCATGCTAAGGTTTACAGCTGGTAAATCTTTTACTTACGGGTTCTAAAACGACAAGGCCCGGGTTTCGATGGTACTGAAAGGTCCGTAATATGAACTTGGACCAGCGTGTATGAGACGTTCGCATGCGTTCCATTTGAGGAAACCTTGATTTTAGCTGCTTAAATGTCAGTTCAATGCGTTACAATCGACCGCGGCATTAAAGTTGATGAACTCGTTTCGCAAGGCATGTGAAAACAGGAATTTCCTGTTTTCAAAATATGGCATCCGTATTACGACTTGATTTATATCAGCTGTGGCATCGGTGTCAGTCGGTGCGTGTTAGTGAGGTAGAACATCTAATCACCCTGTTGGAACACGTAGGTGCTGTACGGTTGTGAGGAAGAAGCTGGAGGTGCGATTCCTGTTCTGCCTACCTGGGTGCATTCGGAGGTCAGTTGCACGATACGGCAAAGTTATACTGGAGGATTCTACACATCAGGTTAATTACGGCAGTTACAAACTATATCCCTGCATGTTCATTGACATCACGGTGGTGGAGATGTCAATCTTCCACTCCTTGTTGCTAAGTAGGACGACGGAGAGTTGATTTGAGTCAATAAAAGCCATGCTTGCGATGGTTCCAAGCACGGTATCCGTACGAACATTTGTTGGAGACAAATGAAAGCAAGCATTCAACGCATTCTGGGAAGTGTATCCGGTGGCGTACTTGACGTTGTGCTTTGTCCACGTATTACATGAAATAAAGAGACAGCACAGTCAGCTTTTAGTTACGGACCCAGAGGGAATGGCTTTTCTGATCCGTTTGCTAAGGAACCTGATATTCACTCCTGATGTGACGCGTTATCACGGAATACTGTAAACCATTCGGAAGAGAAATACGGAATGCTTTCAGTATTTCCGTAGAGAAATGCTGGGCGGCGCATCAATCACGGCATGTCATGATGTTCGGATGCAATTATACTAGTGGAGTGGAGAATAAAAATACGCATCTGAAAGGCACTTTGCGCGTTCCTCCTTACGGACGCTTTTCGTGGTGACCGTTAATCGTGCGAAATGCATGACTGAGCGTCACCTTACGCAAATATGGATGGAGTGCACGCAAAGTACTGCAGCACTTGGTGCTGGATTGGTAGTGCCTTAATTTGTAAGCAGATTGACTGCATATGCTCGCGAACGGTGACGAAGTATTCTCAGCGCACGACCATTGTCGGTGTCGCGCCTGATGGTCTGTGCTCTGTGGTGTCGGAATCCGGGTCCGCTATGTACCCCTTAACATAGACTGAGGTAGTAACGGTGTCTGTAATTTAAATCGGCTTTGGCCTATGCCTCGCGATTACATGCTGCACGTGGCACCGGTGAAGATTCTGAAGGTCCACGATGTCCTCCAAGCACGTCGATGGTTGAGTGATTCAGCTCTGCAGTCTGAAACAGTCAAAATCTTGGATAGCGGTCAATTCGAAACGGTAGCTGCAGTTGGACATGCACCCCGTGTTATAGACAGAAGCATGCAGCTTAGAGGATTGCAACAGGTGCTGGCGGAAATCGAAGTGAACGTCCAAAATCTCAGCTCAGACGGCTATCTGAAAGCGCTGGACATTTTGCGTGCTTTCGGGGATGTTAGCTCTGCTTAGATGGATTACAAGATTCTCTGCGACAAGTCGAAGTGTTCAGAAAGTATACCGCTGTACACCGGAAACGAACCACGTCTATTGGAAATTCAGTGCGAGAATAAGGTGCAAATCATTACGGCAGGCTCCGTTGGATTATCGGCAAACTTTGAAGAGCGCGTTATGATAGATGGCAATCAGAAATTCATCCCAGGTCCGTAAATTTTTGCTAAGGTGGCCGCTTTGGCTAATCCGAATATCGTAAACGTGCGCGCAAGGAACCTTTGATCCATCCTGTGATAAAACCGCCTCTCGGTACTAGCGCACCGTGCCGTACGCAATTTCGTCGTCCCTCGACGACTGCAACCGCAAGATGCAGAGCGCAAAGGAAAGGTGGTGCTCATAGAGATGCAAGTGGTCAGGTTCCAACAGCGGTTTGTGAATGGTGTCTGCAGGAGGAGGACTTCAGAACGCGCAGTAGCGATGTTTCTTGGGTAATGTGTGAAAGACGCTCAAGGTAGTTCCATTAAAATTGCGCAGCAAATCATGTTGAAGATTTCTGTGAATGCGTTCTTTGCAGAAGGTTATTTCCCTGTATTCCATATAATGAGGAAACGCATTGCAGGTGACCGGGAAACGACAGCTTGGGCGTTTGCAAATGAAAGCCGATTGCAGTAGTAAACGCGATGCATTGTATTTGCGAACGTGCGATACACTTTCGGTAAGTTTCTTCTGTTTATGAAAGCAATCATTTCATGTTCCGACTAATTTTGCTTCTCCTTGCGTATGTATAATAAGGCAGAATTTGCAGCAGCATGTGCTATTATGCCAGCAAAACGCTATGCTGTTTGCAGCTTCATCCTTCTTCCGCCATAGCCGCTGTACCACTAAACGCAGGTGCTGAGCAAACACTATACAAGTTTTAGACCTTGGCTGTGGTCCCACGCACGGAACATATAGAAAGCTCTCAGTCCATTTATTTGCAACGGAGTGCAAACGCAAACTTGCACGGGGAATCTCGGTTGTCTAGCCTTGCTGCCGACTCAAGCGCTGTCCACCTCGAGATTAGCCCCATACTACATAGCGCAGAATAAACAAGACCCTCCTAGGTAAGCGGTGACCAGGCATACGTAACAAGTGCTTAAGCCAACGCAACCTATGCAATGCCGCCTGTTGTTCTGGGGAGCTAGCATGATAATCCCTACCTAGTGCCTGCCCGCGCACAGCAATTTGCTGATATGCCGGTGCCAGCCGACAGGAATAGTGCTTCGCAGACAGCGATGAGCAAAGTCTTGAATGCGCCTCAGGTTTTCAGAACGAAGGGTCTAAGTTTTACTAGCATACAGTAGGACGGTCCTCGTTGTGCTCATATATACACGGCTTTTCAGATGAGGGAACTCATTTTCTGTCCCCACAGATGCCGCAGGTTTACGAGATCAGTTATGGCCTTTGTAACGTGTAAACTGAATTCATTTTCTATGCGCACGCACCGCTAATGCAGCAGCATAGGTAAGCGACGCCATTAACAACGTCGCCTTTATCGTTAGAAAGGGTCAGGGAGTCATAAAGTGGCGCGTGGTCCTACAGCAACACTTTGCGCTTTGAAGGTGCAAAGGGCATACCAAACAATAGGACGAGCATAAATAGATTACTCGAGGTTTATTGTGCCACCGCTACAGCGTCGGGAAACAAGAAAATATTGTCGGCAACCCTCAGGTCAACTAGCCTTTTACCAGGCAAAATCCCAACGCCTACATCGTGAGCTTCCGCAAAAAAGCATTGCATGTTAGAGCTCACAAATAACTTGAACAAAGTTGCGGAAACCTAACCACCATGACGAACGCCACTTGTGCCCTGAAAGTTATCCGAAAAGGTCACTGTAAACCCTGACACGACCTGTAATGTTCTAGTACAGAGCATGTAGACTTTTCACATATTTCGTTGAAACACCTTCTGCGAAAGCTTTTCAAAACTACTCGATCGTTGGACGGTGAAATTCGCTCTTGAAATCGAGGGCTCCAGCTATGGTCCGTCCGCGATATGCTTGGTTTTGCTCTAGCACCTGCCGTGGAGTTTAGTTGTGGCCCATACAGTCATGTCCTGGGCGGAATCCCGCCTGCTCTTCCCTACTCAGGGACTCCCGTTCCACAGTGAGGCGACTAACGCGAATCGTGGCAGTTAGTTTCGTCACAACGCGTAAAGCTAATACCCCTGTGGTTAGAACCGTCTATGAGGCTGCCCTTCTTGTAGATCGCCGCTCAAATGGAATCAATGCAGTTAGCCTAGACACTTTTTATTCCAGGTACGTTCGAATAGCGAGGGCAATGCTTTTCAGCAGACCTCGCCTCAATACTTATATGGTGCTTTTGTAAGGGAGGCTGAGTCAACGGCAAGAAGACAATTGAGAGCTGTGATCGTGTTTCAAACCTCCACCTCCGACGGAGGCCCCGAACTAAACGTCCGTGGCTCGTCCTGTGTCAAATGAATAAGTGGAGGTCCGGGAGCAGATTGCCAGCAGAACTGATCATGAACGTGTTTTGTCCAAGTAGTCATACAGCGCTTCTCGTTGCTTATCAGTAAACCCTTGGCGTTTTTGAATGTCCCGCTGACGCACGGTTTATTATGACCTGTGGTTCGGATCAACTGGAAGGGCTAGCGGTAATTTTCTACTGCACCTGCCTTCATTGCTTCTGCCTTACTGCTCCAACAGGCTTCCTTTTCAGCACATAGGCTCCGCCTCAGTTAGCGCCAAATAGCCTGGCTGGTACTAATGCTCTGTTGAAGTTCAACAAACCTGCAGGACAAAAGGATCATTATCCAGCCCTATTCAAATTCGGGGAACTGCTGTTGTTGATGGGATACACGCACTACCAGTGAAACTGGCGGAAGAGGAAACTGCCCCAAGCGTCTGGAGCCGCATCAGTATTGTTCCCATCTTCAAAGGATGTACGCGCTTAGCATGCGGCAACCATAGGGGAATCAGTCCAAGGCACTTCACCTTCAATTTACTTGTCTCTATACTCCTTCACGGGCTGTCGGGCGCTCGTGACAACCAGATTCGTGAGAAGCAAACACGGTTTCGTCGGGGTCGTGGCTGCATCGACCACATCCTTATTTTGCAGCAATGGTTAAAGCACCATCTCACATACTAGCGGCCCACTATTACCGTCTTCCACTGCTCCAAAGTAGCCTTCAAATCCATTGATCCATGAGCTTTATCGGACTGTATACTCAGGCATTGTGTGCCCGAGAACTAGGTAAACATTCTCCGAGCATTATACGCGCGTAGCACGGGCAAGGTGAGAGCATACGGTAAGCTGTAGTCGCCCTATAATGTCTCCAGCGGTGTGAGACAAGGATGCTCGTTGCTACCTTCGTCCTCAGCTTTGCTATTGACTAAGCAATGGTGACTGGGTTTTCCAGGAAACGACTTAGAAAGTGTGAAGCTACTCACAGTAGTATGCAGCCGACATTGCCTTCATCTGTGACATCTCCCAAACTTGCCAGGCTGCACTGGACAGGTTGGCGCTGGCTGTCGGCCGAGTCGTGATTTGCTTTGCATGTTTGAAGTGCAAAGCTTTCCTCCTAGGTTAGCAGAGCTCGCCTCCTGTGATGACCCCTGGTGGTGATAAGCTATAACTCATTCAGAACTTCAAGTACCTGGGCATTTGTATCATCGTCCTTAGGATCAAAAACGATCTCACTTACCGTATAGCAAAATTTGAAGTGGTTTTGCCGCGGTTCGCCACATATGGCGGCTGCGCGACTTCACCCTTGACCTGCAGGGTAGAGAACACAACGCAACCGTACGTTCGGCCTTACTGTACGTTTGCGAAACATGGTCACTTAGATCAGGAGACATAAAGAGGCTATTTACGTTCGACCATGGGTGCATTTGCCGTTTGAATCCCATCTGGTGTGAACGCAGCTTGAACTGCAAGCGTGCCCGACGAGCACAGGAAAAGGAACTGAACAGCTCAGCGCCGTTATTTCACGCCCCAAGCTCCGATGGTTTGGCCACAATAATCACCGTTTCATAGAGGGTAGAGGATATTTAGACATGAGGCAACGGGTTTTCCTGAGGTGGGAACTCAGCCAAGGATGCTTGGTGTCTGACTAAGGAGCATCCGTGTTAATATCAAGGCATGCTGTGTTACGCTGCACCCGTGAACGGTATATGTTTTAAGAGTGATAACTTATAGGTAGCAGTTGGGATAGAGGAAGACTGTACCTAAAGCTACAGGCCTGCTGCGAGGACCTCCACAGACCTGCTAATCTGTAAGCTCTTCCTAAAGACCCGAAATATCAACACAAGAAGTGGCCTGAATTTATGCGATTTTAAGCCTTCGGAAGTCCGCAATAACGCTCCTCAGTTAATGCAATTTATTATGAGACTGTGGGACTTTGGTGGACTTGCAATCAGTGCAGATTGCCGCCCGTGGTCGTTCATCAAAGCAAACGTTCGTGAAACTGACTAAATTGAGTACTTCAATGCCTAAAATCGGGAGCCTACACGTAAAGGAAAACAAAGCTATCGCGACCGGTATTGAAGCAGCTGTAACTTACCGTCACTTCAGCAGCATATCCCAAGCGCCCTGGCTCATAACATACTGCCTATATGTAAGCACCGCCACTACCTGGTTGCCTCCATGTAATCTTCGCCGCAGCTATTAGCTTCATTACAAACCCGTAAGTCTATCGTCTACTCACCTGTGGCTGTCTTCAATGCTTACTATATGGGTGATTCGCCACTGTGTCAGTCCCACGTAAACTTTCCCCTCCGTTGCCTACTCCGTTTTACCTCCAGTGTAACAAGTGGCTAACAATTGGTTTTTAAACGTTTGTGTATCCGTGCTGCATTTATGATTGATCCGTCACTACCCGTCTGCCTCCAGGTAACAAGTGCCGCCACTATCTACACAGTTGCACCTCCGGTATGTGTATGGTCTGACTAAATGTGCCTTTTAGAACTCCTGTCTAGCCGTGCTGCCTATATGGGTGATCCGCCACTACTGGTCAGCCTCCACGTAACAAGTGCCGCCACTAGCTACGCCGCTGCACCTCCTGTACATCTATTCCCTGTTCAAGTGCCGCGTTTAGAACTCCTGTGTATCCGTGTTGACCAGGTGGGTTTTTCGCAACTACTGGTTTGCCGCCGTACAAACTTTACCGCCGCCATCTACTCCGTCGCACCTTCCGTAAGTATATGGGCTCTTAATAGGTAGCTTTTAAATGCCACCTCCATCCGTCATGCTTACTTAAGCGTTCCGCCACTACTGCTTCACCTAAACGTAACATGTGCCGCAGTCTATACACTCCGTTGCACCTTCGGTAAGGGTATGGCTTGTTCACATTTTGCTTTTAATAAGCCAGTCAATCAGTTGGGCCTACTTAATTGATCCGCCACTGGTTGTCTGCCTCCAAGTATCAGGTGCCATTTTTATATGCTTCGTCGCAACTCCACTTCGTGTATTACTCGTCCACAAATAGCTTTTAGGACGCACGCATATTCCTTTTGCATACCTGAATAATCTGACCGTTTGTCGCTTGTATACTAATGCAGAATGACATGCGCCTATACACCACCGCGTGTTATACACACCAGGTGGTTGCATGTAACACTGCTTTTCATCAAATTGACATGTTTCTACAGCCTAACGCGTTTCTTTTTCCCACGTCCGGTTTACATTGAACTGGAATTGTCATGGTGGCCTCTTATGAGGCTGACGAAAACATTTCTGTGGCTAAGCTCTTAGTGGGTTCCGGGCTGTATACACGATCATTCACCCAGAGGTGAATATTTCTGAATGGTTAAAAAGTCCGTCACCTTCGGTGCATCCTGTTTCTTAATGTCCGGAACCATATACTTCCACCGCTGCTGATCCGCTACCAAGTACCTTGTATCATTCTTGCCTTCGCAGTTATCGCTAGTACATGACATCGGCCACGTCGCGTAATCCATTGCATCTGTGCAAACTCATTAACAGTAAGCGGTAACCAGAATTTAAGTGCATTGCATCTACCGCCTATCGGCGAAGCCCCGCGCAGCACTGCTTCCCTTAGTGACAAATGGATACCACTGTATTTTCAAAGACATCGTGCAGCTCAGTTGGGTTCTTATGAGCAAATTACCGCCGCATGTTTTCTCCTGTTCTCAGGCCGTAAACCCGGGCATATTCACTAGTTTGTACAACCTAAGGCTAACGGAAGTCCCGACGCATCCATACAGAAAGCAACCGTTTCTTACCATGCAAACCTCCATTAAACATTTATGTCCGGAAACTGTTATCACTACTGGTTGTATGTGCACATAATACAATATGCACTACTGCGCTTTCTTTTGATTTGATTTATGGAAGCCACAGTGTTTCGTGTATGCATCTTGTTGCCCTAATGATAATATTATCGTAAATTTCGTGGGATGTAATTGTAGTAATTAACCACCGTTCATGGAAGTTAGCGCAGCCAATGACACTTCCCAATTCCGGCATTCATAACGTCTCTTTATGGTACGTGGACAGCCTTATTACGCAGCTTGGATTATTTATCGTAAACACATCAATTGCGTAACAGTTTCATAAGTTAAGATGGCGCTACGATTATGACAATTATATTACCTTTCCACGCATTGGGCATACATGCAAGTAACGCCAACCATGGGTCCGGTAACTTATGCACATTATTGCGACACCATGAGACATTAACATGGCCTTAGTTTGCACCCGTCACGTTCTCAGGTATACCGCGTAATGCCTAATCATGCGTCCATACGTGCTATACATATATAAACCTATTTTCCTCCCTCTACATAACTTTTCTCAATCGCTACTTGATAACAATGTCATTACATATGCTTCATACAACTCGTTCATTTACGTCACCTGAAAATTTTACTGGTGTTTCAGTATACTAATTGTATACTGTTATTCATGAAACTAGCAATTTAGCTACGCTATTCTCTATATATTATGATGTTCGGGCACCTATACTTGTTAATTTGCATCAGTAACGAGTATTTCTTGAATAATTTACGGTTCAGTTTCAAAAAGCATATTGGAGGCGATAGTTATACTTAGACGTAGATATAATGAAATATACTTAAGTATAGTACCTCTAACACATTTTGCAATACATTAATATACATGTTACATTTAGTACTGTACATAGGTATGTAATTAATGGTATTCTTATACTTTTTATTTGGACGTACAGGCCTTAATTACGTACACATACACTCATAGCGGGATTTGTGCATCCGTAAGTCCATCACGTCTTTCATGCAATATATTGTAAGCTATTTCCATTCTCATTTTACTTACCAATGTTAATGACACATACACATAAGGACAAGCGCACTAATACCTAATCACACATGCAAGTGGCCACCAATAACATTATGGTACCGTGCACCAATAAACCGACATACGTTTCCCTCTTATTGAAAAACAATTACTTTTTCATTTTCGAACTGAAATTAAAGCACATCCATTATAGTTGTATTTTACGAGAAGTACAAACTTTTACATTTAATCAGCTATATGTCAAATAGATTCCTTTTTTTATTTCTAGAACTTCTGTAAGATAAGATTCCACCTTTATCACTCACTATATTACGATGTTTTCTAGTTGTCCTGTTTAGCTGTACCGTGAGGCACCACCACTAGTGTGAAATCGCACGTGTCGTTAAGCAGTCCCTTCCACACTATAGTATTCCCGACAGCTGATGAGACAAGAAGAAACACTAGAATTCATATTGGTCTGAGTCGCCCCGTGCCATCATCCAGCCTGCTTAACGATCAAGAACCAAAGACGCACGTAATAAACGATTAAATGCCGACTAACGTATGATCAGCTTAAACATTAAACACGAACTTGGTGTTCACCGACACACTTCCATCAGCAAAATACTATCATATTTGTATACTAACGCTCAAGGTAGGTAAGTTCGGGTTCAAGCGGGTATAGAACTATAGGCTTATTCTTTATGGATTCCTTCTTCAGCGCCTCGTTGCAGCAGGAGTTAGCAGACATCGAATTACTGATTGACCTGAAACAAAGGCGGCATCACACCGGTCTAACACCTTGATGCCTATGTATCCTGCCCTAGCAGACCCTTTTGAGCCAATTACGTGAGGTAAGAAAGAGGAAAAGTAAACTCAGAAGGCAAAACGGAAAGTGAAAAGAGCTAGGCAAGTAGAATACCAAGATATTCGAGTCAATAAGAAGAACTGAAATGTTAGCCGAACGTAGAGAACCTCAGGCGTCACAACCGCGGGATCGCAATGTTATTACGGGGACCTGGTCAAGCCTTAGGATAACAGATGCTGAGATCCAGTTACCTGGTATGTCGCTGCTTCAGAATGACAGAGCTGAAAGTGATGGCTACGTACTTCTGTATTAAAATGCTAACCTCCGATGTGAAAGTACTAACCACTAAGGGATCCGTAGCGCCGATTCCCATTGCTGCCGGCTATGCTTGTGGTACAAGTACAGATGTCTTATAACTGCGACTAACGGTCCACTAAACTCTAGATGTGCAATGAACTCCAACAAAAACCACGTTCGACTGGCCACTTTGAGCAAGTCCTAGAGTCACATACTCATTGCAGGCAACGTTAAGGTGCATGACAAGCGAATAGCAACGACCAATAGTATGCCGTTCGAGGCCTGAATACAAGGGGTGCTATTAGGCTACCCTGTCCACGACAACGTGCCTTCTCTCGACAGATTTCGATCTGACGACAAAACGTTGATTCGCAACCTTGTGCTCACCAATGAAGGACTCATACTCGGCGGAATAATTAGCTGCACCTTACAGTGTTGTATTTACCATGCGAATCTACTGTTAAAAGATGTGTGTTGTGCGGAATGCCCTGAGGAAGTTAAGTATGAAGCGTATATAGTCAAGCACTACAAGGTGTTATCAGCGCTTGCTGAGGAGGTACCTCAGACATTCTTAAACGATTGCACCTCAGCCACCGCCTGGGACACATTAAAAAGAACGTTTCGACATGGCAACCCGAAAGTCAGAGAAGAAAAGCTTCCAGTGTCGAAGGAGAACGAAGTAAGTTCTGAGCAGTAAAAATCCTAAATGCGTGTTGTTGTAGGACTTAGCACAGAGGGCTCAAAAGAACTCTCTGGATTCAGAAACCTGGACTGCAATTATGGCACCACCTAACTTCTGTGTGGGCTTGACTTCAGATGCCGAGGTGATGCATCAGAAGAAGTTAACACGCAGAGTCTTCACGGACCGAAAACCTATACAGACAGGTTAAAAGCGTTTGTAAAGTGCATCGTGGGGTACCCGCACTGATCACGGCTGAAGTGTGCATGCGAGCAGCAATGGAAACAGTTGATCTCTTACGGTTTAGTTACTCCCAACCGTTGCAGAGAGTACCGGGCCCAACGAGTATCCCAGTTACTATTGTTCCACCATTAGCCTATCCAATAGCACTTTCACTGTAGAATTGGTGCAAAGAAACTGTTATCCCTGCGTATCCACAGCTCTGACGTTGTTAACATTCTACCGAAGTCTTCAATGTTAGCAGCCAGTAATACCGAAATAACCGTGGCAAAATCCTATCAGCAGTTTATGCAACAGAAGCATATTCCAACGGTGTGGAAGTGCGCGGTTGTCACTCATATTCGTAAGGGAGATATTCGCCCTGACCCAAACATTTACTGTCCAAAATCGCCACTCCCTGCTTTTCCAGCGTTATGGAGCTTATCGTTGCTGATGCACGCAAGCAGTATGTGGAAATTCACCATAGGATAGCACCAAAGCAACCAGGCTTCCGACAAAACACCATGCCCTACGAACACGCTACTTGCCCGCAGTAGATGGACTGAAGCAGTTGATGATGGAGCACATCTATGTTATTTACCTGGGCTTCTCCAACGCGCTTGACCGCCCAAACCATAGAATTTTTCTCCACATAATTTAGCTCTGTGCTCTTTTAACTTACTGTTGCGTCCGGACAGGAAACTTCCCGCCGACCATCGGCCAGTGGTGTGAGTACGAGAATCACTGTCCGAGACAATTGAGGTGAAGTTTGGCCTACCACATGACTCCGTGCTCGGGCCCCGGCTAGTTTTGATTTTCATAAACAATCCAGCAAGGGAAATGCCTTCCGCTTATCTATGCATTGCGGATGATATCAAGTTATGCCAAGCGCTCAACCAGCCGAACTAACAAGAGAGGCTCCAGCGTGACTGCAACACGCTTACAAACTAGTCAGTGCTGAATACACTACCATTCAATGAAGGAAACTGCCAAGCTGTCCATTTGCGCCATAGACAAGCCTACGTGTACCGGCAGATGTGAATCGCCACTGGGGGATGCGACTCGCCACCAACGAAAACCACTGCTTACCCTTCCGGAGGATTCCCAACGCAGGCGCCATCCAGTACGAAGTGTTCCATTGATCCCTTTTTACGATGCAAACCAACTGCACGCATTCAGTTACCTTTTAAGTTTTCTCACCATGAACAATGATATAAAAACTTACATATATACCGAGACACAAATCCAGCATGTTACTGATTGATATGCTTCATAGAATTGCCGACCATACCTGTTGGTATTATCATGAGCATGCCTTACCAAGCGTGAGCCGTACGGCCGGGGACAAAAGATTTATTAATGTATTTAGTTATTTATTTGTCCGTTGCAACCAGCGTCACACAAACAAGGCCGGTGTGTGCCCATTTAAAATGACCTTCCCTGTTTAAAGCATTCAGTGGCAGCTACGAACTGTGCCAACCAGCACGTTGGCTTACTGCAGACGTATGTAAGATTCGTTCCCGTCCACTCCTCCATTTGTAACACTCTTACTGCGGCATCACGATGAATACGTCATCCAAGCTTGGCCACTTTAAGTAAAGCACGACGTACAGCTGCTAATGAGACCCTAAGTCAGGACCACAAATGACCTCAAAGGCCAACGATATCTGCTCCACCATCAAAGGCTGAAGTCACCTGGCGTTTACAGTGGTCGCTACCGAAGGCTGCGTGGCGATTTCGTACTAGGCTACCAACTGTTCAGTGACCCTAAGCACGTATGCAGCTACTTGCTAAACTCAGCCATAACCCTGTTTCATAATTTTATAGCTTTTCGGAGCTGTAGTTTGCAGAAGGGAAAAGACCTGTGTCGGCTCCTTCACCTCCAATTCACCAACTAGACGACGCGTTTACTTGCTGACCCGTGTTCACCAAGGGATCAGCACAGATGCAGCAAAAGCAGTGGTATTCAGTGGTTTTTAGTATGCAGTTATCCAACAACTGCTTAAAACATTCCTTGGAATGTGCACTCAGAGTTATTCCGTGAGGTTGTTCTATTGACATAGGACGCAGGTAGATAATGTGACGTCGGAGCGGACGCGGAACCTGCGCTGTTTAAACCGTTTCCCCCTGTGACCAAGTGTCAAGTTATCTACGGTGCGCTGGAAAACGCTTGCAACTTCGTTACCAACTCTCATTTAAGGATGCGTCTTCTATATATCAGCTCACCACGGTGACGACGAGAGTAAAAAAGGAACAAGTTTATTCGCTGAAGTCGAAGGGGATAAGACAAATCACAAAGCGCTGATACAGATTTGGATCCACTCCGCGGAACCTGCTCGAGTGAAGCGCACTCAAATTTGTGAAAGGATGAAAAGCGGGTAGTCCATATTCTAATATTAACCGGATGTGCGAGGAAAACAGGGGCTCTAAGAGCTCAGGTGTCATTATTGAAAATGACCTCTGTATAACACAGAGTACCCTGTTGGTGGTGGCAGCTTTCCGCCAGTATCCGAAATGGTTCTGAAGTTTGGAGATACAATCACACCCAAGTTTTTCTCAGAAGCCGCATTGCTTAGCCGGAATCACCATTTTGGCAGAGGCCGAAAGGTGCCGTAGAACCGACTAATAGCGAACGGCATTTTTCATGGATAATAGGTAGCTGCCAATTTACAAACCATGGTGCAGCAGACCGAGCGTTAGTTGTAATTTGGCCGAAAATTCAAACATAGACACTTCTGAACACAGTTTGGGATCCTCAGCGTAGGTCAACCAGTCAGTGTGTAGCACTACTGGAAGGTCGTTGATAAAGGATTAATAAGTTCGGGACAAAGGACGTAGAGCTGTCGAGCCCCACTGGTCATGAGGAAGGGCCCAGAAGAACCTCATTGCTCTTCAGCTTCATAATACGACCGACCAGGAAATCAGCGACCCATAGGAAAACATTGCCAGCGCTGCCAATCTTCCGGAGTTTCATATGAAGCAGCTTATGTGTAACCCTATCAAATTCTTTGATGAAATCAACAAAAACAACAACTAGGTGTTTACCGGGATCCATGGACTTTCTCTACTTCCCGCGAGCAACAGGTGAGTAAGCAATACAAGAGCGCAATCTCCGGAATCCGTGCTGAGCAGGAGTAATGCGATCCAGAGTCTTGATATTAAGCCGAAGGGCTGTTAAAAATCATTTTTTGTCATTCTGCTTAGCTGGGGCTCTCCTGTTGACTTCGCAAGGGACATACTCCTGCCGATGCAGGCCAGTGCAACTAAAGTTTGCCAACGATTGCCGCTGGATACTTTGTTGCTTGCCACTCATCCGAAGCTCTTTTCCCCCATGTTACGCGTTCAGCTGGCCGTGGATATCTATATTTCCAACCCATTATACAAATTAGCCTTGGAAAACCTCCGATTAGTTTTTCGGGACAACATCCCATCCTTTAGGGATCCAACGGCACCTCAACTTATTTCATTGGTTATTATGTGAAGAGTTTACTTGGTTCTGAAGAAGATCAACGTCTCACATTTAGAAATAATCAACTCAAGACCGACCAATCTGGTGCAATAATTCACTCAGGAAGGAACAGGTCCCAGGAACAAAATAGGTACTCGCCTAAGGCATTGCCCAACTGGAAAATGGGACGCAACTTGCTTGCGTATAATCAAGCAAATAAGCGTTAACATGAAGCATAGTCCGTTACAATGGACCAACGGCAGCGTTTCAGAACCCAGTGGGTTTTCTCCTGGCAAGCGTTCTCCCTATAAAAGCCGCAACGGTCCTTCTAACAACACTGAAATTTGGCGAGTGTGACCCGCCACCGAATAAATGTACGTCCCACAAGTGTACACTGGCAGGTCAACTAGCGTCACCATTTTAGATACGTACGTTACACTGGAACTTCTACATCTGTATATAGGGTCGTCTTTCCACGACTTCATGCACATACTGCCGTCACTTTACTTTTGTTATAGCATCATTGATCTTTGCGTTACGTATGCACAAACTCAGTATATTTCATATCTCTCTCGACCTTGCGCTTCAATTAGCTGTTACTTGCTCATTCCGGAATCTTAACCTATTATTAGCTAAAGTTGGACTGCAGTATACGGTAGGCAGATTATGTCCTTACAAATCGGGCCCGAGGTCACGGCAGCCCAATTATTATTTCACATTTTTACCCATGTACTGTTATAATCATAAAAGTATGAGCAATTTACCACAGTCGCTGTTAAAACTGCCATAAAATGTCTGTACACTTGCAACTACCTAATCATTCCTCCAGAGTCGTGAAACGCATAGTCGAAAATAAAACGGTTATTGATTTCTCCATTTATTTATTGACGTCAGCCAGCTCAGTCGGTAATGCGCCGGGTCCTCTCGATTTCCTCCTTTGTGGCGTAACTGCTCCATACCTAGCTTTTAAGCAAGCGGAAGGCGTCCAGCCTCCATTGAGTACCAAGCCAACTGGCAGGTTTGCTCGGCGATATACTTAGCGTCTGTCTTTAGGAACAGGAGATATAATTCAGCAAAGCTTCGCGAAGAGTTCGGGTTCAAGTCGATGGGAACTCCTAGCACCATGTCCGTTGTAACCTCTATGTTATGCAAAGTAGTGGGATAGGTAGGCACGCAGTTACTGAATACCAGAGCTTTAGCCGCGTAAAATGATGAATATGGGGAAGCTAGAAGACAGAATTTTTCTTCATCGTCATGAAGCGTAGAATTATCCTCATGCGGATACAAGGAAGGTAGGTCAATAACCGCCTTAGTACTACTTTGCAGGTACAAGAAGAGCTTTTTAGGTCACAACGAAGTTGCTCGGCTGAGTGCATTTTTCTTCCGAAAAATTACCTGTACGGTTCTCTGCCGTGTACAGTAGTGCATGCAAACAACGTTCATCCTACGCATCCTACCCATCCTACCCAAATGCTTTCGCTCCAGTATTTTCTACTGCAGCTAAAGGCTGACTGTTACACTGGATATGGAGATTTTGCTTTGTAGCAGCAAGATACTGCAGCCCGCTGTAGCACTTTTCCTGACCGACTAGACATTGAATCGCCTGGCTCTTATTCCAGTCACAACCAAATCCTGCCTGACGTCGCTGCGGTCCGCCTTTCCACATCTAGCCCTTCTACCAGCAAGTGAACCAGGGCTTTCGACTCTTCGACATTTGGGTTGCTATCTTTGCTGCTGCATACTTGAACCTACCCGTCCCAAAGACTTCTTGTCTTCCGTGAGTTTGTTCTTTGCTGTTTGCTCCTGCATCTGCTTACCCGTTTCGCTTTTTGCTTCTTCTTGGTTCCACTTTCCAAATAACTATGACCCTTGTAACTACCGATAAATGTGGCGAGCACAGTTGTGGCACTGCATTCACGGAAGGCATACAGTGTGGCCGATGTTTATTACGGTAGCATAGTACCTGCTCTAGGTTAGACCATTCGTCCATTGATCTCTACACCCGGCATCCCCAACTGAAGTGGATCTGTTTTCACTGTGTGAGCCTAGCTGATATTTGTGCTCGTTTATTACGCGAGCGGCTTGCTGCTCCTCCGCCATTGCCTGATGTTCAGAGGGTAGCTGACGCAAAGTATCTGCAGCGGCTCTCCATCGCAGAAAAAGTGATCAGCGACCAGGCTTTGCTCATAGATGCACTGCGAGTGAAGATTGACGAATTGCGCGATTCTTTAAATAGCTACGCTCGGAGTGCGGAGATTGCCATGGGCAGGCAAAGAAATGTTCTCATTTACAATCGGGTGGAGCCGGTGATACACGAGCAAATATTCGACGAGACCTGGACAGGAGACGGATACACGACATCCTTCGCATAGCGGGGATACCTTTAAACGCCGGTATCAAAAGGGTGCGTTGTGTAGGTAGCTGGAGAGAGACTGGTCCACTGCGTCAGCAAGGAGTTGCTAGGCCGATTCTGGTTGAGTTTAGGAACCCTATTTATTGTGATCAAATGGTTAACCGAGCCGGCTCAATCCAGGGTCAGACTAATGGTCGGTATCAGGTGGCCCCGGACACACTTAGCTCACAAGCCAAGGTCCAGCGGGTATGTCAGTCGGAAGATACTGATAACCACTTGGTTGGCTTGCCTGCGACCTTGGTTAAGGGTGCTCCCTTACGTGATCCCCGCATTGCATCAGTGCTTACCAGAGATAATTGTCCCACTGCAGCGGAGGTCGTTCCTTTGATCTATCACACCACAAATTCAGTATCAGATACAGGTACCGCGAAAGGTTCCTCCTCACAAGTTAGTTCACCCGGAGGTACTTACAGCCGATTGATTGTATACCCTACATCTCCGGCCGCTGGGGTCAGAGTCAGTCAGCAACATGCCACGATTACACAACAGGAACTGGGTGGGACTGCAACCCTACCACAGCGGCAGTTGTCTGCTCGAGTCCTCAAACAATGCATGTTGCAAGGGGAATAAGTCGCGAGTTACATGTGACAAAGACCAAAGTTTCACTGAACGGAAGTACGACTTCCAGCTTGTTACAAGAGGAAAGTTGCTGGGTTGCAGACATGAGCTTACAGGTGGAGCATCCAAGACTATTTGAGGCCACTAGCATAAAGTCAGCTGCTCCGGAACTCAAGGACACTACGTGCATCTCACTGATCGGTATGGGAAACCAGCGCTGTGAATCTCCCAAGACTGACCTTGCAGGAACTTTGGAAGGTAGCGTTGCTAGAACTTCTAAGTTAAAGAGGAAGAAGCAAGTTGATCGTCTACGAAACAACTCAAGTCGGCCGGAACCTGACAAGGTTTCTGCTGGTGTCCACCTACAAGGGCCTAATTTTGATCCAGCATTGCAGGCGGCGAAAGATAACGACGCGGCGTCAAAAAACGGGTTGCCACCTCGGGTGCTGCGTCCGTGGGGAAACAACCGCATCAATCAGGACTAATTGTATGGTATACCAATTGCTGCAGTGTGAGGAACAAATGGGGAGAGGTGGTGAGGCGCTGCGGATGTGCTGATGTTGCTGTCTTGACAGAGACATGGCTTTCTCCAAACGACATCGTTAGCGACCTGCTGGTAGATTTCGTAAGTTACGGAGTAGATAGGCCTGATCAACACCCTGGCGGGTGAGCACTATTGCTTATAAAGCGCCAGTATAGTCATTGTCAGGCTCCGTTTATGATGAGTAATACGAACCTTTAAATGGTGGCTTGTTACCTAAGGATGATGGGCAGGTTGGAGATCTTTATATGTGTCTACCACAGTCCATCGTGCACACGAGAGGAGGACAACGTGCTCGGTGCACTACTAAGGCGCGTTGTGGTTGCTGTGCCTAATTTCCTAATAATTGATGATCTAAACCTTCCTCATGCGGATTGGCAAGGCACCGCAAACAGAGCGCATACCTTGGAACAGGAACTGGTTGACTGAATGCAAGAGAATGCACTTGAACAATACATCAATATACCGACCAGGAGCCGAATCGGGAGTGCCCCTCCACGTTGGATGTTGCCGTCACCAAACATGGTCGTTTCGCAAAGCTACAAGTGGAAGCAACTTTAGGTAGGAGTGGTCACTGCGTCCTCACTTTCTGCCTAAATACATTGAAGCCTGCACAACATCCTCGCCTCGTGAGAAATTTCAGCCGCATTGACCGCATGAAATTGAGGGATGGAGCCCTCCAGGTCAATTGGATCCCTGACGAGGAACAGGCATCTTTGGAACAAAGGTGGTCTGTGCTTAAAACTGGTTTAGTACAACTATTGAATGGGTTTGCTCCACTTCGTCCTGCGAGACACTACAGCAAGCCTAGGTGGTGGAGGAGGAGAACTGATAGAGCTCTAAAGAGACGAAATGAGAAGTGGAAAAAATTCAATGAGGCCAAGGGCTTTTGACGATGGATACAGTACACAAAAAGCAGGAATACGGCTATCAAGATGCAACGGCAGGCTAAACACTCTTACGAGCTTCGGCTGGCCCGGTATGCGAAAACGAATCCAAAGTGTTACTACGGCTATGTTCAGCCTAAAGCCTCCCTAGGAGAGGACGTTGGGTGTCTAATTATGGAAGATGGCAGCCAGGCTGTGGAAGTCAGAGATAAAGCTGAAATGTTGCTATGAGACTTTCAGAATCTGCGTAGGAGCGACAATGAATGTGCTGCACCATCGCAGCCACACTGTTTCAGCAGCTATATAATGCAGGACATCGTGCTGACTGTGCAAGAGGTCTTTACCGGGAAGGCTAACTTGAATCCCTTCAAATCAGCCGGTCCAGACGATGTACATCCGGCAATAGTCAAGCCACTAGCTGTCATCCTTCAACATCCTGTTCTGAAGCTGTTCAACTTGGCGCTTCAGGAATGTAAGTTGCCACGAGACTGGAAGGAAGCAGCCATAGTTGCAATTCACAAGGGTGGCTCCAAATCGGAGCCCCTTAACTACAGACCCATCAGTCTAACCTGTGTCCTGCTCAAGTGTTTAGAGAAGCTTATAAGAAACCGGATTTGTGAGCATTTGGCGGAACACAGTCTACTCAGAGCAGAGCAGCATGGTTTCATTAAAAAGAAGTCGTGCCTCACTAATCTACTGTGCTTCCTCGATGAGATTCCTCGATGTCTTGACGACGGGATTCCGGTAGAGGTCTGCTATCTTGACTTTAGCAAGGCTTTCGACTCACTAAATCACCGTTTCCTACTTGAAAAATTAGCATTGTTTGGAGTACATCCTAGACTTCTGTCTTGGGTGTCAAAATTCTTATGTGGGAGAACGTTTCGAGTTAGAATCGATGATGTGAATTCTAGTGTGGGCGTGGCCTACAGTGGAGTACCCCAAGGATCGGGGCTAGGTCCACTTTTGTTTCTTATGTTTACAAACGACTTGGCTCCGCTTATTGTAGACCCCTGTTATATCTTTGCGGATGACTTGAAGCTAATCAGCATGGGCAACCGTGCAACCCTGGCCAAGGATATCATCAGTGTGGTAAACTGGTCGAAGCAATGGGACTCGCCCTTGAATGTGAGCAAGTGCCAAATTCAGACCACTAGTAGAGACGTACTTGCAGTTCAGACTTCCTTTGGGCCCTTCCCGTTATAATACACTACCCAGGCACGCGATTTAGGAGTCATCATGACGAGCAGCTTCAAGCATCCCATGGAACGTCGATACGCCGCCAACAAAGCGCGACGAGAATCGTTTCGCCTCAGGAGGGCTCTGTGTAATACCAAGCCAGAAGTGTTCCTGCCACTATACAAAGCAGTGGTTAGGCCACACTTAGAGTATTGTGTTCAGGCTTGGTCGCCCTATCTCCGTGGTGATGTTCATTGCCTGGAGAAGATTCAAAGACTAGCAACCAGGATGGTTGAAGGTCAACGGGGGAAGCCGTATAAAGATCGCCTAAAGAGCCTGAGGTTGTTTTCCCTTGAACAGCGTAGACTGAGAGGGGATCTGATAGCAACATTGAAGATCATGAAGGGCCTCAGTGCCATCGTGCCCTCTGATTTATTTAAGTTGGCTGATTCTGCACACTTGCGTGGACATCGCTTGAAGCTCAAACAGCAGAGGGCTAGACTGAACGTCAGGGCTAAGTTCTTCTCGAATCGTGTAGTGCGCAACTGGAATAAGTTGCCTTCGGAACTAATGGATTGTGAGACTGTGCTTGCCTTCAAAGCAGACCTAGCCAGGTGCTGGCCGCGTATTTTCTGACAATAATATAATCCTATCCAATATATTCGCAATGATATTCGATGTTCATTCTTGTAAGAGCAAAGATTGCTCTTACTTTTGCTTCATTTCTTTTTACAGAGGCAAGGATAGGCGATTAAAAGTCGAAGTGCCGGGGCTCTGGTTCGCTTACCGGTCAAAGAAGCTAAACGCTCTCTAGGCGGAAGCCTGTATCGTCCACGGATTTTGACCTGACCTGACCTGCCGCTCACATTGTTTCCGCTTCTTGCGTTTATTCATTGTACATAACTTCCTGAGCACTTTGTAATTATCATAGTCAGAGGCCAACTAGAAGCATTGGTACTTTTTGTGTTCTATGCAGCACGGTTCGCAGCTCTCCATCAATCCAAAGGAGCCTTCAGAGAAAGGTCTGTCAGCAACGCTTGGTACAACTTTATCTACAATAGAGAGCGTTTTTAAGCAAAAGTGGTACCAAGAGTTATGGATATCCTACATCTGAGGGTACTCCAGTCTAACATTCTTGTAACTCTCTGCCGATGTTTGCACAATATAGTCGCCTGGATTACCAGTGGAACTATTTTTGCCTTCGGGTTTTTTAACCCTGTAACGCCCTTGCGAGCTTGGTTGTTTTCTCCTCACCAAGTATCTCTTCGAAAAATAAATAAAAAAATAAAAATGTATATTTCTCGACATCTGTTAGAAGCTCTGTCCCCAACGAACCAGATCATTTTTACAATAGCTCTACACTCTCTCATAAATAAAACAAATATTAGGATTAGTGCATCCTATAGGCCTGAGCGAAGGTTACCACAGGATGCAAGTTTTCAAGGCGAAGCATCGTCGGACATTCCGTTGAGATTCCTGCGTACTTTTCCGTCGAATTACTTGCAATTGCCTGTTATTCCTTTGAGTCCAAGACACACGTACGGTATTATATATTTTATTAAAGAGCAAGCCAGAGCTCTCGAGACCACCACTGGAGTTAACTGATTGTACTTTTGGTAGCTTGCATCTGCGCATTCAAGCGTCCAGATTTATGGCAAGCTCAAGGAAGAGAAAAGATAGAGATGAAAGCAGAAATGGTAAGAGAAGGTTAAAAACGCTGTTCCATGAGAGTAGATAAAAGAATTAAACATGTTGCATAAAAGGCTTAATAGCCTCTCGTAGTGTTGATAAAATTGGCAGACCAATAATATTTACTACGTATTCTATTAATAGATGACGGAAAACCGCACCACATCAAGTAAAGAGAGGCAATGGGAAAACAGGCTTTTAGCTTAACTTTTGAAAATAATAGCAACCTAAAGCACTAGACGGCGTAAAACTTGAGCGTTTAATAATGGTAAAATAATGACTGAAAAATTCGTAGCCGTTTTCAAGTTATTTGCTGACAGCCTGCAGAGCTATTATTTTTCCACTCTAAAAATGACGAATTTGTTTCGCTAGCGCATACAACGTAAAAGTGAAACCCAAGGGTACATGGATTAGCGTTATGTCTTCTAGGTAGTTAGAGATATCTAAATAGGTACAAGGTGGTTCAAGATAGCCGGCACCTATTAAGTGTGACACGATTGGCCGAACGTCGGATTTTCTAAGCATGCGCGATAACAAATAGAAAGTAGTGAAGGAAAACCCTGCTAAAATGAGATTAAGCCTCACCATTTTGTTGCTGAACACCATGCGCTTTTGGTATGATGCAATTAGTCTTAGGTCGATAAGCAACCTATTGGGGATTACCGTGCATACTGAGCGTTGCAAAGCGCCGTAAAGCTATAAACCATAAATTTAAACAACCTGGGTGGCGACAATAGCTGCGGAATTATTATTCAAGTCGGCTCTTGAATAAGTCAGCCCATGGCAATTTATCCATGTTGCGCATTTTCAAGAAAGATGATGCGAGATTTATGACTGTACAATATTTACATAACCACAGACATAGGGCTATCTCTAGCGACGCACAGTAATTTGTCTCTCTGAATCGGCAAAGGAGTATCATCAAACAGGCGATTTACTACCATGTGTAAAACTAACTGCAGCTGATACGTCAGGTGCAAAAATTACTAGGGTTGTGACAGCTAGGTTGTTCAAGTCAGAGGATTATTGTACCTTGCATGTTAGGGAAAAATATGGGGATCTTCTCTAACCTTTAAGAGGCTCGCCTAGCTTGGTAAGTACGTTCGACACGGATGATTTAAATCTGGGCCAAACCGACGGATGGTGATTTGGCTATGGCACCAGCTCAGCTATCACCCCAGCGATTTATTTGACCACAGTTGTTTCAATAGGTCAGCAAATTGGAATGAATTATGATATAAGGCCGGCGTAGCAACGCATATACAATAGAGCGGGCTGTTAACCTACCACGATGTCTGGCGCATGAGTCCTCGGATACAGTTAACCCAGTAATTTCGCTTGGCTGGCCAAGATAAGGTAAAGTAATAGGCGAAATATTCCGGACATTCAGATAGCCCAGGTGACAGGCTACTATGACGCGTGGCTAGCTTCCTGGTCAGTCTGACGGAATGCAACATATGGACTTCCATGATCGCATAAGCGGCTAAAGAAAACTATCTGAACTTTAGGTTGTTTGGCAACCAGGGCTTCCAGTGGTGCGCCCTGAATGTTCAACACACATAAAGGAAAAGGAATATTAGGCCAAGTCATGAGGGAATGGACTGCAAATTGCCTGGGTCTGAAGATTCTGGCTCTGATAGTGCCCATGTTTATTCACGACAGAGGGAGGCATGCGCTTTTGGAATGATAGAGTTGAAGCATAGTTGTACATAACAACGTATTGTGCAAGTCCAAGAGCAAAGGTGCTCAGGTACAATCGGTTGTGTAGGCACATTTATTGTCCACATAATTGGTGAAGTTTATCCTCTTGGGTGTTAGGGCACGCCCACGCATTCATAAGCATAATCGCACAGGCAATCTTGTACTCGGAGCACGAGAGGTAAGGGTAAGAATTACAGGGAACTTTAGAATAGACAACGTGTTGGTGAGGTACTAGTCCGACGCGTTTGTGTGCTCAATGCAAGTCAATTGCTTGAGGCATGAGGAATAATGTATGAACAAGTTTTAAGAACAGTAGCATGTCATTGCTCAAAAAGGTACGTGTAGTTGTATGGAAGCGTGTATATGTATGGAAGTTGTAAAATGTGGTATCGGCCACGTTGTTAGTGTGGGGTATAGGGCAATGTGTTTATTGAGAAGCGGGTCACATCGGCAGAGTCGAAAGGTTGGTAAACAAACATTTGTGGCTCCTTATAGGGGGAACGCTAGAAAGGCGAAAGCCCACCACTTTCTAATACACAACCTATCGTTAGTAAGTCATTGGCTGTTCTGCCCCTTGACTGATTGGTTTCCTGGTTATTCGCAGTCGTGTATCGCCAATATGTG
The DNA here is from genome assembly GCA_944474145.2 of Dicrocoelium dendriticum. Classification (NCBI taxonomy): domain Eukaryota; kingdom Metazoa; phylum Platyhelminthes; class Trematoda; order Plagiorchiida; family Dicrocoeliidae; genus Dicrocoelium; species Dicrocoelium dendriticum. The sequence goes on along the minus strand of OX104064.1, from coordinate 57,890,760 downwards.
GAATTCGGCTGCTTGGGTGAATTTATTGGAGTCAAAGGCGATCGGTTGGAGCTGGTGAAGCCAGACCAGTCGGGTGTTGTAGTTTATAAATTTGCTCTCCGAATCCAATTGGTGTATCAGGAAGGTGAAATATGGAAGACATTAATGATTTGTGTTAGATCCATGGCCAGGCTGGCTAGCCGAACAACCTCCACGCAGGCCCAGCTGGGGGATTTCGGCTAATCTCTTTCCATCGAATAGTTCAGCGGCAGTGTCCCTGGACGTGATGGGTTTATGCCTGATAAGCGTTCTCTCTAGAATAGCTACAAAAGTCCGTTTAACAACAACGCGGTGAGGCGGATGTGATTCACTACTAACTAAAATCACTGCCTCTTCCCGTTGCAGAGGATCCTTTCTTTACGACGTTCTCCAATTTAAAGAGGTTCATTGACCCCTTAATCCGATGGCAGACACAGCACAAAAACTCAGCACTTCAGTCACACTTCATGACTGCACTCACCATGTCTACCAACACCTACACGTACATAATAACAGAGACAAAATCTCATTAGGTTACTGATCAGTATACCATAGTGCATGCAATTACCGTCCACCATAAGGTCTAGGCCTGAAAATTTCCACACGACGATACTTCTCCATAAACGAAAACACCTGGTTCTTCACCGTTGCTGTTTTCGTTACATGTACGTCTCCATTTATGCATGCAACACCATGTGCCTGTTGAGTGCCTGCTTTTGCCAGCCAAGTCAAGGGAAAGGAAGCACACCAAACATGTACACAAGCACTGTATTTAACAGTCTAAGGCAAAGTACAAACAAATGTAATTTTAAAACCTCACCTGCACACTCGATCGATTGTCTGATCGATCACACTGTGACAGGCGATTCCATTAGCCCTAGTTGTCTACCGCAGCATAGCGCCCACTGTGAAAATGTGTCTGCAAAACTTTGAGTATGGCTGATACGGCGCGCCTCGTTACTGTAGAAAATAAACTAGCCATTTATTTGTTTATTTAGGTGGATTTCACAGGTGGATTTCATTCGCGGATTCCATGTAGGAAGCAATTTCCTTTAGAATAGTGGAAGAGAAAAGCGACTGGATCCGGTCCTGTATCGCTTCGTTGTCTACACTGTGCTACGTTGGAATATATTAATTGTCACTTCAAGCGAGATCCGCACGTAAACCTGAGAAGAGCGTGCATAAGCACGTATTCTCCTCTCTACTTTACTCACAGGGTAGCTCAAATATAACTGTCTCCATTTTGCTTCATCGGTTGCACTAAATTCTCACTTATACTACTATTATTCAGCGGCCTATCTGCTAGTTCAACTGTCCAACAGACAGCTACCATAGCTTTGTGCATTGTAGTTTACTCCCAACCATCCTGCAGGACTTGTCACGTAACTGGCTTTTAACCGGCATAATTCATTGTCCATCGTCCATTGTACATTTCGTTACACGTACGATTAACTTTGTCGCATTTTCAAGGGACACCGCTACATCCCTCAAAGATTCCACCTACTGTTGGAACAAGGCACATAAATCTTATAAGCAGTGCGAAACCCAAGAAAATGAAAGAAACCTCGTTTAAAAATAAACTTGTTCGAGTTCGCACTTAGACTGTGTATGGAATTTTGCAAGACATGGTTAAAGTCCACGCATTTACCATGATCTTGATATGGAAAACGGTTTGGCCAAAACAGACAAACCAAGCTATAGGCGCGAACGAAATTCTGTGCAGATACATACGTGCGGCCATTAACTGTATGTTTATTTTGTCTAGATCAACGCCTTCTGATACCTAGTGATCAGTAATGGAGCATGCTATTGCGCTCCATTACTTTTTGTAGAAGTCTTTGCTGTGCCTAAGGGTTGTTATGCAGGATTGTGTCGCGCGTTGGGAAACCATTTCTTCAGTGTTTTGGTTACCTCTACTAGAGAAACATCGCATGCGGCGAAGGGTGTTAGTAGTTGCTGTAAGGAAAACCTCGTTAAAATGCTGAGAACGGTGTATAACGTAATACAACGTTATTTTTCTGAATGAGTAGCTACTTCGCACTCCGGAGAACTTGCTAACAGTTCCAACATTGCTAGATAGTATGGCGGCTAACATGTTGAGCGCGGCATTATACACTTTGCCGCCATGAATAAAATTAAGCTACTGTGCCTAATGACCAGTTACGGACAACGTTTCCTTCTTACCTTATCAGTTCAACGGTTTTTATTCCGCAGTAGCACCGAGTATGCATGTAAAACGTACACTGTGGTGAACGAGAATGTTAAGTCGGGAGCACCTTGTTGTTGCCATTGAGTTAAGTGCGCGGTCAGGGACCGCAGTGTGTCGTAACCTTTTCAAACATGCTGTCCCAGCGGCAAGTAATTTCTACTGGAAAGAAGCATGCGTTAATTGGCCATTGAACACTCACCTAGGTTATTCGCTATAGGCTTATTGATCTCAGATAAGGCTTTTTGTAACTCAAAAAATAGAGATGCAACTGTAGCAACTGCAACATGGTGCGACCGGAAGATGCTTACCGTCAGCAGACCCCACCGTAACTACAGGAGGGGAAGGGTAACTGTTGCAGTTATTCAGATGTAAAGTTTTGTAGCTGACAAGTACCTAACAAGTTGTGTGGACATGCATGACTGAACCCAGGGGGTTCCTACCTACCTAGTCGTAAGTCGTTTGAAAGCAGGTGTATGGCTACAAATTGGAACGAATTTGGTAATTGGGTCAGGGGATTGTGCTACCAAGGCAAACATCCCTGCGGATAAATAAATAAATAGAGCTCTTATTCTTGACAAGGCGAGACACGTTTTCACAGGCATGATCATTTTGCCATAACAATGGGTGATCAAGAATGTGCAAATATCCGATATATTTGTCAAAACAGTGCATGTTTGTGTAGGGGTGTAGGTAGGAAGGTGATTGTGTGCGTGTAAGTAGCTGGGTAATTTGTGTTTGTGTGTGTGCTGCTCCATTCTTGAATGTTTTTTATCGTCAGCAATGTGCGCGTAGAAGATTGGTGTCCGTAAGTGGGAAAAGGTTATCCATATTTCCACATGGCAGTGACTTTATTTTGTGGCGAGTCACTACCGCCACGCCACAGTGGGGTTAAGCAGATATTTGCGCCATTTTGTAGGGAGAACGCTTGCCAGGTGAAACCTCAACACGTCCTGGAACACTGCCGCTCAAATATTAGCTGGAACGGGATAAACCTAAACCATCCAGCTGGCACAAAGTGGAGTTTGTTCAGCACAGCTCTATACGTAACGTCCGCAGGCCTTCGCTTTTTCCACCGTTCAACACGCGGTACTCCCTCATCTTCGTCAGAAAGTAGGCTGGCGGTTACCACCTGGAATAGGATTCCAAAAATTTGTAATGGTTCGTTTGCGTAGCTTACCTATTGACAATGTGCTATGCACCTCATCCGCAAATAACCGTAACGCGCATGCTAGAGACACGTCGTGCATAATAACAGTCAGGTGTATAATAAATCCGCTGAAAACAAAACACCTGTCGGTATAAGCACACGAACAGCATGCATGTAGTCACTTAGTGCGGTGCTCGGTGACGCTGGGCTGCGTTATCATACAGTCCGTGCTATAGTATAGGTATGGCGGCTGTGGGACCATACTTTTGCAGCCACTTGCTGCTGCTAACGGTTACCTTCGAGTCACCTTCAGTCCGTAAGGCTGCTATAAATACTGTGGTTGAGGCACAAGGTGATGAAATAGGCAGGTAATGTTAAAACGCAAAAGGCATAGCACCAATGTACATAGAAATGGATGGCTTATATTAATGGTTTGTAACCAAAGCGATACAAAAGTACAAATACAGTAGTGATGCGCCTGACGCCCATGCAGGAAACGTGCGCAACAGACGCAGTAAATTAATTAGTATATTAAGTCATAGATTTAGCGTAGCTAGGGGCTGTGCCTGCAACGGATCAGGTCAATATGTGCACAAACCTCTTGCTCTTGCAGGGGGCTGAGAAAAGTAAATATATAGGTTCCATGCTCACAATTACGAATGCAAGACATTTACGTGTACAGTAGTAGGGGTTGTACGTGCTCACCGTGAAGTTCATTTGGTTCCTCCAGGCAAATTTTTGATCCCCGGTTGTATTAGTGGCAAAACATCACGCAGAGCCGCAGTTGGGCCGACTTACTTTGGATGCAGGATCTAATTATCCACGAACTCTACTTTAATTTATTTGAGCTTGAAATTTATCTGGTTTCAGCGTGCGACTTTTGTGCTCCTTGCTTTTATTAGTGACGAAATTTGCGCAGGTCCGTAGGTGTGCGATGTTCTCTGAAAGCAGGATCCAATTCCCTATAAACTGCACTAGAACGTTTATTGGTCCAACTTTAAAGCAAACGCACTTGGAAACAACATCTATTGGTAGTTTACCGACATCAAGTTGCAGGCAAAAGGCAACTTTAATGACCACTTCTAATGATTGCATGCCGCGTATGTGAGGATCCTCAAACTACCGTACGCCTGACAACTGATGTATGCAACACTTTCGTCTGAGTCGTTTGTGAAGCGCAAAATATAAGTCCTTTGGCCAACCACAATGACCTTGTAGTACTAATAGAGTGCACCTAGAACCGTTGATGCTGGAAGCCAGCTCATAACGATAAAGCTTAATTGTAAAACCGCTTTTGGTCTTCCAAGGCAAAAGGGACATGCTCGTTTTGAAGACGAGCTTAAGCAGTTGTAGTATCTAGGTTTAATGAAAACCAGCTTATACCTGGACTGCAGCGAAAGGTGGAAAGGGAAAAATAAAACCAAAACAAATCAGTTCTAATGCTGCATGCTGTAGCGAAAATTCAGGTTAATAGTTGGAATGCATAATGCTTTGGGTCTAAGCCGATGCATGACTCATGGTAACACCGATTCCACCTATTACACTGCACGCCTCCCGACGAGTAGGTGCCTGCATTCAGACATCGCGGTTTGACAAATATAACCACCCAGAAAATCGAGAGTATACCCGAAGAAATAGGAAAGCTCTTTTCGACCATCGTAATCAAAGTGAATCAATGTGAAGGAGAAAGTGAGCAAGTACGAAAGGTAGGGAATCGTGAACCGGTTGTTGGTGACCAACTAGGCCTCCAACGAGGATGTTAGCTGGAACGACGAAGCGCGACACCTTCGTACTGCAATGGACTCACTCGACCTCATAAGGAGGGAGCTGATAGTTAAGGGCTGTCGGCAGCCGGTCGTACAAGACAAATAATCTCCGCAGTACATGTTAGTCAAGTCTTCTAATAAAGTTGTTGGATAACACTATGATGGATGAAGTTTGGTTTTGTGCCTTTTGTCAACGCAATGTGGAACACAAGTAGGCTGGTGTCTGCGGATTTAAAGATTCGAACGCCAGGGAATCCAATATATCTAACACTCTCATGCTCTTCAAACTCTATTCAGGGTTGTTCAACAATGTTGCCACAAGCGGCCCCAAAGGAAAGCTCACTCCAACTGTGTCGACTGTAACACAAAGTAAAACAACACAAGAGCTACAAGCGCTGTTATATGGTGCATTTCCATGCCAGCTTAAGTGACGCACAAGAAAGATCCGTATTTCTGCGCTTAAGAGCGCCTCTTAGCTATAAAGCGATCCCTAAATACGCCGCCTAGCAAATGCCTAAATTTAGTTTGGTTGGAAATGATATTATAAATCCCAAAGTGACGTATGCTCTTGTTGGCTAACGCCGGGCTACAACAAAAATGACTTTGGCAGCGTATATGAAAGGTTAGGCCGTTCACTGGCTACTATGTACGTGAATCTGTTATAATTGAGGGAATGCCGTCTATTGAGATAATTGCGTGACAAGATTGTCACTCGCACGGTTAAAGCACGCCTACGATGACGACTTGTAACGCTGGCCACTCGAACGGAGTGGCGCTGACTTGATGACGCTAGCTTAGCCGGTGAGACGGAAAATTGAACTAGCGTGTGAACGATCTTAGCCGCACTTGTTCGGATAGACGCTAAGGCCCCTAAAACGGACGCACACGAGAGGGGGTACGATAGACGCGCGCTAATGACTTAGACGCGAAGGCTGGCCAGCTAACGATTCACACGCAATCACGCGACCCTACCGACTCCTAACTGAGGCGAAGAGAAAGAAAAGACAAGTGATCCTCTGTAGGCTCTTTTACGACCGACAAAGGGCGATCACAGCCAGTGCTATGGGTTATTAATTTAGGGAAAAAATCTCCACGCAGAGGTGGTAGTTTGCAAATGACCATTGTCAAAAGGTTCGCAGTTGGGACGCGCCTCGAAGTGGCTCAACACTGCTGCTTTGTGGGGAGAAATGGGACTGCGCTTCCCACAGCCATTATGCCGGAGTTACTGGCGCGTATTTTGCGTGGATTTTTGACGGGCCCGCAACAGAATCCATTGTGAAAGAATTTGATAATCGCATGAAGGCAAAATTTGTCCTCTCACTTCAGCCTAATCATGTACAAAGTGAAAGAATTTTCTACCAGTCCAATCAGAAAGCAAGGTAAGACGCTCGATTACGGACATACCAGATAAATATGAATGGTCATGAGCCGTTGACTTTGGGAGAATTAAACGAAGGCTGTATGCGCGCAAATACACCACACAGGAGGCTAGACGCTGCTGACCTGCCCCCGCAGCCATCGGTTACCGCATTGCTCTCACACCGGGCCCCTACTCACTTAAGCCGGCACATTCTGAGACAATGCTTTCAAATCCTTATTTACCAACCTCCTTAACAATTCCATGTAACTGCTCACGTATGCCATGTAACCTCTGTTGCTATTGTTTACTGTGCTCAAAGATTCCCTTCGCGTAACGCTAAATATGAATAAATAAATAATATTTTATTATTCAATGTTTTGAAGCACGCCCAACCAGCAAGGTCAACCTTGTAAAAGCCATGACATTACGCAAAGTTCAGGAAAGCGTACTTGCAGAAAAGTGAAAAGTTAACTTGAAACTTTGAGAAGCAACATAGTTCTTAGTTAATAATGAAGGGCCGAATATGTTTAACGAGGATATGTGGATGTGTAGTCATATGCATTAGAATTAGTAGTAGGCGAAGTGGGGTGGCTTGCCAGTGTGATGCAAAGGACGGTAACTTTCCCTGGTGGAGAGGCGAATCCTCCACGTCGCAGCGTTGTTATGCAAACATCTGCGGCTTTTAAAAAGAAGCGCTTATTACGAGAAAACCCACTATGTTCTGAAGCACTACAATCAATCGTACTTTGAACCGTGTCCCTGGAAACGCTGAATGATGACCGATTTTTATCACAGTTCTTGACAGTCAGGCAGCATCAGTTATCTTCCGTTGGCTTAAGGAGTGGCTTAGTCAGGATCAACCTTAGCTGGTTGAGCTCAGCGCTAATGCCAAAAGTGTGTAGTTATGGAAATGGGGCTGAAGCATTCTGCGGGTTGGGAAAAGTTGGAAGTAATGCTGTGTGTTGTCTTTTCTCTTGTCCATATCCAGGCAAGTGGCTTATGGGACAGCTGGGTTGCAGACAGTTCCTCGGTAGCGAATCATCGTGGTTGATCGCTCCATCTTTTACATGATTGGGAAGAGAATAAAAAAGTCCGAGCAATTCTACCAGGAAATCTGGTAAGCATGTTGTACCCGTATTATTAAAGATGCTTCAATGTGTACTTTTGGCCGTAATGATGGTATTAGTAAAAAATGTTTTTGTAACGGACTTAATGTTTTCCGTCTATCTATAATGTGTTTTGGTCATTAGTTTAAAGTGCACCATGTGAAACAGGTACCAGAAGGTGGTTAGTTACTACGCGATTGATTACAGTCGGTAACTAGGTAAACAGTGTCGATGCGGCGATATTTAGACACATTCCTGAGGTGAGGATTTTCGAAAGTCACAGCATTATTAGCCAGTACGTTAACACAAGTAGGTGGAAAACTAAGGCTAATTTGCAGCCATACCAGGTTGAAGGTGCTAGAGCTAGGAAGCGACAGACAGCAACCTTCAGAGTTTGAATCAGTTAATTACGAGAAGATAAGCCGAGGGAGCGTGAAGCCATTGGAAGGAAGAGGAAAATAGAAAATCGGTTGTCTGTGAGCAATATGGCATCGCAATCAAAAAAACCTGTTAGGATAGCATGGAAAGGAGCCAGAGGCTAGGTGGTACCTCGTGGCTTCGCTATAACCCAGTGCAATCAAGGTGGAGCTACGGAGCAGCAGACAGCAACATTCAGCGTCCCTAAGTAGATAGTGCTTTAAAAATAAGGCCGTAAAGACACAAAGCATGTAGTAAATGGATAAAACCTATGCTAGCTCATTTTGTTGTAAGCTCTGAGGAGCCATAAGCTTAGTGGATGCCCGTTGTGCTGAAACCGTGGTGAGCCAGAGGCCAATTTGCTTCGCCAGGACAAGGTTCATCTGGACCTGAAGAAATTTGAGCGAACCTGCATTCTAATCGCTTCTCTGTGAAAAGGTTTATTTTGCCGCCGTGGGCTGTAATATGGCGCATAAACGTGTGCTCACACTCATTTGACCCAGGTGTATTAGCCCTATCTAGTTCACACCAACTTTCGGATCCTCTTTATGTGAATCGCCTTGTATCTCAACAATGCGGTGCTTGTGCCACACCCGCAAAAACACAAGCAAAGGAAGTACCGAATCATGAACCACGCAGAAATATTTGGGATTTCAAACAAAGCCAATTACACCTTTTATCTAAAGAATCAGCAACCACGGATGTGGACCTTTCATCAAAGTAGCCCGCGTACACGTTTTGTCCGTCTAACTCAATCGCTCTGTTTGCCACGTGGACAAACTAGCCGCCTCAACCTGCCCTTTCTTGACCAGTAAGCGACGACCATGAACATTCATACAATTAATAATACGCGACCGGCAAGAAAACAATGGCGTTTTTGACTCTATGGAAATGACATCAATCGAAGCAGTGGATTGTAATGAGTAACTAATAGCCCGTGTTACGGCATCCAAATCGACAGTAGTTGGTAGCTTTCCTTTATGCTATAAAAATGTACGAATTACAGTCCAGTGTAACAATTGCCTTGACAAGTACCGTGGTAGGTGTTTACTGTTCACATGGAACTAGTTGAAGTTACACGATAGTATACTAGCTGCAAGGTCGTTCTGTTCAGCATGTATGGTAATCCCACTGGTAAAGGTTGTGGATGAACTATCGCAATAATACAAAAGACTGGTGGCAATGTTTGAACAACTGAGGCACACCAAAAGCGATTCCTTTGTGGAAAGCGTGACAGAAAGTAAAGCACAGCCATTCCCATAAGACCCCGCAATAAACCAGAGGAATGCGACTAGGCAGATCGCTAAAATGCGTCGGTAACAGTAAACGCCAATACCACCAGTTGCTCAGCTATGTCCATAACGACCAACGCCAGTCCGATTGAAATGAGCACAGTCAGGTCTTCGTCCACCATCCAAACGGTTCCGGAAATTCCTATGGGCTTTGACACCAGTAGTGATCGGAAATTGTTTGCAACCAAAGGTGACCAACAAACTAGAGCTTTAGCCACTCCCACTGGACCCATAGTAAATAACGTAAATAAAGCTGTAACCAAACGGCCTCCAACGACTGTAGACAGACCAGCGACCTGCTTGACATTAAGCAGAGATGCGAGGCGAATGCCAACGCTAACGTACGCCAACGTCTCAGTATCGAGGTCTTATGACCTAAAAAGCAAGCATCGCGATGACTTGAACCAGTAGAACTACATAGGTGGTACTATAGGTGCTGCATCTAAGCCAGTAAATTTGACACGCTAACCCGTTTCACAAACTCAAAACCTTATGGTGAACGAAGACTTCTCCAAATTGTGTTGCCTGCTGCCAGTGAAGCAGAAGTTGTCTTGCTATCGACAGCTCGCCTCCGGAATGAGTCACGTACCATCCGCCTATTTCCGGAGTTTCTGTGGAGCGAGCGCAGAAAAGCAAAGCACCACGTGGAGAAAAAATGAAAGAAATCCGTTGCCAGGACTATTGTTGTACATTGGGTTCCCTAGGCTAGAAATGATGAGCGCGAAGCGACCAGACACAATCAGGAACAAAGGCGGCACACGCGCGTGACGCTCGCCCTAGAAAACTTCATAGCGCCATCAACCTCAAGGCCGCACCGATTACCAAACTACAAGAGAAGTGCCCGAGGATTGTAAACGTGGTCCTTCACTGTAAACAAATATCAGCAATGGTAGCAGAGAGACGGTATGGGGTCCGTAGTAGCCTTCCCCCCAAGCTCTGAATCAAAGCAATAGCTGCTAAGCAAACATATGAGAGTAACTACTCAGTCAGATCAATTCTCGACAAGCGTTCGGATAACGTCAGTCAACTAGCTCACAAAAAGCACCCCCCATACGTTACGTACAAAGCGAGAAGCAATTAGGTACTGGTAGAATCAAGGAAACATAGACAAATTAGTTCATCCTCCCCACCCAAAAAACAATTATTTACCGGGTTTCAATGGTTGTCACAAGTTTTTATCATAAGTACTCATCCCATGATTTATTGCTAAAAGCAGAGAAACTTGCCTGTGGCACGCCAATGCACAAGTTCTCCTGAACGGGCATGCCAAACCTCGGGTACGTCAAGCCTCACTTGCCTGGACCGCATACTGGTTAGGAACCCTAGTTGCACGCAGAAATTATCGATGCCGTTGTAGAGACAGTTGGTACGTCACTTATCCGAAATGGTCTACCTGGAAAGGCTGGTAATGTTTTAACACCCCAACGACCTGTAGCGCGAAACAGTGTTCGATCCGGAAACGCTGTTCGTAGATTCATTCTGGTGCAGTCTGCCACCGAGAAGCAACGCCGCTTGCCTTTTGGCCGTTGTTGACCGTCCCCAATGTCCACTCCACCCAAATGTCCACACCTGCCCGGCCTTATCCTTGGTAAGGATCCAACGGGGAAGCTACGGTCGTAGTCACATCTAAGGAGACTTCAATATTCTGGCATCAACCAACGAGCAATTTAAGGCTGGCTAGCAGAACAGCCTCCTCGCGGTGCCAACTATGTGGCTAGGGTGTAACCCGTTTCGGCAAATAGCTCCGCGGCAGTGTTCCAGGACGTGGTGGGCTTTCGCCTAGCAAGCGTTCCTCATATAAAAAGCCACCAATGACTGCTGAGCAACACCATGACGTTGTGATTTACCATAAATAACGGGACAGTCCGGTTGATATCCGGATAATACTTTCCAGTCCACGGACCCCAAACTTCCTCTCACACATTGACGACGACATCACAACTTCCAGTATAGAACAGCATTATTACAAGCTCAAACTACACAGCTACATACTTACACATTTACATACTTACAGACCCCATACCAAAACGTACACCGTTAAAGCAAACCTGTCGGAATTTTGCACGTACTTGCACACGAAGTGTTATGTCAAACTGTCCGTGCTCGTAAAAACAGGACTCGCCTTGTCTAGAATAAAGGCTTTATTTTATTTTATAGTGCAACATTCTGCTTATCAACCACGTTAGTTCACTTACCCGATCCAGAGCCAGGACCTACCATCTGCTCGCTGTAGTGCTCACGAACGAGGAGCGCATGGTTAAAAACTGAAGGCTAGATAGCCCTATGTGGCTATGCGACCATGTAACCATTATTTACGACGTTGCGGATTATGCGGAGTATGCACTTTTACCTACTACTTCGTTTCAAACAATCACCCAAAAAGACATACTGACAGGACAGATGGGCGATGCCAGCTGGGAGTTTCCGGAGGACTGTGCCACTGACCGTGATTTTTGGGTGTTAAAGGCAAGTTCAGTGCTCTGATTAAACCCGCATCGGTCAGCAAGCCACGCTGTGCTGCAAGGCACAATCAAGCATTCCGAGTAGAACCCGAAAACACATGACAGTACGAGACAACGAGTGGCATGGGTACAGAGAAATCCTAGCCCTGGCAACTGGAGTAGATATCTTGTGCCTCTTTCTCACTTTACAAAACATGTGAGCGAGGACGAATTAATACACCAGTAGCTTCTAGCGGCAAACATTTGTGCTAACAAACAGCTCCTGTACAAATATATGAACCACCTTTGGAATGTGAAGCGTGATGCTCTCCTAATAGTACCAACTATTAGATGGGCTCAAACCACCGAGAATGCAGCCAACGTTCTAAGGCTGTGATATTCTCCAATTTTCCGACGTCCTATCATCATATGCAACATACCTGTCCCAATCGCTCAGACATCAGTAATTACACACGTCACGTTAATTTCAACGATAATTTGGTGGTAACTACTGTTGTTGCGCACCCATAGTACCTCCAGAGTGGAAAGCATTCCACCGAAAGCGTTACAAGTAGCAGCTAGAAGGCTAGAGCAATCATTAACAAGGTGATTCCAAGGGTGCATGGACAAACAACTGGTTCATAGCATGTATAAGCAAGACATGCCACCCTAAAGATTAATAGTTTTAGCCTTTCAGAGGTAGCTAGCTGTGGCACAGTTGTTAGCTAACCGTTGCACTTATGGGGGATGATATCGATCATAGCTGAGGCTGTAGTGGACCACTTTGAAACGTCTAACGTTGTGGCACCCGATCAACACAGATTCAGTCAGCATCAGTCATGTACCACCGTGGCTGTTGGACGTGATAGGCGCCAGTAGAACAGGCAAGGATGTCATCTACCTAGACTTTTTAGAAGAAGTCGGCTGCAATGCTCGCCACCTCTTTTTCTAAAATCTGCGGGCATAAGCACTTGGAAACCCTGTCCATGGATAGAGCCGAAGCGTCCACTTTTAGCGGCGCTCCAGGTTTGAGTTGCAGTTTTATTTTCCGACCTAATTAATGTGAACTTTCGTGTCCCACAAGGATTGGTGTTGTAGCAGCGGTTATTCTTATTCTTCCTTAACGACCTGGCGAGTGTCATCAAGTCTTATTGCCTGCATTTTGTAGATAACATCGAGAGCTGGCAGGCAATCAACTGGCAGGAACGGCTCCATATATTGCAACGGGACAGACTGCGCTTTCGTATGGTTAAAGACAAAGTTACTTCCGTTTAACATGGACAAGTGCAAAACCGTGTATGTCCGTTACAAGCCAAAGTACGCATAGGAGCTTGGTGACGATATTTTGAACCCCGCCTCACAAGCGGGTGAACTTGGGTGGTAATCCAAGGCGACTTTGGCTGCTCGGCGAGGTCCTTAAAGGCGTCCAAAACTAAGAACAAGCATGTTAGTCTGTTACGGAAGGCGTTCGATTGGTCTGATCCCTCCATCTTCCCTCAATTTCTCCATGCGCATGTGAAGCCCATGGAGGTTACGCGATCCGGGGTCAAAAACCCTGATTAAAACAAGACCCAGTTGCACTGGTGACAGCACAGCAACGGGCAACAAACCATGCGAAGGAGTTGTTCCACCTGCCATACCATAGAAGGTAAAAGTTTTGAGAGTGTACGGCGGTAGAAATCATCATCTAGAGTGTAACCTCATCCCGGCGTCCTAGCCTTTGAAAAACCACGGTCACGCTTGCCGCCAATTCATGAAGCTTAGCCGCAACACAGAATTTAGGGGTCATAAAGTAAAACTTGCCACCCGATACAGTCGCCTTCAGTGCTTCCGGAAATAATTTTACTTCTGAGTTGGTCAGTCGTGGAAGAGTCTTTCGACTTTTTCATTTCTTCGTCCCCGCCATCTATTTTGAAGAGCAACGCGACAAATCTTACACCTTTACACTACTTAACTGATTTGTATACATTAGGTGACCACAAGGCGCAGGCAAACATTGTGCGCACCAACCCCACGAAATCATGGTAGACGGAAACACCCATGTGTTGAAGTGGATAAAGTGGTGAGTACACAGATGCGTTTTCCACTTTCATGTACTTTCATTGAACCCAAACTATTCCCACAAACCATCCTACTGGACGTGTCAAGCCTTGGCTCTTCTATCTATAGTATGCCAATTTTCATTGTTCCATACTGAAATAGCTGGTGCTAGAAAGCAACAACCTCAACGTTCAGAGAATGTAAGTTCATGCCAAGCAGCACATCAAGACTGGGGTGAAGAGGTGAAATAGTTAGACAGCCATATTTTTTGAGCATTGCGACACCACAAGCCTAAAGAAGTCCGTTGGATAAAGTTGTAATTAGTTGGAGGCTAGGCGCCGTAGGTAAGACGAACGATAGCGAATGGCGCTAGTCTGTGGAGTTTTATTGGCCAACAATGGTATTTGGATTAAGCATGCTAGTCAATAGTGAGAACCTACCGTGTTATAGAATAACAAAACAAATAACTTAAGGTGAGTAATTCAAACCATCCAAGAGAATAAAAGTTGGCGATATAAGGAGTAAGGAGTAAGTAAGGAGCAAGCTCTGGATATACGCAGATATGCATGGAGCCTACAAAGCCACGCCGTTGTCGAACAGATTTGTTGTAGGTGCGACGAATAAAAGATAATGGAGGTTTGAGAAAAGGAATCAGTAGCAAGAAATAGCCTTTGAATAAAGACTCCTGATCACTAGCGGTTACCTATAGTGTCGTAGCTGGCTGTACAAGCAACCTCCGTGTGGTGCCAGGTGAATGCTTTGGTCGTAACTCGTTCAAGCAAATAGTTTGGCTGCGAGGTGCTAGGACGTGGTGGGATTTTGACTAGCATGAGTTCTTCTAATACAAAGCCACAAATATCCGTTTATCAACAATGTGACGCAGCAAATGTGCCGCCAAAAACTAGAGACACAACCCAGTGGATATCTGGATAAGTACGTCCAATCGACGGGTAAATATCCAACATAATTCTTACACGGCCAACGTTGTCAATCACCAATACGACAGCACACTTCCAAGCACTAACTGCGAACACACACTTAAGCACAGTTAACCACACATCCTTGAGCGCATTCACTGTTATGAACAACATGTTGTATTCGTGTAAATTTGTGTTCACACTGGTAGCATAACGTTATCGAGCTTGTAGAGGCGAGCCACTCGTTGTTGCGTACAACCTTTTAAATTAATGTAGAATAAGCAAACAAACCAGCGGAGGTAACGGCTGCAGCCAGTTCACGAGCATAAAAGTTAGACAGATAGGGAATGGCTTCTATCAAGCTCCATATAAGCGTAAAGACGCTGGGAGTCTACCAGGACTCGCTGCTGCTACTCAATGTCGTAGGCAAACCGAACGACAAATAACGGCGTTAGTGGGCAGACGTTCAGTGGCCAGCAGTGGAATTTTGTTTAAGCTTTCTAATTACAAGTGGATACCGACAGGGTCATAGAATAAGTCAACAAACCAGCTAAGTTGTGGCATACAGACAGCCCAGGATAATAAAAGCTTCGGTTGTGCGTAGCGGTGCGCATAGTCCATGACGAGACATTGCAGGTAAAGTTAAGTGTTATATATAAGACGAACAACAGATAATGGCGCTTGCGAACAGATTTTCAGTGGGCAGCTATGGTATTTGTATATAGCATTCTAGTTACCGCTGGATACCTACAGTGTCACAGTGTTAGTCAACTAAACAGCCAAGGTATGTAATGCAGACAGTCAAAGCAAAAACAGTTTGAGAGATAAGGTATGGCTCTTAGCACACTGACGATGGGCACAGAGAGGTGGAGTGCCTATGGCGCCTTGCTGTAGTTAAAAAGAGTTGTTAACTGTATGCCGAACAATAACTAATGGCAATAAGAAAGAGAGAAAAAGCGGCCAGATATACTCATGAGGTTAACAGCATTTGTCACTAGTGGATACTTACATTGTCACATGTTGCAGCAACAAAACAGCAAAGTGAGGCAGAGGGTCCACGATTATAAACTTTCGAGTAGTAACTTTTGTTCCTAACAAGCTCCGAATATGCTCGGCGATGCACGCAGCCTATGACGTCTGGCTGCTGTTAAACAGAGGGGTGGAAGATGAGACTAACCATTGATAAATAAATAAATAAATAACCGTTTATTCTCGACAAAGCGAGGCACCCCTGTTCAGGCATGATCATGTTTAGCTAACATAGTGTGATCAAAATTTACAAAGAGTACATGTTTGGCATAACACTGAATGTAAGTGTATGGATGTATATATGTATGCAATAGTCTATGCATGTAGCTGGTATTTTTGAATGTGCCGCAGAAGTTTTGACTTTTTGTTATCGGTGAGAATGTGAGAATAAGCGATTGACGTCCGTGGGTGGGATACCATTTTCCGGATGTCCACGGGCCAGTGACTTTATTGTGTGGCGAGTCACATCCGCCACGTCAGTGTTGATAAGCAGACATTTGTGGCTTTTTATAGGGAGAACGCTTGCCGGGCAAAAACCCACCACGTCCTGGAACACTGCCGCCGAACTATTTGCTGGAACGGGTCAAACCCGAACCACCCAGCTGGCACCACGAGGAGGTTGTTCGGCTAGCAAGCCAGATAGTGTTGCCAAGGTGGAGCATCAGTTACCAGCGGTGGCGTTTGAAGCAAACCTTTTAGTTAATAGTGGATACCTAAAATGTCAAAGCATAAGTCAACAAGCCAGCAAATGTATGTGATTTAAACGGTCCAGGAGGAACCTAGCTGTAGAGAAGGAGTGGCAAGTTGCAAACCCCGGATGTGCTCAGCGAGGCATGGGAACCAAGACCACTTGCTGCTGCTAAGCAGTGGTGTCGTAGGTAAGCCTATCGGTAGCTAATAGCGCTAGGAAAGTGTATCTGTGGCCTGACATAGCCATTCCATTATGACGTTTGGCCACTAGTTGATACCTTTAGTGTCACAGCATAAATCAACACACCAGCAAGGTACGTGCTGCAAACCTTACAAGAGAATAAACGTTGGGGAGATAAGTAGTGGCTCCTGGTAAGCTGCAGATTTGCGCAGAGATGCACGGAGCCTAGGACGTCGCCCTGCCGAAAAATTTTGACGAGGGTACGAGGAAAGACAGATAATGGTGCTAGACGTGAGTGTAAGTGGCCAGCAATGACATTCGGCTTATGCCTCTTAGGTACTGGTGGGTACCTACAATGTCAATGAACACGTCAGCAAACCAACAAATTTATGTAATTCAAATCATTCAAGCTAAGATGTTGCGATTCACCGCTGTAGTGAAAATAGAGCTGCAGTCATCTAGGGTATTTTTCAGAGGTGACGGAATAAGATTAGGTTATTGGCATTGGACGTGCAGGTATTCATACTGACGTGGTAACTTCTGTCCGTGCTTACTCTGAATAGGAGACAGAAAGAGAGTTAGGGATGCAACCTTTGTCTCAGCTGCTGCGTTTTCAAACGCAGTAGTGATCTGGGCAGTTTTCCAAAACTTCATCCTCCGGTGTATTGTTGTTAAAGTGCTCTCATACAGGCTTGACAGCAAGTTGTCTATGTAGGGATGGTCGGAACTGTACGGAAATCTCAGCTGCCCTAACTTGTAGTGGTAGCCTAGTGCAAGCGCGTGTAAATCTATATAGGAAGCTGTTAGGCAAGTTGGTGCAAGCCGTATGTAAGGTACTGGCTAAGGGTCCACGGCGAAGTGCATACCGAGTCACCATGCTGTTGAATGGGTATTACCAAGTTCCTGTTTGCTTTGTTTATCGTATGGAAAAGGGAGGTAAGGTTTTGCCTCATTTTCGTAACCACTGTGGTTTAAGAACAAATGTGCACAGCGCTCGCGATGGTCGTGAGTGGCAAAGCAAAGCAGGCACTTTGTGAATGAGCATTATACTTTTTCAATTGCCATCCGGTCCTTATTTCTAGAATTGGTAAATATTGTTAAGCAGTAGTTCAGGAGAGTTCTGGCGTATACTTTGTATAGAGGGAGTATGGATTGGGTTACGAGTATCGTCATGCAGATATGACGTGTGAGACATCTGGCGGCTTCTAGACTATAGCTAAGTTTCTCCGAGAAATTTAGTCAGCTTGTATAGTGTACACCGAGGTCCCTTGAGGTTTGGTAGTTGGCAAGTGAGACGTCATTCAACGGTAAGTGTATTCGGCAGTACAGTACATCTATACGGACGGGCGATGCATTTAGCAGGAGAAGGTTCTAGCTTCCATGTGCTGCACCAAGCGTCAAAAGCTTTGAAGTCATTTTGAATATTTAAGAAACTGCTCCTTTAGTCACCCGGATGAAAGGAAAATACACATTTGATATCGTCGGCAAACAGGTGCGGCTTCCCATATTAAAAGTCCTGAAATAATCGTTTGATGTAAAGTGGGAAGATTATAGGGTCTATTACACTTCTATGAAACGCGCCACTTGTTACTGCTTTGTTGGCGACTCGGAGTCTAGTCGCATGGACTTTGTTCAACATGAGAGATATCAAGAGAACCAGGAAGGCAGGTGGTCTGATATGCCGTAAGAAGCCAGTGTAATTAGCAGTCCATTTTAACGGACGCGGTTAACTACTATTTTCACTTCCAAGAAAAGGATAATCAGAGTTTTCCTGCAAGCAACTATGGCGGTTACATTGTTCAGCAATTTAAACTGGCGTGGTTAACGGGATTTGGACGGGCGGAATCCATGCTGGGATTTGTGGAAAAGATTACGATTGGTCAAGTACCATGTGTGCTCTTCCTTGACCATACCATCCAGCACTCGTGGGGAGAATGGTTTGTGACTAATCTGTTGGTAGTTTACAATGTTCAGGCAGCTACCCCACTTGTGCTTTGGAAAGCCTACTACATGTGGCCAAGAAGCAAGTAACGTTCCAGCCTTTGTGGAAATAGGTGTGATAAGTAGAGAACGGCGATATCCGGGCCAATTAGAAATAGCAAAGTAGGTAACAGAACATCAGGTCCTGTGTGAAAAATAGTTGAAAAGCTCTAATTTCAAAAAAAAACTGGTACCTTGAGTAAAGATTTATGGTGAACCTTAAAATATTAAGAGGCAGGTTTGGACTCGCAGAAGTGAAAGAGTCGCAGAAGTAGCGGTTCCGGACCTCACATATTTCAGCTAGGTTACTGGTAATTGCATGGTCCGGAAGAATAAGTTTGTTAGTCGAATTCAAGGATGCGTTAGTTATGCGCCCCAGCAGAAGATTAATGGCTGTGGTACGGTCAATGTAGATAAGACCAGTGTGTTCTTCGGATAAATATGCGGTAGCTAGGGTTGCTCCACTTTACCGGGAATTTATTGATGCGAATAAAAAATTAGGTTGGGTCTTGTTGTAGTTTGTGCGTAGCTGTCTGAGCTTGGCGAGTAGCTGGCGAGGGCCCGCTGCATCCGTCGGCGGCTGCATTGCTTCTGCTTTGTTATAGGTGCAAGTATATACTGGAAGTGCGTGAGGTTTCTATATTGTACAGAGGAAGCAGTGTCCATATCTGTAGCCAGAAAGAAGACATCCTAGTCTATGGCCAACAGCCGTCAAGCAAAATTTATCCAATTAATGCGACTGACGGGCGGAATAGAACACATTGGTCTAGCCACTGGAAAGCGAGTAAGGGGTAATTGGAAAGAGAGCTTTATTATTCTAAAATCTCGTCCATTTAGCTTGTCAGGCAAGCTAGCAGATGCAATCGCAACTCCGTTTGTGGAAAGTAAATATGGGGTGTATTAGTGCCTAGTGGGTGCATGCAAGAGTTGAGTCAACCAAATGCCAACATGAAATCCAATAAAGCACAATATTTTGGTACCGCAGGTTGCTTTTGCCAGGATAAGTTTGGCAGGCTAAGGTCATCACCGATTATTTTGTACTGAGAGGGTCGCAGAAATACTTCTGTACAGTGTTCAACTACGTTGCGTATATCGATTATGTTTAGACATGCTGGGTTGTACAGCCAGCTAAATAAGAGATCGTGTTGTCCCTAATATTCGGAATTCAGACCGTATTTTCAAGACGGCCGTTTGACACTACTTGGACGCTTGCCAGGCGAGATGCCACCACTTCCTGTGACACTGTCACTTAACTGTTAGCTGGAACGATAGTAATCCAGTCTACCTAGTTGGCGCCGCGTGGAGGTATTGCGGCTAGTCAATGAAAGTATTAAGCTGTTCAACAACACTCTCTTGCTCAACAAATATGATCAGCCTACTTGCTTCATGGAACATTCTTGGATTTTAATTTTAGGTTAGGTTTGTTGATCCTTTTTACGTGCTCTTCCGAAAAATTGGGTCTGTAGATGCTCGCCAAATGGTGACTTTTGCTTCCTAGACATACATTATTCGACAACAACGTTATTCCAATAAGCTTTTAATTTTGTCACTAGACCTAGTTAGCAAAATTATTTTCAGACTACATTTTGGGACCCGGTGTATTTGGAATTCCAACGAATAACAAGAAAAATATATTCCGTAGAACTAGGCAAAGCTTAAAATTCGTGCTTAGAGTGTGGTACAGTATAAATTACACTGGGGCGGTTACTCGAAATTTTGCCATAATTTGAGTTTTCTGCATCATATGTACTGCAATACAGGGTTCCTGGAGCACGAACTATAAAATGGCGCTATTCCGTTATGTCTAACAGAAACGGAAAGAAAGGTAAAGCCGCCCGGGATAATAGCTGGAGCAAACGTAGGATGCTCCTACGAATACAGCACTTTCTATCAATAGCTACTCTGCCTCAGGCCCCAACAGCGCAGTAAAGGCAACTAAAAGACCTGCTCTAGAAGCCAAATATAATGCAAAGCAGCATTGCTTTGTCGTACTCACAGACCTACTGAGACAGGTACTTGACACAAACAGTGCATTTTTATCTGTGGTAGCTGTCCTTAAACAAGAAACGGCCGCAGCCAAAGCTGAGCTTGCAAAGCTTAGGCCATTGGCTCAAATAGCTGACATTGGATAATGTCGACATCGGTTAGCACAAAGAAGCTGGTACTCTTCTTAATACCATCCCCAAGAAGCTTAACAAGCGCGCCCGTCTGGTCCAATACGTGGTCTGGTTAACGTACCAGAGAGAAAGCTTTTAGAGAAACTTACCCGTTTACTAATGACTATGTGTGACATTCCACTTAATACGCGCTTGTGTAGGCGCCTAAACATAGGGGTGCAGTCGTAACCACCAAGTGCTTGCCACCTTCAAAACACAAAAAACTAGCTGCGTGCTTTACAACGAATAGATTTGCCTTACAAACAAAGCTCAAGCTTGGGCCTATTCTTATCAATCCTGAGCTAACTCCGCTGCAAAGCGCTTTTCTACCTAATAACAATACAAAGCAAGACAACCGCCACTTTTTTCAACTCCAACCACTAGAGTTACCGCTTGTTCTATATTAGGGGCTAATGTTGATACAGATCTGTCCCCTTGAGTCAACCGTACACGACGAGGCTGAATGATGATCAAAGTTCTATAGCTCTGATGAGTAATACATCAACCAAACATTCCGGTTCGTCCCGGCAAATGCCTTTAGAAGCTGAGGCAATGAATACATTATTGCATACCGTCTCCGTTATGAGTGACACAGACCCTGCACCGACGGGTATAGACTATCCATCTCTAAAAATGCGTCCCATTAACTCTTGCAATGCGAAAGCCGCTCCTGCTGCACAACCTATTTTGAAAAGACCAGCATCCCAAACGTAAAAGACCTCACATTACGTAACCCTTTTCTTTGATGCATTTCGTAACAGTGGCACTCGCTCCAAAGCAGCGTTCAAGTGGCATAATTGGACAACTGATAAGCACCAGCCAACACTTGTGCAAATGGATCGCTTGAGAAGGAAAACATTTTAGTTACAGACACCACCCTCCATGCAGGCCTTAACTAAACCTACCCAAGCACTGCGAGGGCCGTACATTCTCGAGGATCCTAACAGTTTCACTGAACCTCAGAATTACGACAATACCCGCGGTTGCCGCAAACTCAAGGCATTTTATCAATCACCGGATCAAACTGGGAGTATGCGCAACGCGCCACGCGCGCTCCAGTACACTGCTTCCGTGGACAGCTGGTATGGCATGTTATCTACCTAGAACGCTGTCACCTGCGCAGGTCTTCCGTGCAACCCTGACCGACTACACAGCTCAGCCAAGGCAGTTTAACTAAAGCCCTATGTATTTAACTCTATTTTTATGGAGCAGTGCAGGACACCGCACGCCTCCTTGCTACAGACTTGTGCAAAGCCATATATCACAACAGTTATACTTTCTTTAAACAGGAACCCGCAGCCGGTCCCAAGCTAAAGGCTACCTTCTACCGAGCCTCAACTGGTATACCTAACGCATCCCCTCTTCTTGGAGCCATCTCCGCTCCCAGCGCTGCGATCCCTGTTAACTGTTCCGCCATATACACTACCACTATTTCTTCCCCACTTAGCGACTTCATTGACGAACCAATGAAATCGCGCTTAATGCATGCCTCCGGAAAATCCCTCATAAATTCGAGAGCTGCCCGCGACCTACGCGGCAGTGAAGCAGACGCTGGCAAAATGCATGACATCTGCAAGCCGCTCAAAGATTTTGTCCCTCCAGAGAAATTAACAGCCTTGTCGGTGGATGCTCTTTCAGTTGGTCTGCTAAAAATGGGTTCCTCACTTCACTCCTCAGTAACGCATGACTTATTAAACATATGCTGCGCAGTATAAACTTTGGCCACGTCTTATCCTGCCCTCAAATTTTACTAACCACTGAAACCAAGCACACCTCTAGCACTCCCGATGCATCCCTGTACATCCCAGTATATGCAACTTCTGCATTAGATGAGCTTAGCACCGTGGTTGGTGGTGTGTTATTTATGTACGTTTGACTCAATTTCAGGAACTATTTATTGGGCCAACTGAGTATCGTGTCTAGATCTAAGCAAGTTGTGTAAACTGCGAGAGCATCATCGGATGATAATAACCACCCACCACGTGCAGCGAATGCTGACGTACGAGACGTTGTCCAGCTTCTCACTACCGCATCACTGCGGCATCACTGCAAGCTCCTCATCACAACATGCTAGTAGGCGACTTTATTATGGCGCATCTTGTTTAACAAAGTTAAGCTGCACCTGATAAGTATAGCTTTGCAAACATTACCCATGTTAATGTGTGGACTAAGCAAGTACATCTCCCTACTAGGCTCTCTAACACCCTTGCTTTAGACTTCACCAGCGGAATCAAGTACGCAAACGCCGGCTTAGTGCGAAACCACCCTGGCTTCGATTAACAACTAATAGTGTTTAGCGTTCAGCTGCCATACCTTGCCACTTTGTATCCAGTCAAAACGCAACCTTTCGTAACTTCCGAAGCACCAACTATGAAAACTTCTGCCTGCTCTTGTCGGCTGTAGGTGGGGATGCCCACTTTTAACCAATAAGTTTGCCATGATTGCATCAATAGTGTATAATAACCTTAGCATTTACTTGGACATATTTGCGCCTAAGACTAAGCAAAATAAAGTTAAATTACCTAAATCAACACTCCACAGCCGCAAATTACTCACCAAGCTCAGGAAGTTGCGTTCCAACCACAACAAGACGGAAGCCCATTTTCTTTTAATGCGCATAAACGACGTGCTTGTTGATTAGAGAAAAGCTTCCGTTACGCATAATGTATACGAAAAGCACACTGTTCTTTCCTCTACCGATGGCGCAAAGCTTCTAGCAATTGTTGAAGTCTAGGAAAATTTAGCGAGTCGCTTTTAGCAAGTGCCCGGCTAGCCAGTCAAAGATGTATCGGAGTTCTGTAAAAGTTTTAGTTGTACGGCAAAAGATTTGGTTTTTTCTAGCTGTAAAATGGACACCTTTAACGCCCTTGCTGGGGAAACGCAGATAGAGCAGTACACAAAGCAGTCGCGCGTTACAACCGAAACGATCGCCAAGCAAAATGGCGATGCTCAACCGAACCAGTCGAACTCAGCAAATAGCTCAACCTTCCACAGCGGTCGTCCAAGGATAAAATGAAATATTGATCTATTGAGAAGTTTATCCAGACAAACCTGGGAATAGCCAGACTGCTACAAATAAACCAGTCCCAAACTTGATAGTCGCCGTTAGCTTCTCAGACACGACATTGGGTACGGAGCCAAACATTCTAGGTGTGGCCATAAATAGCCACTTCTGTAACACCTTTACCTGTGGTGACTCAAAACTACCAAATAATCTACACAGTAGCGGTCCTGATAAGCTATGATTTATAGAGTGCAAACCGCGGTCCGTCAATCGAACTTAAGGCTGACTAACTGTCCTACCCTGCTGGACCAGATGGCATCCCATCGTCGCAGATAAGCCTTGGGAGGTGTGACATTTAATCCTACATCTGAACATACTTAAGCTTTCCATGAAGTGCAAGATATTCCACGGAGCTTGGTGGCTTT
The DNA here is from genome assembly GCA_944474145.2 of Dicrocoelium dendriticum. Taxonomy (NCBI): domain Eukaryota; kingdom Metazoa; phylum Platyhelminthes; class Trematoda; order Plagiorchiida; family Dicrocoeliidae; genus Dicrocoelium; species Dicrocoelium dendriticum. The sequence goes on along the minus strand of OX104064.1, from coordinate 57,866,582 downwards.
TATAGCCCTGCAAACAACTAAAAGAAGATGTTGTGCAACCTTCAAAAATTATGGACCAAACCGCCATATCTCAAGTGCTTCACGCGTTATGAAAAGCTTTGACAAGGCAGAGGTGCGTTAGCTTTGGACAAAATGTAAACTTATTAATAAATACTAACATGACTAAATAAATACTTATTTAGTTTCGACAAATCGGGGCACGCCTTTTGTGTATGATCATAATGGCGCAATGTTGTACATGATAGCGAAATTTGCAAGAACAGGAGCAAGACCAATGGAGGTGCAGACCATGTATGCTTACATGTCTCAAAGCGTAAATGAAGTTTATCCTCTCAGCTGCAAGATGTAAGGACAAACATTAGAGATTGTTGCTGTAGTGTGTTGTTAAGGAACTAGTACGATGACGCTGTATACACAGCTTGGGTTAGGTAAGTTAAGTATGAAGAAAAGGCTATAAAAGGTTTTAAGAATAGTGGTTTGTTACGGAATAAACTTGTAGGCGTAATCTTATGAGAGCAGGTCTATGCACGGAAGTTGTGAAATATGGTATCGGTCAGATTGCAAATAGTTACAGCAAGGACTTTATTAAGTAACAGTATTGTTATACGGCCTTTTGTGGCCTTTTGTAGGGTGGACGCTTGCCAGGCAAAAACCCACCAACTCCTGGTTTTCTTCCTTCTAAATCATGTTAAACCTGCCAGTATCCAGTTGCTCACATGCTTGAATGTAAGAAGACTCGGATAATTATTTTGAACATGAGTTGGGCGTTTATTCGTGTTGCTCGTGTTGGACTATTAGTTAAAATAGCCTCTTTTGGCTATTCAGACTAACTGCTCTCCTGGCTGTCAGCATAACTTGCCAAGCAAACACGGTAAGTTTGAACATGTACCTCTAAAGTCATCACGGAAATCAGGGAGTAGTGATGTTTCAGGGTTTTGTTTTGGTACAGCTGCTTTCCGCACTGTACGTCAACGCCATATGCCTACTCTTTAAACATGAAATGCCTACGTATGTGCTGACGACGTTAGTCTTCTTTTCTCTTATCCTGAATGACCTAAACGGAGGTGTACTTTCCATTCAACGCGATCTGAAGGCAATAGAATCCTGGTGCAACATTTGTAAATTTGACTTATTCCCGCCAAATGCGGCTCACTTTCGTATGACTGTTCCATCTTACTTAAGATGCTAACCAGGAATGATACGCCACCAACTAACTGACATGCAGTGCAAGAACGCGGAGTACACTAGTCCTCCTTACTTAAAGTTTTCGTGCAATTTAGCTACTGTGCTACTAAGGCCTGCTCGCTTATTGGCTCCGTCAGCAAGATGACTTTGAACACGGCACCCAGCCTCGCTCTATACGAAATATGCGAAAGACCCGTCTTAGCGTCTTGCTCAATAGTATTTCACAATGCGAAGAATTGTGTTAGAAGCCCATAGCGAATGTTCAGCAGTCCTTCACTAGGCGACTTAAGTCTCCCTTTCTTAACTATCGCGCACGTTGTGACCAAATTTATCTTGAGTTTACGTGATTGCGGAGACTTTAAGACAACCTTGTTTTCCTTTAGCAAACGGTCAACAATCCGGATGCCAATCTAGCACAATTTCTTTGCTGGACGGATGCCACCGCGTATCCGCTACGGAATAGACCACCAGCTTTCAGATTACCTTCCGCATACACTAACAAAAGCAACAACTTCTTGTACAGATACTCCTACGCATGGAAGTAGACACCTACATTCATCAGAATGACAGAAACTACTGCACAGTTCCGCTTCTCGCTATATAAGTTCTCTGGTGCTACCCTAGTGCCCCAATATACCGCAGCTTCCAAAATTGAAGACGACCTCGGGAACGGGCACCAGATTGCTTCCAATCCCGACCCTCCAAATCCTTACGAGCATCCCCGTAAGGCCGTCTGCCTGCTTGGCCTAACTGACCATAGTTTAAGAAAACTGATAACAACTTGCGACATCACGTCAGTCTCGGGGATATCCGTTAAGTTTCTGGCTCCAAATCTGTGTTCTGGTTCTGTACATATTTTGTGTTGGTAAGATCCTTTTCCTTCCCCTTGTTCTTCATATTCATGTACCAGTGCTTCAGACCTTATACATACCAAGACCCATTTCTCTTTTTTTCTTTCACTTTGTTATTTCCTTAATTCACAACTAGCCCGCTTCTAGCGCTAAGGGATAGCCAACTTGGTCAGCGTATAGCTGCATGTTAGCCTGTTCTATCCAGATGTACTTTGCTCCCTTACTCGCTTCAAGGTCTTTGGCACTTGTTTTTGTAGTAGTCCAGCTATTAATTTGGCTGTCAATGGCTCAGTTTACCTTCAAACTATTTTATTAGATCCGTAACTTGACTTCTGTATCTGCACGCAGCTGCGCTCTTGTCTCACTTGCTCTGAAATCGTCAATAACCATAAAGTTTGCAGGCGCTCACTCAGTTCGATGTCCCTTCATCATAACTTGACATTTCACAACGGTCTTCTGGGTAAAAGTATTTCTCAATTAGTCACTGTATAACCGCCAGATGGCCTTGGTTTGCTAGGTGTTCAATTATCCCGTATCTGCTGCAACCTCTTCTTGATGTGCTACTGCAAGAGACCAGCTCGCTTACGGTCCATCCATGGCTTAGGTTACATTCACAATATTTGCTTGACATCTTAGCTTGACCTAATTATCTGGCGGACGCCGCGATGTAGCCTTACTTGCCCTGACAATTTTAACAAGCTTAAACTATGCGTGCACTTCCAGTTTGCTGTCCTTTCATCATCCTTTAACCTTCGCTACCTCTCTTATAGCGAGTAAAGATCTCTCAGTTCGTCCGCACACCCTCATGGTCTAGCCTCTCCTTTCCAAAGTTTTATTTATTCCTTATGGATATAGACTTATTGACTAATTTTACTTCACCCTTTAGCCCTATCCCTCTTCTGCCTTGCTCTTAAAATCGTTTACAGCTCTCTCATAGCCGGCTCGTGATACTTCTTATTCTGCGTGCCTTACTATATAATCATACGCTATCCTGATATTCCTTCAGCTCTGCCGTGGTCGCCTCTCACCTTACCAGTCGATTTCTCTGACTGCTCATATGCTACCGAGACTTAAGCGGTATACGCTCTGCAGACTCAACACTACTTTTTACCTACCTAGAAAGGCCGCTAGATTCGTTTACCTTCTATTGTGACAGCCCTTATTCCTTCACGTAAAATATTGCGTGCTACTTCAACGCACCGACTAATCCAATTTCGCCAGACCGGCTTCCTGCTATCCGATTTCAATGTGAGATTTTCGAAGTTACAAAGATTGTTTCGGTTGACCCGACCTTGGGTTTACATCACCTGGAAATTCTCGTGGGCTTCCCCATTCTTTATCAATAAACCATGCTTACCCCGACCCCAAGCTTTGCTTATCGCGCTTTCAGTTTTCCTTCTTTCTTCAACTGGAGGACCAGCTTTCACTGCTCTGCCGTGATCTGGGCTCACGGACCACTACATTTCTCTCTGACTTCTCCTAGGCCACTAAGACTTAAGCGATATACGCTCTGCAAGTGGAACGCTATGTTCTCCTCACACATCTAGAGCCAGCTAGACGTGTTCACGCCTAGTTGGTGTATCATTTTGGTCCACTTTTATTGTAATCCTAATCCAATGTTTGACTAATCAAACTTTGTTTGATCAGCCTGCGATTCAAATTCTCTTAAACTTCTGAGACATTACCTCTCACGATTTTGCTGACCCATCTATTTGTTTTCGTTACTTGGACAGCCTCACTGGCTTTCCCAGTCTTTATCACCAAATATTTGCATTTGCCGCCGCGTTTAGTACGTTGCTATTTGAACGGACTGCTCTTGCCATGCGCTGTAATCCAATTGACCTTACTTACACTTAAGGTAATACTCCTTTCCTGCAGGCTTCCGCCAAGGATAACTGAGGCCTCCGTTCTCCATTTTACTAACTTAGCTATGCATTTTCCCATACTCGCACTTTCGTTGAACGTTGTGAATACGCTTAGCTCTTTTTAGTCCATGCGCTTACAGAACCTCCTTCGTGCGCTCTAGTTGTAGTCTGAGCCTCATCAGAGACGATATGTAAGAAGGCACCTGTATATCATAGATACAGAACAAAATTACATAACGCAAGGAACTAGGTACCACTGTATACAATCACCCATTTAATAGTCTATATCGATGCATACTAGTCTGTGTGTGCTTGACTGCTTCTTGTTCGTTGCTTGGTTTTTCGAGATTTCCACAGCTTTGGCGGCCGGCGTATGACGGTTCATCATCTGGGAATGACGAATCCGGCCTTTAGAGCCAGTCTATTTGGAACCATTGATGCTTCCTTCGGGACCTCAACAGCATATTAACATTCCAATGATTCCAAGTACTACCAGTGTGGATCATCCTTTTGGCAATTTGGCGAGATGCCGAACGCGCGGTGTTCAAACATATGGGTTTACCTCGCCCCGCATTCACAGCGCCACAACGTTCTCACTGGGACTTTTTAAATGTATTGCTTGTTACATTTTGGAAACAAATTCCTCTATCCCAACTACTTTACTTGACATGAACGGGTTTGCTGACTTTCCAGGGTGTTTGAGCAATTGGATGCGGCGCCTTACATATCTGCAAGCATATTGTATTACTTCACTTAACTGGAGCTTTTCTGATGGCATACCATGGAGCCATTACTGGCCCAGACGACCAGTTCTCATGACAACAACACCTGCGGAGGAGCTTGCTCCCTTCCTGTGGACGATCTGTGATCTTATGTGGCCTGAACTCCAAGGTTCGGCCCTACTTCTCGGATATTCCACTCGGTCTGAAAATCAATAATGTGAAGTTTCTTCGGAGCCTGAGTTTGTAGGAGGAAGCGCATTTTCGCCTGATAGGACGGAGTTAGCCACAAGGATCAACGGCACTCTCCACCTAACATATCCAGCCGGAATACGTGGACACGAAGTCTTCATGCCGCGACCAGTATACCACAAGAAAAAAAGCGAAATTCGATTAATACGAAAAAGTTACACGACTGCGCAATCCCTCCCTCTACTTGCCTTGACATTTCGTCTCTTGACCGGTTTAACGAATGAATGACGGACCTGGACTAGGCAACGCGGTTAGCCAGCGCCGATAATTAGCGTGCACACGACTGCGAATAGCCTGAGCGTAAATACGGTTTGTAAGGTACATTGCCATTTATACGTTATCATCCAAACTGGTTAACTGCAGTGTTCCCGGACGTGGTGAGTTTTCGCCAGGCAAGCGTTCTCCTTATAAAAAGCCACAAGCGTCCATTTATAAAAACTGCGAGGTGGCGGATGTGGCTCGCCACCGAATAAAGTCACTGCTCAAAATTCACACTGGCAAGTTAAGCATAGCGATGTTTTGCCTCTTTTCAGTATACTTTGGATATGTGCACTGAAAGCACACTGCCTTGTTTCTGCCATCCTTCTCCACTCTATGTATTACGCTGTTACACATTCTTAAACCTAGGTTTTTCCACGTCCTTTAAGTATCAGTTCTTTACCAGTGCATCCGCCCTTTCGGTAGCTTCGGTATATTGTGCAAACAACATATGTTTCGGAACGATCCCTTGTAACGTTTGACCATGCCGGATGTGGTGTGCCCCGAAGTATTCGAGAATAAATTATTTATTTATTTATTACCTTTCAATCCACATAATAATCGCTTCAGCTTAAACAACTACTTCGCAGATCGCCGGCAGTAGGTACGATGTTTCCCCTTCTTATTGGACAGTTATCTTGCGATACCTTCGTTATTCTCTGGTACAATAACAAAAGACATCAACAGCAGTTCCCCTGTTGCACGTTTTACATCAGTTTATCTCTGGTCAACGTATGCTAAACGTAGCAGGTTTACTTTGCTTATATTCCTGACTAGTTGCCTTGGTCTTCTCCCGGTTTCTTTTTCTTTTTCACCTATCTCCGAGATCCGAGAAGTTTAAGGAGACCTACCTAATGATCCCGCACTGAACCGAGGGTAAATCATGGTTAAACAACAAACCTCACCTGCACATAAGTCCAGCGTGGGTAACTGGATGCCACGCAATCGCAATATAGACAGAACAGCATCCAAGACAAAAATATACAAATATCCACTAACTTAGAAGGTTTACGCAACCGGGCAATTCTGTACCTGATGTTCCATTAAACTGCTTCCTCTTCGACCAACTACACGAGTAATGGCGGACCGTATCTAAGCAGTTTGGTTAACTAAGTAAACTATCTAAACGCTACTCGACTTCGAATAGCCGAACGTAAAAATCGGTTGGAAAGCTGCATTTCCAGCCACACATTACCCTTCAAGTGGAACGCCGCACTGTTCCAAGAAGTGGTGAGTATTTGACTGGGAAGCGTTTTTCCTATAAAAAGCCCCAAATGTCCGTCTAACTACACTGCGACGTGGCGGATGTTACTCCCCATTGAGTAAAGTCACAGCCCGTATATTTCGGTGGTGGGGAATTCTTCTAACGCTTAAACTTTACATAGCATGCGATTGTTTGGCAGCCAGCGGTCATTTTAAAATATATAATTTGGCTACGGTCCGTTTTAGGTAACAGGAGAACTCTATGGGCGATTTGGTGCCGTAGATGCTAATCATTGCCACCAGCAACCCTACGTACAAAATTGACGTGCCTTTACACTGAATATATAAAAACTACCTACAATAGATGAACCTCCAACTTTAACAGAGGCTACATAGAGAACAAGGTCTCTAAATGAGAAGTTGCTGGCACATAATAACGTGACACCAGGTATGAAAGCAACATGTAAAGCGACTTTGCGAAAGCGTTTCCTTGTAGCATTATAATAAGTTTAACTGGGTGACTCATACCTAGCAGTAATTTTTGTGTAACGGAAGTAGTTGCTGGCAAAGGTAAGCTCGTAGACGCAATTGAATCTTCCTGATATATGGACAGGGTTATGATAACCCAAACATGCTTCTAGAAATAAGGAAGTTATTTTACCTAAGTTAAAATCATTAAGTGGAGTACCGATGCATAGTGGAGGCATGGACGGAGCTACGGTGCTTTTTGCGGCCATTTACCCCCACTATGATAACGTTATACGTCAGCAAAGGTAGCTCATTAATGGTACCAAATGTTAAGTGAACGAGTGTCCGCCGTTTAAATTTGATGAAAGGATTTGTAACCAGCATGTGTCAGGTTAGCTGCATGTAAATAGACAAAACACGGCGTGTTACACTTGGTACGGGGAATGTGAAAGGCTTGCATATGTATTTTATAACTGGCCAACGTAAGGGAAAGCAACGCTTGATCAGGCCACATAGTCGTGCCACCTAAGATTTTACCACTTATTTGAGTAACTACGGTCAGACTTATTTTGTGATCAAAGGGAGGTAAAAAGGAGAAAGCCTGGACCAATCACCGCTTGGCAAGTAAATTTTTGGCTCTGGAAGATGCTACATGAAATTATCAAACCTGGTAGGACCAGTTTATAATGTGTCTATCTCAGCCTAGCCAGCGCTTGTTAGCTCTATGCTGATCTGTGGACGGGGCTCCCTAGTATCACCTAGCCTGTTAGAACCACTTTTTAAATGGTCTAGCCCAGCCAGTCCATTGCTTGATAGTGCTTTTCTGAAATATATACTATGGTGCTGAAATTCTATTAGCCCGATGCAACCGTTTTATAGAGAGTCGCTATCAGCCGCGCCAGCGATTGTTAGCTCTATTCTGAACTTTGTACGATGGTGCGTAGGTATGGGAAGCCTGCTTTTATCGTATTATAGATGGTCCATATCCGCCAAGCCATCACTTGGCGGCTCTATTCTGGTATGTGGATGAGGCTAGCAAGTATCACCTAGCTTGCTAAAACCATTTTTGAATGGTCTATCTCGGCCAAGCTATCGCTATGTAGCGCTAACCTGAACTTTGGGCGATCGTTCCCAGATTCTGTTATCATAATGCAACCAGTTTGTAAATGGTCCATCTCAGATAAGCCATTGCTTGGTGACTCCAATCTGATTTCTGGACGATGCTACATGTAATCACAATGGCCGACGTAACGGCTTCACGTCTGGTCTCTCTAAGCAAAACCATCGTTTAATAGTTCTAAGCTTTTGTGTGGACCATGCTAGCTGGCTTCCCTTAGTATTATACTGCCGCTATATAATTGGCCTATATCGGCCATGCCAACGCTCGATCGATCCTTTTGGTATTGTTCGTCAGTTCATAGATTTAATTACATTGCTCTTATACGTAGACGTTACTCACTAATTGCTTGCAATCAACCGTGAGCTTTGGCTGCTATAATGATTTTCTATTTGCATTCCCTTTATGAAGGCTCTAAATGGTTTCCCATTTCTAACAGTGTAACAATCGTATGTGTTCTTACGCTGCGCTGGTGCGATAATCCATACTTAAGTGATCTGGTGTGCGGCCGGTTTTCCTTACACGTCCGCCACCTATTAATGAGCACATTGCATGGGATTGAACGTCCAGGGCAGCTAGATTTTGCTTAGTTTATAAATGCCCCCTGGTATTTATGATAACGGCATTGATGCTGTATAACCTATTCATACTTAAACTTCCCTAACTGGCTGCGTAGCCCATGTACTTTACGTACATAAACGCTTTCAGCTGTATCCCCGGTTTTGTCACTACCCACTTGCTTGAGGTTAACATCTCTCAATAGTGGGTACCAGATGGTCAATAGACAAGCCTCTCCGGTGGAAACCACAACAGATGCTTAACTTCCATCCAACCATGTAGGCCTGTGCGAAGCTTCCTACTTGAGCCGATCCTCCTCTCCGCAATCTACATGCACTCCCAGGGGATCGTGATATTTTAACCCCATTGGTTGCGCATAACCCAAACCTATAGACCCTTAACCACCGCATTTAAACTTGGAGCGTAAGATTAGGTCTGAGTTGGCTATATGGCTGAGCTACGGTGCTATTGTCTCCGTGGTCTTCCCATACAGGAACACAAATCGCCTTCAGACTAGATCGCGGTTAGGATGTAGTCATTGGGTGATGAAACTCGCTTCCGGAGGGTATTGTTAGAGAATCTACGGTTTCGTTTTAACAATCAGTTAAGCGTCAAAACCAAACTGCAGCTCTTTACTTAGGTACATCTCCTCTTGCTTAACACATCATGGCCATATGTTTGCAGTATCTACTTTACTAACTTGAGTGGCTTAACCCAACGTTTCCCTTCTCCTGACGATATCCACCTATCGGCTGTTACAGCCTCACATAGGCTTCTCCTTAGCGTGAGCAGAACATTGGTAACTAGGTCATTGTTGGGCTGGTGCGTTTTAAATCCATCAACATTTGGTAGCCTAGCCATGGTTGCTGGTAAACGATCCTCTGAAAACAACACTCAAGGGATTCGCCGATATATGTAGTTGCATCTGATTGTATGTTTCTGTTACTCGCCACCAGTCTGTCACAGTTCTTGTTATACGGCCTTCACATTATTTTCAAAATTTATTCCATTCCGCTTCACTTAAATACATCCCTATGTTTCATGAAGTCGACCTGGCCGCGATGGCCACATCACTAACCGTAACATCTTGCCTGCTCTCCTATTTAGGTAAACCAGCTAGATTCATCCGTTATACACGAGTGATTTGATAGCGGTGGATGCCGTAGCAGGAAGAACAACTTGTTTTAACACACAATTACGTCATATTGCAGTTACAACAAGATACTAAGGCGCACTTTTCGCACGGTAGGAAAAGAGAAGCTGACGTTATGAAAATGTCGTCACGTAAAACCCCAAAATACAGGGATAAAGCAAGGTAAGGGAAGGTGAGATACATTAATTTTGGTAACATGCAATCCAGCTGTCTGAATAGAACGAAATGTTGTACCAGCTACGGAAGATAGGGTAGGTCCACAGTAGTTTCAGATGGCAAACCGCGCGGCTGAACGGTTTACGTATTACGTGTGAAAGAAGGGCGCAAGCATCTAAGAGCAATATTCTATAAGGCAACCACACAGCAACCTGATGTACAATGTAGGATATGGTTCTATAATACGTTGCACAACATGCAAAAGACAAGGTGTATATCTCCCGGTCGGTGAGCGGTCACCTCTGCGGAGTGATTGCCTTGACACTCCAATTAAGTTTAGAACCAATCGTCGCGCGCTAGCTTTCTGCGTAGTCCAGGTGAGGAAACCAGTTGCGACTGCTGGGGAGGACCAAGCGAACGGATCCTAGCGGGCTCTTACTGGTGTCCTTTTTTAAAGAGCCAAAATAAGTAACCCACGCAGGTTCCATGCGACGACATATTCCTCCAAAGGATTTCTGCCTCTCTGGTTAGGATGCTGAAAAATAAAAAGACATTGTCGGGCTTTGACATGTATAGTTTGCTCTGGGTTACGACGCGAAATGCTCACCCATAAAGCAGCAACAACGTATACGTTACGTTAAATAATACACATATGCTTTTAGGAAACGTTTTGCATTTTTTGAATCTTTAAAACTATTTTGTATTCCTTTCTCGGGTTTTGTTAACATACGTGCAATTGCTGACATCTGCTTGCCAACGCAAGCATGCACCGCTTAGTCGTCCCCTACGATTCGTTTACAGTCCACAAATTGGTATGACACACTTGGGTTCCGGAGGTGCACGCAGGTTCCATGTCACCATTCTTTGCAGTAGTAGCATTTAATTTACTTTACGCCCATGTCCACGGAATGTGGCAGCTTTTTACCTCAACTGGGACAAGCATTGCAACCATGCGATACCTGAGCAGACGTCATCCCCTTTTTCTGTAGGCGCTAGGCTACTGCAGTTGTATTTCGTATTGTCGGAAATTCGTCTTCTGTAACGGATCAAGCACGAGTACTATGTCCCCATCATTGACTTTCCTACTTGCCAAGTGCTGCCTTCGTTTGGACGGGCTTCTAGCAACTTAGTCTTTAACATTGACGGCTCACAACAAACAACAGTATCTGCATCCGCTGACTGGTTATCTGTAGAGACCTCCACACGCCTCCGCTTATGCCCATAACAGGGCACATTGTTGCCTATCCGACCAATGGCCATTAGTTGCCCGGTGGTGGGATCCGTAGCCATTAATTTTAAAGCGGGTATTTCCCAAAGACGCCAGGCGTGATCCTTCAAAACGCACCTTTTAAAATAAGTTCAAAACGCTCAGTGCGTTTAACGCGATAGATATTTCCTTTCCAACACGTTCACGAAGAGGAGCTTCTCGGCAGCGGCGCCCTTTGTGGCCGTATGCATCCCTCCTACTTTTGTTCACTAGACTGGGAAACATTCCCTGGCGCTTGCGCAAGTGAAAATCACCGACTATCCTGCAACGGGTTTGCTTGCGGGTAGCCAGTTAGACGGCAAACTTCTAGAGCATGAGAGCACAGCAAATTCCAGTTCATAGTAAATGCACAAACCCGGTCGGGAATGCAAATCGGGGCGCCCGCATATTTAAGCTAGAAGGACCGCCCACAGGATGTTCGCAAATTCCGGTATCTGTGGTCATATTCCGTGCATGCCACCTTGTCTACTGAGAGGTGCTTCGGCCACACTTTAAGGGGATATGTCCCCCAGGAACGCAGCGCCTCGGTTAACCAACGAGCACGTGAGGGGTTTTAACCACCCGCATGCGAGCGTTTGCTAGGCGGCTTTCCCTTGCATGGTATACTTCATGATTCCGTCGTAACCCCTGCTTAAACAGTTGAAAGACACTTGACCTACAAGACACACCGTGTTTCATGTGCTCATTCTCCACCTCCACTCTGTTGGTAATGAATTTGCCAAACGTTCTTAAGCCCTTTAAAATGTGTCCTTCCTCCGTTTTCCGTGTTTGAGAGGCACGTGCTAGTGAGCTACGTAGGCGCCTCCTTACTTCGAGCACCGATGGCAGCAAGCAGGTTGCTGGATTGTGGTTTGCTTTGCCTATACACTAAATTGCATCCATTGCACAACTCAACTGCGGTCCACAGCGTTGCGATCTTTTAAGTGAGCCCAACGCTTCCGCATGTGTCTTAGTACATGGAAGCGGCAAAACATCACATGCGCATTTACGATGTATGTATTAAAAGCTTTCATTTGAGCTAAGCAGCGACGTAGCCCCAGCTTGCGTGCAGTAGGGGTTTTGGGTAAATCCTCCGTCATACGATACATCGCATCATGCTAAATGAGTATACTTTCCTTAGGCATGAGGGCATCAAAAACTACAAGTAAAGCCCGTTTCTTCAACCGGCATTGCATGCCATAGCACGTAAGCACCTTGGTTTTGCTGATTTGTGGCGTCTGCTAAGATGACAACGCAGAAGCGAGTACCTGATGTTAGAACGCTTAGCGGTACGAAACCACATACTACACTCCACCTATGTTGTCCACCACGTCGCATATCTCTTTCCCCTGCAACAGCATCCTCACTCAAACGACTTCGTTCCCACGCACCGTGTTAGCTTGCCGGTTACGTATGGACCTGACGTCGGCATCTTCCAACCGCACTTGAATGTTAACAAACGAGAAAGCTCGTGTCTCACGCGCACTCTTAAAATAAACTTAGAGCTCAAAAACTTGCTTCTCAGCCTCCTGTGCAAGTTTGTGATTACGCTCCCATAACCATAGTTTTCCTACGTACAAATCAGGACTATGCAGCATAGCCTAATCCATTATCTTATACGAACCGTCGATGAGATGACACGTTACATGGGTGGCAAAATTGCCGTCTCTGTGACCAAATAGGCAGCTTTAGCGGGATAGCTGAAATCATTTACCGGAGACCTTCACCACGTTTCCGCTGGGCATGGACACGTACGTACTTCGCGGAAAATATGCTATTTTTTTCGGTTGCACAATACCACGGTTTCGGCGAAATCGACCGGCAAATTTAGAATTGTACACAAAAAGGAGCGTGCACGATTGACGTTGAAATGCTGAGGCCTTCCCTGAACCCTTAAATTGTTCCATATTCCATCTTCGGTTGATGTTTGAGTCATAAAGCATCATCCATCAAACCTTGGATTGCTAAGATTGAGCTACTGCAGCCATACCCTCCATCTGAATCCAACGCAGCCGACTCCGTACCAGGCGTAAAACACGGAGCGTCCATACCGCTGGCAGGTATGGCGGAGCACTATAGCGCGCTCCCTTATATACCGATCGACAAATTCGTAACTAAAACAACCACGCCCAAATTTTCCAGTTTATCTTCGTTTTTACAGTTTCAAGCTGTTTCCAAACGAGCCGCTTACTCTTTTAACGTTGTGTGTGTGATTTGTTCGTTAATTTATCAGCCCCTGCCGGTAGAACTATTGTACAGTACCCATAGACTCGCACTGGCAATTCGATTAGCTCTACAGTTACTATTATTTCCAACTAAACTAAAAGAATCGTCACTTTCTGCACATACCAGTACCACTGTACTTTATACGTTAGTAGTTTTTATCTCTACACTACACACATAAACACATACTAACGTCACGACAAACAAAATTGTTCCTCTCTTAAAAATTTCTTATTTCTGCTACAGCTCTACCTTCCAGTCATCGTCAGATGATGCGCAACGCAAAGTGCGTGTTGCGGAAAATTGCTTGCAAAATTTGGATCATGCATCCTACGGTTTGCCACGATAAATTCAAAACTAAAGTATATATTTATCTATCTTAAAGTACAAATTTTCTTATTACCTTTTGTAATTACGAGCCCTGAAATTGCAACGTTAGCGAAATAGAATGCAGTCCAGAAATGTTTTACGTAGTTTGTTAAATATGTATATTACTTTGCCAGGAAGCCCAAAGATTTTCATGACAAACCAACGTCTTCAGGGTATCGGGTTTGGCTTTATAAAACAAATACGTATATTTTCCTTGAAGTAAATCATCGAATTTTATCCGATGTTCGGAGGTCTTTTGACGGGGTGGCAATCATATAGCAAGATGGCTAAACATTAACCGGCCCATTTGATATAGAAATCATGGATTAATATTGCTGGAAGGAGTAGTAGCTTGGTAGTGAACCTGCCAAAATTTCTTAATAATTCGCCTGTATGTGTGAAATGGCCGGATACAAATGTTAGGACCAAGTTCCAAGATAACAGAATAACACTCCTACTTTGTAATACTATGGCAACCTTGTAGACACTTTCATCCGTTGTTAACTAAATGATTCGTTGAACATCTTTTGATACGCTCTGAGTGAGTACTAATGAAAATCATTCGGTTGGTAAAGTAATGGCGCAACCCAATTTACCTGACCTTACGAAAAGAAAGATATATTTATATAATGCAGTAAAGTCTGGAATCCATATTACTTTGGAAGATGCACGCAGTATCGTCGAATGGAACTACGGGTAAGTAACATAAGAAGATTCTAAGTGACTCTCAGCTTTCCAAGTTAGCGAAGGAATGTTCCATCCGGAACGGTAAATTAGAGCATAAACACTTTAATCGCCCAGCCATATCCAATAAATGCAACCAACTGACTCATCATTGTTGAAGGCACGTTATTGCGTGTCGTAGTATGCTCCTTTTGGTGCCAATCTAGACGCCCATGAACAGTTCGGCAGGTCAGGCAGCGAACAGAAGGCAGCCACGAAAAATACCACTGGATAAGCAGTTAAAAGATAAACTTCTCCAATAATGCTTGAGCTGATGCGTATTTATACATTGTGTGAAATACGCATTACAGTTTATATAAAATTGTGTTTACAACAGGGATGAAAGGAACAGCGATGCAAGCATAATCTGGCTGGTTGGGTGTGGAAAAGTGTTTATGAAGGAAGTATTGAGAAGATAAACATTTTTACCAAGACAAAAGGAGTAAAAGAACCAGTTGCCCTGATGCGCTTTTCCCCGTAGTGTGAGCGCATTTGGATGCCGGAGCGACAATCCAGGCGGGATGAATTCAGCGAAAAGTAGTAAAAGGTATGCAACCTAATCGTTGTGGAACAGAGAGTGGATAAACTTCGACAGAGCAGAAGACTTGTAGGATTAAAAGTAAGGGTTTTACGTGGGTTACGAAGTGCAACAAACTCGTAAATATATTGTATCATCTGAACCTGACGCTTACAAGCCACAGCGGTCTCAGAGCACTTCGAATTAGGAGCGCTATAGATTCCGGAATGGTTCAAGGCTGCTAGCTGGTTGAATGAATTTCATGCATAAACCAATACGGAAAGTCTTTATATAGGACTAGCAGATTTCTCAGCAAACGGAGCCGTGCTCATAGGTAAGTCATGTAACGTTATGAGAAGAGAATATCTAAACTGCTGAACCTTATCCTTTGTCATAGATTACTGAGGTATCTGTCCTTTGTCTCCCGTTATCTGAAGTTGAAAACTGCGAAGACACTGCGGCTGAATTTACCAAAGCGTAAATTTTTGAATAGAGGGACAAACTGATGGTTAACATTTTAGGTGCCCTTAAGAGCTAGCGCTAGGAGCATCCAGTACCGGATTCGCCTGTGACTGCGGCCTCTGCGGGGACAGCCACTTGATGTCTGCGCCTACAGCAGGACCAAGGGTGTTTTGTGATGACCACTAGCAGGTCTATCCATACACCCTGCGCGCAGTGTAAACCCAAAGAATGAGACCGGGATGCGGGTGGTTGGCAGCTACAGATCAGCAACGGAGCTGGCTCAAGATCCTTCAACAAGCATTGCAAAAGAGTCCACGTATGATGGGAAATCGTTCATAAATAAATAAATGGTTTATGTTCGACAACAAAAGACACGTTTTTAGAGACGTGAGCATGTTAACCAAGCAAAGCGTAAGCAAATCTATGCAAAAATTAAATAGGTTTGCCATAATGGTGTCTGTTTTTGTAAGGGTGTATATTCATATGTACGCATGGGTAGCCATATAGCTTCTGCTTGTGTTTGTTTGGCTATGTTCTTGACTGTTTACTATCCTCGGCAATGTGCAAGAGGAAGTTTTAAGTCCGTGGGTTAAAAAGGATTGTCCAAATATGCACGGGGCAGTGACTTAATGCTGTGGCAAGTCACGACCACCACGGCAAGGGCTTGCTAAGTAATTGGTATCTTTTTATAAAAGCGCTTGCCAGGTGAAAGCCCACCAAGTTCTAGAATATTGCCGCCGAAATATTTGCTGGAACAAAGTAACCTTGAACAACCCAGCTGGCACCACGAAGAGGTTGTTCGGCTAGCCAGCCAGGCTTACACAAGGAGGTAGCAGCGCCGCAGATTTTTCTACACTAGATGCATAGAACCACATTTTGAGCCTAGCACGATCAAAACGACCGCGCACCCCACCCCTACAGCAACGACCAGCTGTTTCTTGAAATCAGTATAGGCAACGTAGAAGGTGCATGTCATAGTATATTACGTCGCCTGAGGGGCGAAGCAGCGGTGCTACCTGCGTATTTTGTCACGCGGTAGGCTGGGGCGTTTGGCTGACTTGCTCTTAGGTTCCGGTGCGTCTGAAGGCTGAAGGAGGATCGAGAGCGTTGTGTAGTGTCTCTACTTCGTTAGGTACTATGAAAGGTTTGCAGGCTAACTGTACAAAGTAGGTGGCTGTTGTGACGCTTTAGGGCTATTCGGCGGATATATAGCAGTCGGCGTTGCTCAATATCCTTCTTTAGGAAAGTAATCTATGTGCAAGTCCGCCAGTTGAGCGGCTAGTGAGGGAAGAGACCATGGCAGATATGCCGATGGCTTGAGCTCCCTCGGGTACGTGCTAAAGCCATAGTTCCAGAAGGTGGATGGCATCCACAGAATCAGAGCCGAGAAGTCACTTTCTCTCAACCAATAAGGTAGGCAGCCTCGCACATCCTAGACGCAAGCCATGGCATAGCTGTTCTATTCGCGTACTCGCTAGCTGTTCCAGTCGGGTCGTGATGCACTGATTAAGATGCGCATAGAAACACTCCGCATTTCGGCTTGACAGGGTCTTAAAGCTGTACAGCGAAGTCAATAAGAAGGCTCCCTATCAAATAACTACATTTAGCTTGATCAGAAATAATATTATGACTCACCTTAAGACCCATCCTTTACCGATAAAAGCAAAAATTTAGGAAATCAACATAGAATAAGGGGGACAGACAGCGCTTGGCTACTATTAGACAAACCGAAATAATATTGCCTGATAGATCCACAGAATAGGAAAAAATAATATTTGCGGAACAGCTATTCAACCGGGAAAAGGAACCAGTTAGGCAATTATGATTTTAGCGATGACGGAACCGGGTGCGCGGCCGGGGTCATCAACTGTTGGCTGCTACTCTGGAGCTGCAGCCTAAGGAATATAGATCGTAGGATTATAGGACTTTCGCATTCGCGGACGACGAAGAAATAATAAAAGATACTGTTTTATTTATTCGTCCCAACAATTCAAAACGGCCGCGTCAAACACAATCCGGGAAAGTACCAGCATGGTCGCCTCCGGCAGGAATATAAATGCCGGCTGTTGTCCGCCGGTGGCAGAGGAATTTTTGACCTCGAGAACTTTGGTATGCGCGCGGGAGGTCACAGGAAGTCGGGCAATCAAAAAAAATTGTACTACTACAGGGTATGGCTTAACGGCGAAGGACATGAACAATTTTGTGCTGTAAGTGGCCACTGAACATCCCGTGGAAACATATACCCCTTAATGTGTAGATCAGTAAAGTATTATTCCTTGTGATCTTCATTAGTTAATGAAGGCCACGATATCAATGTGATAGCGGCAAATGTCTTGCGACCACCAAGTGACAGAAAACTTGCCCGCAAACAAATTTGGTACGTATGACTTTTTATTCCATCCTAACATGGAAAAATGTAAGATTGACATTGGAACGCGCAGAAACCTTGCAGAAATACAAGCCTGTAACAAGTTTAGTTTGAAATTTTCAGTCATCATTGTGTTAGAGCCAACTCAAGCTTCTCTGCATTTTTCCTACTTTAGGATGTATACTGCTGAAGGGCATACAAAAAGTGGCGCATTCAGGATTCGAACTTTGTCAGTACGGCTAACCTTCCGGCACGCTGCCCATGGGGTTCTATTCCACAAAGCAACGGCAAAAGATGGTTTGCATTAAGCAGAATTTCTCACGCGTTCTGAACCAACTATGGGTTACCAAAATTGGTAATCACATGTTCAGCATATATTACTTTACTTTCTGTTTTATTCGGTGGATACAGGCGGTAGAAGAACTGCCCACTACAGTTGTCTGTCAGCTTCGTAGGGGAGCGAAACGATAAGAACAAGTTGTGTGTGGGTTTACGAGCTGATCATTGAGCCAGGGCATGACTGAGCGCTACGAGGTCTTGATGGATCTACAACAAGAAACCCGAACCACACTCCGGTCAATCTATTACGGCCCACATTCTCTGCACTAGCAGGCTCCGCTGTGCAGGACACCTAAAATAACGATGACACAGAAAGCAAATAGAAGATAAAGGGGGAAAGAAAGTAATTAAAACTGAAAATAACACAAACTATTGAGGAGAATGACAGAATATACACCCAAATTTGGGAGATGGGTATGGTCAGAAGAAGGGACTACTTTAGTGTTGACCCCCAGGAGAACATAACTGATGCGTAAAGCCCTTAACCACAGGTTCACTGGTCACACTTTGTATAACCGGGTTCCAGCGCTCGATATCTCTGCGCGATAACCGAGATTCCGCTCTGACCCTTTCCGAACGCGGTTTGTTTGGTATCCTGAAATATCCACGAAGACAGGTCAGCCTAGTCGGGCTGGACAGCCGGCTCAGGTCCGGTCATATATTACCTTTTAAAAGTTCGTAACTAATGGTTTGGTTTCCTCGAAGCCGTTGCTAGTACATTAAATACATACCCACTCTAAGTAGACCATCGGGGTACGTTTGCAGCCTAACCCCTTGACTAACTTGGCACATCCTCGCAAAGCTTTCTCGAGCTTTACGTTGTCCTGAACGAAGCAGAACAGTTAAGCCTGGACGCCGTAATTCAGACGGGGCTAGGCAACTGATGAAAGCAGCTTTACAAATATGTTGGCAGTTAAGACTCCGAAAGCATGACTATGTAACCATAACATTCTGAAACCACTACTGCCGGTTTTATTCTAGCTGTTCATCTAAAGCAAAGAAAAGGACTGAACGAAACCTACCTTTACATGGGTGGAAGCAAGGATAGTTCGACCCTACGGAACAGGTACTTCTAACCTGAGCAATTAGCTTCTATACAAAGGATTAACACGGTCCGACTATTGGGTAGTAACCACAACTTATACTAGTCCGGAATCTGTCTACCGCATGCTGAAAGGCTTCAGAACCCACAGGTACATCTACAACGTTCCCAAGCCTTTTGTCATCAGAAAACAATGGTGGTAATATCCCAAGTTCCCACGGGACACTTTTAGATTGATGGAGAACGGCATCGGTCCAATATTCGAGCCCTGTGTACACTGCTAAGCACCACTTGCCTAAAGGATAAGCTGCGAAAGAAAGCTTGCACATAGTTTGCTTTCCTGCAAGACTATACATACCCAGTTAGTTGCGCATTCAGCTACACCGTATTAGCCCAGACTTTTGAAAGCCCAAAGTTGGGTACTTTGGTAAATACTTTCGAGAATTTGACGAGAAGCACGTCCACTACGTGGCCGTGGCGCACTTTATCAGCCAAAACTTCCCGAGCAACCAGCAACAAATTATCTTGTTTGATTTGTCGTACTTTGATAAATTCGAGAATAAACAGTTTATATATTTTTATTTAATTAGTCTGACACTGAAACTCCTTCCGGAATCTTTGCTTTGCACCACTGAGTAGATTACGTCTATTTAGGCGACCTTCCAAAGAACCTCGCACCAGCTTCTCAATCTGTTCTACTAAGACGCTCGGCAGACGAGATAGCCTATATTGGCTTATAGACCCTTGTTTCCAATTTATAAGGTATTATAACTGACCTCCTCCTATCATCCAAAGTTAACCTACAGCTGTAAAGCGAGTTATGAAAATCCATCGACAGCCGTTCACCTGGTTTCGCAGTCAACAACTGCAGACGCTTTGGGTACATTAAAGCACGCCATGGTGTATTAGAATATTGGAAAACTAGTTTATAACAATTAAAAATGCACTGGCTTAACATGTCCCGTAGGTTGTTAACAGAAAGGCCTGATGTTAAATATTATAAGTTGACCAATTAAAATTGACAAAAGCAAAGCCATAGAGTACTTGTGTTAAGAGGGATGGTTATGTGGTTTAACACAGGCAAAACCGAATAAAACCTTTAATACTTAACACACACCGCAAGTAAAAGCAGATAGCTTCTCTCTGAGCAAAAGGAAGTGCGGCAATATGGGTCATATTTAGAACTTGCTAGATAGCCAGAACAAATCCAGAGTATCCGATCAAGAAAGAAATGTAGAGCGTACCAACCGATATCCAATGGTTTTTCGAAAATAGCCGATGTGCTTGCATGGACAGCTAAGTTTCGAAAGACTTTCAGGCTTGACGGATCCGGAGGGAAACTTAATATTATTTTAATAATAGGTAAAACGATATTAAGTTTAATGTTTTCTTCCCAGTAGATTACAAGCTACACAGCACGGCCCAGTCCGGAGAAGCGTCAGACGCTTTTCGCTCTGATAACGCTCGTCAGTGTTGCGCATTCCCTCTGTCCCCTACAGGGGGTCGAACGAATGACCGGTAGATGCAGATGCCAAGTAGCCAGCAGTCTTCATTATCCATTGTAGATGTTACTCGATGGTACGGCACAGTATGTCCTCTAGCACGCTGAACCCTTCTGGAGCCGATACTTGCCCGTTGTGTCTATCCACGGTGGCGGTGCTCCTCCTCGCAAGTGGGATCTAAGGAGCAGTCACTTCCACGCGAAATGACTTTAATTTAAGCCCGTCTGCCTGAACCGCATCGGTCACCGTGATTTTGCAAGAGAAACTAGAAGAGTTATCATGCATAGCCTAACAGTCTCCTCTGCATATGTTGCGATATGGCTCTGCAAAGCTCTAATAAATACTGGACAGGACACAAGTAAAGGATGGACAGACATGTTTTTTGGCACCTTAGGGGAGCCATAGGTGATGATATCTGCGAAACCTAGTAAAGTGACAAAAGCTAGATCCAAAGTGAACGGTTATTCGGACCCTATGTACCTATTGGGGATGATCCACGCACGAGTGCAACAGTACAGGTAAGGTACGCTCAGGTAGGTCTGCACCGAAAGTACCTGACGTTGCGTTGCAAGAAACGTCTGCGTAGCAAACTTCCGGTAGCTTGAAGTCACTCAGTAACAAATACATGTTTGCTACTCGGGAGCGATCAAATTTAAGCTCCTCTTTGGATACACTACCAGGGCTTCTAGGCACAGTTAAACCTGTAAGTTAAGGCAAGGTAGTGCTAAGCCCTACCGGCAGAGCTTTAACAGCTTTGTCTACGGACTGAATCATGTAGGTACGCAAAACCCCAAGATCACAGCTAACTTAAAACGCAACGCCCTCGCTTGGTAGGCCCACGAAGCGATGGTATCTAAACAACGCGTAGCCAGCCAGATGTACCTCACCGTCTGTGATGTCACCGGACAGCCGCGTTTCAATGAATGCGAGTATAGCGAGATGCGATCCTCTACAAGCAGATCTATCTCGTACAACCTATTCTTTGGACTGCGCACGTTGTCGAAAACTACCTGAAGGCATTTACATAGGCCGACTTCGGATCGTGTGCTACTAGGACTAGCAATGTTTGGGCGGATAAGAACTGTCGACTTATCACCTGGAAGCCCACCAACCGAAGATTTGGTTCACCGGACACTCGCCACCCTCTGATGTCTTGGATAGCCGCTTTTAGCTTCAGCATATCCGTTCGCAGGAGGTCTGGCTGAATGCTAAATTTAGTACGCTTTAGGTTGAATGCAAACTGCAACAGCGCTTGGCTGTCCTCCGGGATGTTTGGGACTGGAAGTAAGTAAGTAATATAAGTACTGTCAAGGGCTAGGAGCGTTAAATAAGATGTTAACCAATCTAGTCAGTTTCCTGACAGTAACACCGGGAAACCCAGTGGGGATATCTGACCTCCGTGTTCTCAAGCTTTAGGTGTCATTAGGCAAACTTTTATTATAAAATGCAAGTACTACGCATAATGGAGCGCCAAGAAGCATAAAAGACATCGTTAAGTGAGTAGTTCAAGGCCCTATTAAGACTGGCAAATCTAATACGCAACAGTTAGCAAGTGGGAACTATGAATCCGGAAACGTAATTATCAATAGGAAGGCAAGTACTAGGCTTGTGTTTAATAAAAAAGTCAAGAGCAAACAGTTAGTGGCTCCAAATATATTTTGTTGTTGCAGTCCGTGTGTCATAGAAGATACTATTTCCTGGCAATCAGTATAACGTTGTAAGGCATGGTATGGTATATGTGAATGCGAAACGAATTAACTAAAGTGAATAAGGGATAAAACTTGGATATAAGAAGTGGGATGTCTGGACGTCAACTGGTACATATGTATACATCCATATATGATTCGCCATACTGTGTCGGATTTGCCTGTCAATGTGGCCTCCCCAGGAAAACCACAGGACGTCTGTGCCAACAAAGGGACCATGCGTGACGTGCGCTGCACCACTCACAGCTTCATCCACTGACACCATGTCCAGTGTAAACCCGAAGGAATAAGACCGGGAGGCGTGGAAAGGGGAACCACGCTTCAACAATGGAGTCGGCCTACACTCTTTCACAGGCAACCACAACCGCACGGTATATGGAAAGCTATCGCACACAAAGCGGTGGCTGGACCGTAGTCCACGCCACATTGAGTGCAAAGACTCAATCTTCGAGCCTAGCACGGCTAAAAGGACCGTGCACCCCGTCCCATCCAGAATCGACCTACTGTCTCCTGGAGCCAGTATGAACGAGGTAGTGGGTAACAAACAGGTAGGCACCTTGAAAACCTTCACATCAAGTGCAGCTACACCGGGCATGTCAAACAACAGCCAAGCACCTGAAAGGCCTCTATCATACAAAAAGCCCTGTTAAAGCATATGGCTATGCAGACAAAACGCTTCGCTATATTGACATATGGAGTAACTTGATTAGCAACTAATCCGAGACAAATACAAAATGTCTGCAAGTTGTATAAAATTTTTTACCAACATGCTAACGTTAAGGAAAGCAACCACGATTAGCGTAAGGAACCAGTGCAAGTTAATAGAAGGTTATTCAGGTAGGCAAAACAAACCACATGATGTGGGATGAAATTTAAGCAGCTCAGGAATATCTAGATTAACTGTAATTGGTAGGCAACTGCGGTATGGGAACTTCATGTATGCAACATCAGCCTCAGCATGGGACAAATGGTGGGAATAGCAACCAACAGCCAATGGCTTTAGATAACCTATCGAATAAATCTAATAATGCATACAGATATGCCGACCTAGCACTTCAATAACTGAGCATTTGAAATAAACTTGTTGCCAAAATCTCCGCTTTAGGTGCAAGACGCTAGAACATATATTTTAAGATAATGTCAAAAACACAAAAATGTTGTTACCATTAACTACATTTAACTTGAGCGACGTGTGCAAGCTAATAGGGTAGCTCAGGTCAACATAAATGAGAAAATATAGCAAACCCACTAACTGAAATAGAGGCCCATCATTCAAGCGAGCCGAGAGTAAATCGAATGCAACGTACCTACAAATGCTGCACTGGTCCTGCCCACGTCCTAAGCCAGACCGTCGTCATGTCGGTGTTGGTCCCGAGCCAACTCACCCAAGGATCAGTAGACCTGCTTGACCCAGGCACTCGCGACCGTATGTGCTCCAGCACCATGCGCTCAATGTCGATGAAGTTCAACCCATCGGCGCCTACCGCTCCCGTGCTTGCCGCTTCCACGTCCACTCATGAAGCCTTGCTCCCGCACCTCAGGAATTGCCTTTATGATAGTATCGCGCCATGCACGCCGATCAACCTCTTTGATTCCCATGGCCTGCAATCAAGATTAAAACGTAAAAGGTTCACTTTAATCATGTCCTATGTTTATGAATAAATATTTATAATGCTGCAGTAAGACGTGAGAGCCGACCGTAAGCTGAAGCTTGCGGTGGAGTGGTCCTGACACACAGTCGACCCACTGCTGCTAACGATGTGCTGCGGGAGCAAGTCCTAGACGCCCACACCTGGCGGCAGCTGGGTGGAAGTTGCGTTTAACCCTTCGCAGAGCTAACATCCAGGACACAATTTTGCCTAAATCGGTTCGCGAAATCATGGTGTCGGCCCGCTGCCTTTTGAGTGCATACTTTATCGCAGGATTTGGTTACGCAATCGAGTCGTTCTCCTGCCAGGTTTGAGCGCCCTGGCAGTAGCCTATTCTAAGTACAAAATATGAATTACGCCAATAATATAGCCACGCTGCATCTGCCGTCGCGCCGTGGCCTTAGGAGAAGGGTAACGTTACTTGCCGCATACAACAGGGTGTGTAAGCCAATCATGCCCCTGTTAGTGCTTTCTTTCTTTTTCCCCTGTACATACTTCTCCCTGCCCCGTTTTAACTAACTCACAACCTCCGCCAATCCAGGTCATCAGCATTCATTAGGTAGCTTGCCAACCTTATCATAGCCCACTGCGCAAAGCCTTCAAAATCGGGCGCAGGAACCTGCACAAACTACTGGAGCGAAACACGAGTGAGCGCCCTAAGCGACGCGCTGCACCGGTTGTGCTAGAACTGGCGTACTACATGAGCAAACTTACGGAGCTCAGTAAGATCTGGCTCGCTAAGCAAGCTAAGTTATATTAAGCTGGTGCTAACAATACGTTCTACTGGGTGGGCAACGCCACCTCAGCACCAGGTAAACCTGGGGTCTGAGTTGCACTATCCGGTCGTTTCAATAACCAACTGATAAGTAAGCTGACTGGTATCAGCGCGCGACTGATGACAACAACAAACGACAACAGCAATCCATCAGCCATTTGAACAGATACTTCGCTGCCACACAATCATGATGACCTACGAAATAAAGGATAAGAGTGAGAGAAGGGGCGTGCCTGTAAACCTTACTGCCCTAGGTAAACCTTCATGGCCAAGACGCCTACACCTTGTGTACAACAACATACCGTCGCAAACAGCTGGCTATCGTGCAAATATAAGGCGGCATCAGCGAGACGTCCTTCTTGCAGATTTCACTGACACGCTTCATACTCAGCCACTACCCCGCAGATAACTCAGCAATAAACAAGCTTTAAGCAGTCAATCCATGTAGGAGACGGAAGAAGACACGCCACTGGTGTCGGTTGCCAGCCATGTCCTGTAAAGTCTCTCGCCAACCACAAGCAGTTCACTTGGACTCCAGCCCAAAAGACGAGACGGACCAACGGCACCCAGTTTGGTTGGCAGTAACTTCTTTTCCCGCTGCCAAGTCAACTACTGTCTACCTCCAGCTTTGCGCCACCCTACACCAGGCAGACGAAACAAGGCCCTTCTAGGTAAGCGGTGACCAGACATACGTGACACGTGCCCAAGGCAACGCAACTTATGCAGTGCTCTCTGTTGTTCTAGGGAGCTAGCATGGTTATCACCAACTAGTAAACGCCTACGCACATCATCATTGCGGACAGGTTGGTGCTGTCTGACACCAGCAATGCTTCTCAGACAACTATGATCAAAGTCATGAAGGCTCCTCAGGTTTCAGCCCGAAGAAACCAAGTAACATTATCATTGAGCAGAACGGCCCACCCAGGATTTCAGACGGAGGGAAATTCCCTTCTGTCGCCAAAAATGACGCAGGTTCAAGAAGGCAGCTATGGTCTTCGCAATGCGTGAGCAGACGTGAGTTTCTATGTGCCCATCGTTGCTGAGGTAGCTGCCAAGATACGTGAATTACTCCGATACCTCGAGTTCTTCGTTAGCAAGCCTCAATGAGTCATCAATCGGCTGGTGGTCTTGCAGCAACACCTTACATTTTGAAGGTAGGAATCGAGTACCAATTAATGTGAACACGCTACACAGGTTACTCAGGGTTGTTGGTACCGCCGCCACATCGTCAAACAGCAAGACGATATCGTCCTTATAATCAAAAGCAACTACTCTTTTATCAGGTAGCATTAAACCCTTACATTGTAAGATTCCGCATGGAAACACTCCATGATAGAATCCATGAGGAAACTGAACAAAAATAGGGAAATCGGACAACCCAGAAGAACGTCACTTGTGGTCGGAAAGCCATCCGACAGGTTGCCGAAGACCGTGACGCGGTCTGTAGTGTTCGAGCATAGAACACTTAGGATATTCACATAGTTCGTGGGAATACCTTTGTGCGCACGTAGTTTGAACAAACTGCATCGACCGATTGAATCAAATGCACTGTTGTAATCAGGCAAAACAGATAATGTCGGTCTGCGGTATGTGTGACGCTGCTCTAGCACCTGCCGCAAAGTGAATATATGGTCTACACAGCCCCGTTCTGGGCGGAAACATGCCTGCTAATCCCTAATCCGCGCCTCCCGTTCCACAGTGTGGCAACGAACGAGAATCGAGGCCATTAATTTTGACATAACTGGCATTAGGCCAATAACCCTGTGGTTAGAACAGTCTGTGCGGCTTTCTTTCATGTATATTTCTACTATAAGCGATTCGTTCCAAGCAGCCGGGACATTCCCTTCGTGCCAGATACGTCCAAATAGGGAGGTAAGTGAGGACCTCACCTCCATCCTTAAATATTAAAGGTGGGAGGGAATCCGGGCCAGCAGAACGAAAACGATTGAGGGCAGTGATCTCGTTTCGAAGCTCGGCCTCCGACGGAGGCTCTAAACTAGCCACCAATGGCTCGTCCTGCATCACCTGAGTAGGAAGAGCCCTGGAGCGGGGATCCAGCTGAACTGACCATGAAAGTGTTCAGCCAAACGAGCCATGCGTCACTGCTTATTATGTATTAGGTCACCCGCGCTGTATCTGATTTTCACCTTGCAGCCTGGTTTCCCGGAACCAGTGGTGCGGATCAGCTGGAAGAGCCTGCGGTAAATGCCAACCGCATCCGTCTCCTCTATTTCTTCAGCCCGAGTGGTCCACCAGGCTTCCTTGTCAACACGTAGGCTCCGCTATAGTTTGACGTCTATCGGCCCAGCTGGTTACGTTGTGCTCAGAGCCAGACGGGAGGTTCCTTCTAGACCCCAACCGGTTCACCCACCTCTCGGGTATCCAGTGGTTGTTGCGGTGACCATTGACAGTGCCGAAAGCAGATGCTCTGGAGCCGTTCGTGGCGGCCGATGCCCTATTCCCCTGAAGCTTAGTATCATTAGAACTAGACAGCAAAAGTTCGGTACGCAGTGCGTCTTGCTGGGCTTGCCTGACTGACGGCTGAGACAATTTCTCAGTTGCCAATCGGAGGGGACGCTTGCTGCGCCTCCCGGTAAATTTCATGGAGAAACGACAGCGTACCAAGGCACGATCAGGGTCGACGCAGGTACTCCAGTGCGAGCGGCAATCCAGGATGGAACCACGCTACCTGTAACCTTTGGCCATGTGGTCAATTTGGGTCAATCGCTGGATAGCTACAGGGGAGGTCAAATGGTACTTCGGCGCCCACTGTGTCTAAAAGCAGTGCTACTAAGCAACAACTGGTGCTCTGTGCACAGTTGCAGCAGGCGTTCACTGTTGTCAATCCGTTCGGAGGTAAGTCCATAATTACCACCAGCTGAGCTTCTGAAGAGTTCAGACGCCCTACTTGTGCGTTCATATCCCTGCAATTAATTAATATCTGAACTAGTAACACTGCGTAGTAGCGCATTCAGTTCGCGATAGTATGTGTCCTTGACAGCAGTTGAACTGCAGTCGGTGGGGGCATAAGCGGAAAGCACAACGAAACAACGTTTTGTACTACATCGTGAATCAACCTTAGCTGATGTCGTCGAACGGGCTGCACCTAAACGGCTGTTCACCGGAATCCAACCAACCAACGATGGCTCAGCCATGGAGATTATAATGATACCCATATCAGCTTGACCCGTGAGTGCTGCATCAGCGTCTCCGGATAACTACAACCAATAACTAGAAGACAAGCCAGGTTCACTTAATTCAACAACACCATTAGGCTCATTGACCCTAGCTTCGGACACAACACCCATCAATGGCGGCGTGTCCAAGGTGTGTGTGAGTGCAGTCTGCTGACCTACTTGTCTTAGAGTGCGAATATTGCACGTTGCCATGGAACCGGGAGAGCTTGGCCTTATAAAGGACTGTTGCCAATAGGCGTCCAGTGCATCTCGCGAGAAGGTGGCTGCACAAGGTTCCACACCAGTGGTACTTCGGTTGCTGTCAGTTAAGCTGGGAATTATAGAAGGTAGGTTAATAATTGGGGTCGGGATGGGAGTAAGAGAATCAGGTGGAAAAGAAAGAAAGGCGGCGCTAGCAGTAGCCTTTTTCACTTAGCTGCCCTACTGTATGCAGCAGATAAGGCGACCCTTGATAATCTACGCGACGGCCGATGCTGAATGAAGTTTATTTGTGAAGAAAGTCTCATGGTTGTATATGGGCTGCCAGGGCGCCCAGGCCTAGACAAGAGGACGATTATGCTTCCTGTCCAAAGCCTTTGTCTCAGAAGCCTGTGCGTAAAGCAGCGGTGATGTGACAATGGTTTTGTTTTACAGCACTGCACGCCATCCCATTTCGAACACACAACCTGTAGGACCAGGAGATTGTTTGTCAGACCCCTCACCATTGACCATCCTGGTAGGAGCATCCCTCAAGCTATCAGCAGGCACCACCTAGTATAGCTTAATGAGTCAAAGAGGTAAGCAAACCGCCGCACCACGTAAAGGTCCAGTCTCGTTGCAACGGGCGCCTAATGTTTGTACGTCTATGAGTCGGAAGAGGTATACAAGGACGTAGGATCGGACCATGAGTTACCTCGATGATATGCGCAATCTTTTCTACACTCAGCTATCCTCCTTGATACGGATTATGCCGAAGAGCGACCAACTATATCTGCTGAGTGGTTTCGACGCGCTCATTGGACGGGCTGCACCGGTATGAACAAATGTCGTCGGTCCGCGCGATATTCGTTCAGCGAATGCAAACCTTATGCCACTCGCAACCTGACGATCAGGAACCCAAGTTTTGCACTGCGTGCTAGTGGTATAGCAACGTGGATGCACCCACGGTGGTGTCAAGCTCACTTGTTACCAACTGGCATTGCACGTAAACGTGAGATGCGTGAAGTGCGCATGACAGGTGTACTCCGTGGAGCTGAGTGTAGTACTGACCACAAATTGGCGCAACACAAATTTTACATCTATTTGTGGAAATGTACGTACTTTGTACTTGTAGTTAATCGGAGACCTAAATATACCAATCACACCTTTGGTGTTTTTGAGAAACGTATTGAACTAGAGAAGGCGATTGCTGCGCGCCTGTGTGATTCAAATGTATAGCCACAGTGGAGGACTTGGGGTTCCACACCCTCGACGTGGTGACAGCTGTTGCAGAGGAGATCATGAAGCGAGCAAACGCCAAGCAACCCGGCCAGTATGCTCATCTAAGAGCCTAGCGCTGTCACTGGCTCCTCCCGGCTTAGTCGACCTTCCACTATTCTTAGTGCCTCGGTGTTGCTGTAACATATTTAGATCCCTTGAACCTTGTTGCTCGTTGCTTAAGTCCTATCTTTCCGCTGCCTCTCCACCAAACAAGCTTTTTCGTCGCAAGCTATTTATAGTTATACTTAGGCTGGCTACATGCACTTCATTCACCATTCAATCGACGCCAGAGTTTAAACACTCCCCCTTTTCCTAACCATAATTGGGTCATAGTAAACTGATAATACGTAGATTGCTAACTTGCAAAATACACTATGAAATGACAGTAAACTACCCGTATGGCTATGGCTATTTGTAGCATGTTCAAACAGCACTTTCAATAAAATCATTGTAGCACATGTTACGTCATTCTGTCTCCTCTATATATGTTATAAAATCCGACTTTAACTATGTTTGTTTCCATGCCCGTTCTTTGCGGTGTTCTCTCGGTTGTCCCTCTGTTTACCTTTCCTTCGAGGTCGGAAAAGTTTTGGGAGCTGATATTTGCCTGTGAAACAGCCTTTTCTTCCGAACCGGGACGTATTAACCAACAAGGGCCTACCTGGACTACGCCTGTACACCAAAAGTATTCATCTGCACTTACCAACTTACCTGTTTTTCAGTATGCTTAGCTGGACACGGGGTCCTCATATGAACAACAAAATTCAAACATCGGTAACCTTGAGACTATTACTCACCTGGAAACAACATTACGACGCTTCCTGACCGTCCACTCTCCGACCGGCCTCAACGACTATGGCGGCCCTGACCAAGCCAGGTGGTCAACCAACAGAGGAAAGTGGCAGTCAATCGACTGTGAATATCCGAGTGTGAAACCAGTCGGCAAGCTGCTTTGCTAGTGGTACATTAGTGTTCATAAGGATTTACGGCGGTGTTCTAGGAAGCTGCGGGTTTTCGCCTGGCAAGCCTTTCCCCATAACAAGCCACAAATGTCCGTTTAACAACACTGCGACGTGGCGGCTGTGACTCGCCACTGAATGCAGTTACTGCCCACAATTACTTATTGTCAAGCAGATTAGAGTCCTATTTCAATATTGTCTTGACACGTACAAGCAAATGCTACTCTCTGACTACACCTACATTCTTGACTACATTTATAGTGCCTTGGCTGTTTGCACTTCGCACTATTTAACCCAAAAGATCGTCATACACTTACGACTATTTTCCACAGGAGTACTTCTTAAAATTCCGCAGCCAGTAAAAGTTTTGGCCAGTGCCAAATGCATACCTAGCAACATGCCTGTGGCGAAACATGACTGCTTGTACAGTTTGAGTATGCCTGATTTGGTGTTCCTCGATAAATTTGATAATAAACTATTTGTTTAACAATGCGGCGATTGGCGCCTTAGTGTTTGTAAGGAACGCAGCATTTACTGCGCATGCGGAAGACCGCAGTGCCTTAACTAAATAAAAAATATTTACTTGCGACTACGCGAGGTGTATCTTCACAGGCATGTGTGTGGTACCAGTATAAAAATGTGCTCTGTTAATGTACATGAAACAACTGGGCAGCCACATGTTGGTATATGAAGGTATGCGGGCATGCAGGAGTGGGTAGCCGTATTTAGAAATAAATAAATAAATATTAAATAAAGCTTTTATTCGCGACAAGACGAGGCACGCATGATCAGTTTGACAAAACAATGCCTGATCAAAAATGGGCAAAATTCTGGTATGATTGCCATGACAATATATATTTTTGTAGGGGGTATGTAAGTAGGTACTGATGTGTATGCAGCTGGATAATCTGTGCTTGTAATTGTGCTGCTCGATTCTTGAATATTTGATACCGTCAGCAATGTGCGAGTAGAAGCTTAATGTCCTTGGGTTGAAAAGGATTATCCAGGTATCCATCCACGGATAAATAAATGTATTTTTGGCAGTGCAAGACGCGCCTAAAAGACATGGTCGTAGTAAGGAAACGCGTATACTCAATAATTGTCACAAGTGTTACAATGCAACCAATGCATACTGAAGTTACGTATTTTATTTATATGTGAGTGCATGCCATATAATCACGTTGAGTGAATTTATTACTGTTGTGCCGAATTTGTGGTTGTGTTTGGTGAAGTCGGTAACATAGGAAAGGATCAAATGATAACGCTGAATTGGCTGTCGTCCGTGAATGTGGCAGGAAGCAGTGACTTTATTTAGATGCGAGTCGTATTTGCTTCTTCACAGGGCTGGTAAACAGATGTTTATGGCCTTTTACAAGGAGAAGGCTTGCCAGGTAAAAACTCACCACGTACTGGAGAACTGCCGCCCAACCATTTGCTGGAAGAAGATTAACCCAGCTCACCCAACTGGCACCACGTTGGAGTTCAAATGCATAAATGCACTTTTGTTCGTGTCGCTAGAGCTAATAAGATGCTTGATGGTTGTGGACTTATAGCGGTTTTCCGGCTAAGCAAGTGGGGGACGCCAGTTAGTGGCGAGTTACCACCGTTACGTCACAATGTTGGTAGGAGGATAGGGAGAACTCATGGCAGGCGAAAGCCCACCATGTCCTGGAAGGCTGCCGCCGGACCATTTGCTGTAAGAGGGTAAACCCGAATCACCCAGCTGGCACCACGTGGAGGTAGCTCGGCTAGCCTATTTGTTTTGCAAACTTCTGAAACTACTGACTCAAGTGTCTAGTAGCTAATCCCTGTCCTCAATACCGTAGGACTTAAATAGTATACCTTCTGCAATTTCAACCGTCAAGTCGTCCTCAAACTTTGGTCCAGACGGAATTCGGCTTATCCTAGTTAAGAATGGGGTCGAAGCTATCACTATTCTTATTTTGAAACCTTACCGTATTAATGCGGAAAGGTCCATAACCGACTGCTTGGAAACCTTCCATCATTATGCCACGGCATAAGGGTGGAAGCCTACAAGAAGTAGGTTACTATCGCCCAATTAACCACCCTCACTCATCTCGCGAGTAATAGTGAGGTTGCTTAAAAGTACCCTCATGAGTTACCTTTACGCAGGAGAGCACGTAAATAAAGCATAGCACGGATTCCTAAATACAATTTCTTGTGCTTCCTGCCAGCTGGACTTCACTAATGCGGTCACCGGGGCCATTGATTGTAATCTGTCAGTTGTTATTCTTTACCTTGATATGCTAAAGGCGTTGAACAGGGCACCACACATGCGCGTGAGGCATAAAGCAAAGGCTTACGGGGTATACAGCCTCATTAGGCTGGCCAAGTTCCTATCTAATGGGATGCATGCAAACTGTTAAGATGAAGCGAAACGTATTCGTCCCGATCTCCGTCTTCAGTGACTTTGTGCTTAGGAGCTTTCTTGTCCTTACCCTACTTTTGATGTATATCAATAAAGGCTGCACAAGTTTGCAGCAGGGTCGCTCTTTCCTCTTTACTGATGAGGTAAAACATTTTACGCCTTTCCAAATGATAATAAAATATCAGTTTTGGGTAGAACTTGTGAGGCTATCAAAGCACGCAAAAGAGGGGCCAACCATGGCAAATGAAGTTCTTTGCGCAAAGATTTATTGCCATGACGCACAACATTACTGTGCCTGCTGGATCCCCAACAATAAACGGCACTAATGTCCGACAAAATGCGGTGACAACAGATCTCGGCTTGTGCTACTCCATCAGCCCAAGTTTTTCAGAGAATGTTCTTTATCTAGTAGCAAGCGTAAGGGCTTATCATTTCACATACGCCGTCGCATAAACACTGCAGGTGCATACCTAAAACTTTACAGGAGTTATGTCAGTCCTTAACTGGCATACTGCCCTTTTCTATGCAAGAAACTACGGAAGTCGGACCGTATACTGCTTAAAAGCGCTCAGCAGTGTTTTACAAAGCTTTTGCCTCCAACACAGGAAGCTCTGAGTTATTGACAAGAGTGCAAAGACATTAAAACTCAGCCTCTTTGACAGACGCATTATCCTTAACCTGTGTTTCTTACATAAGCTAATTCATAAAAAGCTGCACAATAATAAGCAACGCATCTGTGCTTACACACCAAAACAACAGCCACTCCATTACCACGTTAATGTGAAGATGAGACTTCAATCTATTTTCATTTTAGCTGTGTACGTTAACATATGAAGCAGGTTGCCATACAGACTAAGTAATTAAATAAAGCTTTTATGCTCGACATGACCAAAAGTGCCTTTACGGGCATGTTCAGTTTGACAAAGCAATACGTGCTTAAGAACGTGCAAACGTCGGATTTGGTTGTTACCGAATGGCTGCACCGGAGAAGTACGATGTAGATGGTTAACCAATAACTTATGGCCACAACCGTTTACGCAGCGGTATGTACAAAAGGTTAAGTACTTGAACAATTGCACACCGATGCGAACAATGTTTGGAAAGTCGCATATTTTACATTGGGCAGCGGGACTTAGTTGCTGTCAGCTGTCAATACCAAAGGTTGAACATCAATGGATCTTTGAGAAGCTGCGCGTACAACAGGCAGCGGATGGCCGGACCGGTTGGCGACACGGGAAGCCAGAAGTGGACGATCCATCGCATTCGCATGCTGTGCGACCTACCCCATCAGCTACGAAACCCAGACTGTACATATCCGAGGCAAGACCTAAGTGCACATTATTTTACTGTATCACCTGTTTATTCTGCATTCTACCTAGCAGTTGCTTCACTATTCCTATAGCAAGTTCCTTCAAATATGGATGCACGATTTAAGACTGCCACGTCTATGTTGAAGAAACGACAACAGTTCGTATTCTCATGCCTGCGAAAGTGACTATTATCCTGACCAGCAAACGAAACCCATACACGCTGGTAGTACCGTTGTGCTGGAGGTCTACTTTGTCTCTCTCCGGTTTGTGACAGTTCACACTTACGGTTGGATAAACGCCTGTGCATATTTTGTGTTTTGAACTGCCATTGGACGCGGACGACGCCACTCTATGTATATATGTATACCGAATGAATTCGACGAGGACACTCCTCCCGCGTTTGTACGGTCAACTGAGTGCAGGGAAGCGGCACTAGGGCAAACCGAAACTAATATTACAAGAACATGAAAAAGCTGAGTTTATGACAGACTCATGCTGATTCCAGGTGTTGCGCATCCAAGGGAAATTTGATCGATGCAGATCCCGTGGACTGATCCAATGGGCGGTTGTCCAGATGTAGGAGCAAGCACTATTGCATGCGGAATAGAACCACGAAGCGTACGCTCCCCTTCGATTTACTAATCCAGGCCAATAAGACGACGCATGTGATGCGTTTGCCTGCGTGCTGAATAATCTTGCATTTTAGAAGTAGATGCTGTTTTAGCTCCTTTGTGTGGCTGCGTCTGACGGGGATGTTGACAAGGTGTCTACTTGTCTATTGCCTACTACCCCCATACTGGCTCCAGGAGACAGTTGCTCGTTGCTGGAAGGGACTGGGTACACCATCCTCGTGACGACGCTAGGCTGAAAGCGTGGTTCTATCCTGTGTGAAAAGGGATACAGTCCAGCCGCCGCCATGTGTTGGGCTGGTGTGCATGATTTCCCAATTTTAGTCGGAATGCTTCTCTTCCGCTTGTTGAAGGCGTATGGGTTTGCTCCGTCGATGAAACGTGACCCATCCACATGCCTACTGGTCTTATTCCTTCGCGCTTACCCTGGGCATGTGGCGTTTAGTTGGTGCTGTGCGCGGCACAACGCAAGCCACATTGTCCTCCTATAGGCGCAGGCGTCCAGTGGCTCGCCGCATTAACAGGCAACTGCGAAACCGGATGTCGCCAACCATATAGGTAGATGTGTAGTTTGTGCTTGCTTTTGTGCTGCTTCATATTTGAATATTTGTTATCCTTGGCAATGTGCCAGGAGAGGTTGTAAGTCTGTGAGTTGGAAAGTATTATCCTGATATCCATGGAGCAGTGCTTATATTTTGTGGCAAATCACGACCGCCGTGTCACAGTGTTATTAAGTAGATATTGGTGACTTCTTATCTGTGGGACGCTTGCCAGGAAAAACCCACCACGTCCAGGAACACGACTGCCGATCTATTTGCTGGAACGGGGTACGCACGAACTATCCAGCTGTCACCAGGAAGAGGTTTGCCGGCTCGCCTGCCCATAGTTGCAGGCGTCCGGGAAGAAGGTGCAAATATTCCTATATGTTGCCGACATAAAACCCATCATCGGTATCTGCAAGTTGCAAGACCACTTATTGGAAACTGGTCAGATGTAGCTTGAAGAAGCCTAAGGTGTATTACATAACACCTTAGCACCTTGGGCTGACAAATCATTCATCACCATTGTCCTGCCGGAACACCTGAGAAGTTGGCGGTATCCGTCGCAATTATTTTCTGGGGTATACCGATAGAAATGCTAGTACAATATGGCTTTCGTCTTCACTGGTTTCTTGTTGACCTTCTTTGAGCTCTCCTGCGGACAATCTTATCTTAGGACTACCCTATGGGAAGCGTAGACGCTACCACAAAAGCAGCATGTAAGAGCTAATCGGTAGTCTAGCCCCATGAAGTGACTCCAGCAATGGCCACCCTAGTTTTCATTTTATCCAGTAAGGCAATAACAGCACTCAGGAGGTGTCAGCCGGATCAGTCGAACGCATCTTACCGGCGCTAAGGCTAGAAGTATAATGCCAAAAGTATCTAGCCATTTCTGCATAGTTCCTAAATTGCTTCAGTTTCCCCACTGACCCTTGGATCCAAAGGTTGTAACGACCAACCTTTATATACACCTTTCCGGCTTCCCTTTTTCAATGGCCACATTATCAAGGTTTGGAAAGCTCAGCAAACAGTACAGCCTAGAATATTGATTGGCAGGCTCAAGAAGCTATAATCGTTCCCATATATGATTCACAGGGCAACAGCAAACACACCCAAGCAGGCAAACTTCAGTCCTTTCATTTTATCCACACCTTCATTCCTCGGTCTTCAGCTTTGCTGTTTAGCACTTTCCGAATTCTTAGGCCACTGGGTCTGTGAAAACTGTTAGGTTGCTGCCATTTGATGTACGCCTTGTTCAGGCATTCTACCACATCTAAGCTTTGTATAAAATGTTAGTGTCTATTGTTGCAGTCGATACATATATGGCACCTAAGGTTAGCGTCAGTATTGTCCAAAACGTCACCGGAATACCAGCTTCAGCTTAACTACTATGAACCTACGTAAAAGTCAGTTGCTAGTTGACCTTAAAGTATGCATTTTCATTAAACCTGAGCAATCGCTAATTTACCCCGCAGTTTTCAGCTGTAATTTATATGCATACCGCAAATCAGTACATATATATTTATATATCGGACGCAACTTGACTGCGGATAACGGAGCGAGTAAACGTTCAACAGGAAGAAGAGTTAATTACAACTTGAACAGTGAACGATGATTTATCACGGGATAAAATCAAGTGCTTGACACGTTCCGCAGGGTGGTTGGGGTGAATATGATAAAATCAAAATATATCTGAGTCATCTACCGAATGTCTGCCTAGATGAACACTTCGATAAATTACATCAGCTGAAAATCTAAAATAAAATCGAGCGTCAACATTCAGTAAGACACTGGGGTGCAGTGTTCGTGGATATAAAGCGTGAGGAAGTAAAATGTGGTCGCTCACTTGGGACCATTTGATACATAAATCCTGTAGAAAGGTATGCTTGGTGTAGTCCAAAATAGAGGAGTTTAGGTAACAAAGTGCTGGAAGCTAAGAGCAACATCTACTCGTTTTTTAAAAACATTCAAGGTAGGAGAGGATATAGCTGAGACTGATAGTGCGTTCCGGGGTTGGCAACCCCAAAGGGAAAAGTAATTCCGTCGACACTCTAGACGGCTATAATGTTCCTTCAATTTTAAGCAGTATGTTTGGCGGAGCCTAGGATACTAGACGGTAAGCAATGACACGTAAGACGTGTCATATACGACAGTATAGAAGTCGGAGGCGACCGAACCCAAAGTGTATTGTGCAGGCTACAAGAATAGGAAGCGAATCAGGCAGAGCGAGAAACGTGCAGCGAGGTACTCACCAAAACGGTTTGTGACAACGGACGTGCAGTCAGCAAAACAAATGGACGTTTCGAAGGTTAAAACAACCATAAAATCCAATGTTATAAGATACTGAAAGAGCATGTTTTCTGTTGCACTACAAGGGCCTCCCCCTAGAAGGCTGCAGGATGTGGCCTTCGATAGAGATGTTAGTGGGGAAAACGGAAGGTGAGGGGATGCGAATATTTGCGGAGGCTTGAGTAAGAGTTTCCAAAGTGGGTTGTGTAGCATGTTTCGCTGGGTCCAGGCTTTGTTAGTTTTATTTATGACGATCGTGTGGACCAGAGTGCATCATCGGTGGGCCGTCGGGGCAGACTAGTCGGACTGCAAAAAAGACTGGCTAGTCCAGAAAAAAGGCCGACAGGACCTTCCCTTTGCTGCAGACCCGACGGTGCCCTTGGGAGGTGTCACTCCCCCCAACGCACATTAGTCCACGGTCCTCGTCCCACGGAGAAACCCGGGCGTCCTCGTCGGCAAGGCCTGGGCGGAGTTTTCGGACCAATCTGATCGCGGGTGTCTGGGGTCTGGGGCAACTGTCTGTTCCTTGGATGAGGAAGGGGGCTTTAGGACGGCTGGCGGGCCACTCCATGGTTGCCTTGAGTCGGTTGGCGAGTCAATCGAGGGTTGCCTGGGCAGCTCCGGCGGTTGAGTTTCTGGAAAGTAGAACTCAGAGGGGGCGGGCAAGGATCGGGAAAGTGGCTTTACACCGGAGATGGAACATAGCATGCATGATAAAAGCAAATACGCTTTTTAGGTTTTCAAAATGTTTTGGTTTTATTTGTCGATTTTGCAAAACGTTTGTGGGTGAGACGCAGGATAATCATTAAAGACGAAAAAGGCGGGTTAATGCAAATAGCAAAAGCTTACAAACTCAGAAAAACGGACCGGACGTTTGATCTGTCTACCGCGTCGGTCGGTTGCCTGGGTTTGAGGCAAGATAGGTTGCGGGTCAAGGGGTACGGAGGGTTCCGGGTTAACCAGTGCTCGCGAAGTCACCACAGGTGCAGGTGCTTGTGAGAGGGCATCAGGATGAGCTGCAAGTGGCTCGTCAAAGCAGGCCACTTTGAGTCGGTCGATGGACACCGTTGTTCGTTGACCATTCTGGCCTATAGTAAAATGTTTCGGAGTCCGTTGCAGAACGCTGAAAGGGCCAGTGTAGCGAGGCTGGAGAGGACGCCGCAATGCGTCGGTGCGGGGGAAGACGTGAGTGCAGGTAGAGAGTCCGCTGTGCATTTGTACATCACTAGTCTGTTCACGGGGCGGGGTCGGGCGTAGTGAAGGCATGCGATGAGCTAGGGAGGACGCAAAGTTAAGCGGAGGCGTACCCGATGATGCGGGAGGTGAAACGAATTCTCCTGGTAACTTGAGCGTCGTGCCATTAACCAGCTCCGCTGGTGCACATTGTAAGGCAACTTTGATGCTGCTGCCAATGCCTAAGAGTACGCGCGAAATGTTTTCTTTCCAGCTTGGGTCGGAGGAGGCGCACAGCGAGGCCTTAAGCTGGCTATGGAAACGTACAACCAACCCGTTGGCGGCTGGGTGATACGCTGTGATATGAATGCGGCGACAACCTAAAAATTTGCAGAACGTATCGAATGGTGAATATTTGAAAGGCCTTCCTCGGTCGGTGGTGATGGTGGATGGGCATCCGTAGTGCGAGACCCACCGGTCCAAGTAGGCCCGGATACCAGTCTCAGCTGTGCAGTCTGTTACCGGAATGCCTTCTGGCCACCTGATGAAGCGGTCGACACATGTAAGAATGTATACGAATCCGCATGACGGAGGCAATGGACCTACCAGGTCTAAGTGTGCATGCTAGAACCGAGAGTCCGGGGCAGGAAATGAACCAAGAGGACTGCGGGTGTGACGACGTACTTTGGAGCGCTGGCATTGAAGGCAGACGCGAGCCCAGGTACGAACATCTTTGTTTACGCGTGGCCAAACGAAACGTTCGGTGACCAGTTTCAAAGATGCACGGATACCAGGATGTTACAGTGAGTGCAGTGCGTCGAAGACTGTGCGTCTGAAGGAGACGGGCACGAGAGGTCTAGGACAACCTGTGGAGGTGTCGCAGAGGATGGTTCCTTCCGTGGTTTAAAGAGGAACAGGTTGCACATGCAGCGAAGTGGACTGCAGAGTGCGCTGTATTTCTTCGTCTTGAGCCTGAGCCTATGCCATGGCGGCAAGCTCGACGGTAGGCAAAGACTGGAGAGTGAGGCTGACGCGTGAGAGAGCGTCGGCGACGGGATTGTCGACACCTGAGACATGACGTGTGGCAGCAGTGACCTGCGTGACAAAGTCTAGGGGTCTTGTTTCCCGTGGTGAGTATTTGTCGCTAGCAGAGTTGAAGGCAAATAAATGGGGCTTGTGATCAGTTTAGACTGTGAAAGCGCGGCCTTCAAGTGTGTGCCGGAAGTGACGTATCGCTAGGTAAATGGCCAGCAGTTCTCTGCCAAACGTGCTGTAGCGGGATTCCGCTGGCTGCAGGCGCTTGGAGAAGAACCCAAGGGTTTGTCTTTGCCCACCAACGTGTTGTTGGAGGGCGGCTCCTACCGCGACGTCTAAGGCATCAGTCGTAATAGAAAGAGGTGCAGTCGATTCGGAATGAGCGAGGAGGACTATGTTGGAGATAGCATCCTTGACCTCGACGAAGGCTGTCTGCTGTGTCAGTGAAAGCAAACTTACGTTCATTTCCTCTGAGTTAGTCAGTCAGTGGTTGCATGAGCTAAGCGTAGCGCGGAATGAAGCGTCGATAGTAGTTGACCAAACCACAAAATCGACGGAGGTGCTTGAACGAAGTCGGAGCTGGGAAGTCCCTGATTGTCTGGATTTTGTCAGGAAGGACTTCGATACCAGACGATGAAAGAAGGTGGCCTAGGACTTCTACCGTTGATTTGCTGAGTTCGCACTTAGTCGGGTTGACTGTGACACCGTGTTGGGTCAAGCGCTGGAAGAGAGCTCGAAGAAGCTCGAGGTGCTCTTGTTCTGATGAACTGGCTACTAAGATATCATCGAGGTAGGAATATGTGAAGTCAAGACCACGAGTGACATCCTGGATGAAGCGTTGGAAGGTTTGTGCGAGGTTGCACAGTCCAAATGACATTCTTAACAGTTCAAACAAACCGAAAGGAGTGATGACGGCTGTTTTAGGAATGTCATCGTCTTCCACAGGTATCTGGTGATAGGCGCGAACCAGATCGATCTTGCTGCAGATCGTCTTACCTGTGAGGCATGCGGTAAGGTCCTGCATGTGTGGAATGGGATACCGATCTGGGACGGTTAGGCGATTGAGTGCGCGGTAATCCCCGCAAGGGTGCCAGTCACCAGATTTCTTGGGGACCATCTGCAGGAGCGAGGACCAAGGGCTGTCGGAAGGGCGGATTATTCCAAGTTCAAGCATGTGCTCAAACTCCGCCCTAGCCAACTTTAGTTTCTCAGACGATAGTCGGCGTGGACGGCATGACACAGGTGAGCCGTTCGTCCGTATGTGGTGCGTGACTTGAGCTGCCACGGGCAAAGCTGAGTTCATTGGCTGAACGAGCTTGGGATACTGAGAAAGGAGGTTAGTGTAGTCTGGCGACGTCTGGGAAATGCATAGACCGGGGATATAGATGTGACAGCGGCGGTGATGCCACGTACGCTGAGTTTCGTTGCAGTGTCGACTATCATCTGGCATTTCGCATCGACCAAGAGATCGAAATGCCTGAGAAAGTCAATGCCGATGATGGCAAAGTGGACTGCAGCGATAGGGAATACCCAGCGGAAAGTGCGCCAAAGACTTAGGTTCAGGGTAAGCGACCGATGACCGAAGTGGCTATTGGGGTGCCATTGGCGGCACTGAGGCTTGTCGACAGAGAAGTGGTAGGCGCACCTGGCATAGGGGGAATGACGCTGACTTCCGCCCCGGTATCAACTAAGAACTGGGTATCGGAGTCATAAGCCATAATGTAGATGAGACGACTTTGGACTTTGCCAACGTTCGTGGCCATTACAGCTCGGCGTGGCGGATCATCTGTAGCGGAGTGGCTACACGGCTGTACGCACGTACGGGCTTTATTACCGAAAAGCGCGTAGTAAAGCATAAACTTGTGAAATCAGGTTTTATGCGACAGGGCGATGATCCGGAGCGGTTGCGGTGCTTACGGTGTAAGGTGAGTGCTTTGATCTGGCGCTGAAGCGACGCTATCTGCAATGATAATGCGTCTATTGCGGACGGAGGCCTAATCGCGCCTGTCGTGGTTGCGCCAGCGCGAAGCTGCTTAGGTGCTTTGGTTTCAGTCTCTGGCTGGTGCCGTTCGATGGCGCGATCTGCTAGATCTACAATTGCTGTGATGGGCAAGTCACATGCCACTGCAAGGATAGCCTGTGTGCTTTCAGAAAGGCGTTGCATCCACAGCTCGCGGAGAATCCCTACGTCCATGTTGGGCGTGCCGATGCGCTGTTGCATTTTGCTCAACAAGGCTGAGGGCATCCTACCTCCTAGCTGCAGAGCACTAAATAGTTGCTACGGACGGACCTTGTCAGAAGGCGTGATTCGCTGAATAATAGCCTGTTTAAGTGTCTCGTATTTCATTACTAGAGGGAGCAAAGTATGATGTCTCTCACCTGCGAGGATATACTATAAGGAAGGCAAGGTATTAACTGATTATACATGGCGAACTCAGAAGAAAGCCTACGAATATAAAATGCGGATTCTAAATGCAAAAACCATAATAAAGGATCATTCTCCCAAAAAGGGAGGGGCCAATGCAACCGAATTGACCATGGCAGGTTGAACGGCGTTAACTGCGCATGGAGATCGCTTATCCTCTAGATTATCCATTGCAAGAAACAAATAAAATATGTGGTAAGTGAGAAAACAATATGATCACAAGTACTAAATCACAAAATCACTGGAATGAGCTCACCTGAATGAAAATGCAAAATGGCGGGCGGTGTGTTCCTGACGGGCGGTCACCAATTGTTGGGTGGAGCCTGGGATACTAGTCGGTAAGCAATGACACGTAAGACGTGTCAAATACGACAGTATAGAAGTCGGAGGCGACTGAACCCAACGTGTATTGTGCAGGCTACACGAATAGGAAGCGAAGCAGACAGAGCGAGAAACGTGCAGCGAGGTACTTACCAAAACGGTTTGTGACAACGGACGTGCAGTCAGCAAAACAAATGGACGTTTCGAAGGTTAAAACAACCATAAAATCCAATGTTATAAGATACTGAAAAAGCATGTTTTCCGTCGCACTACATGTTACCTATGAGCTGCATGTTTTGGCTAAGTTTCTGCAAATGGCGGCATACGTGGTTGGGGTCATTTAGTATCTGATAATCTAATATGAGATCACCGCGCAGCCTTTGATAGCGTCCGCTGAAAATTCCCAGCAACTTCAGCCTTCCGTGGTAAGAGTGATAGCGCAGGCCCTTTACATTCTTTGATGCACATCGTTGAGGTGCCGCCAAAGTATCTAGGTCGCGCTTCAAACAAGATTGCCAAGTTTGGATAGCTTATTCAACATGCGGGCCCACGTAAGAATTGTGCATCACTGGGAAGGGTGATGGATCAAATCTCCCGATTTCCCTTCGCAGCAGGCCGACGTGCTAGCTGCCGCTTTGCGCAGCTACCTTAACCTGTTTTGAACAGTTGAGGTCGCTCTATACGAGCACACCAAGAGCACATTCCTGGGAGTTGGTCTGTTATCCGTCTGTCCCAAGTAAACACGTGTAGTTATGTCTATGGCGTAATTGTAAAACGCGACATTTTTACGTTGAATGGTAGGGCGTTTTGGACTGACCAGTTCGACACTGTGTTAAGGTCGCGCTGGAGCCGTGTGTGGTCATCCGGTCCTCTGAACCTTTGCCACATCGATATCATCAGGGAAAAATAGGAAATCGGAAGCAATTCATCGCGCCAACTCGTTGCTGAGCACTAACAATGGACAAGGTCCAAGCCACGAGCCCTGTGGCACACCAAACACCACATTGTTTGCATCAGGATAGGATTCTAGCATCCTCATCACTAGTCGTCGTACCTGTAGAACATTGCTAATCTAACTCAGGATTAGGTCGCCTGTGCCGTAGTTCCAAAGCTCCTGAAGGGGAATGCGATGGTCTTAGCGATCAAAACCTTTTGAAAAGTCCAGGTAGACGCCATCGACGCGTATTTCATCATCAACAGCTTCAGTCCATCTATTACGTGCAATTATTAGGTTAGTATTACGCGAATGCTTTTGACGAAAGCCATGTTGCTCT
Organism: Dicrocoelium dendriticum; assembly: GCA_944474145.2. Lineage (NCBI taxonomy): Eukaryota > Metazoa > Platyhelminthes > Trematoda > Plagiorchiida > Dicrocoeliidae > Dicrocoelium > Dicrocoelium dendriticum. The sequence goes on along the minus strand of OX104064.1, from coordinate 57,822,878 downwards.
GGAGATATTAAGTTGTGACGCTTTAGATACTGCATCAGTGCATCTGCGATGACTGATTGCATCACTTTGGATAGTACAGGAAGTTGTTATTGGGCGGTAGTGGATAGGTGCAGTGCGGCTACCTACTTCATGGATGGGCGTGATGACGCTCGCTTCCATACTGGTGGAATACGGTTACCTTCTAAACATCGCTGATAGAAAACGGCTAGTGGTCCTGCCAGGTCACTAGCAACCGCCTGCCGAGCCTTTGGTCCGAAGTTAAGTGCTCCGGGAGAACTGTGGAAACGCAAGGATAACAATTTCTTCAACACAGCTTCCGCAGCGAAGGTGATGTTGTCTAACCCCGACGATGGAAGTGTGAAGAATACTTGGGCTCATTACCTGCTGGAAAGTTTGAGAGTAATGAAGCCGTAGATAATCTGCTTCCATTGCTAATCGCGTGCACATATCAGCCGTGACTAGTGCTGGAACCCCAAGCTTCACCATTTGAAGGTAGCTAACCTGCTTGAACAGGAGTTTGCGGTTTTGCAGAATCGCCTCATTAACTCCTGTTGATGAGTGAACTTGTTTTCGCCGAGCAGTTTTACACATAATTAGAGAGGTGTCACGGATACACTCTATGGTTCGGCATTCCAGCACTACTGGTAGTCACACCATGCCAAATGCCTCCGGGACATACTTTTACGTTTTCTGCTCCTCAGAAATGACTTAAGCTTGTTTATGGGTTGGAAGGACTTCTCTTCCGTTGCTTGCGCCACCAGTGTGTTAACCGTTCTTGCAAAGGTTTTCCAGGCAACATCCGGGGGGAATTCGGTTAAGAAAGTCACAGGTGTATCCATAAAAAGCTTAGATAACACATTGTAGTGCTTGACCGTATGCACTTTATCCTCCTCCTTTTCAGGGTACTCCGTATAGCAACAAAGGTCAAAGAGTAGAGTAGCATGCTCACTACGACCCAGTGGTATACTTGTAACTATCCCATCAACCATGAGTTTTTGTTAGTTAGCACAAGATCCAGTGTCGATGGTATGTTAGCAGTTCGAAATCTGGTAGTAGAGGTTGCGTGGTTATACAGAGGGTGCTAGCAATTAGCCATTGCAAGCAGGTTTTAAACTGCGTACCCTCGATTGCCTGGGTTTCTATGTCGTGCCCGTTAAAGTTTCCAGCGATAAGAATGTAGGCGTAGGACTCGTTCACAGCAAACTGAAAAACGTGGTTCAGTTTGAAGTCCATTTCCGACATTGAGTTCGGTGGGCGATAAATCACAGCTAGTAGACATGTGTTTGCTATGCAACCATAGGCGGCACCAAAGCGAATAGGGGGCTCGGATTTCCGGGTTAATGTTAACTTCACATCGGAGGTTTGTATTATAGTAACGCACCACACCGCCACTTCCTCCGGTTCTATCGTACCCAAGCAGCGACATACCGAGTAACTTGATCTAAGACTCGGTTATCACGCTTTAACCATGTCACTGTAATCATGAGGAGGTCCCGCGGTTGTAAGGTGTAAAGTTTTCTAAGCTCGGCCAACTTGCTTAGCAGGCATTGGGCGTTTGTGTACATGCAAGATAAAGCTTTTGTTGTCAGGACTGCGTTGACGGAAGTCGACTTTGTGTTAGTTTTTAAGCCGTCCGTTAGGTGGCCGGCTATTAATCGCTGTTTGGTTAATGTAGTTCAGTCATGTTTCATGGCATTGTTGAGCGTTCCTAAACAGACGTTTCACTCGTGCTGTGCTCTGTCCTGTTGTGTGTCGTGGGCGCTGTTATATCGGTCTCTCCGCAGGACTGTGCACATAAAGTATCTGTAGCGTTTGCAAGTTCCGTCGACTTGCTTCCGACTTTTGGTCGTTCGCCTGCTGTCTTTCGCCGGATCGCTGCTGGAAACCTTGCTCGAAACATTAACCGCCTATCTAACAGAACTTGCGTCATTCCCACGGAGTGTAATATTACCTTCCTTGGCCTTGGACCGCAGCCCTTTTAGTTAGGTGATGACGGAACATTTTTCAGGGATTGGGCAATAACATTGTCAACCGAGGGTGCGTCGCAGAGGTAGCACCACTGCTCTCGGTCGTGCGTTTGCGCATCGTGATCAGAAAAATGCAGAACCTCGGGAACACCAAGAACAAATATTGTTTTCTTGCTGTCCATATTAGGAATGCCGCTTTGCTCAACTGCTTCTTTTGGGCGATCTTTCCAAGGTAGATCAGGTAATATGCACACTCCACTCGGTGAGTTGCGAAGAGGAACTGCTGCGAGCAGGACAGCTGCTGTCTCATCTGCTGAGTCCAGTGTCACTCGAAGAATTCAAGGTTCACCAGAGTGCACTGAGGTCGAGTGAGGCGCTACGCGTTGTGACGTTGCAGGCTCAACCCGAATACCAATCGCATCTCAGATAGAACTCCACGGGTTGCTATCTTCTTGCAATGCTGGGGTACGTTCGACCTTACTGAACCTTTGCGAAACCTGGCCCCTAAGGGCGGCGGACTTAAAGAGGCTAGCTACGTTAGACCATCGATGCCTTCGCAGTTTGGCTCACGTATGGTGGGAACACCGCGAGAGTAACGAGCGTGTTCGACGCATTGCTTACGGCCCAGGAAAAGCATCTGAACCGCTCAGCACCGTTATTTCCCGCACCAGCCTCCGATGGCTCGGCCACGTGTTACGCATGCCAGCCCACTGACTCCTGCGACGTGCGTTGTTTGCTCATCGGGGATGTGGGTGGAAGAAGAGGAGAGGTGGCCAAGCGATGACTTGGTCCAGAGGAACGAAGTCCATCACTTCGGAGCTAGCCTCGGTTGGGGCTTCACGGCACCATGGTTAAGGTCCAAAAGACGATGAACACGTATGGCAGGACACACTTGCTGACATGGCAAGGAGCCGACTTCAGTGGCGTTCCTGCTGTGAGTTTCTTTATCCCTCCCCATCCCTTTTAGTCTCCCTCTCCATCTACGATCTCATTTCCTGGGGTAAAACAATAAATTTTTTTCATATTTTCGCCTAGTAGCTGGCTGGAAGCTTACCGGAACGATGCCTATCCGTTGCTGGTAGCTCAGCTGGCATGCAACTGTTGTATCTATTTATTCTTTGTGTATTTTATTATATGTATGAATGTGCGCATTTTTTCATTTATTGCGGCACAATAGCGGGGGTGTTTTCCCACCTCTAGCTGATGTGTATAATGATGATGATGAACTTCCTGCAACGTCTTTATTGTGCCAGCTTTGGATTCGGGAAATTGGTGCACACGAGCGTTAACGCAGTGTGGGTTTGTCCAGCGAGTGTTGGATTTATACATTTTGCTGGCCATTCAGTTTGTTTAGAAGGCACCACTGGAGTTGACGGTGAAAGCTGCTTTGCACCACGCGTGCGCCGTGTTGAAAATGGAACTATGTAGGTCGCACCCAGGGCGTTGGTCGACGCAATCGATGCGTACGTTACCTGCTCGCTATCTGCACCGGATTGCCTTCGGCTCTGAGCTGTCGGTGTCATGGCTGAACCTCCAGGTTAAGCGTCTATGTTTGGAAAAGTGGAAGCAGGTATGTTTGAGGCTTGTCTACTTATGGTAGTGAAGTGACACAGTGGATTTAGAGTCACAACCGGTGCAGTGCGCTTTTAGCGTCTAACTCTTTTTTTCGGCTTAGATTTAGAGCTTACCTTGGCTGGGTGAGGCAGTATCGTGGGCCTATTTACCTCCGTGGGATCGAGCCCAGTATTTACAAATTGGGCGATTATCTCAGTCATTCTATCGCACTTTTCATGAACGAAATAAAACGTTGACAACTGGAATGCCTTGACATGTTGGGCAAAACCAAATTGTGTCAGCAACCTTGTTTGTCCGTCTCACTTCTTGGACGGATTTGCCTACACATTGCGGACAATACGATCTAATGCAGCTAGAACAGGTCCCACCGATCTTAAGGACTTTAGTGCAATTGTCTGCGCAACATAGGCGACGTTGAACCATTGGACTACTAGTAGTCCTGTTAATGTTTAAAGCAAGGCCTATAAAAGCGCGCACCTTGATTAGTGTTCTTCGCGCTAGGGGTGACGCACAAATAGGTCAGAACACGCACAAGAATTGAGAGTTGTTCAACCGCACCGAAGTCAGGAGGCAGAGGCATATGGAGGTCGTAAAGCGTAGACTGTCGGATTCAGCGATCAATAGACTCGCAGTTGAACCCACACACCCACACAAAGCGGCAGCGTGTGTTAATCTGCCTGCCTTAAGCGACGATGCAGGTGGAGGGCAGATAAGCGTGCATCGCATAGTCGAGAATAAACTATTTATTTATTTATTTAGAGCTGTTCAGTTGATGAGCAGAGCCAAAAGGCTTTAATTTGATTATGCTGCAACTTGGGGGCGGTTGCCGCGTAGGTTGGGAGCCCTTAGCTTCTTCTTCCGAAGGAGACCAAAATCTTTTCCGAACAGCCGGTTTGATGTAATTACTCAAGTGGAATTTGGCAAAGAATATGCCGAAAACTGGGAATGGGAGCAAGAGTATACTCCACACTGGTTAGATCCAAGAGTTGGGAATCCCATAGTAAAGCTCGTCGAACTGGTTCGAACGAGCGCGCGCACAATATTGTGTGGGAAGATATAGAGTGCAAAACTAGAGCCGAGTTAAAGTGCGGTCGCACGGGAACTTGTCACTTGTGTTGCCATTCAAAGGTTTGGCTGAATCGTTTCAGGACGTGATGTGTTTTCGACAGGCGAGCGTCCTCGCTATACAATGCCACAACTGTCCGTTTAACGGCTCGGAAACATGGTGGATGTGACTGGCCACCAGTTAACGTCAATTCCCATAAGTTCACACTGGTAGGTCAGCTGACGGCTCTATTCTAGATACGTGCGTTGCACTGGAACTTCTACATCTGCATATACTGCCGTCTCTTCTTTCTATGGGTTCCCGCAAATACGGTTTTCCTTTTACTTTCCACGATCTCACCGTTGGTCTTTGCATTACGTATGCACGAACTCAATATATGGTCATACTTCTCTCGATCGTGCCCTTAAATTATCCTCTAGTTGATCATTCAGGATCCTTAACCTATTATTATCTGTGACATGACTGCAATATATGGCAGACCGATTATGCCCTAACGAACGGGTCCCGATCTCACGACAGCCCAATTATGGTTTCGCAATTCCACCATTGTACAGTTCCAATCATGGAAGCATGAACAAGTTTCTACTGTCGCTGTTACAATTGCCGTAACATGTCCGTAAGATTGCACCTACCTGAGGAGGCCTCCGGGGACTTGCCTCTTATGGTCGAGAAGAATATATATATTTATAGATATATATATATATATATTCCATCTGGTCGATAACCTGGCCGCTATAAATTCCATGGGCCCAACCTGCAGACATTTTGCTCTTCACTTACCTTCTCCTGACCCCATATACTCAGCTTTACCTGAGTTATACTTGTGCCGATCACTGCTGGAAACACTAGTAACCAAGCAGCATAACAGTCAGATCCTCCTCTTCAACCGCTTTTACCAGTAAGACATTCGCATTTTCCGATTCCATTTCCACGGCATGAAAGTTAACCAGTGACAGCGAGGCTTCTGTCACACTGGCTCGCTGGACATTCAGAAAGGTTTGACCACTACTGCGCCTTACCTCGGCCAGCCGTGCGCTATTTTATCTTTTACCTGGCTCCAAATCCTACCATGCCCTACGCGTAAGGGTAGGTGAACAACTAACCCAGTTGCTTACGCACTTTTTTAAGCTTGGCTTACCTTATCACTGTTTGCCTAGGGCGGTAGGAAATCTGTCACCAGAAAAGCCACCAAGGTAACAGCTGATGCGACGGTACAGCACTAGGTAACATTGCCACCTAGGGGAACACCGCGGTCACTCACTTCAAGACTTACAATTGGAGAGAATAATCCAAAATTAAGCAAAGTGATGAACAATTGTATAAAAACACCTGGCAAAAAGCACGCTTTCAGCTTCGTGCCAGCTCCACTGCCAGAAGCAGAGTGGTTAATGCCCCACCAACACAGACTTAAATAGATTTTACGCCCCGAAGTATTTTGTTAAATTTTCCGATGTTTAATTTCATTACTAGCAACAGGCTGCTCTAGATCACTGACATTGTTGATATCTAATCATGGAAATAAAAAGTAGATCCAAAGCGATAAATCGCGATATTTGGCTAAGAAATTCGTGCGTTTATCATGCCTAAATGTGTCCAACGATCCTAAGGTTTTCCTGTATTATGCAGGTAGACCTGGTTCATGCCGTTCTGAGATAACCTTCGTAATCACTTAGAGGCTTACAAAACGCTGAACTCTACATTCACAGCCGTCTAGGTGGTACAATATCCAATGAATATGGTACGCTGAGGCCATCTGACCGTTGGTTAACCGTAGGTTTTCCTAAAGTCTCTTGCATACGTAATCCTTTCTACTGGATCCGTAGCGTTGTCGAGAAACGTTATCGCTTTTTGCCTATGTTTGCTATGTATGCCTGAAAAATGTGCTTTTCGGCTACTTACGTCGTAGCTAGTTACTGCGGGAAGTTCAGCCTAAATAGAGCCTTTATACATAGATACGCCTATTTAAACCATCTAACGTTCGCAGCTTTTTATATTTCCTTTCCTTTTTCTAATTACTGCTTGCAAAGCAAAAAGCTATTTTAGCAAAATCCGGTAAAGGCGTTATTCGTAGAGGGCCGTTTAATCGCAAATAACCCGCAAACTGCTGTTTGTACAACATTGCTTCTATTTTAACTTATTCACCGGTTAGAGCTTGTACTTAGTAGTTTGTTTTCCTACTACTTTTTGCAATATTCTAGCCTTAGAAATAGTTTTTCACTTATCCGTGACTTACGCAGTTTGATTTTGGCGCTGGATATCAAACACAAGCAAGAATATTTGGCTATATCTTTTTAGCCTGTATTTTACTAGTTAATTAGGTCGCCTTTGGATGCCTCTTAAGAGATGCGCGTATTACTTTTATTTGCAGTCCTATAACTTGGTTTTAATCTTCTTTTTCCTTAGAATTCCGCCGTTCTTATTTCTTTCCATGTGCCTATCACTACATGGAACGACAAAGAGTGCCGAAATAGTCCAGAGAATTTATAGTGAAGTTCGTGGTGAATAGGTTCCTGCTTACAACAACAACGTGCACACGTACGGCTCTGCACAACTGTTCACCACTAATAAAGGTAAGGCACACAATGATCGCCTGAAAGAGCCAGATAACTTTCAAGGTAGTCGCGTACAACCCCTTAAGCTGTACACGCAACAAAGCTTATGCATTCGTGCTTGCGAACAGAAACATAAACTCTCACTATTCTCACTCCCATGCACGCGCATGGGATGAATGGAAATATTGATCTGATCCACTGAAGGCCCAGCGTCTAGCTCGTCTCGAAAGATACCTATTTATTTATATGCTCCGTCGCGTTAATACGCATGGTGGATAGAGAAGACGAAGCAGGTGGAACGCTGCGCCGAACGTCACCAACACAAGGAAATCTTTGGCTACCTAAGGGCGATGTTTGGACCGAGGTTGGGGCCGCTAAGGACGCGGCTAGCTGCTTTTTAGGCGCTGCCTGCACAAAGGCTGAAGACCTAACGCAGGACTGGCAAAAGTCTGTTTATCTGTCCTTGCACAAACGTTCAAATGTCGACTGTACCGTGCTGCGTGGGCTGAAACAACAAGAGAGGAAGATTGCCTTGACGGCACACCGACGTTGAATGAGATGCAGTGAGCACTTGTTCAGTTGCGAAACGGCATGGGTGCTGGTACCGACGGGATTCCGCCTGAAGTATTAAACCACAGTAGACCTGCTTTGGTAGATGCACCGCGTCCGTTGGTGCAACGCTTGTGGATGGAGGAGGAAGTGGCACCCAACTTGAGGGATGCGCTTGTGCTACCACTGTACAGTTGCATATGGAGCAAGTAATGTTGCAAGAACTATCCTGCCACCAAGGTGCAAAGTTGTGTGGTTAAAGTGTTTGTCCGAATACTGCTTAACCGCCTCGACTGTCAGGTTGCAGAACCGAACCTGGAGGAGAAGCAATAGGGAGTTCTTTCAGTTCGCAGCACTAGCGATAGGGTGTCCCAAGATCTACAGTGGCGGTAGAAGTGTGAAGAAAAAGACCAACCTTTGTACTCTTTTTTCGTTGATTTCATCAAGGCATTTAACAGATAAATAAATAATTAAATGCTTTATTTTCGTGCAATGCGAGACACGCATGTGTAGGCGTGGTGTTGTTAAAGGTACAACTAAATCTTGGGGAATTTATAAAACATGGTGCAAGTTAGCCATGAACGTTGGAGCTGAGAATTCGTACATGTATGTAGAAGTGTATGTGTCTATCTGTATAGTAGTGCATGCCTTCACCGGAGGTGCAATCTTCAATATTGCCGCAAATCAGCATTGGTGCTGATGTATTGGAAACCACCTCCCGCTATTGCTACCTTGGGAGTGTGATATCGACTGATCAGCAGCTGCAAGTTGAGTTGCGTATTCGCGTGTCGAAGGCGGCAGCGGCATTCGGAAAGCTTGAATACCGAGTGCGGAACAACCATCAGCTTACCACTGGCACAAAGCTGATAGTGTACAAATCCATGGTACTGTCCCTTCTTCTATACAGCAGTGAAACTTGGACGATGTACCGTCGGGATGTGCGATATCTCGAGCGGTTCCAGCAGCAGTGTGGGCGACGAATTTTGCGGATCGGCTGGGGCGCCAGAGTTGCAGACACGGAAGTGTTGCGCCGAAGTGGGATGTATGCAGTGGATGGCATACTTTTACTGCTACACCTGAGATGGCTCGGTCATGTGAGCCGTATGGATTCGGCGCGGATACCGAAACAACTTTTATACGGTCAGCTGAGTATTGGGAAGCGGCATTTGGGGAAACCAAAGGTACGTTACCAGGACATCAATAAAGTGAGCCTCACACGTTCTAATCTGGATTGCAGATCATGGGAATCGAAATCGTTCGATCGTGGTGCATGGCGCGATCTAATCATGAAGGCAGTTGCTGAAGTGTGGGAGAAAGCCCACATGCATGCAGAGAAGAAGAGGCAGTTGCGGAAGCGGCAAGCACGGATGAATTGTACTCCATCGACATCGAGCGCATGGTGCTGTCGAACATGCGGTCGCGAGTGCCTGTGTCAGGCAGGCCTAGTGAGCCATGAGAGAGGTCACTCGGGACCACTACCGAAGCGACGATGGGTCCCGCAGTGAACGTAGGCAGCACCGGCGCAGCGTTTGTAGGCACGCTGAATTCAATTTACTAACCGCACGCTTGCATGCTAAGTCTCTTATTTCAGGTGGTGGGTTTTCGTTATGTTCTAATGCCTTTCTTTCTCATATAAATGTCTAGTGGGCCATGAGCTAGGCCATTTAGGGACACTACAGAAGCGATGACGGGCGCTGCAGAGTATTACGGCGAGACGGCGCAGCGTTTGTAGGCACGCTGAATTCGATTTACCAACCGCGTGCTCGCATGCAAATTCACTTTATTTCAGGTGGTGTGTTCTCAGTTTTGCCTTAATGCTTTTCTTTCTCATATAAATATCTCCCTGTACTCTATTCCATTAACTTGCACACCTCGCTTAAGCCAAATGTATTCGATCTCCGTAGCGTATTTGTGTTCCTGGCATTCCGTGAACTATAATTTCTGACCTCATGCACTTAGCTAGGGTTTGTTTGTAAACAACTTATTACATATGCTATTCAATTAAGGTTTATGGCACCGTTTCCCTATGCATTAATCGAGTATTTCTCTTTTCTCTATCCCATTCTCTCTCAAGTGACTGGCTGTTGTTTGATATCCCCGATGCGGCTGCGCTTGTTGTGCATGTTGACAAGGTGCCTTCCTGTCGATTACCCAGTACCTCGTACATACTGGCTCCAGGAGACAGTTGGTCGTTGCTGGAGAGGACAGGGTAAACGGTCTTTGTGGCCGTGTTAGGATCAAATAGTGGTTCCATGCACTCAGGGTGGAGCGGACTACGGTCCAGCCACCGCCTTGTGTGCGCTTGATTTTCCCAAATACAGCGTGCTTGTGTTTGCCTGTGAAGGAGTGTGGGCCGGCTCCTTTGATGAAACGTGGTTCCCATCCGCATACCTCCCGGTCTTATTCCTTGGGTTTACACTGGATATGGGGTGTGTGGTTGGAGCTGTGGGTGGTGCAGCGCAAGCCATCCATGGTCCCTCTGTAGGCGCAGGCGTCCTGTGGCTTGCCACAGGGACAGGCAAATCCGAAACCGGATGCCGCCAACCATGTGGCTATCGGTTATTCCAGCTTGAATATGTGGCAAAACAATCGCGTTTGATCGCGTGGATAGTATGTAAAGGGTTGGGAGACTTCCGTTGTAGGAGTGTAGATGGTTTGTTTGGTAACCATGGGGCGGTGACTTGAGTTAGAGGCACGTCGCCTCCGTCTGGTTGCAGGGCGGTTAACCAGACATCAGTGGCATGTTATAGGGAGAACACTTGAGAGGCAAAACCCCACACTTCCTAGAGCACTCTCGCTAAACATTTTCTGGAGCAGGGTAGACCCGAACCACCCAGTTGGTGTCAAGGGGGAGTCATGTTTACCTTGTCCACTGAGCAGCTTACGATTGTTGACAAGCCATAAGCGAGCGATTGGACGCCTGACAGGCGGGACCAAGGGTTAGGCAGTTTTAAAGTGAGTCAGGCATGTTGCGGTAATCAGTTGTTTGAAGGCTTATTTGTAGACAGGTCTTGGCTGATCCAGTCCTCGGGATAAGGACATCCAGAACAACTTTTCCAGTGATATTAGATCAGGATGGAGCGAGTGTGCTGGAGATCCGATATGATCCGCTTTCGCCGGTGTAGATTTGTTCGGTCGGACAAACAGGCCAGATGGGATCCATGGTAACGTTCTGTTGATATGTTCAGACCTCGGGGAAGAGAAGAGAAAGAAAAAGGGGAGCAGCGGAGAGTACCAAGGAAACCTGTGACAACATGTAGCGTGAATGTAATAGTTATATATGTTACAACAAGGTATAAGTGATACATGAACAGCAAAGAAAATCTTTACTGTTTTGTGTTCTGCGACCAGCGAAAGTATCTATGCCGGCGAAAGTTGCTTAATGGCTAGGATCAGGAATGTGATGATGAATGAGGACAAGGGGAAGATGGTGGCAAGCGAAATAAAGGAGGAACTAACTAGGAAAGCCGGGAAATGGGATGAATTTATAGGTATTAGTTGCCTTGATATTGCGTTTCATGGTGGTAGGTGTCTATAGAAAGATTATATGAACGACCGGCAAGTTACACATCAAGCTAGTAGTGAGTAAAAGGGAGGCAAACAAAGTTTTGAAACTCAAAGCCAGCAACAGCATTCTAGGAAGGAGCACCAGACAGTAGAAAGGGACATGAGAGGTATCATGTAGCTAAGGAAAGAGCCGCATTTAGAGCTCAATAGCTTCAGAGCAAATCAAGTTAAGAAATACTGGTCATACTGAGTTAATCCAAGGACTGGTTACAGTTAGAAAAAACAAAATGTTTCCACGAAAAAATCTGCTGTAGACCCGGCTTTTAAGCCTTAATGTAATAAACAAGTTAAGGAAACAGCAGAGATGTATGAGGCAATACGGGGCGAACGGTTCAGGCAGACATCAAGCAAGCCAGGTGGGGTGAGAGTGGCAGAAGAGTACCACGGCATTAAAATGGCTTTAGGGTAAAAATGGGGAGCAATAGCAATCAAAGCAGGGGAAGATAAAGTGTCAGTGGAAGTGCCAACAATTAGTTAGTAAACCTCAGTCGCCCAGAAGTTGTAAGTAAACATGCGAGGCCTTTCTGACGAGACTGGATGCGGCAGAAAGAAGAGACTATTCGTCTCAACCGATGTGGGGAAGACAGTTGAAGACGCAAGCAGAGATTCAGGACATAACCTCCGATACAAATTTTAGGAAAATTCTCATAAGGTGGTCAAGGAAAAGAAAGGTGCGATGGATCAATCGTTACTGAGATAATCCCCGGGGTCATGCAAAGGTTCATAGGGTCAGGGTGAGGTGGGCTGAAGAACAGGGTACTCAGGCAGGTTAACATTACCACGCAATGATGGGGCTCGGAAAGATAACGTGAAAGCGCCTAAGCCAAGTTATGGTTAAAAAAGAAATTACCAAAGTTGCATATGCTGGAACCCAGGCTTTTATGCTCTAATGGTTTATGCGAAGTAAGGAAACTGCTCAGACAGGTGAGGCAGTGCTGGACGAACGCATTCTGCTGACAACAAGCAAGCCAGCAGGGGCGAGCGTTGGATACGTGATTTAACCAAACAAACGTATCACCAGATTGTAATGGCCGTATGCGTTACGGCTGAATCTTCGCCGTGAATGCATTTTCCTGTTTGCAAATACTGTCAAACTTAGGCGGAAAACGATTTCTAACTTGTAAGTACGCAATACCAATGCCGTTAGGCTAATCTGAAAATTATTTTGCGTGACCGAAATTCGCCCCAAATATGTCAAATTGTGACGGCTACGCGCACTTATGTTGCTCACTCAAGGCGAGCAAAAGGTCAACTAAGCTGACTGAAATTATGATTTTACTATTGGTTGACCCCTTTAAGCAAAGCACGAAGGAAGTACATATCTGGATGGTGGCCTCCAGTTTCTGATTTGCCTGTCACTGTGGTCAGCCACAAGGCGCCTGCGCCTACAGAGGGACCATGGATGGCTTGCGTTGCACCACACAGCTCCAAACACACCCCATATCCAGTGTAAGCCCGAAGGAATAAGACCGGGATGCATGCGGATGGGAACCACGTTTCATCAAAGGAGCCGGCCCACACTCCTTCACAGGCAAACACAAGCACGCTGTACTTGGGGAGTCAAGTGAACACAAGGCGGTAGTTGGACCGTAGTCCGCTCCATACTGAGTGCATGGAACCACTATTTGATCCTAACACAGCCGCAATGACCGTGCACCCCGTCCCCTCAAGCAACGACTAACTGTCTCCTGGGGCCAGATGGATGAGGTGGTGGGTTATAGACTGGTAGACACCTTGTCGACATGCACATAAAGCGCAGCCACACAGGGGATGCCAAACAACAGCCAATCACTCGAAATGCCGATATCGAATAAAGTAAACGCATATAACGACATAAATACCCGCTAAACGAGCATGTAGAAGAAATTGGTTATATGTGAATCTGTGATAAGTACAAAATGTCTGAGTTATTTAAAAAATACCACGCGATACAATTATGCAAGTTTACCACAATTTGCATTTGCGACGTGTGCAAGTTGGGATAAGATTAGCAAGTACGCAGAAAAAACCAAAAAAAATATAACGAATTTGATTCACATTAGTAAAACCTAGTTTAAGTGTAAGTTGATTTAGGCCAACTGCGGTGAGGAAGCATCATGAATGCTACATCAGCCTAAGCATGGGCATGGGGCTACAGATCTGTAACCTTAAATAACAACAAACCGGAAAATACCAAGTTTCTATTTTCATAGTCAATTTTTGCCTTTGCGGGTGGACAAAAGCACACCCAAATGGGACGTTGGCCGTCCAACTGTGCGGATAATGTGCGTTTCTCTGTAGTGTTGCAGACTACTATTAGATGCAATTAATAATTTTGTATTAATGTAGATCGGATGCTTAAGGGCACTGTTCGCTAGGATAAAAAACAATTCGCTAATATTTTAGCCATGAAATTACCCATGAAGTTCCAGCTACTTCTGTGCTGTTGGTAGCCTCGTGTGTTTTAAGCACTCAAGATCTCTAGGTCGAATGAAAACCTCAAAGTTCCACACTTTTGAATCATCACATTTGCGCGTGATTTTAAACTGCTGTGTGAGTAGCTCATCAGGTTAGTTTGTTGTCTTAGTGTTTACCGAAACACTTTAGTTAATATTAGTTAGTATTTAACTGTCTATACTGCAGTATGAGTGTCGAGTAGCCCAAGCAAATAGACTATTATTCATTTATGCATTAGCACTAATTATTCCAGCTACCAAAATGTAAAAATAAGCAGAAAGCTTCTTCATTAAGGAAAGGAAATTCGTTGCGCTATATGGTTGTGTTCTACATGATAGTGCTAATAGGTTTTCTAGTTTGATTTCCTAACTACTAAAACATTTCTTTTTATATTGTACTTTAAATTCATCAGGGTATCCATTTCTTTAACAAGCACACTTTTATTTTTATATACCAAAAGAGTGGGACTTCTTGCTTAGATTACTCTTATCTATATTATGGGCGTGCGATAATCACACTAAACGCAACTACTTGTTTATTCTATATTGTCTTATTATTTCAGCAGTTTTATGAAAGCGTACAGATACATTATGCATAATTTAATGATACAAGGCATTAAATTAGTTTATCTATAATTATAGCGGCTTATATGCATGTGGCTATGCGCTTTTGTTAGCCCATTTCCATAGGGAATGTACAGGTCGCTTTCAGTCTCCATTGAAAATATCCAACGACGATATTATTAATGACTTGTCAATTAATCTTTTACCTTTAGTTTATAACGCAGAGTGCTTATGCATTACTTTTTATTTGCGTTTCACCTCACACCTTAGCATTCAGTTGATGATATTTTGCTTAATGCTTATTTGGACATGACATTAAATCCATACTTACCGAGAATTACTAGAGATAAATAAATCGCGTGCTTACTATCCAAATAATACAAGTTAGCTATCTGTTTGATGAGGTGCCTCGTTGTTACTGACGTATGTTCCTCATCTGCGGTGGGATAAATTCCTTCTTATCATATCATTTCAAATGGTCTCATAATGTACTTCACGCAAATGCGATGTTAATAAATAACACCTCTACATGGAAATGTAACTCTGTTGCACAAATCCACTTACATGCTAGTCGGAAATGTGTTGATGTTTAAGAAGGCAGTTGTATGCAGCGACTGGTAACGCATATTTGCTGTAGGAAATCGCGTAAAGACGTGCAATGCTGTTTAAAACTTGACTTCTACCGTTTGTAGCGGCGCTGAATACAACTCCAAATAACTCTTTTGCAAGTGCCAGCTAGCGAAGTTACTTTTTATAGACTAAAATTTGCGACCTTTATAAACACTTCAGCATTAGTAACACCAGCTTACAGATCCTTCTAGACAACTTCAGTGTTGAAATTTTTGTAATAACAGACAACTTCATTCTAGTCAAATGTTAGCAATAAACCATTGTACCGTTAACTCGGAGATTGCTTGTTATCCGCGATGCACTAGCAGCAAAAGCCAAGAACCATAAATTTTTTCTGCTAAGATCGCATAAGTAGTTTTTCCTTGGGAACACTTTAACATCCGTTTTATGGATCACTATTCCAAATTAGTTACGGTTGTAAGAGTTTTTCAAAGCAACTGTAAAAGTTCGTGCGACAAGGTAACAATTATTTAATTCTACTCTTCCCTTGCACAACGTTAAAATTAATACATTCTATATCTGCATTTTCCTGATGTTGAAGATTTTGGTACAGAACGCTCATAATTGTCAGCCGGTTGTCAACTCTATTTATTTAAATACCTTTGAAAATCCCAAAATATTTTGGTTTGCTTTAACTAGGCTTGTACCAAACTGTTGTGCATTACCGTTGATTACGCTTTATTCTATGAAATACCTACAGCTCGATGACGGCAGCAATGCTTCTTTTGGCCTACAGCTTTTTGCCTTAAATACTATCCTGTGTGTTTATTACACCGCGCTGATCATTCTAAAAACAACACGTTGAAAATATGTTAAAAGGTTATTCACCAGACGAATAAAATTTATTATATTTGCTGTGCACAGTTAGCTGGAGATAGCACGTTAAGTTTTGTCGTTCAATGTTTCGGCTTTATTCCATCTTTTTCTTAGCACTGTGGCATCAGCCATTTGACTAAAAAACGCAGACGTATGATTTAAAGCTAGAACTACTCATTTTTACTTTTTGGCATACACGAAGAAAAGCAAAAGAAGCTTATATTAAAACATAATGAATATTAATACAGAAGAAAATAATTAAAATGCTTTAAAACAATAATGAATAAATTATTCCCCAACTAAAGTAAACATCATATTTGCGATTTATAGTCTTGGGTTCTCTAGCTTTGGATTGCATATAGCTTTATGTTGTTTGACACTAACTTTAGCGCACCGCACTTGCTTCAAGAAATATGAACTAGTAAGAATAAGGATAACTTCGTCGTTATTTAAACTAACGGTAGAGCAAAACGCAGCATTTTAATTTTATGTCATATATATTGCTAATTCATTTTACCATCCAGCTTTAAAACGAACGATAAACCTTTAGGTTTAGCTTTGTTAAATAGAGTTATAAATGTGCTGCTACTTATCTTATGTCTAATAAACACTGTTACTTTAGAAACGTGATAGAGAATGGCATAAAGTAAGATGCACAGTTAACTTATTGATGACTTTTGTTGCAATCAACATTTTTATACATACTGCATTGGTGTTGCGTTAAGTTTCTGAGCTATAGAACAAAACTTTGCCACATCCTAAGGTTCAGTTACATTATTTCAAAGCGTTATTACCAAGGTGCACTTTATATACACGTCCTATTTTAGGACTTTATGTAAATGTAAGCAGTGTATATTATTTTTGGGTCACGATGTATTTAGTTTTCACACCTTAAGCAACCACAACACAAAAGATAATTTGAAAATGAACTTAAACATTAAAACTTCTGTTTACGTTTTAATCAAACTATGAAAAATGTTAGTTCTGCTTATCGTAAAAAGAGTTCTTACTTTATAGCATGTTGTATACACGCATCTATATTGCCGGGGTGTAGGCCAATTAGAGTTGAGCTACAACCAGTGTTTTGAAGCGCAAAAGCATGGCTGTACACTTGAACTTATATTAAACCTTTTAGTTGCAACGCTTAGTAGGCAAAAGCAGATTTTACTGTGTGTACATACCAAGTTGTTATGATGCCAGAAGTTTAGATAACGTGAATTTCATTGTTTCAAAAAACAGTTTTCATTTGCCTTTGGATTCTAAAGCATAATGGAATTGTTGAACTATTACTTAACAAAATCAAGTGTAATGTTAACAGTAAAAGTAATTGTTTATGCGACATTTGTTATTTACTCATGCGTTTTATCTGGTTTGGTGCTTTCGGTACCGTTACATACTACTTGGCTCATATCAAGAGTTCTGAGATACATAAACGCAATAAGTGAGAGCACAATGGAACTCATTTAACTCCGACCAGTCTAAAACTGTAAAACCTTAATACGAAAGGTTTGCCCAAAACTTGCGCAATAATGCTTGCATGGAAAGCAAAGGGATTAGTAATTGTTGACTTTGTTTGCCAGTTAATCATATAATATCTTTCAGATATTTGTACGTTTTCCCTTGTTGCGCTTGGTTAACCTTTGTTTGCAAAGGTTTAGGCTACTGACTTTAGAAACTTGAAGAAAAAGTATAGTTTATGCTAGTGTTTAAATTGAAATATCATAAGAAGATATAAGCATTGCTTTCTAATATCCTTTGATTATGTTCACTGTTTCGTACTGCACAAAACTGTTCTGCGACACGGTTGAGTTATCCTTATATTATATCTTAGTATATTAGTTTTTGCACGCACATCTTAAAATGTGATATCTGGTTAATAACTAAAGACTAAAGACTAAGCATATTTTTTATTAAAAATATTGTTTTTAATAATGACAAATTACTAAGAG
Source organism: Dicrocoelium dendriticum (assembly GCA_944474145.2). NCBI lineage: Eukaryota > Metazoa > Platyhelminthes > Trematoda > Plagiorchiida > Dicrocoeliidae > Dicrocoelium > Dicrocoelium dendriticum. The sequence goes on along the minus strand of OX104064.1, from coordinate 57,805,208 downwards.
TATTAATAAAATAAAGTAATCCGCTTAGCAAGCTTGTTTAATTTAGATTATCAATTAGACTTTTTAAATGCATGCTAGCTTAGTTCCCTGAAGACTTTTGTAGCGTACCGATGTCTTATAGCTGGATGGCGAGGAATTTTACTGATGGTATCAAGTAGGACTATAAATGGTATACCGTTTGACTAAACGTTTTGTACTATCTCCTTAAAGTAATAACCGATGAGTGAATAAATGTAGACTTAATTTTTAGAAAACAAACAACATCTTTAGCTATAAAGTTAAGGTAGAAACTAGTGATCAAGTGCCATAAATATGCGACTTACATCTGGCTTTAATTGGCAAGTGTAGAAAGCTGCATTGTGAGAGTAAAATGCTTGCAAGTTCTCTCAATGTTATTTATATATATCCGCATGCAAGCAGGTTTTGTATTCCGATGCTTTGTGGAACCATACATGTGGTAACAAAAACATTGTACACAGTGAGCTTGGTGTATTTACCTACACGTGATATTCATTCCCTAAGCAAAAGCGATTATTTGTACACAGAAGTAGTATCATACTTTATACGTCTTAACAAACAATAATAAAAATAAGATACAATAAGTATTTCCAAACACACTTTTGACCTTGGAGCGTCGAAGTAGCCACAAAACTTGCAATGAACATAAATATGTCTACACCGTTTTTAAGATTTCTTATGTGAAAATGCTTGGATGCAGTCAAAAGTAGTGCGGAGGAAAGTAACTTGCGCAAGCACAAGTTAAATCTCGTGGATGAGGCTAAAGCAAGGGTAAATTGAATGCAGGCTTTTAGCTTTTTATATTTTGTTTAGATAAGATTTTGTCAACTTTTGTAAAACGTTGTGAGCCAAGGAAATTTTAGATACTACATAGTAAGGAAAATCTGTAAATAAATTTATTTGGCCCTTGTGCTTAATTGCAATGGTACTAGACTTCACAGATCGGCAGACCTCACAAAAAGGTAGTTCAGTTGGGTTTTATGACTACCAATCTGCGAGAGTAACAAATATCCACAGTACGAGTAAGACACTTGCATTTCCGCAGTTTAGGAGCAATAGTTGTTATAACAATCTGAATAATTAGATTGATGTAGAAACACTTTACTTTAATTCCTTCAAGCACACGGGGCGACAACGGTCATACTAGTTTAGAGTAAAGGAGCGTCTCAGCCTGTTACTTAACTGTTTTACCTTTTGCAGCGGTATACTGCCTTTCTTAATTAAATGGGAAGGATTGTGCGTTATTTCAAAATGGGCCTTATAATAATTTTAAATATGTATAGTCGTGTTTGAAGTAAGGAGGAAGTTCTAATTAGGTAGTCGGATAGTTGTTAGGCTTTGCGACTTGGTTGAGTATATGTTTAGAGAAACTGATATAGTTGCAATACATGCTTTCTAAGTGCCAAACTAAATCAGAGGTTGAGATAACGTTGCCGGCTTGAGTGATAGAGCCGTCCGGGATGTGAAATCTGTACTCAAATGTCTGGGATCTTTTTGCGCATAAGTACACTAACAAATGTGTAAAGTATATATTCAATTTATAAAGGTATATGCGTATGCTACCCCGGCGTACTTATAGTTGGTCTGGTTAAAATTAATTAACTAAATTGACGTTGCCTTCAAACAGAACTGAGCGTCCTTTTTTGATAACTTTGCATTTGTTGTCCATGTAGAGCAGGAAAATTGGTCATGCTGATAAACTTTTGTGGAAGACGCCGTTGATTATTCTAATTGATGTGGAGTATCGCTGATCGATTCTGCCTTCCTTGGTTTAATTATGGCGTTATGGATCAAACTACCTTAGCAGTGGGTTCCCAATGCCATATTACTCCAGCATAGACAACAGTTGTTTGTGTGGCACGCGGGAGAACTCCTTCGCATATTGATGAACAGTATGATCGTCACTACTCTGTCAACTTTGTCTTAACATAATGGAAGAATAGTCGCTGGCAGATAACGCAGGAATGTCTTGTAAAAATGCCATGTTGTGATAAGTTGACCAAGTCCAGTTATGTAACAGATTGAACAACAATCTTCTTGGCCATGTTTTCTAGGGAATTAGAAGCAGCGGAGGGGTGAATTATCAGGCGGTAGTCTGCCTTTTTAAAGCAGATCACCTTTGTATATAGGCATTTTGATGAGTTGCTTTTACTAATATGGGAAGTAACCAGTAGTTAGCAATGGGATGAAGATTGTAACTAACAACCGAAAGCTATTTTCTTCACTGAGTCTTAAGACAGTGTGGTTGACTCCAACGTGACCCAGACTGGTTGAAAGTTTTACGGGTGCGTTGGCATTTCGCTTCCCTGTCAACGTCACAGAAATACTTTTGAGTGGTCGTTTTGTTAGAGTTGATTGACTCGCATATCCAGTAGATGTTGCAGCTTAATATACTACCTTCTGACGTTAAGGTTTCGATTTCCGGAAAAGGCCTAGGCCTCTACTGTAATTAGCTGCGTCACGGTATGTAAGCTCACAGGGTTTCTAAGTGCATGTATGTCTTCTTTGATTTTAAATGTTTGGTTGGTACGTTGAAGCGTTAGTATTGCCTTATGTATCTGTAACAATATCGTGAAGCTGTTTTTCTTGCGACATAATGTTTTTTGTTAGTTTGGTTGCAGTCTTGTTGAGAAACAAGTGATGACCATTATGTTTGTAGGTATTGCTACACGTGAAGTGCCAGTATGTCTGCACATGGGACAATATTGTTGTAGAATGCATTTGCAGCTACAAAAGGATTGTAAACTCAGAATGGTGCATTGGAAAAGCGGTTTCTAACCGGTAAAATGCACAGGCATAGCATGTTCCGAAAGTCGCTAATAGAGAAATTTAACGTTACTTGAAGGATGTTTGTGAGTAGCGTAAGGTTCGCAGAAAATAGAAGTCACGATTAAACTCCACACAATAATCTACCTCGACGGGGATTCGAACCCCGGTCCCACGAATTTCCGGTCCGCTGCTCCACCACTGAGCTACCGAGGGCTGACGATTAGGTGCGCAATTTAATACATGACATCTGCATGGTGCGCGACGTACTGCCAAGGAGCTCACAGTATCAGTCTGGTGTTCACATTCAACAAATAAATAAGTTCAGCAAATACAATGCGCATTGGTGAATAGATAACATATCTGCAGAGGAACAATAGGGTTGTGGTGTAATATAATAAGATGCAAAATGAGTAAACAAATACTTATGTTTAACGCTAATGGAAAATAACAACCAGGTTGCTCACCCGTCCGCACAGGTGTACGCCATTCATTGTGGGTCATAATTTCTATAAACCTAATTGGCCTGAATATGTCCTAAGTGGCTGTACATGTAACAATATGTAAGGAGCACAATGCGATATCCAATTACTTTTTGAAAATAGCTAATGTAAGGGCACAAACAACTGAGTTTGAAAGGGCACCCCAAGGTTAGCAGGCCCAGAGAGCTAAATCAGTTCTTTGACAACTTAGACGATTATATTGTTGAATTGCATTCAGGCTATTGCATATGAGTTAAGTGTACAGGTTGCGTTTCAATAGGCGGCTTCCTACGTAATTGGGGTCGCTGATCATTTGATATACTCATATCAGGTCTCCACGTAGCCGCCTGTAGCGTCTACTGAACCCACTGATTGTCTTCAGTCGCTGCTGGTAAGAAGGATAGCGCAAGACCTTGACATGTTTTTACTCGATGCTTTGATGTAACGAGCACTACAAGTTCACGTTTTAGCCAACGATGCCAAGCCTGGGTGGCATATTCGAGGTGGGGACGCACGTAGGCATTGAGGATCGGAGGGAAGTTGGATGAATCCAGAATTCTAACTGCTCTGCGCAAGAGTCCAACATGACTTTTACCTACCTCTGATGCAGACTCCGGCTGCCTGGGACAACCGGCACCTACCTGCACCAGCACACCGAAGTCACCTTCTTGTGTTGTGGGCTTCAGATAGTACCCTCCAAGAATATAGGTGTAAGTGTGCTGATGGCGGATGTGGAAAACTCGGCACTTGTACACATTCAATAACAGTGCGTTCCTCAACGAACATCGCCACACCATATCGAAGTCGCACTGGAGGATTTGGTGGTGTGCATTCCCTTGATCGCCCGCCACAACTTAATGTCGTCCGCGAAGGGTAAATATTTTCAGTGGACAGCACTCGCTAGGCCGTTAATAAAAACTAAGGGCAGGCGAGGCCCAAATGCTGAACACTGCAGTACGCCGTACTTCACTCAAATCCAGTCGGACAGTGAGTTTCTAACTCTAAACTCCAGTTGCCCTTAACGGAGGAGGTCGCCGATCCATACCAATACTGGATCTTCGATGCCGTAGTTCAGAAATCGGTGCAGCAGGATTCGACGATCCAAGTGTAAAATCCATGTGGATAACATCGGTTCCTGTCCTCTGGTCGACTGTATCGGTCCAATTGTCAAGTGCTGTCAGCAGAATTGTGGTACACGTGAGATGATAGCGAGACCCGTGCTGCTACAGCGCAGTGAGGCTATAGATTTACAGGTAACCCGTGAGTGCGTCTGTGATGATCGCTTCCATGGATTCGGCGAGGACAGGAAGAATCGTTATGGAGCTGTAATTGATGGGATCCAAACGACTGCTCCTCTTGTGAATAAAACTTGTAATACCGCGCTTCTTGTTTGGAGGAACGTTCTTCTCGTCTAAACAAAGTTGAAGGTATCCAGCAAGTGGTTTTGCTGTGTTCCTCGATGCTGTCTTCAAAGCTTTAGGTTGAATGTTATCCGCACCAGGAGAGTTGTGTTTGTGCAAGGATTGTGGTTTTTCAACACCGTTTGAGCAGAGGACGTGACGCTGGATAAAAAGCCTGGTGTGGTGGGTAAAGTAGGAATATTGTTTGTTCATTGTATCCCTTGGAAAGTAGGTGAATACTGGGCTCATAATGCGTAGGCCGCCTCACTCGCTGTGCATGTATACCCACCAACCGTAATGAGTGGTATGATTTCGCGCTGCACCTGAGGAATTCAACTATTATGTTTGTAAAGAAGCTTTTGGCTCGAAAATACTCGTTCTGCTAGCTCCTGTTTTGGTGTATCCTTGGCCTCACAACGCAACGGTACAGAGTATTTGCTTTAAACTACGTACGCTGTCCATTTTTCAGAGACAGGGTTGTTTTGGCAAACGTGCCATGTCCGAGCTCTTAGGGTCAGTGATTTTGTCTTTGGCTTCTCAGAAACTACTTTGGTTAAAGAAGAGGAATGAAGACTTCTGACTACTAGTGCTTTTACAATCAGGGACGTGAAAACTTTTACGGATGTTCACCACGCTATTTCTGGAGTGCATTCAGTCCTGAATGTCCAACTAGCGTTTTTAACGAATGCGGACAATAGATGATAATGCACAATAGATTGCATCTTTTCGAGCTCTTCATCGAAGTACTCGGCGTAGCGAATGCAACCGACCCAAAAGACTGTAAGAATTTACCAATCCGTCATGAGCTCTACGCTGGTGAATACTAGCTCTAACATTGATGGTTTATTCGCTGTTATTAATCTGGTGCGCGCCTTGACATGATTGTATAGAGTTGTGCTTGTGATCAGCTCTTGTAAATGGGTATTGAACTGTTTCCCTCGGTTGCTGGCTTTTCCAAATCATGGCTGTTGGAATCGTCGATAATGCGGATTTGGATGTATTTCCGATTTATCACAACAAGAAAGGCCGATATTAATTTGTGGTCTATTGCCGGAGTTCATTTGCATGGTTGGTCAACTACGGACACAAGACATGTGTCGTCGTACTTCAACCACAGTTTAGGAGAAGTGATCATTGACGCCCATTTTGGGATCAGCCGTGATTTTACAGCGAAGGTGTGTTTTGCAATAACTGATCAATCCACCTCCTATACCGGTTCGGTCATTCTGGAGGTTGACACACAAGGTAGAGCGACCTCAATGTCCGTAATCACAGACTATAGCCACCTTTTGGTGATCATTATGAAGTCTCGAGGCTCTGCAGTTTTACGATGACGGAGTTCGAGCGACTTGCTACCAATGCCTTGTGCATTATTGTACCAGAATGATAGTTGTTCGGGAACCAAAAGCGAGTTAGCCTATGTTGAAATAAGCTTGGACATTGTGGCATTGGCTCCAATGGTGAAACAGTTCGAACACCGACTTGACACCCTTGACCTACAATTCTTAACTTTCCCCTTCACATCTTTCTTATTCGCCTTATTGCATTATTAAATCTATTACCTTTTGTTTCTGAACGCTCTTCTTACTTTCCCATTTCTGTTTCTTATTTCACGGTGCCCGGTGAGGCGGGGACTGTCAATGTAGATCGCGTGGGTATTAATTGCTTGAGCAGGGTGTGATTCTAGATTCCAGTCATCGCGGACGAATAATACCTCGGATCAACAACGCGCCACGGAAGGAAGATGCACCGGAAGTTATCCTACTGTTTCAGTTCCAATGGAACTTGAACTTGAATATTTCTCCAAGTTTCATGTGAATGGCGAAGTAAAATCATCGTGTGAAAACATTAAACAAGTGAGGATTGCCCACTTTCTGTCTATCGTTCCAGATACTCTTCATATTTACATAAAACTTGCACTTGGAAATCCTTAAGGTTAGTTAAGTACTACAGTTCATAACGGAGCTATTTCGAGAAAACCGCCTATTAGATAAACCAAATAAAATGTTTGGTAGCATTTGACCGTAACCACTCCGTAATATTTGTACAAACTCTTCTACCCCAGTGAAGCTATAAATAATTTTGGGCCACTTAACTTTTGATACCCTCATGTACCAACAGTGTTAATCACATTTCGTAGAGCAAAATGACTAGCCACTTATCTTTGGCTTATTTTACCGCAGCCCATTACGTTATTTAATTCCAATTCTGGTTGTTGAACGACTCATCCCAGCAGTGACCTACTCGCCATCGATCCACACGATTATAGAGCAGTTAAACATAGAAACATTTCACACTTTGTCAAACGTAACCAATAAAATAATTGTTGAATTTCGTGCAGCGTATGTCAATGCCGCCAATTTATTGGCATATTTTTTGAGAGTCAAAACCGTTAATGCCATTGTCAAATTGTTACGCAATATCGTTATTAAGACAGCGCATATAAATAACAGTAAAATCGAGCAAGTTTATTAAAGGGTAAGTCACTGAAGGTAGCCCATTGAAAACGTAAGGAAATGCTACCACTTATAATGCGAATAAAAAGCACACACCCACTAAATTTTAACGAACCGCAACAGAACTCATACTGTTGTAGTCCGTTTTTATTTAATTTCATGAATTGATATGTGTAAAACGATGAATAATTTCGAGCTGTTAATGTAGACATACCTTTTTGCGCAACTGCATTGTTTACAAGCGCTCATCTGCTGCCATTTAAAGCAAATCGCCTTATTTCATTTACACTTATTTTCGCGTCACGAAACTCCATAAATATATCATTAATGCTGAGTTTTCCTTTATTTAAATACATTAAATGTCATTTAAACCCTAACTTACACTAAATAGTTTCACCGTCAAATGTGTAATGATGCATAAGTGAAACACAGTTTTAGCTAAGTATGGCAAATTTAGGCACATGTGAATTTGGAGAAAATATTACCGTAGCAATGCAAATAAGAGCTAGGGAACGAGCACGATCTGGATAATTAGTCATCATGATTACGCATCAGGTCATGGTTTTAACAGTGAAATAGCAAATGGAAAGGTGATGCAAATTCATTAGTTTGTTCAATTCGTACGGTTGTATGCTCCCTCCGGTAAGCAGAAAATAATATTGCGCCTGAAAATTTTCCACTATCTGTCGTGATAGACCGCAACCAGTTGGGAAAAAAGACCCAAGTAGCTCACTTCTTACAGAAAATGCTGCGGATTGCACTTAAACAAACACAGCTTCCATCCCCAGAGTGCAGAAATCCGTTAGTATGTGCACCTAGCACGTTGGGGTTAGATAAAGTGGAAGGCATTGAACAGATTATCAAGTATAATAGGACGAATCCGTTATCCTCCCAATAAATGTCGTAGTACACACAGCTCGCATGTAGCTCACTAGCCCTTTATGCATTAAATTCGCAGAATTACCAAAGTATATCGGTGATGGTTAGTAGCTAAGACATTCTGAACCTCTTCTGAAGTAAGCATTGCTGATTTAGGCCAATGGTACCACAAATAAAAAGAAAAATGTAAACTGCTGCTGGTTGATAATATCCCACCCTAGGATTGGAGTAGCTATCTTTAGTTGAAGCGTATAAGCATCCATGTGTGGAGTTCCGAGTTGAAGCAGAAAGTAGCTCATACTCATCTACCCCAAGAAACAGTCCCAGCGATCGAACTGACAGCAGAACACTGTAAGGTTGAATACGATCCCATTTAAGAAGGTCATTTAAACATCATTCACGCAACATCATCATCATCATCATCAACACGTTAGCTGGAGGTGGAAAACACCTCAGCTATTGTGCCGCAGTACAAAAGACAAGAAAAGAAAAATACAAACAGTGGCAAGCCCGCTGAGTCCTCAGTAACGGATGGACATCGTTCCGGAGAGCTAACAGCTGGTTGCCGTAAAAGAGTCATATTATGCTTAACAAGTGAAATCGTGATTGGACGAGGATAATAAACAGGAGGGGGATGGACAAAGGAACTCACAACACAAACGCCACTGGTGCTGGCTCCGAGCCATATCAGCAGGTGTGTCCAACCAAATGCGTTCACCGTCCTTAGGACCCAAGCCAGGCAGTCGGGATGCACCAACCGACGCCAACTTCGAAGTGAGGTTTTTCATTTCTCTCGACCAAGTCATCACTTGGCCTCCCCTCCTCCTCTTCCAACCGCACCCACAACGCGCAAACAATGCACGTCGCCGGAGTCGGTGTGCTGGCATGCAAAAGTTTCATTGTATTGCGTGGGCAGAATACTGTCAGGTTGCCCAGGCCTAGACAGGAGAAAGATTAGGGTTCTCAAGCAAAGCCTTTGGTTCAAAAACCTTACCGCAAGGCAGCGGCTTTTGGCACTGGACTACTGAGCCCGTTTTATGAAATGAGGAGCCACCCCCATTTCAACCCCAACCTGGATGACCAGGAGGCTGAGTTTGTCTGGCCTATAACCATTGACCAATCTGGTATGAGTGGCTCTGAAGGTGCAAAGAAAGCACCACCCAGCATAGCTCAATGGATCTCTGAGGCACGCAAACCATCACCCCACGGTAAGGTCCAGCCTCATTGCGATGGCATTCACGCAGCGGCTGCTTGCCAATTCGGGACAAAATTGTTGGTAGTTTAAAAGATGTTTATTAATCGTCATAAACTTCAGCTTTATCAACACAAAACTGGTGGGTTAATATTTCCTTGGTCTTCGAACGTATGCATCAGTGCGCTATGGAAAGTTCGACAACATTACCCTGGGTTTCGCGTTCTAGTAAGCAATTAGACTTTAGATCTTCATGAAGATGTTTGGTACGACTGTTTCCGTATGACTTACATAGATACAACGTGCGTTTTACAGAGATGTGCGCCCGAAAATTCGATACTCAAAGAAGCAAGTTTATCAAAACTTACGGGTTGTTGTACAGGTGCTAGCGCTATGTATTTGCCAACGTTTCACAAATGAAAACTAAGACCAATAATTGCTCCTATTATATTATTAATTGTTACCAATGCATGACTGAGGGTCATCACACATTTGAAGCATCAGAAGGTTAAGACGACAGAGCCTTGTTACGAAGTTGCTGACGAGTAGAAGGTAGCTACGCTGTGGCTATCTCAAATGAATTATATTCAAGTTGATGTTACAGCCAGTATTTATCCAAAAGATTTATACCGATACCGATCCCATGTCATAGGAGTAAGGAAACGAATGATTTGGTATGGGTGTTTTCTTCAAAGCATCTTAATCACTATCTTTTGTCTGGGCAGATTACCTCGGCTTGCTCGTTGTCCGGGACATGTTCAACAGTTGATAAGGAGTGATCGATTATCATTTCGACGACTCCCAGAAATCGAGGTAGATTGTCAGTAATCTGCTGTTAGTCCTAAAATCGGATCATAACGCAACGTTGTCAACCTGCCACTTGACTCACGAAATAGAACAGCGGTTCCTGTCCTATTGTTTTGGCCCAATGTATTCAGCGCTGTACATGAGCAATATAATTGATCTAACAGTAGCATGACTAGGTGTGTTGAGCGCATTGTGTAGGCGAATAATCATGTGTAATAACAGTCTTGAAATGGATTATCCCACTTTTGTGAAAATTCAAAACACCCACTGGCTTTTCATTAGATTGTAGATGCACCGCACTTTTTCATAGCCACTATGAATGGCCTGCTTTTTAAAACTGTGCCGCAGGAAATAAACCTTATTTTGGCTAACTTAACGTACTGTGGTTGCATCACGCCAGTATAGATGTTGAACACACTTTGATATCATCTCTCAGAAACAGTGGCAGAGGCCACCTAACAGCATTTTGATTTCATGAACTGCCTTTAATGCTCTGATCTCCGGTGCAACTCATACAAAAGCAGTTTTTGCACAGCAACGATCCATGTCGGTTCATAATTATGACTAAGGGCATGTGTGTGCTGAGGGTCGCCTGAGGAACTAGTCGGTAATCAATGACACGTAAGCTACGTGTCAAATACAGGACAATATAGAAGTTGGAGGCGACTGAACCCATCGTGCATTGTGCAGGCTAGGAAAAATAGGAAGAGCAACAACCAGAGTGAGAAACGGTGTAGCAAGATACTCACCAAAACGACTTGTGTCAACGGATGTGCCGTCAGTAAAACAAGTGGACACTTTGATTGTTGAAGAAACCGTAACATGCAATGTTGCAAAATAATGAAAGAGCGTGTTTTTCGGGACACCAGACATAAAGGAAGTGATAAAAATGGAATTGTCATTCTTTTTCCACTTTTTTCATTTCAAACGTGACCAATTTATGGGCTGTGGGTTGATGCACCTTTAATATTAACCAACATTTTCAGTTTATATCGGACGCAAGTGTGACATACAAATAAATCGATAGACTAGCCGGACTTGCAAACAGCTTACCAAGGTCAAGTACTACTTGAATGAATAAACTATAGGGTTGAAAGAAAAGGTAGCAGCGATAGGTTTTATTGTACGTGTCTTGAAATCACAATTTTAACCTCTCATAACATCTGCTAGCTGGAATGCTGCGGTTTAGCAAGTGACGGCATACGAGATTAGGGCCACACAATATTTGGTAGACTAATGTGAGATCGCCGCGCAGCCTTCGGTTTCAGTGGCCGCTACCGAAGGCTGCGCGGCCATCTCATATTAGCTTACCAAATATTGAGTGAGCATAATCACGTTTGCTGTCACTTGCTGAAACAGTCATAACACCAATCTCAGAGGTAATCCTCTGTAATCGAGGGCACAGTATAGCCGCCTGGAATGCCGGCGGAATTGTTTTTCTTTCCGGGTTTGCCAACCCCGGAAGTCTCTCCCAAACTTATTTGTTTCTTCCTCCACTTTGGATATTTTCACAAAACACTTGGAACTTGCCCTTGGCCCCAACACTTCGTCACCTTAACTGTACTACTTGGGAATACATTACTTATCCCTTCAAACCGGACTAATATGTCGCGTAAACCTGAAGAGGCGGTACAGAAGTGAGTATTCTGGTTTTCACTTTTCTCACGGATTACATCAACTATAACTATCTCCATGTAGCCTCGTCGTTCGCACTCAATTGCCATTTAAAATACTATTATTCAGCAGCGTATCTTCTAGATAAATGCTTAGACAGACTACTCACATATCATTTAATGTTGTAGTTTTACCACTACCAACGGTGAAACTTGTCAAGCAACTGCTGTTTTATTCAGCATAAATCGTTGTTCATTGTTCATGTTTATCTCCAGAACACTAAACCCAGTGACTGAATTTGTATTTGTTCTCCCTCGTTAAATAAAGACAGCAAGAGTTAGACCTGAACTAATCACTTATGGGATGCCTACACAAGTACTTAACCCCAAGCCTCCAAGTCTCTGTGGGCAATACTTATTATCACAGTTACTGACTCAGCAAGGGCATTTTGCAAGCATTCGTGATGTGAATTGCTTACGACACAATGGCAAGCAGGACCCTGATTAGTTTTGATGTAAACTTTAAGTAACACCTAAATTTCATCGACTTCAACTTTCACTCAAAAGGGAATAGGGGACAGATTAAAGTTGCAAAATGCAATCTAATCAAACCATGAATGCACCAAAAATACTCCTATATTTTACCCTGCTTAAAATCTTCGAATGCGGTAGGACTTGAACGATAATCGGAATAAAGATGGCTTGTACTTGGGATTGCTACTCTTTGGTATAAAGCAAGCGTCTGTGTTGTTCTGTTTAGCACGATAAGCGTAATAACATTTCACTTGGTTACTGTTGGATCTGTCCAGTTTTACAAAGTACTCCTGAGATACTTGTTAAGGAATATTATTTTCACAAATCAGCCGTAGCAGAGCCACAGTTGTTATGGTGAGAATCCGTGGGGTGGCTTTTCTCTAGAGAACGCTACCATGCCCCTATTAGACAGCCTGACAGAAAGTTGGAAGTTTTGCTACTCAACAATCCCAGTTGCTGCACCAGAGCTTGCTCTGAAATGCGTCAGGTGTATGGTAGGTTGAAAAACCCCATTCGCCTAGGCCTAAGTTGATTTATGATGTAAGTCCCATGCAATTATTATTTGCTCTGGGCTATCTTTTTCCCTCAAGTCGCAAGCAGTCTACGTGTGCACCATCTTAAAAAAGCGTGGTAAGATGCGACTTTGTATGCAGATTTGATAGCTGACAGTTGTGTTTCATGGTAAAGTGATAAAGGATAATGTGGGTTGTACAACAAACAGTGGAACGAAGAACAATATGCCTTACTATTTGAAAGCACGCAACTCATTATTTTGTGTATTCGTGCAAGTACACATTAGGCAAAGATGGAAGTTAATTTTAAAAGTTTATATAATGGAACAAGTTAGAGTTTTGATAGTTTAAAGTCAAGCAAGTTCTGCTTACGCTGTAAGCATTTTTCCTCTAGCATTGAGGGAAAACATGTTACTACGGGTTAGAGTCACCAGATTCACGTTTGATGCACCTGGAAGTGGAGTAAGCGGAAATCTAATTTCTTTTAAAGTGCTAGTACTTGTTAAGTGGAATTGAGTTCGAGCACTGCCCTCATCTTTTACCATCGTTCCGCAGTCAGAGTTTACGCACGTTTCACCGTTATTATGCGCACAGGAAAGTAAAGGAATGTTTATATGCGCGATGCACTCGTAGTCATGTGGTCTGTCTTACCTCAGCCCTGTTGAAGAACCAGCTACTGCTGTAAAATATTCATGGGCGGTTCCGGTTTATAAGAGATGTGATACGTTATTTTCAGAACATTTTGTACTTGATGGAATCATCTTATACTGATATACGTCAGTAAAACACGAATAGGTGGATAGATTAAACTGATGGTTTTATAGCGGTTGTATGCTGTAAATAGTATCCTAACCACAAACCCAGCAGCACAATAATTTACTGTCACCAAACTGAGAGTTGAAAAGTCATCAGGTTTTCCATTCTTGAGTGCAGTGAGATAGAATAAACTTAAAAATAGGATCATACAAAATTCCATTTTACGTGAACCGTATGCTAACCAGAACTTTATGAGTTATTCTTACCGCCATATTTAGTGCCGTCACAGAGCCCAGCTGAAGTACTAGACCTTTAACATTGATCAAAAGATAAATGACCCACAACATCTTACAGGCGACAGAAAAACGACATTTCACTGATAAATGAGAGTTGCATGATAACCTTAACGGATTTAACTTAGATAGCTTACTGAATGGTTTGATTTTTGTCTGTTGAAAACACGACAGCAGTCACTCTTCACTGTTTATCAGACAAACGCAGCGGATGTTGCTCACGTATACAACTGTTGCAGCTTACCATATATTGCTCTTACACGTGTGTATGGAAACTGCGCACTTTTACCCTGCAAAGTCACAGTTTATTTGAAATCATGCGGGTCACATTTTTAAGATATTATGTAGGTTGTGCAAATTGTTACGTATTTTCAGTTAAGTCGGTACTCATTTTTCGACATTTGGAAAAAGGGGATAAGCGTTTATGACAAGAAAAATAGCATAGGCTTAACATGTCCTGAAAGTTGCTAATAGAGAAAATTCACATTCAATAAATAAATAAAGCAAATACAATGCGCCTCGGTGAATAGATAGCGTATTTGCATACCAATAATAGGGTTGTGGTGTAATATAATAAGATGCAAAATGAGTAAACAAATACTTATGTTTAACGCTAATGGAAAATAACAACCAGGTTGCTCACCCGTCCGCACAGATGTATGCCATTCATTGTGGGTCATAATTTCTATAAACCTAATTGGCCTGAATATGTCCTAAGTAGCTGTACATGTAACAATATGTAAGGAGCACAATGCGATATCCAATTGCTTTTTGAAAATAGCTAATGTAAGGGCACAAACAACTGAGTTTGAAAGGGCACCCCAAGGTTAGCAGGCCCAGAGAGCTAAATATGTTATTTAACAATGTAGACGATTATATTGTTGAATTGCATTCAAGCTATTGCATATGAGTTAAGTGTACAGGTTGCGTTTCAATAGGCCGTTTCCTACGTAATTGGGATCGCTGATCATTTGATATACTCATATCAGGTCTCCACGTAGCCGCCTGTAGCGTCTACTGAACCCACTGATTGTCTTCAGTCGTTGCTGGTAAGCAGGATAGCGCAAGACCTTGACATGTTTTTACTCGATGCTTTGATGTAACGAGCACTACAAGTTCACGTTTTAGCCAACGATGCCAAGCCTGGGTGGCATATTCGAGGTGGGGACGCACGTAGGCATTGAGGATCGGAGGGAAGTTGGATGAATCCAGAATTCTAACTGCCCTGCGCAAGAGTCCAACATGACTTTTACCTACCTCTGATGCAGACTCCGGCTGCCTGGGACAATCGGCACCTTCCTGAACCAGCACACCGAGGTCACCTACTTGTGTTGTGGGCTTCAGATAGTACCCTCCAAGAATATAGGTGTAAGTGTGCTGATGGCGGATGTGGAAAACTCGGCACTTGTACATATTCAATAACAGTGCGTTCCTCAACGAACATTGCCATACCATATCGAAGTCGCACTGGAGGATTTGGTGGTGTGCATTCCCTTGATCGCCCGCCACAACTTAATGTCGTCCGCGAAGGGTAAATATTTTCAGTGGACAGCACTCGCTAGGCCGTTAATAAAAACTAAGGGCAGGCGAGGCCCAAATGCTGAACACTGCAGTACGCCGTACTTCACTCAAATCCAGTCGGACAGTGAGTTTCTAACTCTAAACTCCAGTTGCCCTTAACGGAGGTGGTCGCCGATCCATACCCATACTGGATCTTCGATGCCGTAGTTCAGAAATCGGTGCAGCAGTATTCGACGATTCAAGCGACTGAAGTTTTCCGTGAAATCCATGTGGATAACATCGGTTCCTGTCCTCTCGTCGACTGTATCGGTCCAATTGTCAAGTGCTGTCAGCAGAATTGTGGTACACGTGAGATGATAGCGAGACCCGTGCTGCTACAGCGCAGTGAGGCTATAGATTTACAGGTAACCCGTGAGTGCGTCTGTGATGATCGCTTCCATGGATTCGGCGAGGACAGGAAGAATCGTTATGGAGCTGTAATTGATGGGATCCAAACGACTGCTCCTCTTGTGAATAAAACTTGTAATACCGCGCTTCTTGTTTGGAGGAACGTTCTTCTCGTCTAAACAAAGTTGAAGGTATTCAGCAAGTGGTTTTGCTGTGTTCCTCGATGCTGTCTTCAAAGCTTTAGGTTGAATGTTATCTGCACCAGGAGAGTTGTGTTTGTGCAAGGATTGTGGTTTTTCAACACCGTTTGAGCAGAGAACGTGACGCTGGATAAAAAGCCTGGTGTGGTGGGTGAAGTAAGAATAGTGTTTGTTCATTGTATCCCTTGGAAAATAGGGGAATTCTGAGCCAGTGATGTGTAGACCGCCTCACTCGCTGAGCATGTATACCCACCAACCGTAATGAATGGTGGGAATTCGCGCTGCACCTGAGGAATTCTACTATTATGTTTGTAAAGAAGCTTTTGGCTCGAAAATACTCGTTCTGCTAGCTCCTGTTTTGGTGTATCCTTGGCCTCACAACGCAACGGTACAGAGTATTTGCTTTGAACTACGTACGCTTTCCAATTTTCGGAGACGGGGTTGTTTTGGCAAACGTGCCATGTCCGATCTCTTAGGGTCAGTGATTTTGTCTTTGGCTTCTCAGAAACGACTTTGTTAAAGAAGAGGAATGAAGACTTCTGACGCTAGTGCTTTTACAATCAGGGACGTGAAAACTTTTACGGATGTTCACCACGCTATTTCTGGAGTGCATTCAGTCCTGAATGTCCAACTAGCGTTTTCAACGAATGCGGACAATAGATGATAGTGCACAATAGATTGCATCTTTTCGAGCTCTTCATCGAAGTACTCGGCGTAGCGAATGCAACCGACCCAAAAGACTGTAAGAATTTACCAATCCGTCATGAGCTCTACGCTGGTGAATACTAGCTCTAACATTGATGGTTTATTCGCTGTTATTAATCTGGTGCGCGCCTTGACATGATTGTATAGAGTTGTGCTTGTGATCAGCTCTTGTAAATGGGTATTGAACTGTTTCCCTCGGTTGCTGGCTTTTCCAAATCATGGCTGTTGGAATCGTCGATAATGCGGATTTGGATGTATTTCCGATTTATCACAACAAGAAAGGCCGATATTAATTTGTGGTCTATTGCCGGAGTTCATTTGCATGGTTGGTCAACTACGGACGCAGGACATGTGTCGTCGTACTTCAACCACAGTTTACGAGAAGTGATCATTGACGCCCATTTTGGGATCAGCCGTGATTTTACAGCGAAGGTGTGTTTTGCAATAACTGATCAATCCACCTCCCATACCCGTTCGTTCATTCTGAAGGTTGACACACAAGGTAGAGCGACCTCAATGTCCGTAATCACAGACTTTAGCCACCTTTTGGTGATCATTATGAAGTCTCGAGGCTCTGCAGTTTTACGATGACGGAGTTCGAGCGACTTGCTACCAATGCCTTGCGCATTATTGTACCAGAATGATAGTTGTTCGGGAACCAAAAGCGAGTTAGCCTATGTTGAAATAAGCTTGGTGATTGTGCCGATTTTTGAAGGTCAACCACTAGCCGTATTTCGAGGAATAGTATGCTTTTGAAATTCAGTTGTGCTATATGACTGCTGCGGCAGTCCGGGTTCCGATGGTACCCCGTATTTAGTCGTATTCCGTCGGTTGCTGATGCACACGTTATATCGGTTGTTTGCCAGAGCTATATAAGGAAAAGATGCACCGAATTTTTCGTCCTCAATGAGTCATCAGCCACCCATATCCGTGTACCCGCTGCCATAAACCGAATTGTTGCAGGCAGTCTCTTGTATAATTTGTTAGTTTTCAAAATAAGTGGTATTATTACCTCAGACTGAAGCAGCACCTGCATCATCCTGGGACCGTTCCCCTAGTAGTTGGGTGAAACCGGGGTTTCGTATCAGCTGCTTATCAACGATATCGGCGAGGGAGAGTTCCTGGCGGATGTAACTACTTTGCTTCTGGTCGTGTGCTTCCGCTTCCTCGAATTACGGATTTTGAAGCTCAATATCTCCGCAAACAATAACCGCTTGATTTTCGTTGGACTTTCAAACTCCCTCACGGTTGCTATGCTCTTTTGGACCTTCTTTCCAAGTGATGTCCGGCAGTATGCGCACCACAGGTGATGAGTTACGGAGTCAAATTCACGAAAGTAGCACGGCCTCTGCGTCGTCAGCGAAACTCAGTGTCTCACGGAGGAGTCGATGTTCCCCGTAATGCACTGATTTGGGGTGACACGTGACTCGTTCCAGTGTCGTGTGCTCAACGACAATGCCATTAGCACCGCAACTGCATTTTCACTTGTTTTTGTCCATCAGCTTTCCCATTATGGTACTAGAATGCAATACTGGAGCGTTCGTGTACCCAACGGTCAAAGCACCATGCTTTCTTATGTTGGTTACTTGTTTGATGGTATTAACTGATAGCGTTTTAAATGGTTAGATTGTTTGTAAAGGCAGCGTCACCCCAATCTTTGTTGGTGCGGCTACCGTAGTCAAGGGTGTTCTATACGGCGTTTGCATGGGGACAGTTGATGCATACGATGTCCGGGATTTATTGAAGGACAAATTCGGGATGGGAGCTGCCGGTATCGTCCCTGGCTTGATATGGTCTGTACCGCTGAAAGGAGTGGAGTCAGGCAAGCATGCTCGATGATGCTCCGGCTATGAGTGAGGTGAACCAGTGAATTTGGAGACACGGAGGCCGCAATGCGGTTGGAGCATCTGGCCATATTCTCCGGCCTAAACGCAAAGCTTAAGTTGGCTGGTAGAGGTTTGAGCGTATTCATATCCACCAGGAACGTTTGTCACAGTCAACATATCATGCTTCGTCATGAGCACACAAAAACAGTTGACAGAATGACTGGGTCTGTTGGACAAAACCAACATACCTCAACAAACTTGTTTATCTGCGACACTTCTTGGGCGGACTTTCCCATACCTTACGGTAGGAACGATCTAATGCAGTTATAACAAGTTATCCCTATCTTAATGACGTTGTCGCAATTCTTTGAAGGATGCACATAGCGTTGCGTCATATTTAGCATGTTGGTTTCATTGTTTTTGTCACGGGCAGGTTGCATGGATCACCGCAAATTTCAGGTTCAGCACTGAGGCAATGCTCAAGGTTGGTCAAATGCTGGTCGGTTACGCCCGTCGCAACGAGACTGGACCTTAACGTGGTGCGACGGTTTGCGTACCTCATTCACCCATTGTGCTATACTGGGTGATGCCTCCGAGCATCTTGAGAGCTACTCCTACCAGGTTGGTCAATGGTGAGAGGTCAGACAAACTCAGTCTCCTGGTCCTCCAGGTTGGGGGTTTGAAATGGGATGGCGTTTATTTCTGTAAAACTAAATCACTGCCACCCCGCTGCCTTGCGGACAGGCTTTTGAGCCAAAGGCTTTGGATGAGGACCCTAATCGTTCTCCTGTCTAGGTCTGGGCGCCCTGGCAGTATCCCAGCCCACATACAACCATGACATTTTCTTCGAACATAAACTTCATCCTGCATCGGCCGTCGCGCACATTATCAAGGGTCGCCTTATTTGCTACATACAGCAGGGCGGATAAGCGAAAGCATGCTACTGCTGGCGCCTCCCTTCTTTCTTTTCCACCTTTTCTCTTACTCCCATCCCGGCCCCCATTACTAACCTTCCTTCTTTAATTCCCAACTTAAGTGACAGCAACCGAAGTGCTACTGGAGTAGTACCATCTGCAGCCACCATCCCACAGCACCTATCGGACGCCTATCGGCAAAAGTCCCTTATAAGACCACGTTGTCCCGTTTCCATGGCGACCTTCAAAGTCCGCACTCCAAGACAAACAGGTCAGCAGGCTGCACTCGCACGCACCTTGGACACACTGGGTGTTGATGTATGTTGTGTGTCCGAAACTAGGATTAATGACCCTAACGGGGTTATTGAATTAACTGCACCCGGCTTATCCTCTCGTTATTGGTTGCACGCATCCGGAGACGCCGATGCGGCACTCACGGGTCAAGCTGGTGTAGGTATCATTCTCAGCTCCAAGGCTGAGTTATCGTTGGTTGATTGGATTCCGGTGAACAGTCGTTTATGTGCAGCCCGTTTGACGACATCAGCTAAGGTGAATTCGCGAAGTAAAACAAAACGCTGTTTGTTTGTGATTTCCGCGTATGCTCCCACCGACTGCAGTTCTAACGCAGTCAAGGACACTTTCTATCACGAACTAAACACGCTGCTACGCAGTGCTACTATTTCAGATATTATAGTACTTGCAGGGGATATGAACGCACAAGTAGGGCGTCTGAGCTCTTCAGAAGCTCAGCTGGGTGGTAAGTATGGACTTAACTCCGAACGGACTGACAACGGCGAGCGTCTGCTGCAACTGTGTGCGGAGCACCAGTTGTTTCTTACTAGCACTGCTTTTAGACACAGTGGGCGCCGAAGTGCCACTTGGCGTCCACCTGTAGCTGGTCAGCTATGGACCCAAATTGACCACATAGCCATAAGTTACAGGTGACGCGGTTCCATTCTGGATTGCCGCTCGTACTGGAGTACCTGTGTCGACTCTGACCATGCCTTGGTGCTCTGTCGTTTCTCCATGAACTTTACCGGAAGGCGCACAAAGCGTCTCCCCCGATTGGCAACGGAGAAATTGTCCCAACCCTTTGTCAGGCAAGCCTATCAAGAAGTACTGCATAGCCAACTCTCGCTGTCTTGTCCTAATGATACTGAACTTCAGTGGAATAAGATCTCGGCCACTATGTACGAAGCAGGAGCATCTGCTTGTGGGACTCTCAGTCGTCATCGCACCAGTCACTGGATATCCGAGAGGTCCGTGAACCTTTTGGAAGCTAGAAGGCACCTCCCGGCTGGTTCTGAACACAATGTGACCAGACGGTCTATTAGGCGTGAACTAAAGCGGAGCCTACGTGCTGACAAGGAAGCCTGGTGGACCAGTCGGGCTCAAGAAATGGAGGAGGCAGGAGCAGTAGGCAATTACCGCAAGCTCTTCCAGCTAATACGCACCACTGGGCCGAGAAAACCAGGCGTCAGTGAGACAATCAGGGACAGCGCGGGTGCGCTGATACACAATAAGCAGCGCCGTATGGCTCGTTGGGCTGAGCACTTTGAACAACAGTTCAGCTGGCCCCCTGCTCCCGGACCTCTTCCTACTCAGGTGATGCAGGACGAGCCATGGACGGTTAGTTTAGAGCCTCCGTCGGAGGCCGAAGTCCGAAACGCGATCACAGCCCTTAATCGTTTTCGTGCCGCTGGCCCGGATTCCCTACCACCTGCACTATTTAAGGATGGTGGTGAGGTCCTCTGCAAAGCACTGACCTCCCTATTCGAACGTATCTGGAACGAAGAGAGTGTGCCAGCTAATTGGAGCGAATCGATTATAGTGGCAATATACAAGAAGGGCAGTCGCACAGACTGTGCGAACCACAGGGGTATTAGCCTAACGCCAGTTGTGACAAAATTACTGGCCTCGATTATCGTTCGTCGCCTCACTGCAGAACGGGAATCTCGGATTAGAGAAGAGCAGGCAGGTTTTCGCCCAGGACGTGGCTGTATAGACCATATATTTACTTTGCGGCAGGTGCTAGAGCAGCGCCACGCATACCGCAGACCGACAATAGCTGTGTTCCTCGATTTCAAGAGTGCGTTCGATTCAGTCGATCGATCGATTCTGTTCGAAATACTTGCGCGGAAAGGTGTTCCCATGAAATATGTGAACATCCTTCGTGCTCTATACTCGAACACTAGCGGCCGCGTCAGGGTCTATGGTGCCCTATCGGATAGCTTTTCGACTACAAGTGGCGTTCGTCAGGGTTGCCCGATTTCCCCGTTTTTGTTCAATTTCGTCGTGGATTCTATCATGGAGTGTTCCCTTGCGGAATCTCACGATGTAGGTGTTGAAGTGCTGCCTGGTGAACGGTTAGTTGATCTAGATTATGCGGACGATATCGTCTTGCTTTTCGACAATGTTGAGGCGGCACAATCAACCCTGAATAGCCTATCCAGAGTGGTCCCATTATTTGGTATGCACTTCGCACCTTCAAAGTGCAAAGTGTTGCTGCAGGACCACCAGCCACTCGATGACCCCTTGACGCTTGCTAACGAGGAACTCGATGTGGTTGATCAATTCACTTATCTTGGCAGCTGCATCAGCAATGATGGGCGCATAAAAACTGACGCTAGCTCACGCATTGCAAAGGCCAGAGCTGCCTTCTTGAACCTGCGTCATCTTTTGCGGCAGAAGGGAGTTTCCCTCCGTCTGAAAGGCCGTGTATACAACGCCACAGTGAGGGCCGTTCTGCTGTATGGTAGTGAAACTTGGCCCCTTCGGTCTGAAGATCTGAGGCGCCTTCAAGTCTTTGATCATCGTTGTTTGCGAAGCATTGCTGGTGTCGGATGGCACCAGCGTATCCGCAACGATGATGTGCGTAGGCGAGTACTAGGGGGTGATGATCATGCTAGCTCCCTAGAACAACAGATAGCACTGAATAAGTTACGTTGGCTCGGGCACGTGCTACGCATGCCTGGTCACCGCTTACCTAGGAGGGCCTTGTTCAGTCTACCAGGTGTCGGATGGCGCAAGGCTCGAGGTGGACAGAAGTTGACTTGGCAGCGGGAAATGAAGTCACTGACGACCAAACTGGGTGCCGTTGGTCCGTCTAGCCTTCCGGGTTGGAGTCCACGTGACTCACCTTGTGCTTGGCTCGAGACTTTACAGGACATGGCTCGCAACCGACACCAGTGGCGCGTCTGCTGCCGTCTCCTAATCGGATTGTCTGTTTAAAGTGTGTTTGGTGCTGAGTTATCTGCGGGGTAATGGCTGATTATGACGCGTGGCAGTGAAAGCCGCAAGGAAGCTGTCTCGCCGATGCCGCCTTATCTTTGCACGATAGCCAGCTGTTTGTGACGGTATGTTGTTAACACAAGGTGTAGGCGCCTTGACCCTGAATGTTTGCTTAGGGAATTAAGGTTCTCAAGTAAGTCCTCCTTCTCTCCCTCTTCTTATTCTTTATTTCATAGGTCCTCATGGTTGTATGGCAGCGAAGCATCATTTCAAATGGCTGATGTACTGCTGTTGATGATGATGATGATGATGATGATGATGATGATGATGATGACGGTCGGTTACGCGCATGTACACACATTTGGCGAGACAGATCAATCGTCTGAATGATCGGCTTGAGCGGTTTGCCAGGAAAATGGAGAATAGGCTGGATGTGTGCGAAGCTAGATTTGAATGATGGTCAAATAATGGATCGCAAATTGTCCCCTAGCCGCTTTGATAAACCATATATGAGCAAATCGGAGTTTATTGGACGCCCCAGAGGTCGCTGTATAGAACGCAGTAAGGCCGTTGATTGAGTAACCACAATGCGATAAGTTTTCTCCTAAGTTTTCATACAAAAGCTGTAAAAACAGCTCGAATTTCTGGAACCGTGATCCGTAGAAAATATTTCTTCGCAAGAGGACTCAGAGGATAGAGCAAATTAGCGCGATCCGAATGAGTGTAGGCTAAATGTGCTGTCTAAGGCTGAAGAGGGGAAACTGCACAATAACGATGAGCGCAAAATCGATGTGCGGAATCGTGTTTGATTCCCGAAGACAGATGGATACCCAAAGGCGGCGGCTCGATATAGACCTGCCGAGATGCTTCGTAAAAGGCGTTGCTGGAATCAAACCAATGAATTCTACATGCCATTCAGCATTCTTCATCGGTAGCGTAAACGCACAATATAATAGCAATTTTTATCCGGGTTTTACCCAACGTACTCAGCCAAATCTAGAAAATTTCCAGAATACTACGAACGGACAGTTTCGTACAAACAAACTGCTTGTGTTTGGATTGAATCTATGGTTAGTAGGATGGTATTTCATTTAAAAAGCAAAGAATGTGTAGGGATAAACAGTCGGACGTGGACATGAACACGGTTTGCAATACTGATACCTTCGATAACAAAGGAGTTAGAAAACATTTCTGCAGCGTTGTGCCAATCCGTATCCTCACTGCATTTGTCAACTCAAACAACATTAAAGCAGATGCGCTGTTTTGATCACTCGACTACGGCTGCTGTTTCTGTTAAATGCTTCCGTTTTACAAGTTTTTATTTGTAATAATCAAACATGTTCGGCAACGGTATGCTTTTACATGTCGCTATCATTTATTCTTCAAACACATGTTGCATAAAAATCCTTCAGCTAATTAGGAAATGTAGTTACTGCATTAATTTACCATTTCTAGGGCTCTAATGCACATTCAGCTGGTCGGCTGGATCAAATGCTTGAACACAATGTCTGGGCTGCAAAGGAATTCTCTCAAATACGAAACTATGGTGGCCAGCAGTTTAATCTACATGATTCGCCTGGTCGCATCGCAAACGATTGTTAGCCTATACTTCAGATGCTGGATTACTCAAACTGAAGAGAGTTACGCCTTAAAAATAAGCAGTGATTAACAGCACCGAAATCCGAATGCCACTTCTCTTTCATCCAGGGAAAAACCACAATCCAAAAGGAGTCTGTCAAGCAGTACGTACAATTCCACCTCGCCGAGTAAAACCCAATGAATATGGAGAAATATTGACCCCATTTCCTTCTGTGTACCATGTCCTGCATTTCCATACTGTCATTGATGGTCACATGAATTCGCAGGAAACGAATAGCAAAATCACACGTTTTGCACTCAAACCAAAATTTTACGCTTCAAATGAACCAAAACCTGCCTCATCTGGGCAAATGTTTTTGAGAAGCGCAGCAGCCGCTTTGTTGGTGACTTCCTTTCTATGCGTTATCTTGTTGGATTTATTTGTTTCAAGCCACTGGGACTGGAATTTACCCAAGGTGAAACAGCAGCGCTTCGACACGTATACGTACATAAAGAACTGTCCAAACATATGGGATGTCTATCAGGATTCAAACTCCTCCTTACACTGTCAACGAGTTCTTGAAAGGAAAACTCGTGATTTAACGCAGTTGGAGCAAACCTGGCTTGCGAACCTTTCCTGTGACAATATGGTGGAAAAGTGTGAAAGTGAGTCACCTATGACATTTCACCAGCTCTTTTTATATTGGGACATAAAATGGTTTGTGTGTATTGGTCCATGGAAAGTCATGCACCATTCATAAGAAAAATTCCTATGTTGTAATTTTGTAGCACCAGAGGGAATTGTTTTCTTTTATGTAACAACTCTAACCACTATGCTATTTATAACTGAATTTGCACGGGTCATTGGTTCCGAACGATTCTAAATAATTCTGTTTTGTCAGACAATTGCTGGTATTCGCTGGTTTGCTAGAACTAGGGTTTTTCATTCTCACATTTCCATCCGCTATTATGGTCGACTGAATAAATTTAGGGTACCTACAATAAATCAGTGAATAGAACGAGCATACTTGTAAAGGACTTGGCGTTTTATTGTCTTTTTGATTCTTGTTTAAGGCCGACTAAATAGACATCAGTTTAACGGTGTCATCACCGCACATCAAGCTGACACTTTTGTTCGGCTAGCATCTTAACCACATGCTTCACCGAAGTAAAGCAAGCGACATATTCGGGGCATTAAAATATTCCAGCTATAGCCTATTGGAGAAACAAGCCTGTATACTTGTTTGGGTATTCTTTTTGATGGAAGTACACGTTTTTAGCTGCTTTTTTCACACCTCTGTGAAAAATAAGTCAGTGTGTCTTGTTTGAGAGTTACTAATTTGGCACCAAAAAGAATGTTTCCTCAGTTTTCTAACATGGATCTTTTGAAGTTAAATTCATTGATCCCAGAGATAAACAATCACGCAACGCAGACGTGTTTGAAGTGTTAGACAGTACATACATTGCGCGTGATAACCAATCTTTCGACAGACTGTGGTCCGTCCCGAACTGAATTTCGGCACTTAATCTACTAAAATTGCTAAATTGCACAAAAGTGCCTTGTATGGTATATGAATAAAGCAACCATAGCGACTATAGGTATCCGGCTTTCCTAAGGCAAGAGACAGGCATAGAAACGGATCTTCGTCACCCAGGGTGTTTCATTTTAATCTAATCAATTACGTGCAGCTGTTAGGCGCAAGTGTTCATGCTCATTCTGACAAGTCAAAAAATCAGGTAGTCGAATCAATGTTTCAAAACGCACACAGAATTGGTTAATCTTTTCGTACTGAATAAACCTAGTACGAAGAGCGTAGCCTGACAAAAATTCGCTGAGGAAAGCAGACAAAATGTGCTTGAAGAAGCATACTAAGGTTGGCATTTTAGGCTGGTTGAAGTGACTAATTTAGATAATTTGTCTACTTTATAACAGCAAGTTATATTATCGACACTAATGACAAAGAGATAGTGCTTTTATAAAATTACGTTTTAATTCATTTAACACTACCAATGAATAATGTAGTTTTAGAATCAGTGTACAGCACCGGCATGGAGATGACTATCCGAGGTGCTCCCATAATACTAATTATTTAAAATAAACCGTTCCTTATTTTGAAATAACTGGATCTCATCTGCTCAGTTTAGACACAGGCATGAATGATAGTTTCATTTGATTATTTAAAAACGATGCTGCACAACTGTTCTTCTCTTTGTGTTTTATTTTAACGTAAATATTTGAGCATCACAGTACTCAGCTGTTGCAAGCATGAGCAAAACATTCAAAACCAAAACCATTGTCGGAATATTCGACTTCAAAAATGGTTTACTTCATGTTAGCTATATCAGGACAGACAAGGACGCTAAATGCAAAATATTAAATATTAACAAATTACACAGAATTTCAGAACAAGGGTGAGTGAACAAGCTCGTTTTCGGTGGATCTCCTCAGGCTGGTACACCACAACTAATAAGAGGAAAATGAATTAAAACACCAGACGGGAGTAAAATTCAAAAGGTAAGATTAAAAGGTCCCGTGCTTGGTTCACAAACGATCAATGGCATGTCAGCTGTATGTTTCTCAGCAGGGGTTACTGTAATAGGGGGCCAGGGAAGAGAGAGAATCTGAACGAATTGTTTTTGTGCACATAGGTCTGGGTTCTGGAGGCGGATGGCGATCGCTTCGGCTATTGCTAATAAGCGACATCTTACTGCTCGTGTGAAGCATCCAGATACGCGGTAAATTGGCTGAAAACTTTGGAGCATAGCCATCCGGTGGTTAAAATCAACTAGATGTGCTAACACGGCGCTTTTCACAGTCTTAGTTCCACCTGTAGATAGCCAACTCGGGCAATGCTCACGGATTCTCTCAGACAGTTTCCTGGTTGTTCTTCCGATATAACTTGCTGGACATGAAAAAGTAAATGAGTATACACAGAAAGAAGTACTTTACCGAGGAAGTCTGTCCTTGAGTTGAAACTTTACGATTGGTTTTATAGTTATTCCTAGTCGTAGGCTTGCAGCGTAGCACGTACTGTTTATGGCGTCGGATAGCCTTCTAGACGTTGCCTGAGCTATTCCATCCCCTCTGAACGGAAACGACAGATAAACCAATTTCTTTTAAACCGAATTGGTTTTAGCCCTCGATTCGCGGCACTCCATATTTTTTCGAACAAACTTTTCGGGATAGCCGTTTCTCTCAAAAAGGCCAGCTAAGTAATTCAGCTCGTCCGAGAGCGTGTCCTCACTACATATCCTTCTTGCCATTTCGCTTAAACATCTAATCAAGTTGCACTTCTGACTTAGTGGGACAAAGCTGGCAAAATGTCTGTATTGTCCATTCCACGTGGCTTTTCTGTACACTCTGCGTTGGATCGACCCATCTGATCTTCTGCTAATTTGGACGTCTAGGAAAGACATCGTACCATGACGTTCAGATTCCAAGGTAAACTTAGCGTTGTCGTGCGCTGAATTAAAAGAGATAGGATTTGCTCTGTGCAGCAATGACTGCCTGTTATACAAAATATATCATCAACATATCGGCCATAATAGAGTAATACGCTAATGACTTCGCTCAGGTAGTTCTTTCATAATTTGCTCACGAATACATCTGCCAGCAGCGGTCCTAGCGGTGAGTCCATTGCTACTCCGTCTTTTTGTCTGTATATTACCCCATTAAACTGAAATTGTATGTTACTAGTACACAGCATGAGTAGCTGTTTCAACCAATTGTTCGACAAGCAGACGTTCAACTATTGTGCTCGAATGGTGTCGCACAAATAGTCTATTGTTTCTTCCAAAGGAACATTCGTGGAGAGAGACACAACGTCCAACGAAAACATCTTCTTCCGGTTAGGTTAAGAGGTTTTATACTGTCTAAAAAGCTGAATGTATCACGGAGACTATACACGGATAAAGCTTTTCTCACTGCTTGTAAAAGCTTGGCTAGCTACTTGGCTGTTGCGTGGTAAGGTGAGTTGCACATGTGCAGTATAGGTCTAAGTGGCAGCCCCTCCTTATGTGCCTTTGGCAGGCCATAAAGTCTCGGAATTACCGTCCCCGTGGGGCGAAGTTGTTCCAAAGTGGTAGAGTCAATCGAGTTTTCTTGTTTCAGTTGTCGCAGAAGCCTAGTAACTGTCTTTTCTATTGCCGCTGTTTTGTCCCTCTCATTCTCCATTTTACGAAACTTTGCGCGATCGCTGAGGATGACCTCCATCTTGTCAATATAGTCAGATTCCTCCATCAGAACCATCCCTGCCTCTTTATCCGGCCTGGAGAGTAGCACATTCTCGTTTTGTTTGAGTGTTTTGAGTGCGTCTAGGTGATCTTTCTTCAGCAAGTATCTGAGTTTGGGTTTGTGCCTCAGATACTGATAACATGTATTAACCAGGGTAGATTTAAAATGCTCGGACGCTAATGCTGACGAGGGCGTAAGGGTAGACACTTGCGAATACAAACTTTCGAACTGAACCTCTAATTCTAGTTGTCCTGAGTAACTACGGGGACAGCAAAACTTCGGACCAGGTGTAAGTACCTCTAACAGTGTATTATCCAGATGCAACGAGGAAAAATTGCGAACGTACTTTTCCGGGTAGGGTGGCAAAATGTTTGCCTTAGTCGTATCAACTTGTCGCTGTATTGACGCTAGACGCTTTTCTTGTTACTTTGTGATTATTTGTTGAACAAATGTCTCGAATCGCTTGCGTTCATCTGCGTCCAGTTTGTCGAGCAAGTTATATCGGAAGAACAACCAGGAAACTGTCTGAGAGAATCCGTAAGCATTGCCCGAGTTGGCTATCTACAGGTGGAACTAAGACTGTGAAAAGCGCCGTGTTAGCACATCTAGTTGATTTTAACCACCGGATGGCTATGCTCCAAAGTTTTCAGCCAATTTACCGCGTATCTGGATGCTTCACACGAGCAGTAAGATGTCGCTTATTAGCAATAGCCGAAGCGATCGCCATCCGCCTCCAGAACCCAGACCTATGTGCACAAAAACAATTCGTTCAGATTCTCTCTCTTCCCTGGCCCCCTATTACAGTAACCCCTGCTGAGAAACATACAGCTGACATGCCATTGATCGTTTGTGAACCAAGCACGGGACCTTTTAATCTTACCTTTTGAATTTTACTCCCGTCTGGTGTTTTAATTCATTTTCCTCTTATTAGTTGTGGTGTACCAGCCTGAGGAGATCCACCGAAAACGAGCTTGTTCTCTGACTCTTGTTCTGATGTCTAGCTCTGGGATATCTACACAGGATTTGCAAGAATTTCTGACTGCTCCCATGAAAAGGAGAGCTAAAAATATCCAGCAGCAGTTCTCCTCTCTTTCGTTGGGAACCAAAATATTTGTAAACAACTTACTATACATCGTCATTGTCCTTTGTTACTAAGTAACGCGTTTTCATCGGACCCTTCACAAGCTTTGCCGTGGTCATAGTTATGTGAGGAGAACAGGTCAATATGTTGTTGGTTATTTCAGTTTTCTTTCCAATTTTTGTCTGCAAAGATGAATAAGGCGCTAGCATTTTGCATCTGGCAAATAGTTACACAATACTGCATAGCGCGCAGTGGCATGCGGGTTTGTAGGATGTGACTCAGTGCTGGCCGCATGTAATGTCATTTAAGCGGGGTTCAAATCTCTAGACAGTGTTGACTGGTAACAGCGCGTTAGGCAACGTATATTAATGGTAACTACAAAAGTGGAGCCAACAAGCGAGAATACAGCAGTGTCACTACTGAAGTACATTATGTAAAACAACCGGAGGATTGAAGAGCATAAAGGCCCCATGAAGCATAAGGTCGTGAAAAACTCGTATAGTACCTCTTTCCCATGTTTATCAGCATAAATTGGAGTACTTTCCATTTGTTTTATGTGTGTGTCAAAAGGTTTCTCATATATTATGTGTATAACTAATAGCAACATGTTCTAACCTTAAGGCCTCGGGTGACTCTCAAAACAATAGAAAGTGTAAGTACTATTCTATAACCTACTTAACGCAAAGCACGGAGTTCAGATAGCATCGGTTATCCTGATACAATCAGATTGTCAAAACTACAAAGTACTTGACTTATGAGGCTAATTTACGTGAACATTAGAGACTAAAAGGTATCCGGTTGGGTTCAGTTTTATTTTGGAATGCCAAAACCACTTCACAGCAACACACCGCAGTAAGCTGATGGAAGGATGCTTTCAGACATATTAGCTTCTTTTCTAGTGGTGATTAGTGGCTTTATGAACAGATTTCCGATATCGCTTTAATTTGTCATACTCGAGAAGTCAGTATTTCTCGATAAGGAAGCAGGACACAAATGTACTAGTGGTCAATCGGCCGCTCGTTGCGGCCCTAGATAGATTGGTCATGTTCAAATGAACGTGTGAAAATCCAAGGGATTCAATTTAGATCATCGATATAAGATATAAGAATCATGTACCTAGCAGAGTACCGATTAGGGCACCCACTATTATTCGAATGAGAAATACACCGCCAAGAATTACCTTAAGGATTGTGAGGTGATATTCTTCGAACTGTATAGGAGTCAGACGGATGGATGTGGGTGGGTGGCATAGGAATTGTTTGGCTAAATACTTTTTGAACTGTGTTTTGACTGAATCGATATATGTGTCGATGGAACTGTCATGATATTAAAAGTTTTGGTGATAAATGAGACTCTGTCATGCCAAGTGGATAAGACTAATGGGAAGACTTAGTACTGCCAGATTAGAGCCGGAAGGACAGCGTTAGCGGATAAACATTTCTGTCCCAAATGGGTCAAATCAGTGTTACACTTAAAATCAACTAAATGTCAGCTCCGGCCCTTGTAAGTGACGAAGGTAACGTCCCATCATATATCATAGTTCAAAAGCATTTCGTATGGTCAAGGCAGATAATGGCAATACGGAACGCATTCACAAAATCATTCTTGGACGTGTCAAAATAACGTAACTCTTAATTGAATTATTCCATTATTTACGCGGATATCGTTAGCATGGGCCGACCGGAGCAATCAAAAGCCCCTGTTGCGGCTTGGTAAATATAATGCAAAAGTCTGCAGATGTACTTAGTGCGACACTTTGGTAGCGCTTTCATCTATCCAGCACGTATTTAAATACCTAAGTATCATGACTAGACGAAGGATCTTATGAAACGGCTTTCCTATTACTAAAGCAATTCTCTAAAATCTCGGTTAATCAGACGATTTCTAGGTTGATAAATGAGGGACTGGAAATGGATGATTTTGTGCATTTCATCGCCATGAATAAAATGACAAAACTCAATGGGTGACTCCGATCACTCCGTAGTTGGGAATGGATTATGCGACTAAAAGCGTTCGTTGATTTCCTAATTACCCTTGTGTATCTTTCTCTAACTCGCTAAAATATCCTAGCAACCAGCCGAATCCAGGGGCAGAGTTGATGTATAGAGTAACCCTTAGGCTGCGTAGTGTGTCACTGTGACAATTAAACGGAGAATTGGAATACGCTTTCTGGCTAGCGAACACCTGTTCGGAGTGAGTCACCGGGAACAGCCGCGATGCTTGCAAGGTTTACCAAGTAGCAGTTGTTCGGTAGCGCGGCTTAGTGTTTATCATGCAATTGATAGCATAATAGCACGAATGCAGTTGTAACTTAGTTTGTACAGCCTATCGCAAGATCTACTTAGTTGGCTAAGAAAGTACTTTGCGTTTGGAATCTTGTTACTGTAGTCTAAACATAGAACTGAGCTATCAAGGGTACTAAAATATCTTTGGCTTTAACTCGTAAGCGAAAATGTAGTAATGCACAATTTGCAGTTGGAGATTTAGATTGAAATTGCGGATGTTCATTGATCCTGTTCAATGCGTCCCAAAACGGATTGTATGTCACGTGCGTCTTGGATGCCAGAGCCAAAAGCCCCTTCCGCTTCCACTTTAGTCTGGTGTGACCATAAGAGGGGTGTTACCACCAACTTATAGCAAAGGCGTCACGTGACAGTAAATTCTGTCTGAACAGCCAATAGCGACTGGATGTGGCAGTGAATCCACATCGCAATGTCACCGATGTCTGAAGAGACATTCCCTAGCGGCGGTCCGTTACCGATTAAGTTCCTTAGAGGAATGGAAATAGATCAATCGTATGTATTTATCTCGAATCCTATTTTAATATGGTTACTGGTGTGTTTTATGACTGCTTTATGCCGTTATATAAGGAGTCGGCAAATATAGCTAGATATGCTATTCAGTTTCACTCTGCAGAACACGACGTAGCCTCATGCCGTTCCAATGACATTCAGGCGTGATTTAAACTGAGATCTAGTGCGACTGGCTTCCGCAAGTCAAAATTTCAGGGAAAAACCGAGTGACACTTTTTCTCGTAACGCCGAAGATTTGGAAAATGTTTAACTTTAATGAACACCGAGGATAAGTTCACCGTTGAGATAAAACACCGAAAAGTCGTGGAGTGATGATTCCAGATCCAAATATAACCGCCAACAAAAATGTAGCATGTATGCTTGTTACCCCCTACAAAATAAACCGGAATAGTAAGCAGCCGGTTCGGAAAGTTTGTTCCTGATGCTGGTTTTGACATTCCACATCGAAAGCTTTTCTACCTTGTTTTTTCGGCTTTCACTATGATGATTTCTCATGATATGGTTTTTCACCTCAACAACTAGTAGCGATGTGATACATTTAGCCGTGTTCAAAAATTCCACCTGTCACAATCGTGTGATTTTTAAAAATAGGCTTGTAAAGTTTATAAGCTCAAACTGGAAAGTACTTATGGAACCTAGTGCCGAGCCTGCACTAAAATTTTGGCAATGCAAAAGATATTGTCTGTTGCAATCGACCACGGTACCGGAAATCAGTTGCGCCAACTTTGCTTTTACTCAAAGAGAGATAATCAATTCCACTGGGGTGCACTGGGAGCGAACAAACTGCTCTGCTTTGTCACACAATGAAACAAAAGAATACTAGCCTATATGAAGGAAAATACTGATACCCGAAGAGCACACAAAATGGCCAAATGGAGAACGGTGAAATCAAGAACAGGTGTCTTAACAACTCGGAGAGCTTGTAGGCAGACTGACCATGATGTTCACTGAATGATAGATATAAATACAGCTACCTGATTAGAGGGTTATTCTGAAGCACTCATTGTGTGAATGCATTATGAAGCGCACTCGCAATGCGATTTGCAGATGTCGCACTGAATTGAACCTTCGTCACTTCGATTACTGGGGTCGTAACAGATGTTTCTGTTGAACAATGGGTGCTATCCACCAGAAAACAGCGTATTCAAGAATGGTTTCAAACCCATAGAAGATGGGTTAAATCACATAGTGGGACTGTTGCAGAACTCACTTTCATGGACAAAGTTCTCTTCAGCGAAGGCTAGTTCATGAAAATTATAGCATATTTGGCAAGCGAAACGCCTCAATATAAATTACATGTTCAAGTTCATAATTAACGACCTCGTTGAGTCGACGAAGTTTCTCCTTTGCTTCAATTAAACAAACGGTGAATCACTCACACGAGTATCGGCTTATCCGAGTCCAGTAATCGAATCCAGTATGTCTGCATCCCATTGGCTCTCTGGTTCGCTCAATTGGTCCAGCTGCTTATTCAGATTTAATACTACTCCGATTACTGGGACCGTGACAGATGATTCAGCTGGATATCGAGTGTAACCCACCAGGGAACACTGTACTTTAAGACCCGTTTCGAACCTATTTGAACTCATCATGTAGAGATTGCAGGCATCGACCCCGGGCTCGTTGCGATGTTAGATGTGCTATACCCGTGATCCATCTGCAACATTTACACAAGTTTTCGGTTGCTCTGGAAGCATATACCGTGGAGTTGGCTTATATCGTCCTCCAAAGGAAATGGATTAATTCACATAGTGGGACTAGTTTGATCTATTAGCAACTCGCTTCAGGATGATTGTAATGTGTAACTGGTTAACATAACTTGTGGAGGAATTCCAAAGGTGACACGTGCAGATTAAAAGATTCCGGTGACCTACCAGTCATCTATGTAGAGTGACATGCGTTAGTTCGTGCTCTGTTAGATTGACATCGAGGTTAACTATCATTAGGTAGTGGAGTAACTGGCTTGGGTTTTTGTCTAAATTGCTAAAGAACTATTATGAAACAAACAGAGATTACATCTTCCAAAGGTTTTCAGAGCTCTCCTTTGAGTTTGATAGATAAGACCGAATAGTCCCCTAAAGTTCCTAAACCCCAGAAGCTGTCACGATTCCGTTGAATAATACCTCTACCGGAATTAAAATATCTCGACTGCGTATTTCGCGTGCAGTGGGACGTAAGCCTCTGTCATTTGTAAACCGATGGATATACCAGCTCACCCAAATTTGTTGCATACGAGGCCAGATTTTGGTTAGCGTTTCTTCAAATCCTTTTGACCTACATGCACTTTATGAAGGTAGCCGTGCAATACGGTTAGGTTGTTGCCAAACATTTCCCCTCTAACTTTATTCGCGGCAGAACGCTGCATCGAATAACGTCATTGCTGCGTCTACATGATCCGGCTTTAAAGTGCAAGTCGACGACGCATTACACAATTTACATTGCTTGACGTGACTGGCGCTCATCGGGTGAAAAGAAAACTTAAAAATACTATACTCGCTAAACTCCACAAAATCGGAATAGGCAGATTTACACACATGTTTATGTGGAAATTGCAGTGAGTCCACAGATGCTAGCAGGCCAGCGCTGCTGTGAGCTTTCTGGGTTACCCTCAACAGGATATACTTGATGTTATCAACTAAGAGTATGTCCAGATTGGCTACATGCATTTTTTGTTGAGGACTCCCAATAACCCGCGGCTTTTGTGACACATAGCGAGATTACCTGTGAACATCATGAATAGGCTGGCCCGTGTAACGCGCCTATGCAAAGTAGACATTGAGCTTTTAGAGCGGATGACGGAACGGGTACATACGCGGCAGTTCCGATGGTCTCGAAGAGGCGAATTATCCATTCAAGGCAGCAATGGGTTACCCACCTCATAACCTTAGAGATTGTGAGGCGGAATACGCTGCTCTTGTCTGACAACCGGTGTCGTGGCCGCGTAGTAAACCTTGTAACCAAGTGCGCCAGAGTAGTTGGATACTGTCTAACTGGCATTGGCTACCAGTAGCCTCATATGGCATTAAGGATTCTAGTGAAATTCAGGCTTCGCTGCGACGTTCTCACATTTCCTGCTACCCAATGAATACTGTTCCAGTGATAGACTCCGTAACTACAGCTAACATCAAACGAGATTTATGGGTAAGGATACGACAAGTACGAACCATTGTCAACTGTGCAAATAAATGCGGTGTTTTACAATGATTCGGAATATCTGTAGCTTGGGTAGGTAGTTAACGTTTTGTTTCGTTCTCCGAGCCGAGTAATTTAATAACAAACGTTTCAACACTTCCCTCAGTGGCATCTTCAGAGCACTGCTCCGTAAAGGAATATCTCACGGAAAGTTTCGTCGGGACGGAGCGTTTGAAATTGGCCTGGTCGGTCTGTGTCCCGTGACCTCTGTTTGTTCGATGTTTGGTCGCGAGTTTAAAAAGAATCTTATCTAGACCTAAAAAATCCTGAAAGCACACGAACGCCAAAATGTCGTCTATTGGATACAGTGCGAGAACTGTGAGAAAGACTATTTAAGTCAAACGGGGAGAAAATTATCCACAAAAATACAAGAGCACAAGCGTGCGTGTAGAAACCATTATGTATCGTCACAGATCTCGACGCATCTCGATGAGGAAAGACACAAACTTAACTGGGAAAACACAAAAGTTCTTGCGCACGGAGGGACAAGAAAAGAAAGGGAATCCTTTGAGGCATGGTTCTCTACAGAGAATTCAATGAACCGCCACATTAACTTGGATCCTGTGTACCTACAGCTGAGACAGCTTGAAACTGGGCGGCTAAGTATCGAACAAACAGAGGTCACGGGACACAGATCGACCAGGCCAATTTCAAACGCTACGTCCCGACGAAACTTTCCGTGAGATTTTCCTCTACGGAGCAGTGCACTGAAGATGCCACTGAGGGAAGTGGCGAAACGTTTGTCATGAAATTACTCAGCTCGGGGAACGAATCAGAACGTTACATGCGGTGATTTTCTTCTTCCTGTTCACCGGAACTTTCCAGATACGGTTAGAGAAGCCGAGACAACTATTAGGTCAGGTTAGTAGCAAATGGGTTTATTGTCATCGCGAGAACCCTGTCCACACCAAGAAAACATTACTGTCGTAGATGTATGAGCCTCTTCAGTACAACTGTGGTCGTAAAGCAAACATGGTGATGTGATCTGTATGAGAAAGATAGAGAATGTTAGTATGCTTTTGCACCAGTTGTCACTGTAGAGCACGTTCTGGCACTAGTACGGCCTATGGTTCTTCACACGGTGTGCTTTGGACAGGTGGTCTGTCCAGTGTTATGTGTTTTTCCATGATAACCCTAAGGTAGGTTAAGATTCGAACGTCCTTATTATTCTAGCTTCTGTTGGTGTTTTCCTTTTCTCTTGTTAACTACTGTTACAAATTGTGCTGTGTTGGTTTCTCCGATGTCGATTCTTGCAGAGGCTTTGTATTTGTACCCATTGGGTCTCTCTTGGCTCTATTTTCTTCCTACTGCTCCCTAGAAAAGATTTTCACTTGAGGTGCCACCTTTTGAGGCTATCGCCAGCCTATTTATCTTGCGGACAAGCTACCTCCAGAAGAAGTAGAAATTTTGTTTAACCAGGAACGAGCACCTGCTTTTCTGACTTTGAGTGGTGAAAGATGAATAGTTTGTCAGTGAAGCTATTCTAGGTGAAATTGGCGTCGGTTGGAAAATTTCTGGACACCCACTCTAAGGTTAGTAGATTTAGAGAACAAACCACGTCTGAATGGAACAGTGTGGAGTGCAAATGCTAAAATGCGGCAATAACCAAGGTTCATCCTGTGTGTTTCTGTGCAAAGCTAGATGGATTTACGCAAACAGATATCATATGGCTCGCTAGGTTCATTATTCATTATCATGGATATAATTTTGGCACAAGATAAAGGGTTGTAATATGTAGGGATCGGTACCACTTCAGTGTCTCTTCGAATGTCCACAAGGAACCGCTAGAGCTAATGAGTATCGTAGAAAAAGTATATGCCTGGGGTTGCTTACTGGTTGGACGTAAGGCCTGCGATGTTTGAACTGTGATCAAGCCGAGCATGATTGCTGCAGATGAACCTGTGTTAATTCATTCATCGTTTTGTTATATGAACCGTAATAACCTGCGCAAATAACAGATAATATTAGCGTGTCAGCCCACATTTGTACTGTGCTTTTGTAACTATTGTTAGCACGTTGTTTTTAATGTACATTGGCTTCTATTTTTTGATTGGTAAGGAGAAACTTGTGGAGCGCCTGAATGTTCTGCACGGAAATAACATTGAATTAGTCTGCGAAACAAACTTAGAGCGGACAAGTGTGTTCTCTGCTCAATACAGTTCCGGTAGGTTACGCAACATTACTGTATCGAACATAAATTTCTTTTATGCAAACTCAAGTGTACCATAGTAGCTTGGTTTTCCGCTTTGAATATTGTATAAGCACAGCATAGCCATGGGAAGGTGATTAGTTCTAGAACTTTCTTCTTGAATTGCCTGTTGGGAAACTGTTGCTCCTATAACCTACGTTTTTATTTGCGTGTCTGCAGAACGCAACTACAGGAATATGGCAAATCACAGTTAAGCGTCCAAACTGGACGTGCGTTTGTTGCAAGTCCTTTAACAGTTATATATGCACTGCTTCTCCAGCCAGTGACTACAGCCTCAAAGTTACCGTACCATGACTACTCGCTATCCGGCCGAGCTGGAAAGAGATTTGCAGCACAAAAAGTTTTGGTTGTAGGTGCGGAGGAAACAGTAATCCATGAAGACAAATCTACTGATTGGCAAGTTTCTGAAGTCGCTCGCTTGCTAAACTGCACTCCAAAACCGATATTTTCCTTTATGAACTGGACCTGGGGCCGGATCTCGGAACGTAGTGACTGATGACAGACAACTTGATCATTGAGCCAGCTAGATCGATTGGTAAACTATCCGGCTGAAGTATTTAAAACAACAAGCTTTGTAGATGCTTGGACTGATCACCTGGTTTGTCTACCGACCTTTTGATGTCTATTAGCAAATGCGCTTTTTATTTTGTGACGTTAATCCCCTTGTCAATGCTTTTATCACCGCCGCAAATAAAATTTCCTTGGAAATCCATACATCTCCTCACATGGGAACCTATGTCACAACCTGAAATTTGCACCAGGTATTGGAAACGTGCCACAAGTCATCAACTGACTACTCATCGCAACTCGAGGACAAGAGCCTGCATCCTTTTTATTGGTTGTGGTCAGATAAGTTTTTCTGGCCTGTTGTAGTTCACCAGGTTGTAGTTTAACCGTTTGTGTATTCAGCATTCTCATTGAACAAATGGCTTCAAAGTTCGCAAGGATATCAAGCTTGAGTCTGCGCAAATGAAGTATTCCTGCTTTTGCCCAGCTCCATTCAGAAGGTTAAGATAATTCAGGCAAGCAACACACAGAAATATTAGATGCCTATTGTCGGTCTGAAGGGATTTGCAGGAAAACAAATGAGAATACCAATATATTTTGCATGATAACTGTTGTGTTTGCGTGATTATTTTGCAAACATCACGGATTTTGATCGCTGATGTATCAACGAGATTTTCATGGTGAAGGCAGATATTTTCCGCCACCCAAAAATTGTTCAGTGATAAATGTGTTCGCTCAAAATACAAATCCCACCTTTTGTGTAAGTAACTGATTCTAGCCTTCCTACTCTTTATTCTGTATCCACATTTGTCCGCATCCGTTTATCATTTGTCAGTTTGATGAAGTGGAGTAATGAGGTACGATCCCGCTTGTTTCATTCTACAGTCCAGTTGTTGCCTCCCAAATGCTGTAGAGATTGATAGACCACATTTGAATGCTGACATCAACGCTCACTGAGGTGTCCGCATCAGGTTTAGTGTTTACTAGCACTGAACGACGTTTCGTTTCTCTTCAGAATAAACAAAATAGTCCGTTAATAGTTTGCCAAATGTGAAATTATCACAAATAGTTAGCAACATATTATATTTATCTTGTTATAAGCAAGCAACAAAATATGAGGCGGAGTGGCGGAATTCGTTTATTCGCTAACGTATAACAGAAAACAACGAACGCATGATATTCTAGCTATATACTTAAAGTTTATGAAGCCACACTTTCCGCGAACCAACACCTTCTTGCGAATGTTCCAGTGAACAGATAATAAGAATTCCCTTCCATCTGTAAAGCGGCGCGCTTCAAATAGAGCACAGATTTGCATGCAGTTTTCAGATTTCGGTTCCGCTTGTATCTTGTTGCATACTAAGTCCCTGCTTCTAGTTTAGAACGAATACAATCTGATAATCTTTAATCCACTTTAATCCAGAAGTGCAACTTATCAAATGAAACGTAGCTTACTTTTGCGACGCAGACAGCGGCTTACGTTATGTGAGATACTCATCAATTTCTGACAGCGTTACAAACACATCAGAAACAGATGAATTAATCTGAACCTTATTTCTTTACCACACTCGAGCTGAGTTTGCGATATTACGTGCCCGAGTTCACTGGTGCCTACGTACCGATTAATCCACCTCAGTGAGCTCTTGAACCACTGTCTGAATAAGCACAGTGCTAGCTGACATGTTACTTTTACCAGTTTCCCATCCGTCAGGATGAGTGCGGCCAAGCGTGTCCCTGTCATTGCCTGGCTGCATCAAACCGAATGAAGTTCCCATCGATTAATTGTGATCGCGAATGTACCGATGAGCATCGTCGCATCAGCGCGTCCAAGGTTTGGCTCAGGCACAGCTGAAAGCTGTCAAGAAGAATAAGATTACTTTCCTTAACAAAATGAGCAGATAACGCCAGCTCTAGAGGTTCAGCATTCTCTAGATTGCGCTAAAAAACTGTTTGGTTGGCTGGAAACAAAACTGTTTTAAAACAGGAACTGCGCAACCCTTATTTGAGACCATGGAAACCCGCGAATGTTAAGGGCATCCTAGTGGAATCCGTTGGCATTTCATAACTGAACGGCTCACAATCAGCTTCTTTGTGATTAAAAATCTAGTACTAATCAGTCGTACCGGAAAAGCATATTGTTACAGGAGTCTCTTAAATAGTTTAAAATCGCAACCAGAACGGTACTAACTGACAAGTAATGACCGCCTGCTTCAGTTTGATATATTTCAGCAGTTTGGCGATTGAAACCTGATTTGTGCAAACAAACCGAGTTTGTAATCAGATTTGCCTTGCTTTTGTGAGATAACTGATAGCTTTTCTTTACATTGTGTGACCATGTTCATGGTTGCTTCTTGTTCACAACAAAATACTTTCACCGACTGTGTGTTAGCAGCTGACGTGATTGCTCGAAATGAGGGTAGTTTGTAGTTCTTAGTACTCGTGATTTTTAAAACCATTTCGTTGCTGAGTTAAGTAACATCATCGATGCGGCTTTCTAAGCCTGATTTGCAGGATCTATTACGCTAATTCCAGATGTATGTACTCTCAGTAACACCGGAATGTCTGAATTCAGCGTATCCTGTTTAAATGACGCTTCATCTTGCAATTTTGAGAAGTGGAAGCCGTAAAACTGATTTCCCCTAATCGTGAGCTTACCGATTTATCCTTCTTAATATCTTGTGACGCTTTACTTTAAAAACCGAATAACTTCCAGTACATTGTGAGCAATTAGTCACAGCGCGTGATAGTGCACTGCTTAAAATATACTCAGACAGCCACAGGGGAAACGGAGTGCGAGTTGTAATATCCTTGATTTACTTTGGGACGTTAGGGTCCTCGCCAAGGGCATGTATGGTAAAAGAACATGGTTTGCAAACGGAAAAGAAATATCTAAGATAAAAAGTAATTTGTCTTCGAAATATCCGCTCAGTGAACTCAACAGTCTAGTTGCGAGTTCGTGCCCTACAAGGGTCGGATGAGTTGCGCACTGCTGACGATTCCCGAAAGGATGAGACGACCATAAGTGCTTCCCGGGGCGTGCGTTGGCTCCCGGACTGAGTCCAGAAGTGTTGAATTTCTACTTCCACTATACAACAATGAATAAAAAATCCTGCAGCATCGACCTTAGTCGACATATGATAGCTATTTAATACCAATTTTCCACTTGTACAAAAATGGTTTAAAGGTGACAGAAGGCCAAAGATTGTTTTGGACCACGTATGTATTCTGCATCCACCTGCAGTGCCACGGTATAATCCGCCATCTGAGTGCTGAATCAGAGAACAAAAGCGCTTTTGTATTATAGTTTGTGTGGCATGAATAAAATGTACCATAATTATCCTCGACTAATATGTAACGATGTTTTTGAAAACAGCATCATAGTGTATATCTCACATGCGGACAACCCAGTATTATGTTGCATTATGTACCAGTTAGTTCGTTTCCATGGAACCAAATGTCGATTGAGCTCGTTAGCTAGCAACTGAAAGAGTTGTTTTTGCATAATATGCTTGAAGCCAACTGAATTTGAAGTAACTTCGGGTACACTAAGTCAGTGAGATCTTGTATTACAAATCTCACAAACACGGCTGTACTGAGTCGTGAGAAGACTATCAGATTGCTTTCAAAAAGCGGGTAAGAAGGAAATGCTACTTTTTAAGCTAGAAAAGCAAGCCGCCTGGCTACGATATTGCTGCGCGCCCAGTTTAAAAACGCTTCCCACGTGAATTACAAGAATTACCGCGCTGCTGTTACATTTATATTGATAAGCTTAGGAAGGTAAGACTAGTGGCTATCCTTATTATACAGTCGTATGGTTTGCTAAACGTGCACAAACTCAGATCCCTATGGAGATAATTATTTCCGAAATTCCATCGCAACGAGGCTGGATCTTACGGTGGTGCGATGGCTTGTGTGCCTCAGCGATCCATTGAGCTATGCTGGGTGGTGCTTTTGCACCTTCAGAGTCACTCATACCTGATTGGTCAATGGTTAGTGGCCAGCCAAACTCAGCCTTCTGGTCTTCCAGGTTCTGGCTTGGAATGAGGGTGACACCTTATTCCTTAAAACGGAATCCTTGTAGCCCAACGCCAAGCCCGCTACCTTGCTGTAAGGTTTTTGAACCAAAGGCTTTGGTTAAGAACCCTAATCGTTCTCCTGTCTAGGCCTGGGCAACCTGACAGTATCCTGCTCACGCAATACAAGGTATCTCTCTCCAAACACATTTCTGATGTTCTGGCCACCGCAGAGGATAATCAACGGTGCTCTAGCTGCTGCATCGAGCAGGGTGGATAGGGGTTTGTATGCTACTGCTCAAGCCTTCCCGTCTTCATATTCCCCTTCTCACGCTTTTTCTCCCTTATGATCCTGTTCCAACTTCATTTTTATCCCACCAGTTTTTAACCCCCCGATGCTTGGCCCTTAACCAACATCCTTTTCTAGGCGTTTATCTTCTAATTTCAATTCATCTGCTAACGCGGAGCGTCACTCCTCTCCTGTCGACAAGCCCATGTCCAGCCAAGCGGTCCATACCATTTCATCGGCTTCCATTTGGGGTCCAGGATCCTCCTTCTGATTGGGATGCCGCAATGTACGCACATTATTACAGATCGGTCAACAGGCAGCACTTGCCCGAATATTGGAGACCCTTTCGATCGATATCTGCTGCTTATCGGAGACCTGCCTGAAAGACTCTAGCTCTGTGCTCACTCTGCCATCCCGTTCAAGTGACACAAGCAGTATTTTCTCATTGCGTATATCCGTTGACGATGCAGCTTCGAGCGCCGGCTAAGCTGGTGTTGACATTGCCCTGAGTCCCCGGGCTTAAGCTGCTCTGGTTGATTGGATTCTACTTAGTAGCCGGATGTGCGCGGTCCGATTGGCTGGCTCGTTCAAAGCTTCGAAGTCGCGCGGGACCAATAGGTAGCTATCATCATCGCTGCCTACACGCCCACAAACTGTAGCGGTGATTCGGTAAAGAACGACTTCTACCGCCAACTGACCCAGCTCCTTCGCCACAGAAGAAGCACGGACACTGTTGTGCTGGCGGGGGATATGAACGCACAAGTTGGAAAGTGGTCCACTGATGAAATGCATCTGGGCGGTCAGCAAGGTGTAGGCTCCCGTAATGATAACGGTGAGCGGTTACTTCATTTGTGTGAAGATGCCCGCTTATTTCTTGTGAGCACTAACTTCCCAAACAGCACCCGCCGGAGGGTGACTTGGCGCCCACCAGCCTCAAACCAGCCTTGGACGCAGATCGATCACATTGCGATAAGTTACCGCTGGAGAGGCTGAATCCAGGATTGTCGCTCGATTTGGAGCACATGTGTGGACACCGATCATGCACTTGTATGTGCTGACACGCGGATGCGCTTTGCGGACGCCCACGA
The DNA here is from genome assembly GCA_944474145.2 of Dicrocoelium dendriticum. Taxonomy (NCBI): domain Eukaryota; kingdom Metazoa; phylum Platyhelminthes; class Trematoda; order Plagiorchiida; family Dicrocoeliidae; genus Dicrocoelium; species Dicrocoelium dendriticum. The sequence continues at coordinate 57,761,712 of OX104064.1, read as the reverse complement.
CGACGCTGTGAGCGCATTGACACCAGCCAACTGGCGAAGCCAACTGTTCGGAATGCGTATCGAAGTACGCTGACATGCGGGTTGAGTAAGCGCTCACGGGAGACAATTGAAGATCACTGGTCACATGTTCGCCAGTCCTTACTAGCAGCAGTCACATCCTCGTGTGGGATGTCTAATAGCCAACGTGGACATTGGGTCTCTTCGATATCTCTGAAACTTATCAATGCTTGCCGGCATATTCCGGCTGGAAGTGAACACAATGAAACTTGCCAAGTGCTCCGGGCAAAACTCCTTGCTAGCCTGAAGAGAGACCGCGAATCTTGATGGTCTCATCGTGCTTCCGAGATGGTAGTGGCCGCTGTCTTTGGCAACCATTGTAAGTTATTCCATCTGATACGGGAAACGGGCAGCAGGAGACCTGCTGTTAGTGAAACTATACGTGAGGAGAGTGGACAGCCTATCCACAACTTATCAAAACGCTTAGAGCGTTGGGCTGAGCACTTTAAAAGGCAATTTAATCTGCTAGCATTGTTCCATTCTTCGCCGGCCAGTGATCGCCATGCCCCGTGGGCTGTCCCTTTGGATCCACCCTCTCGCTCAGAAGTCGAACGTGAGATCGGACTGTTGAAGTTGAACAAAGCCGCGGCACCAGATGATCTTCCTCCAGCCCTCTTCAAATTCGGTGGCTCTGATCTTGTTGATGCTTTACACGAATTACTAGTGAAACAGTGGGAGCAGGAAATTGTCCCAGCGGACTAGAGCCTCTCCATTATTGTTCCCATCTTCAAAAGAGGCTCGCGCTCGGAATGCGGCAATCATAGAGGAATCAGTCTGATCTCCATTGCCTCCAAAATACTCGTCTCCATAATCCTTCACAGACTGACTGGCGCTCGTGAAAGCCAGATTCGTGAGGAGTAAACCGGGTTTCGTCGTGGTCGTGGCTGCATCGACCATATCTTCACCTTGGGTCAGTTGTTGGAGCACCGTCACACATATTGGCGGCCCACGGTAGTCGTGTTCCTCGACATCGGTTGGTCGATGTGCCCTTTGGAATTGTCTACTCAGGAATTGTGTAAATATTATCCGAGAGTTATACGCGCGTAGCTCAGGCAGAGTGAGGGCTTACGGCTAGCAGTCGTCGCCCTTTAACATCTCCAGCGGTGTGAGATAAGGATGCCTGTTGTCACCTTTCATCCAACTTCGCTATTGAGAAAGTCATGGAGAGTACATTTACAAGACATGACTTGGAAGGTGTGGAGCTGCTCCCAGGAGAACGACTTCTTGACTTAGAGGACGCAGACAATATTGCCCTCATCTGCGACAGCACCGAGGCGTGCCAAGCCGCGCTGGACACATTAGCACTGGCTGTCAGCCGCTTCGCGCCTTGCTTTGCACCATCGAAATGCAAAAGGTTCCTCCAACATTAGCAGGGATCGCCTCCTGCGCTGACCCTTGGTGGGGATCAGCTAGAAGTCGTTCGGAAATTCAACTACCTGGGAAGTTGTATCAGCGCCCTTGGGATAGAAGACGAGATCACGAACCGGATAGCAAAAGCTCGAAGTGCTTTTGCTAACCTTCTCCACCAATGGCGGCGGCGCGACATTAATCTCTCCCTGAAGGGTAAAGTGTAAAATGCAGCGGTGAGTTCGACCTTACTGTACGGTTGCGAAACCTGGCCCCTAAGATCGGCGGACATAAAGAGGCTAGGTACGTACGACATCGATACCTTCACAGTTTGGCTCACATCTGGTGGGAACACCACGGGAGTAACGAGCGTGTTCGACGCCTTGTTTACGGCACAAGAAAAGGAACTGAACCGCTCAGCATGGTTATTTCCCGCACCAGGCTCAGAAGGCTGGGCCACGTGTTGCGCATGCCAGCCCACCGACTTCCACGACATGGCTTTTTTGCTCGCCAGGGATGTGGATGAAAGAAGAGGTGGGGTGGCCAAGCGATGACTTGGTCCAAAGGAATGAAGGCCATACCTTCTGAGCTGGCCTCGGTTGGAGCGTCTCGGCTCCCGACGATGAACACGTCTGGCTGGATACACATCCTGACATGGCAAGGAGCCGACCTCAGAGGTGTTCGTGCTGTTATTTTCTTTGTCCCTCCCCATCTCTTTTAGCCTTCCCCCCCATCTACAATCTCATTTCGTAGCGTAAAACATAATAAGTTTTTTTGCCTAGTAGCTGGCTAGTAGCTTACCGGAACGATGCCCATCCGTCGCTGGTAGCTCAGCTGGCATGCAACTGTTTCATTTATGTTCCTTTTTCTTTATGTATTGCGGCAAAGTAGCTGAGGTGTTTTCAACCTCTTGCTGACGTGTTTAATGTTGACAATGATTTCCGCAACTGACCCGCTAGACAGCGTCATTAATACCACACATAATCGCTATTAAGAAACAGGCGAGGAAATCTGAAGTAACAGTTACCTTATCGACTATATTTTGTTTTTATAGATTCCTCCTTTACTAGAAATCAAGAAGGTGAATCGAACGTGAATATTATCGTCTCTTACGCAAGCCATTCAACAGCTCTCCCGTCGGGCACACTATAGTCCATCTCTGGGTACCCATCACAAGCGATACATGCATTAATTTTCCCTGCTTAAGCGTTGGAGCACATGCTGCGCCTGTGTAACCGGAAAATCCAGTTTTATTTTTAATAGTAATATTAAAAGCTAGGTATTATAATTTTAGTATATCGTTGGTCAGCTACCATCATATACATTTATAAACACCGTTGCGTAAAAAGCGAAATACGCTTCAGAGGCAGCAGTTTATCAAAAGCGTTAAGTTGATCATTATAGTACATTAGATGAGGATAATGTGTGTGAAACCAAAACATTAAACAATATGTACCTAAAGCTCCTACTTAATTCTCGGGGCAAGCACGAAACTTAACTTCCCGACGGATCCATATTGCACGAGGTGACTAGATTCTTTTGATAAACGTCGCTGTTGAAGCGTAGCCTGAATGAGTCGGTAGTTTCACTTAACTAGTCGCACTTAACCAGCGAAGTACAATCGCTGTCCGGTTTCGATTATTTTCCACGAACTCATCAAATTTGCAAATTCAAAACACATGACACAAAGAAGGCTTTTGTTCAACAATTGTTGCCTTTTTGAGCTGTCCCGGAGGGAGATCCTAACCGATCGGTCCGTTTGTGGATGATGGTCACCGAGATGTTGTTGGACTGTGAGCACCCCAGGAATGCCAATGTAACTCAGCTAACCATTTAGCTTCAAACGGCGTGGAAAGCACGGTAACTGCAACCACCCACCATGAACAGGCTGCTACTAAGATGTGCGGTGAAATTACTGCCATTAAAAAAGTCAGTGCCACAAAGTTAAGAAATTCGATCGTAACTGTTGTGTCAGCCATGCTAGGCACACTGACTGGTCTTCCAGTGCTAGAATTGACGAAGAGTTCGCTATGCCGTGACCCAAATAGACGCAAAGCTTGATGTTTGGTCAGGTTGAATTGAGAGGCTACATTGGTTTAACAATCACAAAGCACCTGTTGAGCACGGGATACCGTATTATCCTCAACGCGTATTTCACAATGTTTATGTGCGTCCGCAGGTCTTCTGTTTCCAAGTTACTTGGAGACATTAACACCGACCGGAAATAGTCGCCGCACTGTACACTTAGAACAAAATCAGAAAATAACAATTCCGTGTACAGTAAGTGGAGTTGATCGGCCTCACATAACCTTGTCTTTGAGATATCATCATGGTTATTAACGGAACTAAGTTTGTTATCAGACAGCACATAAAGAAACGATTTTGTATTTTTGCACCCCAGGTATCCTAGTACTTTTAGTTTGACTTTATAATAAACTTTAATTCAATTAGGCTCGTGCTGACAGCCTACGCACTCCGGATGAATCTACGTAAATCACTGGCAACAACCAACCAATTTGATTACACCTTTGGTGAATGCTAAGTTCGGCTCCAAGAGAGGAAATGACTGATTAAGCAACCTAAGTACTTCTGTTACTATGCTCCCTCAAGGGGACAGTGTACAAACTCAAAAGGAGGCAAAGCTTTCCCATTAAAATTTTGGCGAAATAGGGTTGATCGACTTTTATTCTCAATTGTGGGGTGTGAGGCGAGCAGTGGAAAATACGGCTTATCATAAGTGCTAAATTCTTCGAGTTTTGAAAGTCCTATAAATTACGAATAGAATAGACATATTCATAGGCGACAGGATAGGCAAAATCATTGCTTATTACGCCGAATCGCTCCCATTTACTGGGACTTTGCTCCCAGTGTTACTCACGCAGACAATCGTAAAGCTTTCCGAGTGTGGCTGGTTAGTTGGTTGCGTGGTACATTACGTGTGAAATGAACTTGATTGTGAATAGAAAAGTCTATCCATTCCAGGCAACTGAAAGTGAAGTCTTTCTCTCTTCAGAAGCGTTTTGCATAATTTCAATAGTTACCAATCCAAGTATTGAGCAGGTCTTGGGTGTGAAATTATGTCGTTACTGCTCCAAGTCCCAGTTATATGCCCTAGACTAGTCTGGACTGATTAGAGTGTTGCAAGGTTTGTTTGCTCTAATCTATGAGGAGCCCGGATATCTATGTTTAATGGATCACGTAGTGCGATAATTTGTACCGTTAATACATTCGCTTGTCAGTATATGTACAGTTAGAAATAATGCTAATTTTTAGTACTTAGCGTAAAAATGCATTCGTCCACTTTGTCTTTAGATCACGTTGACTTCGATGTACACAGTTTTTCATAAGCAGTATCAAACTTCAAGCGGAAGAAAGTGAAAAAATGTGCCGGATGCTTGCAACATGATTTTCGCATTCTCGAAGTTTGTATACAAGAACTCCTTTTGATGATAGCCAAATATCTCGTTTCAGTACAAAACGATTTCCTGTACTTAGGGTGAAGCGCGGTGGACATGCAGTTCCGACATGCTCCAATCTCCGAAATTTCAAATAGACTTAGATTGATGACAGTTATTCATCGAAACTTAGTCAAACACACAACATTAGAGGCTCTTTGTGTTATGCGGAAAAATCATACGCTTAGTGGAGTTTGTGATGGTTCTGAATAACGGAGTCGCATGAACACTCACACACACACACACACACACGTGCGCGTCCACACGTTGAACGCATCAATCATTCATGTTCATTTGTTCGTCCATTTTGCGAGCTTGATTGGAATTGGCAAGTGTTCCGTCGAACTCACCTGATTTAACTTTGGTGGGTTTCAGTTGATCTGTGAAACATAGATCAAATTCAACAAACCAGCAGACTTTTTTCGAAACGAACTAACATCCCTATATCTTTCTTTCGTCAATCAACACTTACTAGGGGGAAAAGTCAACCAGTTTTCTAAACTGTGGAACGAAGTGGAAAATGTTTCTGAAGAAGTATGGAACTGGTTAACTAGATTGGTAACATCTCCTCCGCTGCCTAAAGCTACCTTCTAAAATACCGTTGTTTTGAGACAAAGTAGAAGTTGCCAATAGGTTTTCGTATATAATAAAATATTGGATAAATTTCAAATTAATGTTTAGTTTATGCTTACACTATCGTAGGCAGAATTACGAGTAAGTAGGTTGTTTTAGCCTTCGATCAAGCTAGGTTCAGTTCTCTCCATGGTTCACGTCAACACGCTTAGTAAGACAAGAACAATTTGGGGATACGGTACAATCTAATAATTTTGGATCATACCCTTGTTCACGAGAGCAACGATAAACAATACAGGGAAGGAAACGAAGGTAATACTAAAAATATTTATTTATCGATGACGCGAGACAACTTCTAGTGAACGTAGTCCGATCGTTTTGCATATATTTTCCACAATGTTGAGGAAATGCGGTTTCCTCTGCTCCCAGACACCAGCCAAGTATTTCCTCCGAAAATTCACAGTGTAGGGGGAACATCAATTTATCAAAGCCTCAGAAAGAACTACGGTTCCAGTAGCCTTAGTGAGGCAGAAAGTAGTGAATATAAGTAGATCACTAACGGAGCGTTGTATAAGAACTTACAAAGCAAAATATGAATTTGAAAGTAAAGGACTTGTAGATGACGTGAGAATGAGTTAAGAAGTTCCTGTGTAAAAAGGGCACGGTGAAATCTGTCTAGTACATAGAGAAGTTAGTATACATTTCTGGCAGGTTGTGAGCATAGGCCAATGTCATCGCTTCTTATGATCGAACGAGTTGATTCACGATGCGCTGAATGCAAATGAACAACATATTGTTGTCCCAATATAGCGCGTTAGGTCTCTAGAGGTGGCTAACGAAGTCGTATTCTCTTTTTGGGAGTATCCACGTTAAACCGTTGCGAAACCGCTGCGTATCGACACTTGGTGGTATCAAGATTTCACTGTGGTCATGTCACCTGCCATGACACCTGTTTATAGGGACATGCTTCGTAATACTGAAACATTGGCTTGGATGAAAGGAAATGAAAAGGAAACAGCGAACCACTCCAAGTAGTATAACCTTCCTTTAATTAGTACACCACAGAATATGTATTGGCAGCACCTATTCCGTCTTCACTGTAAAAACCGTGAGTGAATGGAGACTGACTTCAAGTACGAGTGATCTTTGCAACGGAAAGCGAAGAAAATAACATGACGGTTGTCGCAAATCACAAAGTTATTCAATCCATGCGATTGCGTGGGGTCACAGAAACTGGGATCTGGGGCAAAGATAATGATGCCATTACAAGCATTTAAACTGGATACAGCATGACAACAAACAATAACGACCTATAGGAGATTGAAAAAGAGTAAAACAGGTGGCTAGCTTCACAATACATTTGTTTATGCCAGTACTTTAAGCGCGAAGAAACTGAGGTTGGGTCACGGTAGAAATCCGACTTACTTACCGTCTAACTTTACCGATTTCATTGACACATGTAAAAATTACTGAGGTGAGAGAGCATTAGCAAAACGCCTAATCTTACTATCCTGGAAGAAAACAATGCGGTTCCTGTTCTTTACTTAGCTCAGCTAAACCTGGTTCAGAAAGTGAAGGGATTCGGAAGCAACAGTTGCAAGCTAATGGGACGATCTCTATTGATAACTAGAAGTGGGATATCACTCGATAAGACCGGGTGATAGTTAAAAACCTGCTGCGTATGTGTAAGTGCTTCAAACGAATGAAAATTTCCCTCCTCTATTTCTGATTCTGGGGCCCACTTTTCGAACGACATCCTTCACTGTTTGTAACGGGCGACGAATGAAAGCCAAATACTATCATTTGCATTGTGCGCGAAAGTGAAGCTGCCTAAGAAGGAAAAATGTCGGAGCCGCGTATAGTCTCTATGGTTATGACAGAACGATATTTCTAAGCAAACTAAGACGGTTTTAAACCTTATACTGAGAATATGACCTTTGTAAGCTAACTGCTAAAGCTCGTACTGTTTCCTGTACTCATGTACATGTATATGCGAACGAGAAACACTCAGATCCAAACAGGAACTTATTGTTTTTGGTCGACTGTCAATTACCTGGATTAAGATTTGCAGGATAGGGCGGATCCTGAATGCACCAGCAGGAAGTAAGACGAACGGATCTGGTATAAGTTAAAAAGTCCATATTGAAGATACGTATGCGAGGCCGGGAAATGTTGGAATTTATACTGTTTTAGATGCATGCATCGGTATGATTGTCTCTTCATGTCCCAATTTTGCATTTTATCGAGGATAACAACAGTTTACCTCTGGCAAGCTACATTCCTTGATACTAATAAACGTATGTCGAAGTGAGGGATGGACAAATAACACAAAATTTGTATAATGAAAGCAAATTAATTAAATACATAAACCAACTTTTCTCCTCAGCTACACGAGACACGCCAGTACCGGCAGGATAATAATAATAATAATAATAAAAGCACAACAATTGATCGAGAAATGAGCAATAGTATAACAGGATTCATAAATGTGGGTATGTAGGTAGGTATGTTGCGCGGGATGGCGACGAGGTGCGCGGTCCTTTTGATGTGTTAAGACCAAAAAATGCTTCCATCCACTCAGTGTGTAGCGGACTACGGTCCAGCCACGGCCATGTATGCGCTTGATTCCCCAAATACAGCTTGCTTGTGTTAGCCTGTAAAGGAGTGTGGGCCGGCTCCGTTGATGAAACTTGGCTCCCATCTACATGCCTCCGGGTCGTATTCCTTTGGGTTTACACTGGATATGGGGTGTGTGGTTGGAGCTGTGGGTGGTGCAGCGCAAGCCCCCATGGTCCTTCTGTAGGCACAGTCGTCCTGTGGCTGGCCACAGTGACAGGCAAATTCGAAACCGGATGCCGCGAACCATGTTGCGCGGGGGTATGCCCATGGGGGGGCGGACACCATGCTGAGACTGCTGTTGTATTCATGATGATTTGTCACCGCAGTTGGGCTAGAACAACTTACACCTAAACCTATTCTTTTTAAGCTCGTGGCGAGCGTTTGGTAGGGTTTTTTTAACGCTCTTCTCCCTGTTAAGATCCAGGACACCATTCCGCATGAGTCAGTGAATTGACCACGTGCAAGACCCCCTAACTTTCCGTTGTACATTTAGTTGAATGCTTTGGTTGAGGACCCGAGTCCTTCTCCTGTCAGGTGTGGGCGCCCTACCAGTATCGTAGTCCATCCTCTTCGAACGTTAAGAAGTGTTCGATGGCCCTCTTTCCGTAAAACTTGGCCATTAGAGACAAGAGGTCTACTGGTTATAAGCTCGCAGCTCGATTGGTATAGAGCACGAACGCCACGCAGTGTCTCTGATGGGGGGAGGGCACTTTCGGGTGCTCAAATGTTTACTACTGCCCTCCTCAATCCAGGCAACCCCTGGTCAAATTGGTGCAAACCCTCCAAAATCTACATGTGTCTAGCCGTGGTCGTAGGTGCGCATCGTACTACGACCGCAAAACATATGTAAATAGTTCCACTAACTCAAAGGCTACGTGTGACAGCCGTCAAACATATCCCAATCTGACCCTGCAATCACATTCCCAAGCTGGATCTGCTCCCCACTGCTTTGTGGGTCAGGCTATTGAGCCAAAGGCTCTGAGTGGAGTCCCTCAAGCAAACCTCCGAAACACAACCGCCACTTCGCATGCGGTTTCCCACCAATGCAATCGTGTGTCTGCCAGCAAAGCACTCAGCATCGGGTGCCTGGAACATGCGCACACTACTGGACCGGAACTCCCGTGAGCGCCCGAGCGACGCACTACACTGGTTGTGATGGAACTGCCGCGCTGCCCCATCGATGTTGTGGCGCTCAGTGAGTCGTTTCGTTGAGCAAGGTAAGTTGCATGAAGCAGGTACTGGCAACACATTTTACTGGGTGGGCAATGCCGCCTCAGCACCACGTGAACATGGGGTCGGATTTGCAATATCTGATCGCCTAAACGGCCACCTGGTGAGTGTACCAACAGGCATTAGCGTGCGGCTGATGAATGTTCGCCTACGACGCGGAAGGGGTAATTTTACCACTTTGATCGGCACTTACGTTCCGACCGTGTGTTATCCTGAGGACACGCATGATCAATTCTACACTCAGTTATTCTTCGTGATACGGTCTGTGCCGAGATGCGACCGACTATTTCTGCTGGGTCATTTCAGCGCGCACGTTGTGCGTGATGTAGCACTGTGGACAGATGTTATCGGTCCGCATTGTATTGGTTCAGCGAATGCAGACGGTGTTAGGTTGCTCTCACCGTGTGCCTCTCACGGCCTAATGATCATGAACACTCGGTTTGCACTGAGTGCGAGTGATCTAGCAACTTGGATGCACCCAAGGAGTGGTCACGCTCACCTACTTGACTATGTCATCGTACGTCAGCGTGATATGCATGAAGTGCGCATGACACTTGTACTGCGTGGAGCTGAGTGTGGTACTGATCACAAATTGGTGCGGACCAAACTGTACATATATTTTCGTAAACCTATGTATTGCACTCCCGCCGTGAATCGGGGTAAATTTAACATGCTTTCCCTCGGTACTGTGGCGAAACGTATTGATCTGGAGAAGGCGGTGGCTGCACGCCTATGTGATGTGAAATGCATAGTCACAGTGGGCGACCTGTGGCACCACATTCGTGACCAGGTGACAGCTGCTGCCGAGGAAACCATCGGGTGCGCAAGCTGTAAGCGGCCTGATTGGTTTGCTGAGAACAATGCGATTATTGACGCATTGGTGTCAGAGAAGAATGCAGCATTTGCTCCACATGTGGCAGACCCCAGTGACTTGGGGAAGAAGAATCAGTTTCGCGAACTTCGACGGCGACTGGCCAGAGAGCTCCATGGCATTACAAGCGCATGCTGGACGGAGAAGGCAAGGCAGATGGAATACTACGCCGAACACCGCCAACGCAAGGAATTCTTTGACTCATTGAAGGCGGTGTATGGATCGAGATTGGAGCCGCTGAGGACGCTGATCGATGGTAGTTCAGGCGCTACCTGCACACAGACTGCAGACAAAATGCAGATCTGGTAAAAGCACTTTGAATGTCTCTTGAACAACCGTTCAGAGATCGACTGGCCTAATTTGAACGCACTGAAGCAGCACGATGTGGAGACGAGTCTGGCGGACACACCGACACTGGATGAGGCACATAGAGCTCTTGCTCAGCTGCGAACCGGAAAATATGCCAGTGTCGACGGGATCCCGCTTGAAGTATTTAAACACTGCGGACCCGTTTGGTGACTGTCCTATACCACTTGGTGCAACGCGTGTGGATTGAGGAGGAGGTGCCTCCTGAGCTGAAGGATACCCTTGTGCTACCACTGTACAAGGGCAAAGGAGCAAGCAATGTTGCACGAATTATCGTGGCATCAACTTACTGAGTTGCTTTGGCAAGTTGGTTGCCCGAACCCTGCTAAAACACCTCGTCAGTCAGGTTATGGGACCTAACGTGGCGGAAGAGCAATGTCGATTCCGTTCGTGTCGCTGCACTACAGATATGGTGTTTTCGGCTCGCCAGTTTCAGGAGAAGTGCAGAGAACGACACCAGCCGTTGTACACGCTTCTTTTGATTTCACCAAGGCATTTGATACGGTGAACCACGAGGCGTTGGGGCTGGTGTTGCATAAATAAATAAATAAATAAATAGTTTGTTCTCGTCATTGCGAGGCACACCATCAAGGGCATGATCATGCTAATACAGACATGTATGATCGGCAATCGCACAAATTAGTGTATTTTGACAAATGGCATAGGAATTTATGTGTGTGTTGACATGTAAAAGTATGTTTACTGTGTATTTGGAGGGGGCCATGTAGCGTGAGTAGGTAAATGTGACTCTGTGTGTGTTTCTGTTCGTTGTGTTCGCCATCAAAGGGGGAGTCAATGGAACGCTTTGAAGCAGATGTCGTTCGTGATGTGTGAATGATCCTCCGGAAAAGGGAAGAGGCAGTGACTTTATTTAGTGGCGAGTCATATCCGCCACGTCACAGTGTTGTTAAACGGATATCTGTGGTTTTTTATAGGGAGAACGCTTGCCAGGCGAAATCCCACCACATCCTGGAACACTGCCGCCGAACGATTTGCTGGAACGGGAAAATCCCGAACCACCCAGCTGGCACCACGAGGAGGTTGTTCGGCTAGCCAGCCGCTTAAGTTTACAAGTTTACTTGCATGTCTGCACAGTGATATGCGGGTGAGGGCGCAGCTGAGTGGAGAGACCTCGGATGACTTTGCAGTTGTCACTGGTGTGAAGCAGGGGTGTGCCTTAGCTCCTCCCCTCTTTAATATACATGTGCAATGATGTCTTTTGTTTTTGATGCAGCTTGTGCTTACGGTGTTCGTGTAAAACACCGTATTGTTGTTAGGTCATCCAGCATCCTTTGTTTTGGTGCGAGAACCCTAATCTGTGAGACAACTATCCGTATGCTACTGTTTGCTGATGACTGTGCGTTGTTTGCACAGAGTGCGGATGCGTTGCAGCACATGACTAGTGCTCTGACTTCGACAGCGACCAAATTCGGGCTCATCATCAACACAAGTAAAACTGTCTGTTTCATCCAGTTTTCACCCGTGGTGGAATCTTCAATATTGCTGCAAATCAGCATTGGTGGTGAGGTATTAGAAACCATCTCCCGCTTCTGCTACCTTGGGAGTGTGGCATCGACTGACCAGCAGCTACATAGTGAGCTGCATATCTGCGTCTCGAAGGCATCGGCGATATGCGGGAATCTAGAGCACCGAGTGTGGAACAAGTGACAACTTGCCATTGGCACGAAGCTGATGGTGCTAACTCCATGATGCCTTCCGTTCTTCTATGCGGCAGTGAAACGTGGACGATGTACTGGTGGGATGTGCGATATCTCGAGCGACTTCATCAACAGTGTTTGTGACGGATTCTGCGCATCGGTTAGAGCGACAGAGTTGCTGACACGGAAGTGTTGCGTCGAAGGGGAATGTATGCAGTGGACTGCATGCTTTTGCTGGGACACCTGAGTTGGCTCGGTCATGTGAGCCGTATGGATTTGACGCGGATACCGAAACAACTTTTATACGGTCAGCTGAGTATTTGGAAGGGGCATGCGGGGAGATCAAAGCTACGTTACCAGGACATGATTAAAGTGAGCCTCTGACGTTCTAATCTTGATTGCAGGTCATGCAAATCAAAGGCGGTTGATCGGCGTGCATGGTGCGATATGATCACGGATGTAGTTTTCAAAGTGCAAGAGAAAGACGTCGTGCATGCAAACACGAAGCGGAAATTGAGCAAGCGGCAAGGGCCGATGGGTTCTACTCCGTCGGCATCGAGCGCATGGTGCTGTAGCACATGCGGTCGCGAGTGTCTGAGTCAGGCAGACCTAATGAGTCAGGAGCGAGGCCAATCGGGACCAACACCGAAACGACGACGGATCCCGCAGAGAACGTAGGCAGAACCAGCGCAGCATTTGTAGGTAAGCTGCATTCGATTTACTAAACGCTTGCTTGAACGCTGGGTCTCTCTTTAGTTTAGGTGATGGGTTGGCTATGTTGTCTCATTCATGTCTACGTGCACTATCTTCTACTAACTTGCACACGTCGCTCAAGTTAACCGTAGTTAACTATGATAACATCTTTGCGTTTGTGGCATTTTAGTAAATTATATTTTCTGACGTCTTGAATCAATCACGGATATTTTTGGCAAGCAATTTCTTTCATATGTTTTTTACTGAAGAGCCAAGTCGGCATATCTGTATGCATCATTCGATTTATTTCATCTGATAGTGCCGTTTCAAGTGATTGATTGTTGCTTTATATCCCCGATGTGGCTGCGCTTGTTGTGCATGTTGACAAGTTGCCTACCTGTCTATTACCCACTACCTCGTCCATACTGGCTCCAGGAGACAGTTGGTCGTTGCTGGAGGGGACGGGTGCACGGCCCTTGTGGCCATTTTAGGCTCAAGCCGTGGTTCCGTGCACTAAGTGTGGAGCGGACTATGGGTCCAGCCACCGGCTTGTGTGCACTTGTTTCCCCAAGTACAGTGTGCTTGTGTTTGCCTGTAAAGGAGTGTTGACCTGCTCCTTTGCGTCCCCTCCGCGTGCCACCCGGTCTTATTCCTTTGGGTTTACACTGGATATAGGGTGTGTGGATGGAGCTATGGGTGGTACAGCGCAAGCCATCCATGGTCCCTCTGTAGGCGCAGGCGTCCTTTGGCTGGCCACAGTGACAGGCAAATCCGACACCGGATGCCGCCGACGAAATATATATACATATATATATATATATATATATATATATTTATATCACTTGAATTTCTGAATTCTTTAAATATACCCGGAATTTAAGAGTCTGGTTATAATGTGAGAAAGAATACGAAAGATTATTATTAGAACAATTAGTTCTTATCAGTCTTCAATATCAAACGTCATGTTTATAAATATCTAGGGAAAAAACGCCCTTGTACCCATGCCACTGGGCTTGGAGAAAGCTCTTATGCGAGTACTGCCTTATCAGTGGGTTGAAATAAGAGCGTCTCTAGACCCTATTGTTGCAGTTGCATTTATGCAATGGGCTGGCTAACTGAACAACCTCTACGTGATGTCAGCTGGGTGTTTCGGGTCTAACCCGTTCCAACGAATAGTTCGGCTGCAGTGTTCCAAGAATTGGTGGTTTTTTCTCCTGGCAAGCGTTCTCCCTATAAAAGGCCACAAATTGCTGCCTAACAACAATGTGACTTGGCGTATTTGAGTTGCTACTAAGTAAAGTCACCGCTCTTGCTTACTCCGACAATCTTAACAAAACCACAGACGTAAAGCATTCCTTTTGACACTGGTGACGCGATCGAATTCATTCTAAAGAACATCAACACATTTACAAACACAAGCAACATGGTTGGCGGCATCCGGTTTCGGATTTGCCTGTCACCGTGACCAGCCACAGGACGCCTGCGTCTACAGAAGGACCATGGGTGGCTTGCGCTGCACCACCCACAGCTCCAACCACACACCCCATATCCAGTGTAAACCCAAAGGAATACGACCCGGAGGCATGTAGATGGGAGCCAAGTTTCATCAACGGAGCCGGCCCACACTCCTTTACAGGCTAACACAAGCACGCTGTATTTGGGGAATCAAGCGCATACATGACCGTGGCTGGACCGTAGCCCGCTCCACTATAAATATATATATATATATATATATATATATATATATATATAACTGACGCGGATAGCGAAGCAGCTATTATATGTTCAGCTGCGTATAGGGAAGCGGCACGTGGGGAAACCAAAGTTACGTTACCAGGACATGATTAAAGTGAGTCTCAGACGTTCGGATCTTGATTGCAGTTCATGGGAATCGAAGGCGCTTGATCGGAGCACATGGCGCTATGTGATCACGAAGTAAATTCCCGTGGTGCAGGAGAAAGCCCTCATGCATGCAGAGAAGAAGCGGCAAGTGCGGAAGCGGCAAGCAACGATGGGTTGTACTCCATCGACATCGAGCGCATAGTGCTGTAGCACATGCGGTCGCGAGTGCCTGAGTCAGGCAGGCTTCGTGAGCCATGAGCGAGGCCACTCGGGACCACTACCGAAGCGACGACGGGTCTTGCAGGGAACGTAGGCAGAACCGGAGCAGCGTTTGTAGGTACGCTGCATTCGATTTACTAACCACGTGCTTGCCTGCTAAGTCTGTTTTTTTCAGTTGGTGGGTTGTCAATTTTGTCCTAACGCTTTTCTTTCTCATATATATGTCTACTTCTACCCTCTTCTGTAAACTGGCACACGTCACTTAAGCCAATTCTAGTCCTTTTCGACAACATTTTCGTGTTGGTGGCATTTCCGTAAAGTATACTTTCTCATCTCGTGAACTTATCTCGCATTCTGCTGTAAACAACTTACTTCATATGCTCATTACTTTAACATATATGTCAATCTTTCCTTATGCACTACTCTATTTGTTTTCTTTCTTATCTTCCTCTTAAGTGATTGGCTGTTGCTTGATATCCCCTTTGTGGCTGCGCTTGATGTGCATGTTGACAAGGTGCCTACCTGCCTATTACCCACTATCTCGTCCAAACTGGCTCCAGGAGACAGTTGGTCGTTGCTGGAGGGGACGGAGTGCACAGTTCCTGTGGCCGTGTTAGGATCAAAGAGTGGTTTCATGCACTCAGTGTGGAGCGGACTATGGGTCCAGCCACCGGCTTGTGTGCACTTGATTCCCCAAGTACAGCGTGCTTGTGTTTACCTGTGAAGGAGTGTGGGCCGGCTCCGTTGATGAAACGTGGTTCCCATCCGCATGCCTCCCGGTCTTATTCCTTCAGGTTTACACTGGACATGGGGTGTGTGGTTGGAGCTGTGGGTGGTGCAGCGCAGGCCACCCATAATCCTTCTGTAGGCGCAGTCGTCCTGTGGCCGGTCCCAGTGAAAGCCAAATCCGACACCGGATGCCGCCAACCATATATAATTGACATGGTGCCACAAAAGATAGAGGCCATACTGAGTCACAACATGTTCGCCACTGCGCACGATTTCTTGTCAAATCTGAGAACAGAGGTATTAACAGACCTGAAGATAGATAATACCATACTGTCAAAATAGATAGAAATATCCACTACGAAAGCTAACAGCTCCTTTTGCACAAACAGACAACTGAAATGCTGGAACATGGAACCATCTTCCGAGAAGAAACCTCGTAGTATTCTGCATTTTGATGTTACCTATAAACAGGAAACAGGACAATGGAATAATAGAACAAAGGCGTATTACGGGTAAAAAAGCAATGCTTAACAAGTCTTGTGAAGATGAAAATTTTTGCGAAAAGTAACTTGCATAATAAAGAGAAAAGCGTTTTGGTGGAATCACCAAAGACGTATGTAGAATATCGGGGATGTTCGCGTAGTAAAAGCACAAATCCATAAATCCATTCGTTGGGAGTTTGGTAAGATCGTTTGATTGAGTTTTGTAGCCCCTGGCTAACAATACAGAAAATGAAATGCAAACTTGTCAACGCATCGTCAACTCATTATTTAACAATCGCTTGATTGTGAGCAGAGACCACATAATTAGGGAGGGCGTTTCAAGGCTGGCACACGCAGAGGGAAAAGAAATGCCCACGGCATTCAAACCGGCTATACTGTGCTGTCAATTTCAGAGGATGAACTCTTATGTTAGTGTTGTGGTTCAATTCCAGCAGCGGACGACAAATGTGGTTTGGGTTCTTCAGAATCTGGTAAACCATTATGAGATCCCCCGGAAAAGCCGAAATCGACTGCTGTATACTACTAGAGATTTCAGTCTAAGCTGATAGGGCAGATAAAAGAGGCCCCTGACGTTCTTGGTTGCTCTTCTTTGAGGAGTCTCGAGAGTAACGAGATCCTGTTTCTGCCACGGTTGGCACCGCATACGCCACGTGCGTTCCCACGTAGGCGTTAAATATTTGGGGATGATTGAGTTTTCAAACCGCCTGAAAGCTCTGTGAAGCGGGCGGAAGTGCTGATTGCCGGATCTCGTCGTACTCTCTGTTTGTTTTAAACATCCGAGATATTCCTGTATCAATATACCCAGGTCCCGCTCCTGAGAGGCGTTCTGCAAAGTGTGGTCTCCAAACTTGTAAACGATGACTGGCTGGTGACGCAGATGGATCGTCTTGCACTTAGCTATGTTCAACTGAAGCAAGTTCCTCTTTGACCATTCATAAATGCAAGCAAGATCATGTTGGAGTAGATCGTGATCTTCATTGTTCCTAATCACACACCGTATCTTGACTTCATTGGCGAAAAGCCGGAAATTTAAGGAGATAACTCTTGCTACGTCGTTGATAAACACCAAGAATAAGTACAGTTCCAGCGCTGTTCCTTGAGGGACACCACATTCCACTTCAGTCTGGTTAGAGAGAGGTCTCCTAACGCGTACTTGAAGTCTCCGCTGGTGAAGAAAGTTGTCAATCCAAGCAAGTACATGATCGATTCGGTAGATCTGTTGCCAGTGGAGTAGGATGCGGTGATTCAAGCGATCGAAAGCTTTGGGGAAGTCCAGATAGATGACGTCATTTCCAACCCCGACACCAGCCACCTGCGTCCAACTACCTCGTGCCATTAGCAGGTTAGTGGTGCAAGATAGTTGTTGACGGAAGTCATGCTACTCCGGTGCCAAGATGTTGCAATTTTCCAAGTGGTCCATTAAAGCCTCAGCGACGACCGCCTCCATCCCCTTCGCAAGCACAGGAAGGAGAGTCACTGTGCGACAGTTTGCAGCCACCGAACGGTTACCGTCTTTAAAAATTGGAGTTATAATGCCACGCTTCCACATTGTGGCGGCATGCTGTTCGTCAACGCACGCTTTGAAGAACTGTGATAATGGTTCAGATAGGTTGGTAGCCGCAGCCTTCAGTGCTTTTGGGCGGATGGTGTCGGCTTCCGGAGAGCATTGATCGCGCAGTGAGAGTAATTCCTTAGCACAATTGCTGGGTTGAAAATTACATGTGTAACAAATGGAGTCTGTATTGTTCATGACATTATCGGAGAGTTAGAGGCTGCGAGTTCGAAAATTACGGCGTAGTGTAGCCGCAGGACATTAGCTGCTTCTTAGGCGCCTTGTATTCTGCCGCCTGTTGCGGAAAGTGGCGGAATGCCACGCTTCACTTTACGAAAAGTATTGACATGCCTGTACATCAGTTTGTTATTTGCCAGGAAATTTTGGATAGACACTGATGATAAGTTACTTTGTCCTCATGGACAAGTGCAGTGCAATGGCTACAATGGGTCAGGAAATTGCCCCGAGTCTCTGAGTCGGGCTTAACCTTGTAGGCACGCCATGCCGCATCTTTTATCGCCAGGCCTTTTCGAGTCCTGCTCCTTAGAATTGAAGACATTTTTGCGGGACAGAGGGCCTCCGTCTCTGATGTTTTGGTGACGATTTCCCTGAGTCTATCAACGAGGTTTGTCCAAAGCTTTTCAAGGGGACTGTTTGAGAATTCCTAAACAGATGCGTCGACAAGTTCTTTCAGGACATGGTAGCGTGTGATTGTATGAGTTAGTTCCGAGTGTTCAGATGGCTACTCTGCATAACATACATAGTTAAACGTTATTACTACATGGTCACCGAGACCTAGTGGACTATCCATCAATAACTTGTGAACCATGAGCTTTTCATTCATGAGCGCAAGGTCCAATATGGACGGTTTGTTTGCTGTCCTGAATCTAATGGGCATGGTAACATGCTTGTACAAAAGAATAGTAGCGAGCAGTTCATGAAAGTCTGCTTTGAATGTTCACTTGGTGATTCCGATAATTCCAGATGGTGTAGATTGAAGTCTTCGGAGATGAGAATATGGCTATACCTTGTGGGTGTTATCCTGTTCAACGCACTATCAAGCTGGAAGCCATTTCAGGAGTGGACGTTAGCGAGTGGTAAAACACAACTACGAGACATATGTCGTTGTTTCTTAGTAGGAGACGGCACTAGAGTGAGTCGGTAGCACGAGTTTTCAACTCATCAACTATTGCACATTGCAGATCGCTGCGGTAGTAGATTAGGACCCCAACTCCTCCTCTGGGGCGGTCGTTCCGTATAAGTGATATTCCGGCTATCTCAATCTCTACAACAGTCAGCGCTTGGTGTAACCAAGTTTCGGTAATATAAATTAGGTCCCAAGCATTCGAAACCTGACGTAACCAAAGTTAGGTAAGTTTATTGATGATCCCATGGGAGTTAGTGTACATACATTAAATTTATTCAGATTAAAGCAACATAACCGAGGTTGTGCTACTCAGACTAAAACTTTCGTCATCTCGTGGGTGGCCGGTGACTAATCCTTTTTCGATGTATGCTTGAAAAATGAACAATGAACAATGATTTATCACGGGATAAAAGCAAGTGCTGGACACGTCCCGTAGGATGGGTGGGGTGAATATGATGAAATCAAAATATATCTGGGTCATCTTTCGAAGCTCTACCGAGTTGAATACTTTGATAAATGACATCAGTGCAAACGTAAAAACATCGAGCGTAAACCTTCAGAAATACATTAGGGTTCAGTGATCGTTGATATAAAGCGTAAGAAAAGTAAAATATGATCGCTCACTTGGGTCCATTTAATACATAAATCCTGTAGAAAAGTATGCTTGGAGTAATCCACAATGAAGTGGTTTAGGTAACAAAATGCTGGGAGCTAAGAGCAACAGCTAATCGTTTGTTGTAAACGTCCAAGGGAGCGGAGGATACAACTATGTCCGGTAGTGCGTTCTAAGGTTGGCAAACCCGAAGTGAAAGTAATTATCTTGACACTAGACGGCTATATTGTTCTTTCAATTTTAAGCAGTTACCCCTGAGCTGCGTGTTGTGCCCAAGTTTCAGCAAATAGTGGCATGCGTGTTAGAGGTCACTCAACATCTGATATGCTAATATGAGATCCCCGCGCAGCCTTCGACAGCAACCGCTGAAAATACCCAGCAACTTCAGCCTTCAGTGGTAACAATGAGAGCGCAAGCTCTTTACATTATGTGTTGCTCTTTGTTGTGGTGCCTCTAATGCTTCTAGGTCACGCTTCAATCAAGCCCTTCGCAGCATGCCGACGTATTGGTTGCTAATTTTATCAGCTACCTCCGCTTGTTTTGAACATCTGAGTTCACTCTGTACGAGCACATCAAGAGCACATTCCTGGGAGCTGGTCTGCAATCCGTTTGTCCCAAACAAATATGTGTGGTTATGTCTATGGCGCAATTGTACAAAGCGACATTTGTCTACGTAGAATGGTAGTGCGTTTTCAACTGACCAGTTCGACACTGTGTTAAGATCGCACTGGATCCGTTCGTGGTCGTCCGGTCCTCTGGTCTTTCGCCCTGTCTTGATATAATCAGCGAAAACATGAAATCGGAAGCGAATGAGCTCGCCAAATCGTGAATGAGCACTAAGAATAGACGAGGTCCAAGCACCGAGCCTTGTGGTACACCAAACACCACATTGATTGCATCAGAAAATACTTCTCGGACTTTTCCCGCTAGCTATGGTTCTTGTAAAAACTTGGTAATCCAACTCAGGATTGGGTAGCCCATGCCGAAGTTCCGAAGCTTCTGAAGAGTAATTCAATGGTCTAAGCGATCAAAAGCATTTGAAAAGTCCAGGTAGATGACATCGACTCTTGCTTCAGCCCAACTATTACGCGCAATTACTGGTTTCGTATTACACAGATGATGTTGACGAAAGTCATGTTGCTCTGGGGCTATTAAGTTGTGGCTTTTCAGATACTGCATCAGCGCATCTGCGATGATTGATTCCATCACTTTGGATGGTACAGGAAGTAGTGTTATTGGACGGTAGTTGGTAGGGTCAGTGCGGCTACCTCCTTTATGGATAGGAGTGATGAGGCCTCGCCCCCAGACTGGTGGAATATGGTTCTCTTCTAGATATCGCTGATAGAAAACAGCCATTGGTTCTTCTAGATCACTAGCTACGGCCTGCAGAGCTTTTGGTCGGATGTTGTCGACTCCAGGAGAACTGTGGATACGCAAGGATAACAACTTCTTCGACACATCTTCCCCTTGCAACTTCCCCCCCGTGAAGGGGATGTTGTCTACAAAAAAAAACGCCGGCACTGTGTGAAGCAGTAAGAAATGAGGTGAAGGGGGTTTATGAGCTCAGTTATCGAAACCCACCAACAACCCAAACACCAGCTGGAGAAATTTGGGAGACAATGAAAGTCCGTAGGAGCGACCCGGCTGCTGCATCATTGCAGCACTCGCAAGGCAACCCATCAGTCGTGGCCTAGAGCTGAACATAACCCCAGCTACACCATATCGCAGGCCGTGCTCCCTACCATGTGACTGACCCTACAGTAAGTGTGGCGGATACGACGCAGAAACCCTTCATTAAACTCCTGCTGATGCGTGACCTGTCTTCGCGATAGGTTCCAGAAAGGGGGGGAGGGGGGGGGGGGGGGGGGGGGGGTGGGGGGGGGGGGGGGGGGGGGGGGGGAGGGGGGGGGGGGGGTAGCGGGGGGGGGGGGGGGGGGGGGGGGGGGGGGGTTGGGTTGGTTGGGGTGGGTGGTGAAGGGTTAGTCAACTTCATATTGAATTTGTATCTTGTATAGTAGGGGGGGATGGGAGTTGGGGGACTGAGGTGGTCGGAAGCTAGTAGCCTAGTTTGAGGATATGGTAGTGGGCGTCGATGACTGGCGGAGCCTATAAGTCCTTGATTCCCCATACCAGATACAATCCGTAAGGTTTATACTTTACCATTACCTGGATGCAGAAATCATGCGGGAACGGGCTGACGCACACGATTTATGCGGTTGCGGGCTTTCTCAGCATGTCTTCCTTTGGTGTCTCTTCTTTTTCCAAGCATAAACACACATTCTCCTTTCCGGTTCACCTACCTTAACACAAAATTCACCGTAGTTCCTTTGCTCTTCTCCATATTTTTCTTTCTTCTCTCGTTACTCTTCTCACAACAATTACCAATAATCAAATCCACATTTTTCATCCAACGCAATAAAAAAACTCGAAATGGCCGCGTCGCCCGGCTTCACACAACATCTATGCTTCCGTGATAATCCGCCTTCGTACTGCGGCTATACCCCGCGCCAGCAGTTGCCACATCGCTCCATTAATCCGCGGAAAGCACGTTACCCCGTGTCCCGCTGCGTAAGCTAACAACAAACCCACCGAACAATTCGCGACCGTATGGGGTCCGGGCGGGGACTTTGTTTGCATTTCTATTCTATGTTTTCCGGGTGCGTTTA
>OX104064.1:57618054-57739307 GCA_944474145.2 Dicrocoelium dendriticum | reverse complement strand
AACTTGCCTTTTATTGTGCCAGATTTGGATTCGGGAACATTGGTGCACACGAGAGTTAACGCAGCATGGTTTTGTCTAGTGAGCGTTGGCTTTATACTTTTTGCTGGCAAATCGGGTTGTTTACAAGGTACCGCTGGATTTGACGATGAAAGCTGCTTTGCGCCACGCGTGCTTGTACTGAAGATGGACCTATGTGTGTCGCTCTCGGTGTGTTTATCGACGCAATCGATGCGTACTTTACCTGCTTATTATCTGCACCGGATTGCCTTCGGCTCTGAGCTGTAGGGCGTCATGGCTGAATCTCCAAGTGAAGCGTCTATGGTTGGAAAAAAGTGGAAGCAGGCATGTTTTAAGCTTGTACGCTTATGGGAGTGACGTGACCCAATGGATTTAGAGTCACAGACGCTGCAGTGCGGGAACGCGAAGGTGACCTGCAGTAAAGCACTTGACGCTTTTTGGAGAGTACACAACGAAAGAGACAACAAAGACGACGCGGAGCGGAAGAGCGTACGGAGCCGTCTACGACAACGATGCGTCTGATCCTGAAAAACCGAAGGATGTGACACGATTGTGCAAGCAAAATGCTAGCTTGCCGCAACCAAACAGAGCAGTTGATTGGACCCCTGCGCATATATCGTCCGCGCACTGATTAGTTCGCCGGAGCGGGTTTGTTTAGCTGCTTCAAAGAAGAAATTTCATAAGTGTATCAGCGCATTTAGCTATGGAAATTACTTAGTTCTTTATGTCGAGGTTCCTACATGCTTGTCAGGTTAGCATTTTCGCTGAGGTTACTTTGTCGAATAAACCGTTTGTCGCTGGAGGACCGAGTTCTACGACATGAATTGGCCTTGTTATGACCAATCGAATATACACCTGAATCACTTCTCCATACTGCGGCCAATATTTCATCCGCAGGAACCCAGTAACAGTCGAGGACACTGCTACAAACTCAGGGTTCTATGCATGAACAGTGTATCACATCAGCTTTGTATAGAACGAAGAATCGTAAACTTATGGTATACCCTACCCTGAAGTGTTTCAAAATACCTATCGACAAATATTTCGGAAGCCTGTGCTTTTATGAAATGGTGCACATACCATGCAAAAAGTACACCCCATACCTGGAACTAATGATTCAATACAAACTCTTAACTGAACAATGAAAGACAATTACCTGACGAAATACTACCGCCGACAATGCTCAATTAAATGTGTTTGGTTTTTCCTAATTCGATAGAGTTGTAAAGCAACTTTTCTACTTGCTCTTAAATACCGTCTCAGTCCCTTATCTATGCCAAGCATTGCTGTGACAAATATGGACTCACGAATACCGAGGCACAAGCAAGTGGTTGTGATGTAGAACAGAGTGCAGAACAAGTGGTTCTCATAAATGGCAACAAAATCAGTCCGTTGTCCTGGCTGAGACTAATCGATAAAAGACTCATGAAGTCCGGTGGCTGATATATAGCCAAGAGCTTTCGCATTTTGTAGAAATGTGGATAACGTCTAAAGGAATTCAAGTTTGTAAGGCGGTGCGGTCTTCTGGCTCATTATTAGTAAGGGTAACCGACGGTTTTCTACAGGCCTAGCGTTTGACGCTAGCTGACCTCTTAGAAGAATTTAGCGGGCAGTTCACTACCAACATTTTTATCGGGGATAGTAGGTATGCAATCGAACGGTGCATTAGCTTGTTGTAGCTTCCTTGTAAGAAGAAAAGAAATTATCAACCACTGAACTAACAATATTAGGAACCATTTTACGACTTCAAAGTGCCCGCTTGTGCTTGTACTTCGATTTGCTTTCGACTGTCATTTCCGTGCTTACAGAAAGCGCATGGCATATATGAATGCAGCAACTTATTTTGGCTCCATGCACCGGTTTATCCCTTGAACACACACAAATCTGTTCACATATGCGTTGACCTGTTCTACTCCTTTGGTTAGAGTTTAATTCGGCACGCTAAACCTCCACTTTCTCCTTGAAGCATAGTCGACTTTCTGTACACATGCCCTGTTTTTCCGTTTCCTCTATGCAGCTGAACAATGTTGTGCAATTCACTGTTACTCCAATCCGAGCTGCATTGAATATTTCAGTCCGTTATGTCAAACACAAACTATCAACCACGCTGGTACGCAAGAGGTTTGTTTACAAGGTACGTGCAGCTTTACAAGTAGGCAATCGTATCGCCTTTCGCTTGAACTACAGAATAACAAAGTGACAACATCCACAAACATTTTGTACTTGGTGGATGAAGCAAAACATGAAGTTCGTCAGGTTTCTCGACAACTTTGTTTAGTGTCAACTTGGTTACAATACTACACTTTCCACATTTTCATCCATTCATCATTCTTTAGTTTGTGTTCATCTGTGTGACCACTTGTGCTAAAGCGGCACTAAGAAATGAGTCCTTGACCGAATGAGTCACTTTATTTCGTAATACTCCGTCAATTATTTACTCAATGGGAAGACGACAACTTCACTCTGTGTCCGTAAAGGACCTGAAAAAATAACGAACCACTAAGTTTAATGGTGAAGAACAAAATCTGACTAACCACATATTTTGTTTTATTTTCCCACGCTTATCGTGAGTAACGGTGAAACACTGAGTGCTTGTGGAAACTTGTATCACTAGCAATAGGTAGGTTCATCCACAGCAATATTCACCAATTTAAACGCATGACGGTGAACCGGTCGGCTCTGCTTATCAGCTAGGAAAACATCAGCAAATCAACTAAACTACGATATGTTCCGGCATTATGCTCATTATCTGTCAATTCATACTTTGCGGTTGACAGCTGTCAGATAAATACAGATGGTGTTTGGCATATACAAAACTATTTGTTTACACCGGCTTTCAGGTAAAACACTGAAACTGACTCTGAATCCAGAGTTTGATTTTACTAATAGCAGCTACATGTGCCACCTTCAATACAAGCAACCGAAGTTATTGTACACGGTGAAAACCTGGCTGTCAATTAACGGAACATGGCGTATTGGACCCACGGTGTATAATGTACGGCTCTCTACTCCGGACTATCATGATCGACAAAGAGGGAAAGAAACCACAGAAGAACAACTGCATCGGCGAAAGAGGGCAGTGCTGTTACAACATATGCACGGAATTCTACGGCTCTGGAGTCGAAGTATTCGAATTGAACACAAGCTGAGTCATAGATTTCGCACTGACGCTATATTAAACAGGGAGCCGGTTCCGGGACAAATGTTATTGTACAGTCTCAAGTCATTTGATGACTTTGGTACCAAAGCCGTTGAGGTTCACCGCCATCGAGATGAGAAATACGTAACGGTTCAGGTAAGCGATAAAAGATTTTGGCCACAGCGAAGTGATTAACCAATAAGGGGGTTTGGCGAGCTAGTGACACTGAGCAAGGTGTCATTAAATTACTCTAAGTTCAAGTTAAACGGTGAAGTATGCTAGCATAAGATGTGCGATCATTTATCATAGTCTATGTCACTCGGAAACCGTTATTTCCTAAAGCGGGGTTTGAGGTCAGCTCAAAAGTGTCCGACAGGAAATTTTTATCAATATTTCAGATTTCAACAAAACGAACGCACTAAGCACTAATAAGCCGCACATCATCTAGGGATTCGTAATGGTTGTGTTTAAATCCATATGAGTTACACAATAGTAGTATGCTTAGTGCAGGAAGTAGTTCATTTCAGGAAGAATTTACCTGCATAGGGGTGTATAGTTTTCAGTTATTGCACGAGCACTCTGTAGGCAGTTCCAAATCTGTGCTACCGTACTGGTTGCCATGGTCAAGAAATGTAGTGGTCTTTTTAACTTGCAATAAAAATTACATATCCCTACCGTTACTTTGATGCTGTATACACTGTTTGTTTCGATTCCATCAGCGTAAAAATTCAGTGAAGACGCCAGTCATTTTGGGTGGGTAGACAAATAACGACTTACAAAATTTCGCTAACCAATGGGGCTTTGGTGATTATAACATCGCTTCCTTGTGACTACGGGGTCTGCTAAATAGCGCCACCATTTTTATCGGCATAAGGTATCGAACTAAAAACTAACCAAGTTGTGTAGGTGCTTATGCCAGTGTAGTTCAAATCCTGATGGTGGATGCTGTGCTCTCACTGAAAGGAGTAGTTAGTGTTGTCGGGCTCAGTGGTTGCCTAACTTACTCAGCCCCAACTATTTTAGACTGAATCCTTATGGTGTGAATTCACTTGGAGCAGCTTCCAATATGATCAAAAAACCAGCGGTAACCTACTTTCCACAACACTTGCAATAAAATAAATTTACCTTTTAGAGAGACTGTGTTCACATAAACTAAGTGATGGCTAGTGGCTTGTTATCACTGTGAGCACAACAGATCGGGTCTGGAAGCTATATGGTTTATGTTTACCCGTTGATTACTAGCGACAATAGCATCGGTTTCCAATATACTCTTCCATAGTATCTGATCTGACAGAAAAACCTAACTCGAGCCATTGTGAGCAAGTAGTCCCAAACATTATTTAGGTGAGGAAAGTTCACTGTTTAAAGAATGTACCGTTTGTGTTTGTTGTGACGCTGCTCCAATTCATTTCTCTGGTCCGGTTAAATCGACGTTGACATGACTTTCGGAACAAGTAAACCATTGAATCTACCTTCCTGATTTTCTTCTCCATATAGTTTACAAAACCCTTTCTATACAGCACCGATAACTGGGGAAACCAGTCTTGCCATGTAAATATTAGTGATCTTCATCACAGCCAACCGATTTATAATGAGAAGAATAGAATGATCGTGCGCCTAGCTTCTCCCATCAGCAGGAATGAAGACGAGTCGTTCAGTTATGTGCTAGATGACGCCAAGGAGAACACGCACATCAATGTGTCCTGGGATCCAGGTAGGTTTACCCACATGAAATATCTTTATGACTAAACCCACAGGTCTATCTTTGTTGCTATTTTTACAGGACAGGGACATCCGGTACGGACACCTAGCCTAGCGAGAAAAATCCTACAACTTTTGCTTGGGCTTAGACAGCTACTTAATAGTAGTTTGTTATATTTTGCAAAAAATGAGGAATGGTGTTCTAGGAGTCCACAAAGTCCACCCCATCAATTCAAGGTCCAAAATCACCTCTAGTAGGCACTAATAAATGTAATCACGCTATGCTATCGTGATGACTGCAGGGAAACATCATCCGGCTTATTCAACAAGTATAGCACTGCAGAGGCGTGAAGAGTATGTAGCCCGACATCTCGTCACCCAGTATCAGCTCCCATGGTGACACTGAGACTCAGGCCTAGTTCCACAATCTAGAATACTAAGACCCAGTCCCCTACTAGGCTTTGAAGTGTGTAAGAATGTCTAATCGGATGGACTAAACTGACCATCAGAACATAGTGATCAGTCTGGGGGACGCCAATTAAGTGGGGTTGGGGGCTGAACGAACAAGGCTAGCCCTGCCACCTGCGGGACTCCTCAGATTTTCCGAACTTTAGCCACATTAAAATGACCTTGTTCAACCGAATCATACGAAAACCCCATACGTGGAGCAAAGTCGTTATAACTTGTGTCGGCTTAGCTGTGTATATCAAGAAGAATTACGACCAACTTCGGTGTTATTCTTTTGCTTTAGCTCTATTGAGTTTCGAAGCATGTTTTTTTAAAGGGCATAATCATACGCATTTACTATCGTTAGGATATCTTGGCATCGACAGCTTCAGTGAATTATGAACTAGATGTCAGTGGAAGCTATCTCGTTTCAACCGGAAGTATACGTGTTATTGACCTATTTCAGTCAAATCAACGCTTGCTAACAAGCTTGCTATCATTAGGATATCATGAAGTCAATCAGTACACCAGTTGTTGAATAAATTCAGCGCTTTGAAGATTATCCAAATACATTATTTGTAGGTTCCTAATACCTAAGAATTTCGTGTGCTTTGGTTATAGGAACGGACGCATCCTTCCTCCGATCAGCACTGTGTGACCAAGAGATGCCACTAAGTTTTAAGTCAAGTGAAATATTCAGCTTACACAAACCTGGAAGTATTGTTGACCAGTCCGAATTGTACACCACAGTTAACAAAGTGAAAACGCAGACAGCCGCGAGGACTGAGCGGTGTGATTATCGTGAAGCCTGGAGTATTACACTGAATGGTGAGATTTTGAATATGTGTTAAAAGTGTAGCTAATATATATTCTCCGGTAGAGAATTTCTTGATACCTAACGTGACGTTCATAATTAGGCATACATATGATCAAGAAATAAAAAAGCCCCTTTTGTCTTGCTAAACCACTTTAGTCTCTGTGGTACATCCTTCAACTTTGATCTATCGTGCAACTAGTTTGAATTTATCAAATATTTGGTCCCTAAATTAGCACTTGGAGTACACGCCGTGTTGTTGGATTGCGCTACGCAATATCTTTTGAGAACTCGGTTCCCTTTGAAGTAGGCCTCGGTCATTCCGACAACAAGAACCGTATCCGAAATGGAGGTGTTGCGGTGTTATTCCTCCCAACACTGGCACAGCACGACCGCCGTTTCCTCCTTGTTTGTACTCATCAGATGTGGATAGCTTGAGTTGGGGTGGATAAAGGCTAACCCCTTGATCACTATGCCACTAAAATCCGTGACCAATGCTTGGCACAAGAAAACTGAATTCAAAATTGGTCCTCAGTTGAAGTGTTGCAAACTATCCCGCTTAGTATTGATGAGTACGAATTGGTAAATTCAATTTACAAGTTTGTAGGTGCTCAGATAGTACATAAAGTTATCATCTTGTATCGCACGTATTTCCACAGTTTTAGAACACTTAGCTTACTATAGGCTTCCCCCTTATTTATTCCGTGTTTATGTGAACAGTCGTTTCCATTCACACATCGGTAACTGGTTTCGGTTTCGGGAATGAAGAAAAATCAGTTCGCAGCAACCATGAGTAAATCGTATACACTTTAAAATTCATTTATGAAATGCCGCTTCCCATCCACCACAAATAACAGGTAATTTCACCATGACTATAACATCACCGTTCCCTTTGTTCAAACCTATGTCCTCAAGCAAAGAACAAGTTTTCTTCCTCTGGCACTTCATGGCACAGCTACGCAGGTGGAGAAGCTACGCGTCGGTTCACTTATTGACTGAACAGAAAACAGAGCCTTGAGAGATGACAGCGGTTAGTGACCTTGTCAAAACTCCGGTTGGTGGATGCCGTAGATGTCAACGTTTGACTTGTTTTCGACCACAACAGCTACGTAGTCCGGATCGTTGGTTAGGAGGTGTCACTACTGACCTACCTTACTTAGCCTTTTTATGCGCTTTGATTAATGTATAACGAGGTGTGTGGATACACCCATTAGGTGCGATGTATGTTCAAAGTCAGTACACTATTCAGTGTTCTGAGGAATGATCAAAGGAGGAAGTTTGCTTTAGTTAACCCCGGAGGTAAGTGGCTGCACAGTCAGGTAGACGCAGCATAACCAAACCGCGTTGTGATAAACACACATTTTCCTGTGATAAAAGAGTGTAAGAAAGCATTCAAGTGTCCAGCGTGTACGTCATTTCAGCTTGGTGTTAAGAAAATCAACGCTTTACAAAGGATGTGGAGTATGTTGAATCTGTCGAAACAAGAGTATTAAATTTTCTTAAAACCAAATTTGGAGACTATTTTATAGTTTGGCTTGACCAATGCCTCGCATGCCAAGTCAAAATGGATCATGGTAAGCTATAAGTCATGGATCTGAAAGAGATAATCCGTTGTCCTTCCCCACTTAGTTTACTCTAACCTGTGTTGCTTTCCACGTATAGACCAGAGGAAGATGTAAATTAGGAATGAAGTACTGGGAATAAAATCCTATGCATTACTTCAACACAATGAACAAAGAGAAATGATTTATAACTGACAAAAAGCAATGGCTTGATAAATCCCGTTGAATGACCAGATTAAGGGTTACAAAACAAAGTTAAACATTTTAGATGAACCAGGGGGAAATTTGGGTTTCCTGTGACTCTTCAAGCTATCCATATAATCACTGCTCAGATGCTTCCTCCCTGCTTCGCTATGAGGAGGGCGCGTGAGCATACTATTTGGTTCGTGTTTCGTCAGCTGAATGAAACAAATCATATCAGGTAATGCAAGTGGGACAATGGGTCATTAAAGCATTTTATGAAAAATGTTAATGTTTGGGGTAAAAATGGGATGACTTAGAAGAGTGTTCCAGGTTTAGGATACCCGAAGGGAGGACATGATTGTCTGCAATCAAGTCGACTGTACTGCGTGGCAAGTTTAATCTGGTTTTCTCTCAGTTTAGTAATGTATCTGACTTGCAGCAGTTCGCGACAGGTGTGCTCTGGCTTCGTCACTATTAGGTAAACCATGAAAGGTCTTCTCGCGGTCGCAGATGCTCACAACTGCAACTCCAGGACTTGCAGTTTGCAGTGGAAGGGGAGTTGAAGAAAACCCCTAGCGAATTTTGCTGGTCTACATTTTGGAGCTTCAAGCACATGAATTTCATGTGTGCGCCATGGACGCCAGACTTAGATAACGTATTCCAAATGGGTCTTCATGTAAGCGTTCAGCAATTGCGGAAAGATAGGTGGCTCGAAATATCCGAAAGCCCTGCGCGTGAGTCCAAGGTGCTGACTGGCTGTAGTAACTCCTTTCGGCCCTGTTTAGAGCAGCCGAGGTCATCCTGCCCAATTATCTTGAGATCACTTTCCTGGGAAGCCCGTTGCAACTACTGCTCCCAAGTCGATATTTATGAGTAAGCTGACGGCGTATGCTCACGACTTTACGTTCCATCAGGTTGAACTGCGGCATGAAAAATGTGGCTGAGAGACGTGGTCAGGCTAGTACGTGGATGGGGGCCTTGATGTGGTCCATACCAATGGTTGGAGATCCTGTCAGACATGGCAAACTCGGCAATGGGTTGCGTTCCTGCATTTAGTTTTCTTTGCATCTGACTGTTAATTTACATTTCAGGCTGATTAATTTAATGCATCTTCTTCTTGGTGTCATTATACTTACATTCTATTTGCTTTCAAGCCCACTATCTTTTTCTTCTTGAGAAGTGAGTCATAAAAGTCCTGATCCACCGCCCCTCGGTGCTCGGATCAGTTGTTCAACTAAACTGCTGAAGCCGGCTTTCGGATAACTTCGTATGGACCATATCCAGAGCTCTCTGCAGTTCCGCATGATCGTCCACTCTCTTGATTTCCTGCCAGAACTTGCTATCATCTGCAAATTGTAAGATGTCCGACAGGAGTTAGGAACAAACGTAGACCCAATTGTTATATAAACTGTTCTCTGAGCTAGGCAATTATGTTGCCAACGTTGTATCATCAGTTTCCTCATCAGTGTGTTAGTGCCTAGTGCAGTGTGTCATTGCGTGGATTAGTGTGAACCGGGTGGTCAGGCGCGTGCGCTTTTATAGATCATTGTCTTTGGCCGTTTGGGTATGTGACCTTCGTGAACCGTCCACCTACCAATTGAACAACCTGAGTTACCAACATTTACTTCTATAGCAAACGTGGAGTAAGTACAGTTCTTTGGAACACACCACACTGGGAATCATTTAGGTAAGAAATGGAGCTGCGGACTCTCGTATTCAGCTTGCGTGGAATAAAGAAGTAGCTTATCCAACCCAACACAAGGTCACCAATTCCATAGATTTAAAGCACGGGAAGCAGAATGCGGTGTACCAGCCGGAGGAGGTAGACGACCTCGACTCTTACTCTGACATCTACTAATTCGGTCCAATTTGCTCTAGCTTGCAGCAAGTTTTGCGTACAGGACCAACCGGCGGAATCCGTGCTGCTGTGACACTATGTTTTGGTTACCTTCAAGGTATACCATGAACGCCTCTCTGGTAATACCACCTATCAGTTTGGAAAACACCGGGAGGAAAATGATTGGAAAGTAATTTTAGGGCCCCGCACAATTCCTACTCTGCTAAATATGCGTGACTATTCCATGGTTCCATATTGTTGGAATCTGCATTTCCCCCAAGGTCTCATTGAAAGAACCGAACTAACGGTTCGACGAGGTACGTGGCAGCTGTCTTTAATGCTTTCGTCGTATGTCGTCCGCGCACGTGCAAGGACAATGGTCTTTACATCACAACTGCTGCAGTGAAAAATACGAGACTTAACTCTGGGCTGCAGAGAGCTGTTTCAAAAGCGGGTGGGATGACGACTCACCATATGAACTGGGGGAAAATATCTATCCAGGCGACATCTGGAGGTTGCTCACCTAGGAAGGGCTAGTTGGGTTCTTGGATGAGTCCAAACAGGGAGTAGTAACGGCTGAAGTGGTGGCCTTCCTTGTCGACTTCACGTTTGTATATCGTGAAGAAGATGTAACGGAAGAGCTGGGTCGCATGGCCGCTACGACCAAGTGGTGCATCTATGATTATGGAATCGACCATTAGTTCCTGCTTGGTGACAGATGGTTCATCACCCGTTTTGAACCATGTGGGAGAGGTGACATGGTTGAATAGCGGTACATCAACGATTGCTTCTTGCAAGCTCGCTTTGAATTTTCGATGAAAAAAACAAGGACTTCGATTGAATGCAGCTTGAAGTCCTCCATCAGGAGGACGTCAGTGTATGACTGTGCAAGGACTGGCTACATGGTAAAAGCTAGGTGGCGATCCGTTTTCATGGTGGATGTTGGAGGACGGTAAACTGTTGCTAGTGTAAACAATATCACGTCTCTGATGCAGATAGCACTAAACAGGATCAATCACTTGCGTTTCTGAATCGTCGACAAGATCAATATGTAGGTCTTCTCGGTACGAAAGGGTTACGCGGATTCCTCTACTAGATCGATAGTTTCGTGGGGAAATAATGTCGAGTAGAGCTATCTCAGCATCTGTGATCTCCGTATTCAGCTATGTTTCAGTTACCATAACTATGTCCCAAGGAGTGGAAGCCTGACGAATACGAAGCCAGGTTAACTTATTGAAAAGGGCTTGTGCATTGGCATCCAAGGAACCGAAGGCCTCAGAGGTTTGAAGCCTGTTAGCAGACGCACCTTTGGGATGAAGATTAATGCAGACCTTTTGGGGTCGGCTGCCAATCGTACTTTTGTTAAACCACAGGCGCAAGCTTCAAGGCATTTCGAGTTTGTGTGTACTCAGTTTCCTCGGGTAACTGACAATCTGGCTCTTCTTCAACTGTCAAATTTTTGACAGTGTCCCGTTTCTGACCTCCCTACTGACGGGGTTTTACATGTGACATGTTTGTTCAGTGCCATTGTTATAGGTTTATGGCCTTTATACGTATTTCGAATGACAGCATTTGCACCTAGTATGCTACCTTTCTATCACATTTTCTGCCATCGTTTTGGATTGCAGCGTTAATTTCCTCACTCAGCGATCAGCCCTTTGTAGTTGTGTGATATCGGTAACCTTGATGTTGAATTGGCCATAACGCATACGAGTGAGAACACGTCACCGATAAATTACTATATCCCTGTCCTCTGCACGGCAGTAACGTGTAAGTCAGTGGATGGTGAGCGGCGCTATATCACATCTAGTAACTTATTCACGATGGTCGTTGCCGTCCCCCGTAGCTCAGTGGTCTCAACCACGGACTGGCAACAGTCGAGTTGCGGTTTCGAGCCCTACCAAGGGTCCGATGGAATGCGCACTGCTGATGATTCCCGAAAGGATGAAACGCGCGTACAGTGCTTTTCCGGGCGTGTGGCGGCTGTCTGAGTGAGCCTAGATGTGACGAAGTTTCTACCTATACCATTCAACTCCCCCTACTACCCTTCTGTAAATTACTATATATCCCAGTCATACGCTTTGGCTTCGAGCTCGATTAATGTCTGAAGTTCGGGGACACCGTAGACAAGGATCGATCTTAGGTCTTTTTGTCCACCTAAGTATTTCGGATTTTCATCGCATTTCTGACCTTTGTTCCAAGAAATATCAGGAAATTTCGAACAATGCATTGGATGGTACGGAGGAGAGTGGTTGACAGGAGAAATAGCTCTACATCATTTCTTGACAAGCGCGATTCGGATTAACCGCCGTTCACCATTGTGTACTGAGTTTGAATGTCGGAGGAAACGCATCATACTGGCCGAATTGATCTGGACCTCTATTAATTGACACAGGGAGTCTCAACTTTTCCAGTCGTCTAACAGCTTGCCTTTTTTAGAGTTTGCTTCGGATTCAGACAAGCAGCGACATGTAACAGTCAGGGAATTATGATGTTGTCTGGGGTTTTGCTTTTTAAAGGGACGTGTGGCTACTTTCTTTGGTTGGATAATTTATGCCTTGTTGGGTCCCTTGGTGCTATTCGCAGCACTAACTGAACCTAGTATGGCTGCAGGCGAGGCCAAGACGGACCGCGTCTGTCAGGTGGGTGGCGACAATAGACGCGTATGCTGTCGATTCTCCAATTCTGTTCGATGTGGGTCGTCATCATCAATCATCATCAATACACGTAGGCCGAGGGAAAGGAACGCACTTCAGCTGATGTGCCGCAACATGAAAACGTAGGACAATACGCTATGGAAACTAATTAAATGCTAATATCACATTTTGTTGGTTGATAGAGAGGGAAGCTAAAGGGAAGGGGAGGACAAGCAGAATCACAACACAAACGCCACTGAGGGCGACTCTTCCCGATCTCAGCTAATGTATCCAACCAAACATATTCATCATGCTTCGGACCCCAGCTAGGCAGCGGAAAACACCAAGCCACGTCAACTTCGAAGTGAGGGACTTAATGCCTATCGACCAAGTCATCGCTTGGTCTGTATTCCTGTTCGTCCACCCACACCCCGGCGCTGAAACAACTCATCCCGCAAGAGTCGGTGGGCTGGCATGCGCAAAAGGTGGCGCATCCACCGGAGCCTGGGGTATGATATAACGGTGCTGAGCGAGTCACTCGCTCTTCTTGCACCAAGTATTTGACGCCGAACACGCTCATTGCTCACGCAGCTCTCCAACCAGATGTGAGCTAACCTGCGAAGGCAGCAATGATCGAACGTAGCTAGCCACTTTATGTCTGACGACTTTATGGTTCAAGCTTCGTAACCGTACATGATGGTTATATAGACGGCTGCATAGTAAACTCTGCCCTTCAGAGCGAATGTAATGTCACGCCGGCGCCACAGATGGCCGAGATTGGTGAAAGCGTATCCAGCTTTGGCTATAATGTCCGTGATCACACCTTGCCGTTCCATTGACCCTGATATAGCTGCCTAGATACTTGAAGTTCACTTTGAATTCCACATTATCATCTCCTAGGGTCTTTGCAGCAGTGGGACCCTGCCAATCTTAAATAAGAACTTTTCAGTTTGATGGAGCAACTCACAGCCCGAAACGGCTGACAGACAGAACTAATTTATCCAGCGCAGTTGAGCACGTTCGGGGGCTGTCACAATTGCGCGTAATGTCAACGGCATACTCCAAGCCGAGCTTTCGTTCACCAGAAAGCAGCACTACACATTCCAAGTCGTGCACCACGAACGCTGTTTCCATGACTTCGTCAATGACAAAGTTAACGAGGGAAGGTGACAGCGTTGAACCTCGTCTCACACAGCTGGAGATAATGAAGGGTAGCGACGACTTGCCGTAAACCCTAACTCTGCCCGAGCTACGCGCGTATAACGCTCGGATAAATTTACATATTGTTCGGGTACACCTGAGTAGACAGTCCCAAATGAACGTCGATCAACCGAACCAAAGACCTTTGATGTCTCGGAATACGACTACGGTGGGTAGGTAATAAACATAGCGGTTATACAACGGTGGGCATAATATGAAGCTGTGCTCAAAGCAGCCTCGATTTCGATGAGATCCGGCTTGCTCCTAGCGTATCTGGCTTTCACGAGTGCCAGTCAGCCTATGGAGGAAGACAGACGCAGGTAACTTAGAGGCAGTAGAGATCAGACTGATTCCTCTATGCCCACCGCATTCGGAACGGGAGCTTCCCTTGATAATTGGAACTATTACGGTGCGCCTCCAGTCTTTCGGGACAGTCTCTTGCTTTCATAGATTGAGTGGTAACTTATGTAAATAGACCATAAGAGCAAGTCCCTCACGTTTGAGGAGGGCTGGATGAAACCCATCTGCTCCAGCGGCCTTGTGCGATTTCAGCTGTCTGACCTTACGTTCGATTTCCGCTCGCGAGGGCGCATCCAATGGAATTGCCTAGGGAGTAGGGCGCACATTATTCGATGGCTAAACTGGCAACTCTGACTTATTAAACTACTACTCAACTTGCTCCGCCTAAAGCTTCAAGCGCTTGACTGGCTGTGGATCGGGTGTCCACTCTCGTCGCATATGGTCTCGCTAACACTAGGTTTCCAGCTACCCGTTTTTCGTATCAAACGGAACAACTTCCAAAGCTTGCCAAGAGCATCGGCTGTTTCCATCTCCAAGGCAATATGAGACTACCAGGATTCGAGCACTCCCTGCAGGCTAGCATTTAGTTTCTCGCTGAGCGTTTTGCGAATCTCATTGTAATGGCTTCCAGCCGGAACACCTCAGCCAGCAATCATAAGTTTCAGAGACTATGTAGAGAACCAATGTCCAGGTTCTTAATTTCATTGACCACATGAAGACGCCTACTACTAATAACGTCTGGTGGAAACGTGAACAGTAATCATCAACTGTTCAATAAGCGTGTGCTCAGCTCAGACACCAGCGTACTTTGATACGCATATAGAACATCTAGTATCGACAATTGGCAGATATCCATGCAAAACATTGGGTCACCTTCAGCCACTTGATCAACGCAGAAAGAAGACATAGGTCGTGATATGTCAACATTTGGATTGTTCTCCTCAGTCGCATGCACAATACAAACAAGCACAATAGAAGGCAATCAATCAGATTGGCTTCCTCTTGATTTTGATTTTGACGTTTTGATTGTTATGCCAATTTTCCCATGTATATATTTGTGTATGTATTTCTGCTTTTAATGTGCATGCCACTGAAGCAAACAATCGAAACGTTGACATATTGAAATCTATGTTTTCTTTCTGCTTTGGGCAAGTGGCTGAAGGGGACCCATTGTTTACGTTTCTGAAAAGAAGACCCCCTGTTACCGTTGCCAGGGCATTAGACCCATTGTTGTCGATATGTTGTAAGCTGGCTGTAGAACGCACGAGGATAAGCTTCCTTGACGGATGTCTCAGATCAGGCTGCTTTCCGACACGGTTTGCTAAGACACTGTGGAAGAATAAGTTGCCGGTAAACAGCACTAATTTGACCAGGATCGAGTCGGCACACCTTGAAGCCTGTGTGGAACATGAACGGAAGTTCATCGAAACACAGAGACGATTCGCTGACACACTCCATGAGTTATCCTTGATTTGCAGCTTTAAATTTGAGGCACTTTCTGCAGAAGTTCGCCGTCGTACTCGAATGAAAAGAGTTCGTAGCCCACAAGGTTCGCCTACAAGGGCTACACATGCTTCCTTCCTTATTTATTGCTCGAAGCACGTATGTAATTTAGCAATTCACTCGTTCGCAGTTGGAAGTGCTTTCTCTTGGAGTGAAATATCGGTTTCCACCAAAGACGATAGACAGGCACAGCACGCAGGCTCAGTTTGAATATCTGTATGACCAGCTCAGTGATCTCTCGCCAAAATCCATAGAAGATGCGGGCCGGTTTCGGGCAAATTGGTGGATATCGCGATTCAATTCCTTAATACTCCAATAAGCCAGAGATGTTTCCTGAAGGTTGGACACCATGCCGCGAACAGAGAGGTATAAGAAACGGCACACGTAATCTTCCTGCAACCAGAAAAATGATCAGGCATTACAATATTGAACAAGGATGACTACGTTTCAAAAATGGATTCTATCTTGGGGGATAGACGTAAGTTCCTGATAGACGCGACACCGGAGAATAACATCTTGGTGGAGAAACAGGTGGCCAGGAAACTCCAAACCATTTTGCTACATGGATACATCACTCAGTCGCAGTACAGAGAGCTGAAACCGACTGGGACGCAGACACCGAGAATGAGGGGCGCGCCTAAGATACACAAGCCAGGTAACCTACTACATCCTATTATGTGCATGAACAACTCGCCTTATCACAACGTTGGCCGTTGGCTGGCGGAACTCTTAGATCCCGTGCGTAAACTCTTGACTACGCACTGCCTGAAAGATTCATTTGAACTAGCGGAGACGCTAGAACAATCCTCATTGGGTTCGGAAGTAATGTACTCTACTGACGGAGACTCTCTATTCACAAACATGACACGTCAAGAAACACTTGATGATTTGTGTCATTTCATCCTGAGTCAAAACATGTATGTGGGTCTCCCTGTGGAATATTTGCGTGATATGGTTCTACTGTGTACAATGTACGTTTTGAGTTTGAGGGGACAGCATACAATCAGGTCGACGGAGTCGCCATGGGTAGCCCTCTGGGACTGGTGCTTGCAGATATCTTTCACGGCTTGATCGAGAGGCAAGTCGCTGCCAATATTGGTGAAGCAAGGTTATACCAAAGGTATGTGGATGACATTTTGGAGTTCACCAACAGTGAACATTTTACTCATCTGTCAACCACTCTAAATTCAATTCACCCAAACTTATCGGTCTTCCATGAGATGGAACAAAATAGCCCCTTTCATGTTTGGATATCCTGCTCAAGAGACGGGATGGAGGTAAATTGCGGCGCACCGTTTAATGCAAGGCAACCTGGAGTGGGCAATACCTTCACTTTTCCACTTTTGTCCAGGCTGCATACAAACGTGACTTAGTGAAAACGCTGGTCGACAGAGCCAGACGAATTTGTAGTCCGGATACGCTGGAAACCGAAGAGAAGTTGCGGCATAGGATTTTGGTGTGAAATGGTTATCCTGAAAAGTTCATCCAAGTGCACAGTAGACTCCCCAAAAAGAAACTGCCGGTGCTAACGGCACAGAAGAAAACAGTTTTTCTGTTTCTGCCCTTCAAGAGAGACCATGTGGAAAATGAGATTGGACACAAGCTCAGGTCCGCCCTAATGCGCACGTACACGACTGCCCAGTTGCGCCTCATGCACACTACTCGAGAACTTGTTATTCATGACCTTCAGACCTGCTCTTCGGCTAGTTCGCCCTCTTATGTGGTTTATGAGTTCATCTGCAGTTGCAGTGACGGTTACATACGCAGGACTAACAATCGATTGGCTCAGAGTGTGGCTGAACACTTGCCAACGTGGGGGGAACTATTGACGACGCAACAACCTGGTGCGTCCCCCAAAATAAACCGGATTCCGTCATCATCTATCACCAAGCACCTCGTGACAACTGGTCACAATGTGAACCCGAAGATTGTGTTCAAAGTGCTAGTAGGTAACCGGAATCCGATAATGTTGGCAATCAGTGAAGCGTTGCTAATTAGGGCCTATCAACCTGTGCTATGTGCACAGAAACTCTTGTGGCAATCAATCAGTTTGCCTTGGTCTTGAATTTGACGTTTTGATCGGTGTGCCAATTTTTCCCATGCATATATTTGTGTCTGTGTTTCTGCTTGTATTGTGTATGCGACTGAAGAGAACAATCGAAATGTTGACATATCGCAATCTATGTCTTCTTTCTGCTTTGATCAAATATTCTTGCGTTCACAGCGCCGTTGTGGACGTCCGCCGAAACGCACCCGTAGGTCGGCGCAAACATGTGTGTGGTCAGAGTCCACGCTTTTGTTCCAAATACAGCGACGGTTTCGAACGCATTCTCTCAAGCGGTAACTGCTCGCAATATGATCGATTTGCATCCATGGCTACTCCGAGGCTGTTGGGTGCCATGGCACCCTCGGCGGGTGCTGTGTCCGAAGCTAGTGCGCGCACGAAATAAGCGGGCATCTTCACACAAATAAAGTAACCGTTCATCGTTATCATTACTGGAGCCTACATCGGGTTGACCGCCCAGAAGAAGCGCATCAGTGGGCAGTTTTCAGACTTGCGCTTTCAACTCACCAACAAGTACCACAGTATCCGTACCTTTTCTGTGACGGAGGAGCGCGTTTAATTGATGATAGAAGTCGTATTCCACCGAGTCAGCACTAGAATTTGTGGGCGCATAAGCCACAGTGAGAAACAAGCGCCGTCTGTCCCCACGCAACTTCGATGTTTCGAATGATCCGGCGAGTCTGACAGCGCATATCCGGCTTTTGATTGGGATCCAATCGATCAGGGCAGTTTCTGCCCGGGGGCTAAGAGCAGTGCCCACACCGGCTTGACCGGCATTTGAAGCTGCTTCATCTCCGACAAATGCAATGAGAAAATACCGTCAGTGTCGCCCTTTGTGGATCGGAGAGTAATCACAGAATTCGAATATTGCAGGCCAGTTTCTGACAAGCAGCAGACATCGACTGCTAGGGTCTCCACTTTCCGAGCAAGTGCTACTTGTTGGCCAGTTTGAAACAAAGTGCGCACATTGAGAAATGGCAGTCTTAGGGAGGACGGAGGGTCCTAAATAGGCAGATGAACTGGAGTAGTCCGTTTGGCTGGACATAAACTTACCGACTGGACCGAAACGACGGCCTGTGAATGCATGTGATTCGAAATTAGAAGATACGCAATTAATGAACAAAGATATGGAGGGCCAATAATTAGGAGATTAAGAACACGGGAGATACAAGTGAAGTTGGAACGGAAAGATAAGCATGAAAAAGCGCAAACGAGGGAATAAGCAAGCGGGAAGGGTTGAGCAGTAACGTCCGAAGTCTTGTCTCCATCCTGCTCGATGAAGCAGACAAGGCGCCGTTTATTATCCTCTGCGGCGATGGAGCATCAAGAGATTATTTGAAGGAGAAGTCATAACGTTGTATTGTGGAGCGTGGTTTTGATGAAGTATGTGCTACGAACGCATGCTTTGGAGCAGCTCCTAGTATCGGGGACTTATCTCCGGATAGTTGCTCTTACCATCGACATGACTACTTTATTCCGCATTGGATTTTGATGTTGGTCATTGAGTTTGGGGCACGGATTCGTCTGGTTCCTTTGGGACAGCTCTCATGGCGGCTGCTTGCTCTACTGCCTGTGCCGGTCTGTCACAATTCTGTGCCAACGCAGTTATACATTTAGTGTATACTCAGTGCAGAACCAAACGGTATCAGTTGTATTCTTATGTTGGTTGCCTTAGACGTTATCAGTGAAAATCTGACATAATTCATTATTTGAACATTAGATGAAGCGGTCATTGGAAGCCAAGAAGTGGACTTTGCAACTATGCATTAAACGCAGAAAGCTACGTGACTATCCTGTCGAATCATTATGATAAGACGGCTTAGCTCGTTTTTAAAGTATTTTGAGCAATGTAATTTACCTTTTTGATCAAGAAACAGTGTGAAATATTCGGTAGCAGAAACACCAGGATATTTTCGCGAAGAGGAAAAGTAACAATTTTCGTTAGCCTTTCGTCCCCCTACATGTGATTGATAGATTTTATGTAGCTTGACTTTGAATATTTTATAGACTACAGCTTAAGGTTAAAAACAAAAGAGAGACCTGGTAATGTACTTCTCAAGTATATATCTGTCAGCTTCGATGGGGCCGATGTATTCGCAGGGTTAAGGTTTTTCAAAATAAATGTTTGGGCTGGAGCACATTTAAGAACTACTCATATTAGTAATACGAAAACCTTGCCAGTACAATCAGAGTCGATCGACAGTCATTTGTAGTCCTAAGATACTGTATAACAAAAATAATAAACTGTGATAATTGAACAAAAAGGTTGAGCAGAAGTATCATCTTCTTGATCAATTGGTTAGTAATTGCCTTCCTGAACGTATAAAAGTGAAAGTAAATGAGTCCACAAGTAGATACAACTACAACTACGAATTTGCATTTTCAAATGCATGCTGGAGGGCAGAACGCCGATTATCCTAATGGCGCGGTTAGGTGCTTTACTCTACGCACAATGACTTCAGTCATCAGTGATCAGGTTCAAAACTCGATTCAGAATATTCGATTTAGTTATTGAATGAAAGCTTGAAATAGCTTCTATAATGCAGGCTAAATATAAGTATCAGTGTTAACAAATGTCCTTGTTCAGCTTACAGAAACTGCTGGCTTTACTGCGCTGTAGAATTCCCAGGGGTTGATGATTTGCTATGTATTTGTAGGTGTATGACAAATGCATCAAAAACCAAATTTTAAAGATCTCGGGCGCAGAAATGCAATGGTTAAAAGTCCGATTTTGAAGTATTTGTTGAGGATATTCGATAAGCCTTCAGCGCATAGAAGCTTTTATAATGGTATTGGTCATATTTTAGGCGTGGTTTTCCAAATTGCATTCCATCTGTCGCTTACCTATTGTGCAAGAGTTACCTCGCAACACCCGCTCATTCACAAACTCAAAAGTTCGATTAGTAGCAAGTGCTTTAGCCATGTTATCGCCTACGGTCTACGAGGACTAAAATCAACCATCTATCCTACATCGGTGAGATGGGATTTGGATCATCCGTTAAGTAAGTAGATGATCGAATCTGGTGGCAACTTCTGGTCATAAAAAAGCATTTTAAATGAAAAAAGATAGTTGACTTCCATATTCAGACAGAAAAGTGTGACCTGTCATACAAGTACATGTTCACTACACAGTTTATTTTACAAATACAGTAGACTGACTCACTTCTGGTTCAAGTATTAAACTTAAGTCAAAATAAGCTTTATAAATCTAAATAAGTGCATTATTAGCGTTTACATTATC
The DNA here is from genome assembly GCA_944474145.2 of Dicrocoelium dendriticum. Taxonomy (NCBI): domain Eukaryota; kingdom Metazoa; phylum Platyhelminthes; class Trematoda; order Plagiorchiida; family Dicrocoeliidae; genus Dicrocoelium; species Dicrocoelium dendriticum. The sequence continues at coordinate 57,718,661 of OX104064.1, read as the reverse complement.
ACTGCGAGTTCACTAAGTGAATGGAACCAGTTAAAATACATAAATGCAGATTGAAGAATCGATTAATCTAAGGCATGTGGATGTCATTTAAGCAAACGCATGCGCAAAGCATTTCTGAGTTACATAGAATCGACAAGAAAGCCTGACAAATAAGGCAGAATTATGTTACGATAGGAAGAAGTGCACGAGAATAAAATCCTAAATTTTTAACGCGTGTAAGAGACAAATAACGTATGTGATAGAGTATCGTGTAGCGTATGAGAGCGGTCACTTAGGACCTTAGAGAATTATTCATGCTAGCGTCAAAATGTTTACGAGAAATAAAATCAACCATGGACTTTCTCAAGAAGCCACCGCATGGGGAAATACGTTTAATCGATCGCACAATCAAAAGGTAGTCTTTCTGCAGTAGTCCAGAGTAGATTACTGGGGAACAGTACAACCAGTGAGGTAGTATACAAACAGTTACAAATATCAGAATTAAGCTTCGCGGTACATCGAAATTCTTAAGTCGGAAAGTATAAAAATAGTACATTCTGACCTTGTGAAAGTCACCAAAACGTGTATGGACCAAAAGAGGTTTTTTGAAAAATTGATATTGGATGTAATAGGAATGATTTTGTCTACCAACATTAATAAAGGAGGAATCTGAAATTTGCTGAACTTTGCAGCAATCTCAGCGTATGTAAATGATGTCCCCGGGGGACTTTAGCTCGACAAGGGACCTGTGAGGTACAGGTACCGAGGGTTAGTGCTCGTCTGTTACACACTTGTTATTGCAGATGTTAGATCTAGTGAAATTTAATTAACCATACCTTTTGGGCAGTGCCTGATTTGTATTGACTCTCGTAGCTACGGTCGATTTTCTCCTGGCGTTCTGTGAAAGTTAGGGGAGACACCGGCGATGTGGACCTGCCTAAATGCGTTTTAGAGAAAGCAGATTGTGCGGCGTTCCTTTGTTTAGAGGTCACTATGCTTCCTTGGTGCATACAAACTTTCAATATAGTTGTCATCTGCTGTTCGGCTTCTGCTGTTAACCGGCTGCAATTATAGGTTAGAACAAACATAGACTTAACTAATAGGTCGGCCAAACAAGCAGTTAGTTATTTCGCTCACTTACTTGTTGGGATGAATTTGTACACCTGATAATTCCAGTTGAAACAATGTAAATAGGTCAACCCTACTCTAACTACTAGAGCATTTGCTGCTAACGTTCAGGTATCTTGCGTCTGGAGCCCTTTTGGATTCTCATTTGTTGTTTTTTGACCTCCAGCTTGGTGTCCTTACCTGACTCATTATGTTGGTTGAGGTTCCGCACTTTATCGGCTCTGGTAGCGACGCACATCGGCCAGACCATCGTTAGAACCACCTTCAACGAGTAACCATTCAGTGGTCATAGCTGGTCTAGAGCTGCCACTGTCAACCCACATCTACAGGTGCTATCTTACATCTGATAGAAACTGAGTTCGATGGCCACCGCATCCGCAAGATTTATCTGGTAAGGCCTGTTGGACTATAATTTAAGAGGGTGCAAAATTGTTGTACCTTTTATTTGTGCCGTTAGGTACCGGAAAACTGGGCTAATGAAGTCACATCGGTTCGACTAACAGTATGGCCACTTAGCTCGACAGCCACATTTTTTTGTCTAATTATTTCTACCAGTCTGGTTCTACCTACAATTACGAGGCGTACAAAAGACAGTGAAATTTATGAAGTAGCTTGAAAGCAGAGTAGGTTTAGCGCTTCAAAGAAGAGATGGCAACAGCAGCAAATAAGCTCCCAAAGCATAGCTTTGCTTACATGAATCGGCGCCTGTGACTTGCAGGTAGCGTAGCAGAGTTAGAATGTTCTGACAGGCAGTTCCCAAATTTCAACTTCGGCAGCGCACTTCGTCTCCGCATGTGCGAGTGGCTGGATGTCTGTTTTAAAGTCGACTTGTGCAGTTCCAACCGAACTCCACAGTTTTGCCACGGTACGAAAGATGTACGCAAGCTGCTCGTCATTCTTAGCAGCACGAAGCCTATCGTTCCTGGCGGAATACATTTACTGATTCTCAAGTATCTATTGGCCATCATTTCGCATTCCGTGACTAATCTGCTTAACTGATCGGTGTCCGAATGTGGCTTACTGAGCAAATGAAAATGCTTTGTGGTGGAGCCCATTCTGATATGCAGTGACTCAACTAAGGTGGACAGTTACTTGCTGATGTACCTGATCTCTGTTTTGACCATAGTATTGGAGATGAGCCTAAATAAGTGTCAGCTGCAGCTTTTGAAGCAGAACAACCTCCTAACCTCCATACAGCCCGACTTCAGGAATGGTCACATATACATCTCCAACCTGCTGGGGAAGAGGCGTGAATGGTTGCAAAATCCAGACAGGAGGATGTCTGTCAAAACGATCTTAATTTGATTTCAGTAAAGCATTTAACAAGACGAATCACGAGATCCTCCTACACAAGCTGAGGATTTGTGGTGTAGGTAGCTCGCTGCACCAGAGGACCAGCGACTACCTTACTGGGCGAAAGAGGACGGTACATACTGATGATCTTCTAACTGCGCAATATCCCTTCACTACTGGCGTACTAAAGGGCGCGATACAGGGACCCATTTTGTTTCTGATCGAATACACCAAAGCACCGCAACTTCTGTCACCGTGTGTCTTGCTTGCAGATGACCTGAAGATTTGGTGAACAACTGATGCTCTCGGAAGCTGCGATGCATTCTCGAAAGAAGTCCACCGCATATTCATGTGATCTGCAGTTTTCCATCTGCCAGTCAATATAGTCAAGTCCTTATTTATTAACATGGAGAAGGGTGGTGATGGCCATACGTACACTTTGGTCAACTGACCGTTGCTTCCTACACCTACTGCGAAGTATATAGGCGTAAACTCAGGTTACAAGTTTAAGTCAGTGGGTTCCACGAATGCCATGAGCACTCAAATGCAGCTAGTACACTTGCTCTGCAGAGATTGTTATTTGCCTCTGTTCTTTCATTTTAAGACCGATGCTTGAGTACGGCTGACCCGCCCATTGGCAGAGCATCTGTACGGATCCGCTAAAACTGGAACTTGTTCAGCATGTCGTTACCAGGCTTATCTCCAATTTACGGGTATATCTTGAGAAGGCTGATGCAGGAAGATGGGGATGTGCACCTTGTCCTATCATTGGTTTTGACAGAACCTCATACTGACGCACCGGGCATTACACTTGGGCGACTTTTCTATTCTCACGCTGCCTCTAATCTTAAACCCATCGATCAGTACTCGCAGGCACTCGAAATGCTTGTGGTACCTGAACTAAAACGGATCACTCAGCCTTTATGCTTCGTGCTATGAGTGCTAAACTAGTGGTATAGTTTGTCCGAGACAGTGCTCGAGAAGAACTTGGCACTGAACTCCAAAAATTTCCTGGACGCCTGCTCTGTAGACTATCGAGTTCGAGCGCACATCGCAGCTGAATGGGATGTCACATAGCCGAACTGAGTTGAGAGTGCGTAATAATAAATGACGTTGCTCCGCGTGCGTGCACGATATCGGATAACTGCAATAACACACTATATATATATATATTGCATTATAATAATCTCAAGATTTCGGTATATCTGGGCTTTCGGCACACAAATGTTGGTTGACGAGATCTGCAGGGCCTATTAGCATTTTGTGAACACCTAGCTTAATGTCTTGAACCATAATTAGTAATCTAATTGAGCTGGAAAGTTGTATGTTGATTAATTTCAACCGTTACCTTGAGAATTTTGTGGCTGAAATTTGTAGTACGAAACGAAGGATGGCTCTCGAATCGTGAGGCAGCTTCTAGGTTTCATTCGCCAAAGAGATGAGCTAAAACGGCGAAGTACGCAAAGCTCACGGGTTGCCTACCTTTGATTTAAAGTATAAAACGACAGTGAAGTGTCTGATATATGTTCGGGACTTGTTTACCTGAATAAAAATTTCACTGTGCAGGCGGTGCCTATATGACACAAAAATGTGATTAGGCTGTAATCGTGCAACAACTTGGCACCGATAATGACACAGTGTACTTTGATATCATAGCGTATACATTTTATTATGGTGCATCTAGGTGACATTGTCCGCAAGTCGTCTGCAGCGGCGGAAGTGATGCTATACTCAAGGAAGGGTACGGTTATACGCCGTTATGTCTGGGTTAGAACGTGCATAGCGAAGCAATAATTCAAGTGCTTGGACGCAGGGAGACTGTAGATGTCGGCAGCTACATTCACCATGAAAAGATCGTGTAACAGTTGGTTAAGTTGACAACGCTTATAAACAAGCAACGCGCTAAGCTTCCCATGGACTGAAGGTAACTTCCTTGACTTCTCTCACCTACAATGCTGCTTGTGATTCTTTTATTCCGTCCAGTCATCGACCAAGCAGTGTGTTTCGTTGTTAGTCAGACTTCGTGAGTTATTATTATTATTCAGCTCATGTCGACTTGGAGCATGCAAGTGGGTGATAAAAACGGGCCGGTAAACTGGATTCCCAAACAATGGGGTTGTTTGCACGAAAGGCGTGTAGCAGTCGGATACCAATGTTGATTTTGATGGACAACACCCAAGTTTCACCAATCCTATAGCTACGGCAAATCATTGACACACCCAACTACGCCGCAAAAGTGTGCATGATACTATGCTCACTAAGCACACTGGTCACAGAAAGGGAGGATGTGGCAAAAGAAATTAATCTTCTGGATTCCTCTGAAATGATAATTAGAGTTTGCTTTGTTGTCAATTTCAAAACACATTAATTTAATATTGATCAATAATTCCTCTAATCATTACTCAAAATACCCCACAACCTCATACGGGCAATACGTGGGTTCTGCTGTGCACGCCCTATGAATTCTTTAGTGTTAATTCCTATGTGATTTTTAGCTTTGCATATTGGATCAAAATTATGGTCCACTTAAAAGTCAACGGTCGCAAGCCGTTAGGCCACAGCACTTTGCCTTAGTATTTGGTGGAAATTCCTTACCGATGCACTTTACATCTGATAGACCTAGGCAGTTTCCCACTATTAAACAGTCAAATGTACTAAGGTCGTGGAGAAAACGTCGATCCACTTAGGTTGTGCATGCAATCCGTAGACCCATTTCAATTCATTACTGTTCTCTTGTTTCATTCATTTCCCTATATGCTCTTTGTTGCTTTTTATTGGTAGGTACTTTAGCTGACCTTTGTGTGCTCTACTAATAGGGTTAAAAAAGGAGCACTGTACTTTTAAATTTCACCTTCAGAAAACTGGGCTTATTTTTTAACGCATGTGACACTGTCTTTTTGTCTTGCTCTTCCACCTTTCCCTAACCGACCACCCCCCAGTTTGACCTGTGCAAATACACTTTATCATCTAATTTTAGAAAAAATAAAGGAGGCGCAGGTTATCTCAGAAGCTGAACTTGCTTAGTTAATTTAAGTTACTATTAAGTTGGTGTAGGCATTATGGTACCCTACCATAGACAACTGATCACTATGCAAATTTCCAACTGCAAACCCGTATCTGGTCACATAAGTAGGCTACGATGACTCGTCCGTCATGTAATATAGGCACTGTTTACACATACTGCACATTTGACCTTGCAACTACCACGCTAGCCTGAGCGATTTGCGCGGCTCTCAAAGCTGGAGAAGTACAGAACGCTAACCAACCCACTGGGTCAGGTAACGACATCACGTTGAATGGCAGAAATGCGAACCCGAAAAAGCTCCAAGCGAAAGACATTTTAGCGGGTTAGGAGAATGTCATCGAGTAGTTAAAATCGGTCTAGCTTGCTTACACTGCTTGGAGTAGTGTCATACGAAAAGTGCAAATGTGTCCCAACAACAGGTACAAGAGGGAAATAGCTCCCAAGATGCATTTTGGTTCTGTACTGCGTGCTCCACCGTCCCACTTGTTAAATGCTTGCCTATCCTAACTCAGAAGTGCGATCGATTAACCGCAGAAGCCAAGCAGATGATAAACGATAAGATTAGTTCAATGGAAGCGCGTATGCACCACGGAAGCGTAGCGGCTTCTAAGCAACGGAATGCTGCACAATCCGCTTCCCCTGAACCGCAATCAGCCACGTCCCCATCTCCGTTGTCTTCTCCAACTTTGGTAGAACGCCGGGCGAAAACAGACCGTACCTACGAGAGTCAAACAGTACTCACGGCAACGAAAATCAGGCACCACTCGAAACGTCTGGTTAAGCAAATTCCACTAGACCTGACATCTAGCATTAACAAGGATGAAGCAGCCGAACACCAACCCTCGGTACCTGTAGCTCAAATGTCTCTTGTCGAGACAAAGCCCCCGGAACATCAGTTACATATGCAGAGATTGCTGCAAAGGTCCACCGAGAGGCCGCCGTTGCGGCCTCTTCTGTTGTAAACACCGTTAACGCGAATAGAGGGACAAACAGCAAACAATCAACACTTGTCAGCAGGTCAGGACAAACGAGTACCATACCTTGTAGATCAACGAAAAAGGGATCCAACAATAGTGCCCGGACTGTTGTATGCTCAAATGTCTCTGAATCTACTGCCATCACAATGCGGCATATGTTATTGGACGACCAAGACCAATGGAACTAATTGTGTGTGCAGATGAGTGTCAAAACCCGGCCCACAAAATTATTACGAATTACTCGCCATCCGAACTCACCACACTATGGAGAACCCCGACTTATTCGAGTAACACTAGAATCCACAACCGAATTGGAAAACGTTTTGCTCTCCGCAAGCTCTCTAAAACACGGGTGCTGTGGCATACGCATCTATCCTGATGTTCCTTGGAGCGTGCGACAATCAAAAAGAAACACCTAAGTAAGATACCGCAATCAAAACTTCCTAAACACAATCTTCATACATAGCATGCCAGAACATCCTTCTAAAGATGTTCAAGAGACCGCAAAGCGCGATTTGAACAGTGGCGCTTTATTCGTGAAACCAATTCTTTGGATCATATTGTAGCGCTGTCGCTCACACGGATTCTTTCACCAAATGATAGTGGATGCGGCCCTAGAATCCTAAAGCTTGTGGTTCAGTCAGAGCGACAAACAACGGATGTTTTGGATCGATGGCATAAAAATCGGAAACGTCTTCCTTCTGAACTACGGTTAAAGGTCACAGAAGTTTGGCCGCTTAAATATTAAAGCACCTGAATCAGCAAGTATACCAACGAATGTACAGAAGCGTAACTTGACTGATGCTTTAATTGACTCGGACGTTGGTCTAAACGAAGAATAGGACGCGCTTGGCCAAATCAAGTTTCAGACGAGGTATCCTTATCCCATAAAAATCTAGTAACTGCCGACCTCCCATCGGTCGGCATTCTACCACACTGGATCCCTCCTAGAGACTGAGAAACTAGCCTTCTTGTATACGAATGCTCGGAGTCTTTTTAATAACCTGGCAGAAACTGAAAGATCGCCAAGCTTCCGGGTCATATGCTGTCATTGGTATCTCCGAGACGTGGTTGCGCACGGAAATGACGGACGCTGAATTTTCGCTACCGGGCATTTCACTGATCCGGAAGGACAGGCTCACAAATGGAGCACGGTTAATCCTATATTACAGAAGCGACTTACAGTGCGAAGCCGTGGATGATTCAAGCTCGCAGTTCCCGACTTTCTTTGGTGCTGCTTACAGTTAAAAGGCTGGGATGCGTGCCCTATTGTCTTGGTGTACCGCCCAACTCTACACCCGAAAACGACTACCATGGAGTAGCTGCTCTAAGATGCAGTTTACAACGAAGTACTAATACTTATCTGGGTGATTTCAACGTACATTGATAGGAACTCCTGCGACCATCGGAGAAGACTTCAATGCCGATCTACAAGGTTTCGTAACCACTGTTCCTCGTTACAATCACATCATTTTGCCCACTCGGTCCAGAGCAGGTAACAGGCCATCTGTGCTGGATTTTGTGCTTGATAACAAGGAGCATATGATAGTTGTGTTGGTTGTAGACTGCCCGTTGGGTCGCACTGATCACGCATTCATCAGTTTCAACTTCGTCTGCCATGCAGAATATCGGAATGAGAAAGATGAGACTGTGCGAACCATCACAAGCTACGATCGATTAGCCCAGCTCGTCAGCGCCACAACTTGGTCTTTCCTTGACGAAGAACCCCCGGAAGTCGCCTGGCTCGAGTTCGTCAACAAATTCAGTCAGCTGATTGCAGAGGCTTCAGAGATAAAAGTTTGCAATAAGTGTAACTCAGTTTCTTACGTTAGGAGCATAACTCGAAAATGGATGACAGTACGCAACGCAGCATGGCGAGTGCACAGAGAAGCTCCAGCACCAGAAACTTGGAACAACTACCTAGCCCAACATAACCACTGCACACAACTGCTAAGAGAAGACAAAGCCGCATATCAGCACAATATAGCATAAACCAGTGCTAACCACAAACTGCTGTACAAGCACGTCAATAGCCTACAAAAGGTGAGGCAAGGATTTCCTTCACTCAGGACGGCTGATGGCCTAACCAGAACGGCTGTGGAAGCAGCAAACGCATTGCGGATGCAATATGCCCCCACGTTTCGAAGGGTCTTGCCACCAGGCGATCAACCAACCTTTGTCGTCTCCTCGCCAGGATTAACCCACATCACTTTTATCGCGGAGACTGTATTGCAAAAGCTGACCTCTCTACGCAAACACGGCTTTCCGGGTGTCGACACCATTCATCCAACAGCAGGACCTTTAGCTCAGTTTTTCAGCGCTGCTTAGACCAGAATCAAGTTCTCGCTATGTGGAAGCTTGGGATAATAACTCCGCTTCACAAAGGTGGTAGCGGAACTGATTCCTCAAGCTACTGCGCGGTATCCCTTCTTCCTATACTCTCCAAGGTCATGAAATGCATATTTGCCGATGCACTGGTGTGCTATCTGGAAAACTGTAGCATTATCACGCCTGAGGAGCACGGTTTCCGTCGACAGTGGTCATGTAGAACGAATTTACTGATCGCACGTAGTAGTTGGACCGAGGCAGCTGACGCTGGAGAAGGCGTTGATCTGACCTACCTAGATTTTTCGAAGACCTCCGATCGTCTAGACCATAGTATACTGCTCTCCAAGCTCCAGCATTACGGGATCGGCGACCCTACTTTGAGCTGGATTGCCAACTTTTTACTTCAACGAGATTTAGTGGTCAGAGTCCGGAGCTCTTTAGCGGGCCCCATACAAGTCGAGCGTGGTGTGCCGCAAGTCTCAATTCTAGATCCACGTTTGCTTTTGGTGTTTATTAATGACCTTGCACAGGGATTCGCTTTAAACTTCCTAATGTTTGCCGACGATATCAAAATCTGGCGCAGGATCCAGGCGAATGCCAGCCAACATGTGCCTCATAATGACCTAGATAAGGTGTATCAATGGTCAACCCAAAACTTCCTGCATTTCAACTTCAGTAAATTCAAAGTGCTTTCCATCCGACATCAGAACAACTACTCATACAGGCTCGGAAGGAATATACTACAACGATCAACCCTCGAACATAAATTCGGTATCCTGGTTCATGATGGCTTGGGTTGCTCCAGGTAATCCCAAAGGCCTCAAAAATTGGGAACCAACACGTCGGGCTGTTGCGTAGGGCGTTTGGACAAATAATCAGCTCCATATTTCGACAAATGCCCAGTGCGTAGGTTCACCTCCATGTCGAATACGCAATTCAAGCCTGGAATCCGTGGCTGAAGCGCGACGTTAATGCACCTGAGCAGCCACAACGTCGGGCATCTAAAAACGTAATTGAAATTCGAAATCTTTCATACCAGAAGAGGCTGCAACGATTGGGGGTATTCAGTGGAAGCTTTCGCAGACTAGGAGGCGAGCTGATTTTGACATACTTGATTCTGCAAGACCCACATCATATGTGCCGCCCATTACTGCAACTCAGCAGCAATACAAACCTGAGGGGTCACTCATTGAAACTCGCTGTACACTATTGAATCCTGAAGTGCCACCGAAATTTCTTTTCCATTAGTGTCTGTCACTCGGGGGAAGCTCTCCTAGAATCGATCGTCTCTGCACCGACACCAGCAGTATTTAAAAGACGGTTGGATGATGCATTCATCGACTTACACTTTGTCACTTAGCATTACGTCTCCATCCTACACCTGGAGTTTACCATGGAATTATTTGACGTTAACTGTGGGTGCTGTGAATCTAAGCAGATTGCAGGACTACGGCGGAGCAAACGATAAGTCCTAATTTTCATATTTGAAGTACTAACTGTTTTACTGTCATTATTATCATTATTGTTATATCCTCACCAACCATCCAATGGGACCCGTAAAGAAATCTTTCTCAACCCCTATAACTTCACACAGTATGCAATATCGTACTGACTATGCTATGATCAATTAACTGGCCATTCAAATTCAAAGCTCAGCGTCCAGTGGACGGTATACAATGTCTACGCTTGCAACGTCGCCCCCTTAAATCGACCAACACAAAAATCTCTGAACCAAATCTGATAACAGAGGTGTTGTGTCTTTGTTTTGTGTCAAGCGACAGTTTTGACGTATGTGACAGCCGAGTGACAACACTGCGTTACACTGATGGTTCCCAAGGCACCATAAAACGTTCTGATAAGCTGGAAGCCATTCACTAGTTAATCACTTGTTCTTTGAACAACCTGCTCTCTTTCATTAGGCAGCGTTTTTAAAATGGGTCCGTGTCAACACATCTCCTGTCAACCACCATCTGTTTCTCTTATCTCTGATTCTTGACCTATGGGTGGTTGAGACAAATTGAAATATATCATCGTCTTCCTTCCTTGAGCTACAACAGCCTTAGTTTACCCACTGTCTTGTAGAAGGAAAACTTGTGTAGCAGCATGTAACCTTTGATTCGCGGCTTTGGAATAAGTCGCATCATCAGTAACATATAAGTTTTGAATTTCAACAATTCACTAGCCTACAAAATTTGTAACAGATGGTTAGTGCAACAAACTGTTTTCAGGAAGATGGTCCTGTTTTCGATTGAAAAGCGTGGTTTCCCACAAGCAACTGTGTGTTTCCCTGTCCCCATCACTTCGTCAGCCGTCATAGTATTATTCTGTCATAAACTTTAAAATATATATACAGGTAGCGAAATGACACAAATTTATCTTTAGCGTATGATGGATACATGTGGCTACATAGTTTGCGTCCGCTATGCAGTTCATTTTGACTTAAACTTTGGTTACTATCTGGCTAACCTACTCTGACTTAAACTATAGGATTGTAATAATCACCGACTTGTGAATAAGGTGTAGGGGAGCGGGTCATTACCGTAGTTGCTTACTTCACCGGCACAAATGATTAATTGAGTGTAGCCTGCTGATTTACTCTAATGCGTAATATGCCACGGCACGCGATGCACAACCATCACAGCGCAAAGGAGCTCAAAATGAACGGTGGCAACGTATGCTAAGTATGTGATAGACAAGAACATGGTCTCAATACTTGACTATTGAAAAAGAGAATATGACCATTTAATTAATCACTGAATACCGTCGAGTAGAATCTACCAACGGTATGACTGCAGATGAGTGATTCATCTTTCCATTCACTAATTTGTACTTCTTGGAGACTTGAGGTAACAGCATTGCTTTTTATGCAAAAATGCAATCGGCTAATCAATTCAAGCGTTTCGCGGTGACAGTGATCAGCTGGCACTGTACTTCAAGCCTAACAACGCGCAAGGGGAAAAACTGAATATATTGCGCTGAAAAAAATCTGTGTTTAGACATCGTGTTGCAAGTATGTTTCAGTCAAAAGTTAGTTTAAGTAAAGCACTTTTTGATGAATATCTTACTGATTTATCTCATAAACTGCTTAACTTTAACATCTTCAAGTCACCGATTTTGCTAGTGTGAAACCCTTGATTACCGTAGGCACACTGACTTAACTTCGAAAACTGTCCTTGCCCACGAGGATCGACTTTGACGTGTGTTAACCAATCAAAAACATCCTCCCATCAGGACTGTTTGTCTGGCAACGATAGAAAGCAATTTCAGCTGGGTCTTTATGTGCTTTTGTAGCACTAGATATAGATGATTAAACTATCCATTCTGATATTGAATCGCCTACAAAGCACTGCACAAGCGGCAATGGGAATTGTGGTCAGAGCCAATCATGCAATGGCATTGTTATATGTGCCTGTTAACCATATAAAACCAATTACACTGCAGCTCGCTTCCATTGGTGCAGTGGGTGGCAGACTGCAATCACTGGAGTGCTTATAAGACATAAGCAAGAAAAACCATACACATCAAAAGATTCTGCTAAAAGCGCAAGCAGGTAATTGGGACATATATTCTCATACTCCATCTAATTGCCTAATTTCACCAACAATCATGTGTGGTACCCAATAATTCGAATTCGTTGCTAAGTTCTTCATCTCTGACTAATTTTTTTCACCGCTGCATACAGAACAATGATACTTTTAAAACAGCTCGACAACATTTATTCTATGGTGTCATTTAACAGATATTCATAAAAATTTTGATATGGATGTTCTTTCCTCTCTCATTTTATGTCTTTTGAGGTTGGGTCACGAAGAAACCTGCATATTTGCACATCACCGTGTTCGCTACACGATCCATTCATAGCAGCGCCTCATTTCCCGCTTGGTGGACGACGAAGAAAAGGCTTTTACTGGAAGAGGATATTATCCTTTTACCAGCCATAGATGAGGTTGAACAACTCCAAAGGAGTAATAAATTTTCCACGGGACGCACATCTTTCACCCTTCGCTTTGTTGCACAACTGAGACTGTCGACCATATTAACCGATCAGCTTCAACATATTCACATAGTTTTACGCGACTGCCAGAGAACAAGAAGAGCACGCGTTACCCTGCAAATAGACAGAAAACTTCAATGTAATACCACAATTGGAAACTTGTCAACGGTGGCCGAATTGAAACCAGTACACCTGTTTTTCACTCTGAGGATGATAAAGACCGACAAGTTTCATGCACCCTTCATTTTGAGTTGTATACTCACCGTGTCAGCACATATCGTGTTACTTATCGTGTACTCCTTTGGCCGAATATGTGCCAGGACGAACCGGGTTAGAAATGATGAAAGTAGTATGCGCTCAACTGGGGAAACTCATTTGGGCAACATTTACTACTCAACGAACCTGTTGAGTAGTGCGTCCGGTTTCTCTTCCCATCGGCCTGTGCACATGACCGGAACGCGCAAGGCGCTGCTTATGATCTACTTGTGCTTTCGTGTGTTCTACACCTTTCTTTTCACAACCAGCGTTGGATTGGCTCTCTTGCTCAGCACTGAATCCAACGCAGCTCGAGAGTTTACTGCCGTTATTCACAATAAATTATCACAAGCCAGAACGTCTGAATCTCATCAGAAACCTGCAGAACAAACCTTAAATTCGAAATATCACGCCATCACTTCATACCAAATGGAACGTCAACAACTTGGTACCAATCACTGGGTGGCTGAGGTAATGAAAATGGAGCAGTTTGCTCACTCTGAACTGACAAAACAGGTAAGCTTATCGCCTGAATTTATCCGATCACAGTGTTGTCATCCAGTGACCTCGCCGCAAAATGTTTGAGAATGTGTTTTATCGCTTTAATACGTAACGGCGTTACTTTGCTTTCAAAGTGGACTTCAACTTGGGGCCCTCCAATCAATCTGTTTTCTTGTTTCAGTCTTAGAACACCATAGAATCACAAAGTGATTTACGTTAGTCTAAGAATCCAATTTCAGATATGTCTGTCTCGATTAAGATTTCTAATCATATCAACTAAACTGTTTGGTTGTGTACAGTGTTTGGTGGGATTGGCACAGCAAGCCGCATAACAAGTATTCTGCCTAACGCATTGCCTCTCCGGGTTGATGAATCTTGAAGCTTAGTCTGTTGATATGACCCATTTGGTTGGACTAGTACATCTCCAAGTCGTGTGTAAACTAGGTACCAAATAACAACTCGGTTACCATTATTGCTTTACCATGAAGGTTTTGATCTTTTGCTGGTTAAATTTCTATCCTAAGTCCCAAATAGTTATTAAGTCTAATTAACAAGCGTCAATGCATAAGTCTAAAATTAGTTGCATTCCGTTGCCATCAAAACCGACTCAGTGGGTCTCAGGAACACGCTGGTTACAATAAATGCATCAGTGTGGTCTAAGTGTTGGTTTAAGATTAGATAAAGCAGATGGTTTAGCCTATGACAGATATCATTAGAATAAACGAAACATGGTTCTAAATTTAAGAGCCAACTGCTTAATAAATGTGGAGATGAAACGATACTCATTAATGTCCGAGTTGCATAGTATTTGGTAGCATGCTAGCCTACCGCTCGTGTTTTGTAATGCACGATTATCGATTTATCCAGGCAGTTGCAACTTGTCTATAGTTTTCCATTTAATAGGAGGATATACGCTGCGGTGACCGACATATTTTCTAAGAATGGTTGATGTTTATCTCCGTTAGTTAATACGTACTCTGTGCATCAAACCTGTGAAGATCATGTGAGGAATTTTGGCGCTAAATTACATCGAGGTACCAAATACAAACTGACTATCCTAAGACTCTTTACCATTACTAAGTCAGAGCGCAATTATAATGCCGGGTTGGTATAAACGGGATTCCTTATCACCAGTGAGCAATGCACCAGCTCGGATTGCCCAAATTGTTAGCTTGCTGGTGCACATCTTGCGCCCGTTACCAGTTTCCGTGGAACGCTGGGAAAACCGTTGTGAATATAGCAACTAGCAATCTGTCTGCATATTCTCACGAGAGTGCCATATGTTTCATGACCCTAAGGGTGGCAAAGCTTCTATACCCGCTAGTTAATAAATCTGTCAAACTGACACCTACATCCAACGCTTAGCATCTGTGCAGCAAAGTGCATTGTTTCCCATTCCATTAATTCAGCGACAAACGCAAACATACCTTATTGGTGGCAGTAGATATACAACTATGTGTGAATCGTGCAAGGCGCAGTGCGTTATAGGGCAAGATCCTTTCGATACATAGGAACCCCGACTCAACGGGAGATACAAAGTTAAGATATACAGCCAAGAATTGGTAGCTTTCCATTCACTTGATGCCGTGGTGTAAAATAGTAACCTCTACATCCTCCACTTTGATGACGGTCCCCGTGATCGCAGTGTTAGAGGCTGACTTGAAAGCCAACCGAAATCATAAGTAAAATTGCGTGCACAATTCAAAACACATGGCGGTTGCTCAAAAATCAGACACTTAGCTGTTGTAACACTTATCTGTGGAAATTCTGCCACAAATTAGATAATGACTAAATATAGACAAACAGTCAATATCTTCGTGTTCAGGGTAGTATCACGGTAGGTCCTGCAGCCGTTTTATCCTGGTATTACTAGCTGCTAATATACTAGTAAGGGTATGCAAGCCAATATCTTTTGTTCGGTGTTATTCATTGATTTCTCCTGGAGATAAGGCAGGATTTTGATATCATTGTCCTGTCAAGCGGATCTTAATAATTCTCTGTGTCAGTACATTTGAATGGCCACAGCTCGTCTAAAGGAAAAGATAGCGCTCAATGTCTGTGCGTTACTTATATCTGAATGCCTCCTAGCAGTGTCTTCATTGGTATCCGATTGTGTAGGGCAGATTTTAGCTAAATAATCTTTAATCCATTGACTAGGAACATCACAAGTTTGTCATTAGACAACGAGAAAACTTGAGGCTATCTTCTAAACGTTGAACATGTTGAAGTGAGTCCCAGATTCATACTGGCACGCTGAACCATCCAGTCAACATCTTTCAGCGTTCTGTTTTTAAACATCTACTTTGGAAGGATAAGGATTACGTATACTATTCCACTACAGTTTCACGGCTGTTGTGTGTGAAAAAAATGTTCAGTGGCTCTTGGTACTTCCTTTCGGCCAAAGAATAATGACGGCATAAACGAAACGATGGAAGATTATGGCAGGGGAAAATAAAGGCGCCAAAGAACGGATCGGTTTCTTTATTGAGGTTTGCTTTGTTATGTGAGTGGGATTCTACGGCATCTATGTAACTAAAGTTTTGTTAATGAACCTAAGGATTTGATGAAAGTGGACGATTAATAGAACGTGCAAAGCTCAGTGAGCTTCCCAATTTTCAATCATTCTTGTAGAGTTGAGAATTAACGCTGTGTCACCAGTCTGCATCGTTACGCAAAGTACAGTTTCGTGGTTAGGTTCTTGCTGATACAAAATAAACCATCTTATGAAATTTTGAACTGAACGAAAGCAATAATTTCTTCACTATCTGTAATTTGTGGTGAATTGAAGTCTACATCACCATCGCTTCCTTATGTAAAAATTTCAGGACGCTTGGTGAACAAGAAGCAGTTGTCTGATCACCCAGTTGTTACATATAAAGACAGAGTCAACTTGAGAGATTTGGTAAATGAATGCAGAGTTAGCCGAATACTTCATACACAACCTACAGCAATTGCAATATCAAACGATTTTCAGACACACAATGCATAGTGAGTACCTACTTACTGCAAAGTCTGCTACGCATATCACTGGAAACAGTATTTCGTCAAATTTACAGATAGGGTAGCGGAGAATCTTAGGGCAATGACTGACGGGCTGGACAGTGGCCGTCCATGCTACAGAAGGAGTCGAGGTGGTTTACCTTGACTTCTCGAAGATATTTGATGACATTTATCACCGGACTCCTCTTCAAAAGCTTTGAGGTTACGGGATCGATAAAACTATCCTTGGCTTGATTCATTGATTCCTACTCCAACGACGTTTGCCTGTGCAGATTCGTAGCTCCCTGTCCGACTCTATAGAGGTTCATTGTGGCGTGCCTCAAAGCTCGGTACTAAGACCACTGTTGTTCCTCGTGGTCATAGGAAACCTCACAAGGGTGCTGACGTCGAACTTCCTACTCTTTGTGGACGACCACAAGATTTGGCGAGCGATCACCTGGGTAAACGATCACGTAGCACGGCATCGTAATCTAGACAGCTTACGGGTTGTCGACCCAGACCATACTTGAGTTTAACCATGTCAAGTGCGAACTTATGAGCATACGCCACCAGAGCACCTACCAATATCGACTGAAAGAACACGCCCTTCATTGCGCTTCTCATGAAACCTGCCAGGATGCTCAAAGCAGGCGATGGCAGTAAAACTTCCAGCCAACACATGGGTCTACTGCAGTGGGCGTTTGGTTGATTTGATCCTACCTTTGTTTAGCAAATACTAAATGCTTATGTGCGAACATAAGTTGAGTACGCCATTCAGATGTGGCACTTCTGGCAAAAACATGAACGCACTGCTCTTGGGAAGCCACAACGGAGTGCGACAAAAATGTAAGGGGATGGCTCCACCTTCCATACTAGTTAATACTAAAGACTATAAGAGATTTTAGTGAATAAGATTGTCTTTTGCGTAGTGATCACATATTAGTGTAGCAGATCTTTAAGTAGTCTAACCATCCACCCCAACCTATATTGGCACTCGGCCAAAACGCTTTACTGCGAGCACACTAGTTGAAGTTAACCACATGGTATAGCCGGCTGGAATGCCGTGGGAACTTTTTCTCATTTCGTGTATCCAAGCGGTGAGATTGGCATCCGTATTTTTGTAATATCTTCTCCTACATCATCCGAATTCAAAATTCGACTTGATGATGGATTAAACCACGGATTACTACTTGGTTTAACCCAATTCGTTGGGATAAGTGCCAACGGAACCAAACTATGTGCACACGTGAAATTTGCGGTAGTTGGAAATAGTAGAGAATATGCGTAGATCGGGATGTGGATGTGGGTTTTGCACTGCTCTCCGAGCTGAATGATTATTTTACAGACGTTTCGCTGCCAGACTAGGCAACATCCTCAGTGCGCCTTTAAGGTCCTGTTTCTGATTGCATGCATCAGGGTTCCCCTATTATGATCAATGCGCATGCGTTCTTGCAGCACAAGCGTTGAAGTATAAAACCACATGCGCAAAAACGATCCCATTGAATGAATGTTGTCCTATGGCCTGGAGCTTTTAAGCTGTCTGAATGTTACAACGCTCCGTAGGAAGTGCGGGTGTCCAATCTCAGAACGCATCATAGCTGGACTATTCCCAAAGGTTACAGCAGCAACTCCTTAACACGGATAACCTGCTGGCATAAAAATAAAAATAAAATTTTCATCAATTTCCGTTAACTTATTCAATGCCAAAAAGCATTTCGGTTGATCGGGAGACCTAAAGGATGGGGTGTGCAAGATTGCTTTGCCTCAAAGAATTCAAGCACTCGAACGGTAGAAAAACAACTGACCACATGCTTACTACCTTAACATTAGTTATCCCTAACTTTACTTTTACGTCCAATTCTCCTCTTAATTTCGTTTTCAAAGTCTATCTAACGTTCCGACAGTTTGTTCTCATCACTGGATATAAAATTTATCGGGTTGTTATGTAAATAATTTGTAACATTTTGTAATTTTTTTCGTTAATGAATCACCGGAAACTATTGTAGCATTACCAGATTCTCATACAAGATTTACTTGTCAGGCTTTCGGTTAACATACCGCTTGCAGTACTACCGTCTCACTCAAGGTATTTATTAAATCCTTTTACCAATATTTATTGTCACTTTACTTATTTTAGATGCCAGCCACTTTTAACTTTTCTTAACTGACTTTTTGAAAGACAAAGATTGTCACAGATAAATACGACGGTAAGAGCTCCAAACTAAGGTCAATTCATTACAATAAAATCACTGAGCTCTTCCGTTAGGAAACTTTAAAGAACTGTGTCACCAAGTACTTATTAATGAAATCCGCGATATTCGCTTATCCTCTGTGTTATTCCACCTCCTCACCAGGAAATCCACGACTCAGTAGCTGTGACTCGAGTGTCAATCACGACGAGAGAGTTCAGGCACGCCTGAACTACAGCTGTGCCATCTGCTTAAGCCATGCTTAATCTGTTACGTGGTTACTATCAGGTCGGCCATACAAATCCCCTGCCTGGCAAACGTCAATTGTCGAGAAACTCTTATAGTTGAAGCACCCAGGTGTCTCTAGGCACGGAGTATTTCTCGTTGTTGTTAATGTTGTTACTGTCACCAGTTAACACAGTTACAATTCGCATAATGGACCCAACATTTCCACCAAAATCGGATAGTAGGTTGCATATATTTTAGATACTTGGTTAGATTTAAATGTACAGCTTGATGGATCGGAAATTCTAACTACCGAAACTGATACTATTGACCATAAATCATTGTGCATTTAGTCCATTTATTTCTGGAAATTACTAGATTACCGAACTAAACCTGTAGCTATTCCTTGCAAATTCACTTTATCTGGTCGTTTTCAATTGGTACCGTGTACCCTTAAAAGTTACTTTTTGGTTTACTTAAAATAATTAATGCCCCTTGTGGCACACATTAAACTGGTAATTTGTTTGGTTCCTCAAATATCCTCGTCGCAGATAACGGAAGGAGGAATTACAACATAATCAGCAAACACATACCAATATTTAATATCTTTCTATCTCCGTAGCAACCGGATACATACTCAAGACATACTACCTCTAGAATTCGCTGCTGTTGCTAGGTTCAGTTTTATTGAAACCGTATGCAAATGTTCTAGTCGTGTGGGTTTGGTTTTGGATTGTCTGTAATTAGTAATGGAACAATGGAAAAGTGCTGTATTATCGGTAAAAAGACAATGCTTAACAAGTCCAATGGGATGGGAATTATTGCGAAAACTAAACTGCATGATAAAGTGAAAAGCTCTTTGGTGGACTCAACATAGACTTATGTAGAATAACGGAGAAGTCCTCGAATTAAAAGTATACATACATAAATCCATTGGTTGGAAGTTTGGTAAGATCCCGGTTGATTGCGTTTTGTAGCCCCTGACTAACAATTCATAAAAGGAAATGTGAACGTGTCAACGCATCGTCAACTCTTCATTTAACTAACGCGTGGTTGTGAGCGGAGACGACATAATTAGGGAGGGTGTTCGAAGGTTGGCACACGCGGAGGGAAAAGAAATTTCTACGACATTCAAGCCGGCTATACTGTATTTCCAGTTTCAGAGGATGACTTCTTATTTTAGTGTTGTGGTTCAATTCCAGCAGCGGACGACAAATGTTGTTGGGGTCTTCCGAATCTGATAAACCATTATGAGATCCATTCGCAAAAGCCCATATCGACTGCCGTACATCCTTAGCGATTTCAGTCTGAGCTGTTAGGGCAGATGAAAGAGGCCCCTGACGTTCTTGGTTGCCCTTCGCTCCATCCACGGCATCCACGTCTGGATAGTATATTCCACATGCGGTCCCACGTAGACGTTAAGCATTTGGGGGAAGATTGAGGGTTCAAACCGACCGAAAGCTCTGCGAAGCACGTGGTAGTGTTGATTGCCGGATCTCGTCGACTTTTCTGCTTGTTTTATACACCCGAGATCTTTCTGTAAAACTACACCAGGTCACGCTCCTGAAAGACTTCCTGCAAGGTGTTGTCTCAAAGCGTGTAAGCGCTCACCGGCTGGTGACGCAGATGCATCAGCTTGCACTTAGCCATGTTCAACTGAAGCAAGTTCCTCTTTGACCACCCATAAATGCGATCTAGGTCATGCTGGAGTGGATCGCGAATTTTAATTTTACTAATCACACGTCATATCTCGACTTGATTGGCGAAAAGCAGGAAATTCGAAGAGATAACTCTTATCAGGTTGTTGCTAAACGCCGGGAATGAGCGCGGTCCCAGCACTGAGCCTTGTGGGACACTACATTCCACATCAATCGGGTTAAAGAGTGATCTCCTAACGCGTACTTGAAGTCTCCGCTGGTGAAGAAAGTTGTCAATCCAAGCAAATACATGATCGATTCGGTAGCTGTGTAGCCAGTGGAGTAGGATGCGGTGATTCAAGCGATCGAAAGCTTTGGGGAAGTCCAGATAGATGACGTCATTTCCAACCCCGACACCAGCTACCTGCGTCCAACTACTTCGTGCCATTAGCAGGTTAGTGGTGCATGACAGTTGTTTACGGAAGCCATGCTACTCCGGTGCCAAGATGTTGCATTTTTCCAGGTAGTCCATTAAAGCGTCAGGGACGACCGCCTCCATCACGTTCGCAGGCACAGGAGAAGGGTCATTGGGTGATAGTTTGCAGCCTCTGAACGGCTACCGTCTTTAAAAGTTGGGGTTATAATGACACGGTTCCACATTGTGGGGGCATGCTGTTCGTCAAAGCACGTTTTGAAGAACAGTGATAGTGAGCAATAACTCGGAATACTTGTAGCTCGGGTGATCTGTTCAGATTTTGTTCTGTTCTCCGAGCTGAACAGTTTCGTTACAGACGTTTCATCCCCAGTCGTGGTGACTTCCTCAGTGCGTTATAAGCAAACTGATTTGTTTTGTCGATTCTTACCGACGAGCGAGTGACATTTGAACCTGCTCAGTTCGATTCAGGTCCCGTGACCATTGCTAGTTCCCAGTGTGGGTGCCGCCTCTTTCCGACTCATGTGCTAGATGACACACGTAAACTCTTTTCTCGCAGCTGCCCGTATATCGGATCTAAATCGATGCGTTGATTTATTGTACTGACTGTAGAAAACCAGGCTTCAAGGAATTCTCTTCCTTTTTTGGTCTCTCCTTGCGCCAGTATCTCTGTTTTCTCCCAATCAAATGCGTGCCCTAGCACATGAGTCGGAAAGAGGCGGCACGCACACTGGGAACTAGCAATGGTCACGGGACCTGAATCGAACTGAGCAGGTTCAAATGCCACTCGCTCGTCGGTAAGAATCGACAAAACAAATCAGTTTGCTTATAACGCACTGAGGAAGTCACCACGACTGGGGATGAAACGTCTGTAACGAAACTGTTCAGCTCGGAGAACAGAACAAAATCTGAGCAGTGATAGTGGTTCAGCTAGCTTGGTGGCCACAGCTGTCAGTGCTTTCGGGCCGATGTTGTTGGCTCCCGGAGAGCTTGATTGCGCAGTGAGAGTAATTCCTTAACATAATTGATGCGTTTGAACTGACATAGGTAAACAATGGAGTCGGTAATGTGCATGACATTATGGGACAAGTAGAGGCTGTGAGTCCGAAAATTGGGACGTATTGTAGCCGCAGGTCATTAGCTGCTTCTTCAGCGCTTTGTAATCTACCGCCAGAGGAGCTGCAGTACTCGAAGTTCCATGTTGTCGTCCTGTGCATTTTGTTGATGCAGCTACTGTTTGTTCCATGGAAGTGTCTCACCATATACTTTAGGGATACATGGAGGATGGGAAAACTTAGGTCTTACCGGTGATGTCCTAATGGTGGATGATTATTTTTGATTTTCCCTAATTCGTGTGGTGTGCATGCATATTTAAGTCAGTCCGTCGCCGTGGAAGCGACATAGAAAAACATTATTTAGTGTCGGTTCGAACGTTCAGTAGGTTGTTTTGGTTGTTTAGTTCTTGGATGATTCGCCTAGCTAACTTTTTTTCACCGGTCTAGGTAAAGCTCATCTGTGTTGTGTATCGGGTACTCTAAATGATTAGGTTAACTCGAGTTACGATGAAATGTTCGTAACCAAGATTCTAAGCTCCGCACACAGCTGGAGACTGAATATCACAGTTTGTTATATGTGTCAACATTATATATTGCATTTACACATTGGTTCGGAGGGGGAAAACAGCAGAATTCCGTTGGACTCGGGTACAAGCAGAAGCCAAAAATTCGGCAACTACTCGGATTTTACAGTTAGCAGCTGCTACTCCTTACAGGATAAAGGGAGTAGGTTGCTTATTTCTGGACTAACTAAGCTATACAAAGTGGCAAATATAGTATTAGGCATTGTAACTTACGTGCGTACGTTCTCTTATTTTTACTAAACAAGCAGAGAGTGCTACATACGCTACTGGATATTGTAAGTACAAACCCCTAAGATCGGTTCTGTAGCGCTTTCTTAGTTGTCACCCTATACCATCCAATGGAGATCGATCCTAATTAATATGTAAAACATACAACCGAGCATGCTTATCAGTCTAAGACATTTACATAAATTACCGCGTAAAGGAGTGTTATTGCCGTCCTAACTGTATATATTTCGGTTGGGTAGGACGCCTTGAGTGTGCTAGTTCAAAGGATCTGTCTTAGAGAAATTCTTCTATATAAAATGCTTATCTCAATTGTTTTGTTCTCGAGGCAAATTTCAACATAATTCATTTGTAAGTCCTTATCTCGCCCACGAGTTTCCATAACCGTAGCATTCTTATTACACGAATAAGTACTGAAATCATTCCTGCCAACTTGCATTAAACAGCACGCCTACTCTAAACTGACAATGCTGCAGATAATGTACTGAAACGAAGATCTTAAAGCATAACTTGAGCCTAATTTACGTGAACTCATTGAGAGCAACCTCTAACCACTTTGTTCTGGACTACCAGTCAACTTTCTTACTTATAACCATGGTGCGGGCTAATATCATTTCCCGTCCACCAACATCATGAAAGCTATGTACCAACTGGATAAGTTGAAACTTATTTTGGTACGGCCCTTAAAGAACTATTATTATTCTCAGTAAGACGTTGTATTGGACCATTTCTGTTTAATTCTAGACGTTAACATGTTAGTAGCAACTGCTGACAATCAAAAGCGTCAAACGAATTAAAATGCCTTGAACCCAATAGGTAGACAGCTAAACCGCATGCGTGTACTTCGTAGTAAAGTGTAACCAGACCTAATGCACATATCACTGCTCCCTGGCAGACATTGCGCAGGTGGATGGCAAGTGATATGAATCTTGACTCGTTTAATTACACCGCTTCTATGTAGTCAAAATTTCCACAGCCCAACTTATTATCCTGATCAGAAAAGAGACATTTCCAGTTTTCTCCTGTATGACTGCATCTGCTTTATGCCCCACAATTATCAAATTCCTTAGAGTGTTTTCGTGTTAAGCAAAAAATGGCCTCGCTTTTTTCAGTCAAGTGAATCTTTGCGCTCTGTTTCTCTGTGACAGTTTCATGCGAATCAAGCGTAAGCTACTTAAGAACGGTAATACTTGTTGGCGAATGATCCATGCATCGACTGAGGTAGTATTCGAATTCGTTCCACTGAAGTGGCACTTTACTTACTTTCACTTGGTCGAAGAACTCTTTAAAACAGCGTGCGTTGCTCTTTCTTGAAGTACTCTTTAAATGACTTAGCTGAAAGAGAATGTAATTTTTTCCTAACTGAGCGATATTATTATTCTAAGAAAAAGGTTTTCTTGTCTTGAGTGAGGTCAAAACCAATTGATTTGGTTTACGGATATAATAACCTTACGGTATTATTTGTTGCGAATCATGTCTAGGTAGCTGAATAATCGATTTTCTTAAACTTAGTCCATTTGAATAGAAAGTTGGGTTTTACATACTCAACCGACAATTTATATTACTCGCAGTGGTTTTAGTTAAGCCATATGAATGCCTTTCACTGGTTTGGGTTGACAAAAATATCAACCTGAATATTTTGTGACGAATATGGCCTCGTTTATGAACCTATTGGAAACCGCTATCGCATTTCGTTTTCTCCCTGGATTATTAACTTAGAATAAGTGATACAATTTCGATGCCACATAGTTAATAGAGGAAACACTAATTACGCATGAAGGTGTATTCATCAGTTATGATATTCACTTATTTGTTTTAAATTTCATGAAATAGCATCATATTCTAAATGCGGTGATACAATTTCTAATGACGTTATTAGACAGTGGCTGATAAATCAAGCAAACACCATAAGTTTGACCACTTTGCAACTTAAGTATGCCAATGTTTCTTCATTCACTAGGTCAGATCTACAAAACCTTCAAAAGTACTTTTGTTTGCTAAAAGTATCACTACATTGTATCTTATCCTACCACCTAATTTAGTCCACTATCAAAATGAAAGATTTGTCTGGACTTATTTTTAGGCTGCAAAATACCACTATCTATCATTATTCTGCTTTGTTTTAAACGGATTGTTAGGTAAAGTTTACTTTCATGAACATTTTTCTTGGTCCGCAATTGATAGTGGCTTGTGCTTTAATTGACTAAGCTACACCAATGGTACGAGCGCAAACAAAACAGGACAGCTCAATTGACTTATTAAAATATTTTGGGTGTCAGCAAGAAGTCCGCAATAAAGAGCTTGGAGTGGGAAGTCAATGACATCGTTTGGATTTCACACACAGGCCTCCAGTTATGGTGTATAATTTCCTCGAATATTAACGAATACAATACAAAAAACACGGATACTTTTGTATTCCAATCGTTAGTGGATCGCACTAAACACCAAAATCCAAAGCAAGAATTTACCTTACCTGTAATGGTAATCGGAGTTATGGGTACCTAAATCACAGCGGACATATATGATCCGAGTAACGAGTACCAACAGCGCCCACTTAATAGTAAGGTATGTGAGTGTTCTCATGATTAAGGGATGGTTAGTAACTGTTTACGTGATCGCTCGGTGTTTATATATATATATATATATATATATATATATATATATATATATATAGGTTTGCAACAAACTTGTTAAACTCAGAGAACCGTTCGAGTGCCATCATAACAACCTGACCTGAGCAGCCAGTTTTCGCTCTTATTCCACCTGACGCGGTTTGGGAATACACGGCATCCAAACCATCCCTTGCAGTTGGGACTACCAGGAGTACAGATCCACATTTCACTATTATTAAAAATTCAATCTATTAAAATGTTGAGACAACACTTGGGTGAAGAGGGTCAGAGGCATTTCTACGCTCTGCGATTGTATGAAAACACTTCGCTGTCGAACTAACTGAAATCTACTGTTGGTTCTTGGGGTTTATAAAATAATGTGTATATAGTACTATTAAAAGTTTTCCCAACTGCTTCAGATAGAAGGTGTTAACAAAGTTATGACCCGCACACAACAATCCCTCTCTGAGTGCCGTTATAATGAGATTCCGTCCACGAATTTTGGAGTGGTCATGGCTATCAACTGTCTTCTGGTTGGCATTCGCAACAATAAGTCTCGAGAACGTTTCCTGTCGGAAGACGAAAGCAAGTTTAAATGGAAGTCGCATGCGAATTGCGGTGGCAAAAAGGATATGAGGTTCACTATTTAATTTACTACCAACATGATAACCTTTCAGAGGTAATCCACGTGGTCAAACCTCGATTGTCACCTAACATGAACGCTCATTTCTGCGCTACAGGTGTGGCGAAAGATATGCAAGAGTTACTAATGGTAGACGCAAACAATCCGCTGGCCGCAAGTGCGGCAAAGTCAAGCATTATGCGCGTGTTTGCCACTCAACAGTGCTTCCACATCTTGGACCTTACTATCCACCAAATACTGTCCGGACAGTAGAGAATTCCGATGATCTTAAATGTTACTTAATTTCGCATACTAACACATCTCATGTGCACGGAATACCTCTATACACTGTGAAACTGGAGACTGAAGTCCAACCTGTGCGCCTAGAAATCGACACGAAGCCTCAGTTATATTTGTCAAAAATCGTACACTGCCAGGCCTGGCTCTGATCCCGACCCAGCCTACTTTACGTTCTTATACTGGTGAATTGCTCGATGTGCTGGGGATACGTGAAGTAATGGTTACTCGTAAGAGCAACATTTGTACCCTTCCCTTAATGGTTGCTAACGCCTGGCCCGAACCTACTTGGTAGAAACTGGCTCAAACACATGCCGGAATTGCTTCAAACCATCAAAAAGGTGGACCATATTCCAGACATCCCTTCATTATTAAGAATGTGTGCTTGCATGTTTGATGCAACATCATCAGGTAAACCACGTGATTTCAAAGTTTTTTCAATATTAAACCGAAAGCCAAGCGGAGATTTGCAACGCAAATTGCCTACTTTTTTATCCGTCCGAAAGTTAAGTTAGAGGTGGAGCGCGCCCACTCATCTTGGACCACGCCCGTAGTTTTAGTACAAACCCGATGGTGCCGTGCATATCTGTGGTGACTACAGATTGTATGTTAACCATGCGGCAACCTCAGTACACTACCTGGTTCCGGGGATAGTTGACGTATACGCAACTCTGTCAGGTGGCCAGAAGTTTACCAAACTTGATTTAAGCCACGCTTGCTCTCAAATAGAGCAGCCTGAATCCGCCAGGGGGGTAACAACTTTCAATATACGCAAGTGTCTTTTCCACCACAACAGACTTCCATTGGGAATACATTCTGCATGGGTAATCTTTGAAAAGATTATTGACAATTTGGTGAAAGGAATACCCAGTATATGCACTTATCTAGATAACATACTAATTTCTGGCAGCATTGATCGCGAACACATGACAGCAGTTGCGACGGTCTTGAAACACCTCCAACACATGGGACACAAGCTGAAGTAATCCAAATATATATTTTTCGCCTACAGTGTTCAGTACCTCGCATTTCGTTTGGATAAACACGGTTTGCACCAGCTAAGAGAAAAGTACAGCTCATCCTTGACTCCCCGAGACCACGCAACGTCAGTGAGACGCAATCACTTCTTGGTATGGCAAAACACCATAATCGCTTCTGACCTGATTTGACCACCACCCTCGCACCACTGTACGCTTTACTAAGAAAAAATGTGTGTCGGTGATCAGCTAAAGAACAAAAATTTCAATGAGTTCAAGGCAGCTATGGATAAGACTAATCCACTGGTACATTTTGAACGGAGGATGCTCAGCCCTCTCCAACGTGGCGCTTCAACAACAGGGCTCGGCATCGTACTGCCCCACAAAAATCTTGCCTCTAGGAGCTTAAGACGTCAGAGAACAAGGCACAAATGGATAAGGTCTTTCCTGTTATGTTCTGTGTTAAAAAAATCTCACCAATATCTCTGGGAGGTTTCGAAATCTTATGTGATCTTAGTCCCCAATTAGCCTTGATTGGTCAACGTAAAGGCATCAACATCCCTGCTTTCTGTTCCATTGCTGATGGTATATTACGGATAGAACACCGAAACTTGACAAATCGCACGAGATGGTGAGTGAGGGTTTTGATAAGAAAAAGAATAGCAACTTCGAATCGAGACAACAAAAAGAGTGGACTTGCCGATAAATATATTGTCCGTCTGAATAAATCACGTTTGGCTTTATGCAACTTGAAGTGTTACCGCCTTTGATTGTTTCAGAAACACAAGTGCGGGTTTATTTGGTTTCATTCTCTGAGTGTGCGTTTGGTTCATATGTGTTATATAATGTGGTGTAGCGCGACCAGTGCATTCTCGACACGGTCTTTTAACGCAGATAATGTAGGGGCTGAAATAACAGGTTCTAGGAGAATATCCCATTTATGGCAACCACGTAGCGTGAAATTCCATCTACATTCTAGCCGGCTATATCGTCCTGCCAGTTTGAATCGGTGCTCTCTGTAGTCTTGGCTGCGCATTAGCACTTGATAGTACGAGTGGTTATAGTTCCACAAAGTATGGTAAGTCATGATAAGTTCATCATGCAAACGCCACAAGCGTCCAATGAGAACCTAAAATTCTCAGGCGCTGTTCGTAAGATAACTGGTATAAACCTTTACGGTTTCTTGTTGCCTGACGTTGTCGACTTTCCAAGACATTGAGATCTTGCGTATGCCATGGCTGCCATGTTTAAATCATATAGTTTACATGCGGGCGTCTGTATGCAGAAAGCAGCTGGGAAGAAATAGATGAATCGAAGTGATCAGAAGCTCTCATTAAGTGCCCCAAGTTTTTGTTGCCG
Organism: Dicrocoelium dendriticum; assembly: GCA_944474145.2. Lineage (NCBI taxonomy): Eukaryota > Metazoa > Platyhelminthes > Trematoda > Plagiorchiida > Dicrocoeliidae > Dicrocoelium > Dicrocoelium dendriticum. The sequence goes on along the minus strand of OX104064.1, from coordinate 57,689,987 downwards.
TTTTTGGTGCTAGCGCAAATTGCTCCGAGCAACCAAGATCTTCCTGAATTAGGACACCGAGATATCATTCACGAGAACAGTGCTGGAGAACCTGATCGCCTAACTTATATGTTTGAGCCAATTTTATGTCTTAGATGGAGTACTCGGCAGCTGGGCACGTGAACTGAATATAATTGTGGGGTGAACATTCAAGAACTTTGTCTGGTTTTGAAACTGCATGCGATTGACTGGGGCGTCAATCGGCCACTAAAATTCGGTAAGATTGACATATTGACAACAGTGTGGACTTATTAAAGTTCACTAGGTCGTCAATGAAAATTAAGGACCGACAGGGCCCCAATACAGAGCTTTGTAGCACACCATATTCCATCTGAATTGAACTTCACTTCCAAACCCCTGTACAAAAGGAATTTGTTGATCCACGCTAGCAATGGATCACCGATGCCGCGTTCTGAAGTTTAGCTGTAAAGATGCAATGGATCAACCGATCGAATGTCTTAGAGAAGTCGAGGTAGGTAAAATCAACTTCTACACCCAGTTTAGCTATTTTGTTCCAACTGTATCTTACTAACAGTATAGTGGTAATGCACTATTGGTTTTGACCGAGGCCATGTTGCCATTGAGCGATGTAGCGAATTTCGTCAAGGTAAGATATGAGCGCGTCAGCAATGTTAGCCTCCATGACTTTTGAAAAGTTGGTAGCAGAGTCACTGGATGGTAGGTAGCTGGATCGGAACGAGTGCCTCCTTTTTAAACAAAATAATGTTCCTATGTTTTCATGTTGTGGGAACATGCATCTGGTCAAGGCAGTGTTGACATAATCGTATCAGAGATTCAGCCAATTGCTTGGCTACCAAGCTGCTTCAGGGGAATATCATCAATTCCGGAAAACATATGCGAGCGCATAGATAACATTTTTCTCATCACAGTGTCTACCGCAAAGGGGATATGAATAAGTATTCGTGGTGGCATAATACACCTACATGTTGGTTAAAAAAGGGGTTAAACCATTGTTTAGAAGAACTCAGCTATTGCTATTGATTACGTCAATGTCTGGGTCTGCATGCGATCCAGCTGAATAATGGTCACAAGTCGATCGGGCCAGGGCAGTTTTGAGGTCTGAATGAATCGCTTCTGAATGTATTGATTCATGCTGTCAAATTTCGATGGCCTCATTGGCTTCCACCATCCGTCTGTGTATTTACCTCGATTGATTATCAGGGGCCCTGTAGATAATTTTGAATGCATTGGCTGGTTTTGGGTTATGCTCTGTGTCGGCGAGAGGGGGCAGCTAGGTAGGAGCTGAATAATCTTCTGGTTCTAGCCGTTAGCCATGCGGGACGGTGCTTTTTCACTTTATCGGATAAAAGCCTAGTTGTACTACCAATGTATCCTGCTCCATAAGGACTGATAAATGATTGGATACCCATGGAGTTGTCTTAGACAGGTCTCCTGTCCTTGAGACTGAGAATCACCGTCGATGTGCTGGAGAAGTGTCTGTAATTTTGCTGCCGGGAACGTACGTCTAAGCTGCTGCGATAGACGACGGTTAAGAATTTCAACCATAATGTCCCTTGCTCATGGAACTTTTAGGAACATTGATTTTTGTTAGCGGCTAAAACTAATGGTGTCTTCTTCTGCTCCATGTGCACGTAAATGAAGCGATCTGAATAGCCATTTTCCTACAGCATCACGCATATGCGCTGTAGTTCCTCTAAAAGTGCATTATGCGAGCAGATTGTTTCCGCTCGACTGACTAGGTCAAAAAGTAAATCCCGTTTCAAATTCATTGGAAAGAAGCTGTGGAAGTTAGTGTACTGGCCGTTCCAGGTGCCCATCTATGTAACTGAAGCTGTGAAATTTTGCTATCGAGCCTCTTTAGACACACATCAAGAAAGTGAAAGCAAGCATTGTCTTCTATCTCCGCAGTAAAATGGATCGTTTTATTGGCGCGGTTAAAAGTTTCGGTAATATCTGTGATAGGATAATTGGAGTGAAACATCACAAAGGTATAAACAAAATGACGGAAGTAGACGCTGAGATATGTAGGGTGGCTTTTTAACACTCTTGTTCAATTATCCTCATGAAAATATCAGCGAGTCCTGGCCCAAGTAGGGAACTCATCGCCATTGCATCTCTCTGCTGGTATTTCTCCCCGTTAAATATTAGTTGGACGTTAAATTTGCATCTAAGCAACAATTTCTCCAGGGCCATTATGAGCATGCCGATGTGGATTCGGCTTCCGTCGACGTATTCTCAGATGTAACTTATTCTTTCGATTAGGGACACGTTTCTGTACAAAATGGCAACATTCGGAGAGCACATGGTCAGACCCGAAGCATTTACCTCTCTTATGGCACCTACGAATCCAAAACTATCCTTCAGATTGTGTACTGCTATCCACTTTCCGATGGGCTCAAGTTTCACCACTAGCTACTTTGCGATAGAGTGGTACGGTGCATCCTTCCTATCCAAAACTGGCCTCAGCGGAACATTTGGTTTATGTGTTTTGAGAAGACGTTAGACCTTGGGAATAAATTTACCAACAAGGCGCACATAATCACAAATCTCTGTAGTAATATAACCCTCATTTTTAACTTATTTTGGACGTTGCATGTATGCCTCTCCAATTGCTTTGTCACGTCTTCCTCGCCCACAGTCTTAAAAAACTTCTTCGGATCTGCCATTGTGTCATTTATCTTATTGAGGTAGTCCAGATTGTTCATAATGACAATACTAAAATCCTTATCTGGTCTGGAAATCAATACCTCATCATTAGCAACAAGCTTGATGTGCTCCGTACTGTGTGTTATCCGAGTACGACGATCTTGGTAACAGGCGTGCACTAGTGACGAGTTAAAAGCTTCTGCGTGTAGCTTGGAGAACGGAACTAATTGTGAGGTCTGCGAGAATAAGTTTTGGAACTGAGCCTTAACGGCTAATCTGATATCTCTTTCGATAGGAAAGCAGAACGTGGGTCCCAAGGACAAACTTTAACAGTAATATGATCAAGCACCAGGGGTGATAAGTCGATGCTTTACCTCTCAGGTTTGGTTTGAAATAGCCTCCTAGGATTTTCATCTTTCAACTTTTTCGAAAGCAAATTTCATAACTTTGTTTTTTATTTGACGATGATAGCCTTATTCAATTATTCAAACTTTCATATCCTCTATTTAGAGTGAGGTCACTGCATATTCCGTTGACTCATACAGCGTTTTAATTCGTCTACCTTGGCACGCATGGCATCCATCTGGCTCAGTGCTAGACGCTGCAATCATCTACTATTTGATCTGATACAATAATGACAAAGTGCTTTCTAATAGTTACCTGGGTACACATTGCTTTCTATGCAGCCTTCGAGGTAACCGAGGCATATATCCGCCTTTACAATCCTGGTGCGGTAGCTCACAAATCCGTTGAGCAGTTTCAACACAGGGGATCCAGTTTTCGTTGTATAAGCTTTAAAAAAGCCCATTAGATAGTCACAAGGCAGTGTTAGCGAAAACGTTTTCGATAATACTGCTTCAGTGTCAGGATACTATGAAGCACATTGAGAAGTCGGCGCCCCCTACTGCTGCAGGATATTCGCTGCATTTTGCTGTCCGTGTTAATTTGTCCGCTATTACAAGAGGATAAAGTCCCTTGTTTAGCTCGCCAAGGTCTTACACATGGTTGTACAGTAGTTTATGTGTCGAAACAAATCCCACAGTTAAAGACTGTGGATATGCAATCTAGTCCTCGCGCACCAGCTGTATAAAATGATTGTAGTGAACGACGTAGCATTTTCAGCCGTTTCAGATTGGGTCGATTTTAGGAGTGTGCAAAGCTGCATTTCCAGTTGCCATACATTTAAGTATTCTACTTCGTATTAACGATTTACCGTCTAGCGAACGATTTGGTCTTCAATGCAACAGCAACCATGCTGCCAAACTTGTTGACGAAAATTTACTGGCAGTATCTGGTATACCGTAGGCTAAGAAAAGTTAGGCAGTCGTTTCAACTTGACTAGCTAATGTGTTGTAGCGTGTTGTGGACGCTTTGCTTGGGAAATCTCCCTTGGGTATTTTTCACAACAGATGTACGTGAAGAGTAAGGTTGCATGATTGTTGCGGCTTAGAGGAGTATTGATGATTGCCCACTCGATCATCAGTTCTTTGTTGGTGAGTCTCCGACCCAGTATAGACTTCCCATCTGTATTTCAGTATCTAGTGGAAGCTCTTATCTGAGCATAGAGTGGGAAACTGGCAACAAGCCCTTGAAACTCTGCGCTGGGCTGTTCTTTAAGCGTGGGTTGGGATTACAGGGCGTCCATGTTAAAATTGCCCCGTGTTTACTACCCGCCTCAATGAGGATGACAGATTGGAGTCCATCTCGGGAGTGGACAAAGGGCAGTAAAACGACAGCCACCAAGCAAGAGTGGTTTTCTCTCAGATGCGACCGAACAAAACGGCATTTTACACAGTGTTGACCAGATCCTCCAAAGGCTCACATTTAAAGTCATTGAGGAAGTATAGGGCTATTCCACCTTTTATATCGGGTCGGTCGGGCAGAACAGCGGACGTGCTGGTCAACGCGACCTCTATGTCACTTATGTCGGGATGCAAAAGCGTCTCCATTATAGCGCTAGGTCATGTACTTTTGATCGCTAAGGGCGAGTTGCTCAGTAAGCCCTGAACATTAGTGTACATCCACTATCAATTCTCTTATGTTGTAAGTGCCTGACAAGGAGTGTATGAATGGGGTAAACATATGCCGACCAAGGAAAGGCCAGCACTTAACCGTTTTGACAGTTTGCTCTTGAACAGAACAGTGCCAATTTTCGATCCGGTTGTAATGCGTTCTCAAGTGCCACTGGTAGGAGAACATAGTTTTCTGACTTCCTATTGTAGTTACTCTGAGTCCCAGATGGTATCGATTCCTCGATGGTATCGCGTGGCTGCAGTTTGCTAATGGCTATTTTTAAGCGTAGTTCAAAGCTAGGGGGTTCAACAGTTTATGCCAGCTAAACCTTAAATTCACAGCCATCTGTTGGAACTAAAGTAAAATGTTAATATTCTCGGGCCACTGCCTTTGCACTCAAACGCTACCGGTAGATTTAAGGTTGGTTGATTTATGACCTCGCCTGCGGAGGGAGCTTCCATAAGGTTTCTCCAGGTCATAAGCATGGACCTCGTCGTCGACGTACTTCAGCTCACAAGTACTGGCAATCGTCTCATCCTTAAAGCTTCGAGTTGCGTGTGATTTCCTCCGGTCATTCTGTCGCATCTCTTTTACTATTATATATATATATATATAACAACCAATCCCATGCCACATTAATTCCACCCTGACAAAAAAGCTAATAATTCCCTTGTCCCATGAAATTCATCAGTTATTCAAGCGCATCTAACGACGCGAAACGCTGCTCATTGGTTACCGCTCGGATCTGACTGATAGCACTGTTTGAATATATTGCTTTTAGAGCCGACGAATATTCACTTTTGCGCCTCCGAACAATGCATTTGGCACGATAGGAAATCAATAAAATATTGTAGTGTTAAACGGTTAACTACCGGCTTTTTATGCTTTATCTTTGGCTTCGCTGATCGTGTCTTACGTAGTTGCATTACCGCCTGAACCATACTACATTGTTCCATATGCCTCATTTGTGCCTTTCATCAGCTGAAGATGATTGATGCTCAACTTTCTGAATGCAACGAGCATAAGAGGTCCAGCCACTTAAAGATTATCAGGCTAATACAACGATCCAAAAAGCTAGGCAAAGAATGGATGAATCCGGCCAGAGAGACAGTCAATTTGATGCACGCCATAAATTTATCAGAAAGTGATACTGATGAACAAAGCCCAAGAGGTCTGAAATCGCACAATCTAACATGGACAAGTGACCCGCTGGAGTTGAAATTTCCATCGCTACAAGGATCAACCTGGAAGTTTTTGGAGCAATTTCAATGGTCACCATATTTGGATACGGTTGATGAACATCTCCGCAAGGTTAGAGTGTGTTTACCTACCAGCTCTAAACCCTTCAATTCATATGCGAATTACAAAGGAACATTTTCCCCCGCACCTAATTGAAAATCTGCTGCGTACTGGGACCTAACTCTTAGCTAAATGCGCGTCCAGTTTTTGTGGTGTCCTCTATAAGTTTGTTTGGTATCTGGTCATTCTTTCTACTTGGGAGACAATGGGAATCCATTTGCCACATTGATCGAGTTTCTCCTCTAGTTGGCTCATTCCAGCGAATGTACCTGGTTTATCCATCCATCGATTGACTGTGTGAGTAAACTTTGTTGACAGTAGCGTTTGCTTACTCTAGCCTGTTTGATAATTGACATTTCCCGTGGGTTTTCGCCGACTTCCTCAATCAGATAGAAGTTTGACGGGAGGCGAGCGAAAAAAGGCGCAATATACCTGACGCATTCTTCGAGCTTCACGCACAAGTTGAATGGACAGGAACCGGAAAGGAAGCTTCATTGCCCATGGGCTTTTCACTGATTTAAATGGGATGTGAATGCCAGATTTTGTGTGCATTATTTGTTGGTTTATTGGAACCGCTGGCCGTTCACTAGAGAAGACGTCAAACAACTATTGCAAATAATTCATGTGCCCTTTGCTTCGACCATATTATCATGCATATTTTTATGTAATACGATCTTTTGAATACCAAAGTTGAATTCCTCTCCAGAAAGTACATCGAGGAAAGCTACTGTGGTTGTGCTAGATTTATGCTAGGTCCATCTCTAGCTTCTTCTATGTATAACGTGGTCAAACTTATCGGCATGCAGTTGTTCACTGATCAAACAATTCCCTTATCTCACAGTCGCCAAGACCCACTGAAACCCAGTTGATCATCAGGTATGGATAAGTGACATTGGAAACCGGAATTGTTTTGAAGTAGTCTAATTCATGACAACACCAGCTTGGAAAGGAAACCAACAGAAATGCCCAAAGCTTAGGTTGTCACCCACGCGCGCTCTACGTATATGTTGGAAGTTTAAAATTGTTTGTCGAATGCGCTGCATAGTGCCAAAATGTCTAAACCCCAGATGTTTCACATCTCATCCATGTTGCGTGGTGCGGTTCTAATTTTAACTAAATAAATTGAAGTCTAGCTTTCTTAAACATAGGAGTAACAGTCAGTCCTACTAACGCGGAAAAAGATTACGCAACTACTAAGGATTAACGCAAGAATCGCATAAGTGCATCAGAAATATTGTCGCACATGAAGATCCAAACTATCCCTATGTAGCTTTCAGTGCTCGTTCCTTTCTAATGAGCTGTTGGTATTTTACCTTTCGATTGAAGCTGTGGAGCCAGAAAAGAACGATGAGCACTTGAATCCGCCAAAACAACTAAGCTGTGGTCTGCTGCATACCATGGTTCTTTCCTCCATGGATTGGCTGCATCCGTGTCCGGAGTTGCCTGAAGCTATTGTCGCTACAGGACAGCCAGAGGATGTCTGCGCCTACAGAGAAACCATGGATTGCTTGCGCTACACTACCCACAAGTTCATCTACGCACTCCATTTTCTGTGTAAACTCGAAGAAATGAGACTGGGAGATATGTGGATGGGAGCCGCGTTTCATCAACAGAGCCGTCCCACGCTCTTTTGACATGCACAGCAGCAGCATAATTGTCTATCTAATTTGGGAATCATGCGTAACGAAGTACACAAGGCGATATCTGGACCCTAGATCGTACACCACTGCATGCAGGAAGATGCTATTTGAGTATAGCACGCCTAAGAGAATCATGTAACCCGTCCTTCTCTCTGGCAACGATTCTTAGTCCCCTGGAACCAGTATAATCGAGGTGGAGGGTAATAGACAGCTAGACACCTTGTCAACATTCACATCAAGCGCACGTCCGACAGACAGATATCCAGTTGAGTTTAGCCCGACTGAAATGACGGAGTACATCATATGCTTTCCTCCATACCATACACCATACCGTCATAAAGATGACATTGTCAGCCCAAAATACTTTGAAAACCCCACTGATTCACATCCGTGTTATGTCTTTATGGACTTGAAAGAGAGATTTGTGGCTGTTTGTACGTGGTAAGAGGTTGGAAGTATTGTTGTGAGATTCGCCATTAGTAACCCAATCAGTTGCCACTAAAGGAGAAGGAAACAATCGTTCTAGATAAATTCCGAAGTCCCACATCGCAGGGATATAAGCCTCGGGACAAGTGAGGAAAATACGCTGTGTTATCTTGTCCGAATTAAAAGAAACATCTAGAAATTTTCAGGACATCCGACGATTTCTGGTTAAGATAGTGTATGATCACATTCAGACCTTAATTTGGATAACCCTAGATTAATCTCCATGGTTCAAGTCGAGGTACTCTCTAGAAAGCGCAGGTGCAATACAAACACAATTAAATGAGGTGCTCAACTCAAGCGTTGTATTCAAACGCTACCACAGATTTTCATAGGAACATATTTGTATTGTACATCAAAGGAAGATTGGACAATAAATTCGCATATATCTGTAAAGCTGAGTACAGACTTTTATCTTCCGGAGAATACCTAGGTCGTTACGGAAATCTCTACATATAAAAGTTTATTGGTGAGCTCTAGCCACTCTATTTCAGCAAATTATTCAACTGTCTGCCACACGCTTTCGCTTAACAGGTATTTGATATTTGTTGCAAATTCACAGCTTTATTTTGCAAAAAGCCATTAACCTTTATTATTCCGACTAGAAAAACCAGAAAAGTACCAATTCATGTTAGTTCTTGCCTCATCTCTACTTCAAAAGTCTAAGTGCACCATGCTTGTAAGAAAATAGTTTTTCTCTTACACCCTTAGATAAACCTGTCGTAATTTATGGTACATACTTGATATGCATGCGAAGCATTGGACGCGGATTCGTTAGTACAGATGACAGGTGTGCCTGACATTGCATATCGATGTAATCTTAATGACAAGGCACGCGAGGGAGCCTCACTCTCATTTGATTTCAAGTGATGTCGTGGATAGAAATTTCCAAGTATTTAAGCCACTCATATTTATTGAATGTAGCTAACACTTCCGTTGAATAAAAGCAGTGTTAAGTAGATATATCGTCAAGTTAATAGTCAGTTTGGAACATACTTCTGTTTTTCCATTCCTGCTATAGTGTGTAGAAGTGAAAGTTATGTCTTTTGCACCTGCTAACCAGTAAAAGGTGAGAGCAAACCAAAAGATAATCACCCTTAGCTCAAAAGTCTCCAGTATACTGTAGAACTGCTTGTTTTTCACAATTAAAGCACATTGCAATAAAATGGAAAACTGTCTGTTTATTGAAAAAGTTTCACTTAAGCAGCGAAAGTGCCTCACTTGTTGCTCGGTCTGCCCAGTTTGATTCCCAAGGGAACCTTACAGACTTCTTCAACGTTGCCGTTCTGCTTTGATATAGCACACAAGATGGATGAAAAATGCACACTTCATTAACCCGAGGAGCTGTTCGAATACCTTCCACCTCGTTTTGTGGTTTTTGCCATTTATTCTTAATTTTCATATTTGTGAATTATTTCTTGGAAAGGTGAGATTGTGTTTTAGAGCTACGAATAAAACGCTAATAATGCACAAGTTTGCCACACGATGTTGTAACGTGTATCTAGTGGTTGTGGACATCCTATGATTATTCCGCTGACAGAAAAATTCAAATGTTAGGTCTTCATTTGGCACCCCCCCCCCTCCTAGATGCCTGAAATTTGCAAGAGAAGTAATCAATAGGCTCAATGTAAGGGCCATTCTGAAGCACTTGTATGAATGAATTTCAGCACACCTCAGAGCAACATGCTACATTGAAACGAATTTCTTTCAACTCGATCAATTAACACTCATCTGCTTCAAACGTGGTTGGAATGATTAAGTTGATTGAATTCACTTAAACGTGAATCACGGTCCTGATTAAAATTGTACGTCTTGATCTATTTACACATACACACAGCAACAACAACCACAACGACTGCTTCAAGATGAGCTTCCAGCGAGTCATTCGCCGTTGTGACAACCGCCACCCGTTGCGACTCATTGGTTTTGGCGTAGCAGATTCGTCCCAAGTGATTCGAATTCGAGTCGCAGTTCTGCTGTCTCTACCTAATGAATGGGAAATATAACAAAAGCTATCGTCAAATGCAGTATCGTGAGTGGACGATCCCGTAGGCTATTAAATGGAAAGAAAAATGTTATCCACTGACAACAAACATAAGAAGAGTTATGCCACTGGATTTCGTTATGAGTCAAGAAAATTGCATACTTACTGGTCGATTTGCTCTAATTTCCACCTCGGACTTATCTAATGTTTCAGGGTGGAACCAGCAGTAATAAACTATTATTTTAAACGAGAGCCAAAGCAAAGAGGTAAAAAGCGATAATTGATGGTCGATGCTTTGTAGTCGTTTCTACGTATCGCTCATAGAAGATAAAAGCGTTAGTACACTCTGGTTTGCACCGCTGAGTAGTGTTTCGCTCTGCAGAAAAGCAGTGTTGCTGGTGGACAATGATACCGTTTATTCTATCACATCGTCCCAACGCATCGCCCTACTTATCTTGTGAGATGGGTAGATTTTAAGTTAGTACCCCTGTTTATGAGTTGATGACTATACAGGCTGACGCTAAATGAGACGAAAGTTGAGTATCTGAGGACTAATGCTGCACTAGTGTTTCCACCTCCCAGTCTCATCTCAAAGCAACACATTTGACACGTGGGTAAGTACCCAATAATTTTGTATGTAAGAAAATACGCTTTCGCCGCACAAATCACTCAAAGCTGGAGCATTCTTAGCTAACTGATAGTCTCTCTGGTAGGTTTCGTTTCATACATTCCATTCCAATTGGAACTTCGCTTCATCGCTTCTTTGCTCGTAAGATCCCACGTAGCAATACGAATACCAGTATAGGACATTATAATATAATTATAGGTATCATATTGAACAAAGCAGATAAACTTGTATTTCTTCCTCCTCGAATCTAGATTCGTGATGATTTGGATACACATGTCATTGACTGCTGGGCTCCCTTTGATCGGCTGTTAAATCGTCTGTTAGAAAACTCTTGGATTACCCCAGCTCGGCGGGCAATGAACGCCACATGGCTTCACGTGAATAACCTCGCCACCATTTCCGCAGCCGGTGACCCACGGTTATCCGGTGCGCTGGATAACACTGTCTATGCCAATCGTGAGGAACAATCCTCTAGGAGTCCCCCTGAACAAAGACAGCGAATAGAGGCAAAGTCGCTCAAATTAGCCAGATTCCTGGGAGTGCCGCAGCCCGAACAGGCCCGTCTGACCGGTGCACGGATATGGAACAAGTGAGTAAAGGAAAGTGGTAAAGCATTAACTTTCACCGAGTTAACGTCTCACCCGATTTAATATAGTCGTTTACGATGCGTGAGATTTTACACTTATTTCGCTCGTGCAATGTATTTCGCCTTCCTAATGTAGTATAAGCCATAACAAATCTAGTTCAAATTTAGTCACCATCAATGTGTGTGGTCATTCAAGAGGATTTACAATCCTTTGAGTCATGGTGCTGCACATGGTTGATGAACCTCTCGGCTAAGAAATCAAGCATCATATCTTACGGTTGCTGCATCCCTGAAGGATCCATCACCCTAAATAATGAACGCGTTCCTACACAGTTGTCCAAGCGAGATCTTGGTATTTGGTACTCGTCTACCTTCAGTTTCTCCCAAAAGCCCAATACCAAGTAGCACGTGCCAGACAGTCAATGTTCAATATATCAAACAAAATACACACAACTCGTGTTAGAGTTGAGCTTTTCAAGCTACTCACTCGCCCCATCCTCGAATACTGCAGCATAATATAGGGAAATATGAGAAAGGGTGACAGAATTGTCGAGAAGAAAACCTGCAGAGGTCAGTTACTAAACATCAGATTGCTAAATACTCTGCTATGAGTTATCGAGCATGTTGCAATGAACTTCATCTCGAACCATTTTGGATTCGACGACTGAAGCATAACTTTTGCTGCTTTTCAACATGTTACACAAAAAGACCTATTCCAACCTGCCTACACTCAGTTTACAGCAATGTTCAACTCGAGCGCTTCGTAACAAAGATTTTACATTGAATATACCGAAGGCTAGAATGAACGTCCGCTCTAATTTCTTCTTGGTCAGCTACAGCAATCTGTGGAATAAACTACCAATAACTCTCAGATCATGTGACAACGGGGAAACATTTAGTAGCAGACTCACCAATTACCTTGATCTAACTACACTAAGCTCTATATTCACATGGGAAGAATCAATCGATGAGCTATTCCACGTGGGGCCCAAAACATATAAACACCAGTGTTTTCATAACTACGCTTTGGCCTTAACCATCTACTAGAATGTTAATACATAAAACGCATATCCCAATACTTCACCTAAACATGCCACCCATGCAAGAGCATGGATTCTTCTGCACAAATTGATCTGTGCCGCTGTAGACACAGTTGAGCTCACCAAGAGAAATATACCTATTATTATTATATTTATTATAGTAATAAAGTAATCGGTTGAAGTTAGTCAGATCACACAAGCAGTGGTTTATCGATGACTGTCTTGACCAATAGGACAACCCCAGACTATAGGAGCTATGCAGAATCGTTGAATCTCAGCTAAACAAGGTCACACCAATCGCCCATTGTACTCCTGGCACTCATCTGCTTGTAATGCAAATCGGCTGATATAATACTTCGGACAGAGTGGTTGTTCTGTTCGTATTTTACTGCTCACGAAGATGGGAAACGTAGAAACGTGAAACCATTTGGCAGTGTTTTCATGAGTATTGACGATTAACCGAAAAACTTCTCATCGAGGCTGGATGTCACGCAAATGCGCTATATGATGTTGATTATACCCGTTTCCTATTATATTAGTAATCATATTAGCTCACTTTTAGCTCATTCTACTTGGCTAAGTTTGCTCCATCCCTTCGTGTGCTTGCTCCCATGGTCTAAGACCGTTTCATTTCCATTCATTTGTGTCGTTTTGTGTGAAACTGGTTTTGCCATTTGTCTAGTGAATTCACAGATTGAAGGATGTATACCACGATACCAATTCGTCTGTTTACATTAATCGAGTATTGATGCTAGTGACAGGTCCCTAGCCAACTTCTGGTTACCACCTTCCACAGCATACTAGTGTTTCTATTCCTTATTCTTGCCGTGGATATTGTCCATCAATTTAGCTAAACCAGGTTGAATCTGTAGAAGCTGATTAGGGCTAAGGCAAAATAGGCACCTCACCTTCTTCAGTAGTAACAATGTGCTTGCTGGCTGAGAAAGTAAGCTCATGCCTCGGATATTTTTTGCATAACTAATTTGCATCTTCTTTTGGACCTCGCCTGAGGGGCAGTCGCTGACTGGGTGGAGAGGACTAGACATCACACCCCAGACGGACTTCACTATGTCTCACAGGTAATTAGATTCCCTCCGCTAGCGAATGATTGCGAAATTGCAAATCGCATGCAGAGTTAATAAATACTCCTTTTGCTCCCTATGTGCAGCAGAAATGGGTACGGAGATGAATACGCAGCGATTTGCCGATGGTCACAACTTTTACAACACCAGGCATGGACATTTGAACAGTTGCGTCAGGATTTGACACGACATTGATAGATGACTGGTTATTAGTTTAAAGATGGGACACATGTCCCAAACCATATGAGTCGTCCCCCTTCCTGCACATGGGTGCTTATAAGTTCCTTTGAATACACTGGCCTGAGGTTCGACTTCCGCCAGGGCATTGAGAAGTCGAAGCAGAGTTTGCTGACATAATATTCGAAACCGAGGCAGCAGAACCCATCTACTAGCCGATGAGTATTACAACGCACTTAGATTCACAGTGCCTACACCTGATGTTGAGTAGCAGCGAACAGCGTGTGTGTGATGTTTTGGCCCCGGAGCCTCTAGCATCGAGCAATCACTCGATGACCATGACCAGCCTTGAGCTCTCGCTGCCATACTTGCGCCAGCTGGAGCCATCCTACAACTAATGGAAGACTGACTTAAGTGGTCTCACTCGAGCAGCTAGTCGAGTGGACTGGTCACTGCGTAGAACTTAACTGTTAAATCCTATTGGTCTATTATAAAAGAAGGTGCTAAATCGTCTTGCGCTCAATTTCTACCCCACAAGTGACAAAAAACTGGACCAGTGAAGCCACATTGGTTAGACAAAGAGTATGGCCAGTTGGCTAGACGGCGAAGCGTATGGCTAAATAAATTCCTCCTGTCAGACTCTGCCAATTATTACGATGTGTACAAAAGGCAAGGGAAGCTGTGCAACAGCGCAATAGTATAGAAGCTTTGATAATTCAAAGAGGACCTTGCAACCGCGGGGAAGACCTCTCCCAAGCTAATTTTCGCTTGTGTGAACTGATACTTTAGACCCGTATATTATGCAGCAGTATTAGAGCGCTCTGACGAACAGCCACTGACTTTCAGCACTGAAAGTGCGTCCGCGATGCCAACGTATTTTGTTCCTATATTTGCAACTGGTCTCGTGTCTATACCAAGCTCCAAGTTTGCAGCCCGTTCAGAATTCAAGAGTCTGCATTTCTATGTGAATGATGTCCCCAATCTACTTGGCAGTCTTGACAGCACTAAGACCTCTGGTTCTGATGGCATCCACCCGCTAATTCGCAAGTCGTTGTTGGCAATCATATTGCCCTCCGGGACTGATCTGGTCAACAGATCATTGTCCGAAGGTGGGTTGCCAAGCCACAAGATTTCTAGTCGGTACTGAAACCAATTCCTAAAGGTGATGACCCAATTCTCACGAACAATTATCCACCTATTTGTCTGACCTCCGTTTTAGCCAAACTGCTCGAAAATATCGTGAAAAGATTGTTCTGCAGCTACTGAATTCAAAACACCTTCTGGCGCCTGTACAGGACGGATTCATGAAGGTGCGCTTCTCTATCACTTATCTCTTGGTGATGAGGCATTAATAGTTGGACGCGTTGAACCAAGGGAAGTCGGTGAATGTGATCAAGTTTGATTTCAGTAAAGCGTTCGACAAACTGAACTATGAGGTCATCGTCAACAAGCGGAGGATGTGCAGCGTTGTTGGTTCACTGCGCTACTCGACTTTTCCTAATTAGAAGAAAATGAAGCGTACACATGGAAGACCATCTAACGGACTGATACTCTTCCAACAGCTGCGTACCCCAGCGTGCAATACTGGAGCTCATTTTGTACCTGATCCAAATGAACGTATTACCTGAGTTTCTTCAATACTCTTGTGCCCTGTTTGCAAACAACCTGAAAATGTGGACAGTAACTGATGTTCTCAACGACTGCGATGTACTTCAGCTTGACCACTACCATCTGTCCATATGGTCTGCTGAGGTCGATCTGCAGGTCAATCCATTCAACTGTTTTTCCGAGCCTGCGCAAAAGTGGTGATGGGTGTATCTACACTCTGACCGGTCAACCGCTACATCTTTCACCTTCCGTGAAAACTCTCGGTTTATTCACAGTTTGCAACTTGAAGTCCGTAGATAACACGAACAAGCTGTATGGAAATAGACTGCAGATGCTTTAGGTGTTTAAACACAGCGTCTGTAATTGGTCTGAAGAGATTTCCACGCGCCTCTTCTACTTCCATAGTAAGGTCTATACGCGAGTACCTACCACTCGCCTATTGTCAGACCATCCGTGGCGAGGTGCCAAAAGGGTAACGGGTTCAGCATGCAGCTACTAGACTCAGCGTTAACCTACCTGGGATATCGTTCGAAAACGGATGCGGGTTAATGGGAATGACACCCTGCCATTTATCCCTTTCCAATAAACCTCGTGATTACGCAATGGATATTATATCTGCGTCCTTTTCCCATGCTGATGTCCATGCTGCAGATGTGCACACTAAGCAGTCTTTGTGGCAACTCGTGCAAGCATGTGGTACCAGATCTAAAGCAGATAGCTCACTCTCGATTACAAGCGGAGAGTGGTGGAATCTTGGAACAGTTTGCCCGGGCAAATAGTCGAGGAGAAATCAGTGGCGTAATTCAAGCAATTTCTTGACATCAATTTTGTAGGTCATCAATTTGTAGGGCGCATCGCTCCTGAATAGGCCATGGTGCAAACGAGCAGGAATCCGTTTCGAATTTCCGCCTACGTCCCCGAGCTAAGGACGATGGAGCAACACAGATATATATCCAATGGCTCTATATTTTGTATTCAGTATTCAAACCTTTTCGCACCCGTGTAGTGCGTCTGCTGCCTTCGCTGTTCTTTGTAATAAGGTTCCTGATTTCTACTTTATACGGGCGCACCAACGGCGGACCGTGTATAACCTCAATTATTTCATTCCTTAAATCTAACTGTGTCCCAAGAACCGAAATGCACAGCCTATGCAAATTTCTAAGAAACGATAATCCCAGTTTTAGTTGTGAACACAGTCTTTGAAAAGAAACTGGAAAATAGTAGCAGTCACCTTTGATTTTCATCACCAATCTAGTGAGCTTAATCATTTCACAGTTTTGGCTTGATGCCGATAATACCAAAGTTTAATGGCCGACTGACGATCCAGACAACCGTATAGAGTTTCAAAACTACCTCGACAAGATTTATTTATGTTCACTCCACAATTATGTGCAGTTCACGTGACCAACTGCCGAGTACTGAATCTAATAGTGGTTCACGTACATAAGTTGGGCGAGCAGGTTCTCCAGACCTGTTCTCGTGAAAGATATCTCGATGTACTAATCAAGGAAGATCTTGGTTGCTCGGAGTAATTTTCGCTAGCATCAACAACAGCATCAAAACTTGGGGTTCTTAATGAGAGCTTTTGGTCGCTTCGACCCATCTATTCATTTCCAACTGCCTTCCACAGACAAAGACCCACGCGCAAAATACTCGATTCGAGTTTGGCAGCCATGGCAAAAGCGGGATCTCACTGTATCATGTCAGGCAACAAGAAACAGTAAAGGTTTATACCAGTTATTTTGCAAACACCGCCTGAGAATTTTCGGTTTTCAGTGGAAACCAGCGGTGTTTGTATGACGAACTTATCATGACTTACCTACTTTGTGTAACTAACCACTCATGCTATCAAGTGCAAAAGCGTAGCCGAGACAACAGAGAGACCACCGATTCAAATTGGCAGGACGACATAGCCTGCTAGAATGTAGATGGAATTTCACGCTACGTCTTTGTCACATGTGGGATTCCCTCCCAGAACCTGTTACTTCCTCCTATACAGTAGCTTACTATTGAATAGAATTACCAATTCGAATGCAGTCTGCCTACTGTAGCTGATCAATAAACGGAGTACACAAAATTGGTCAAGCTACAGAGGTGGTCAACATACAGTGATCTGAATTCGTAAGTTTTTCATGCAGAATGGTTAAGCAAGCAAAATAGCGGTTAGTCTAGGGAAGTTGTCAACTTCGGAGGTTTTATGGTATTATTCGACTTTATGTAACGCGCTGATTATCCAACTAATTTGCCCTTCTAAACATTTGTTGGATATTTATACCCGCATATGTTTGTAAGAATAATGAAATTGAACGTTCTCCCTGGCGACCACTCAACCGAATTCTCATGGCATATCTGCGGTTGTGTGTCTGTGATTTAGGTAAATAAGGTAGGAATTCGAACTTTAATTTTCTCTTGTTTTGCAGCTTCAGAAGACTTGTGCTTCCTCTTCCGAATCGCTTTCACTATGACGTTAGTCAACTCTACCTTGGAGGAAGTCGATTATCTGAGCTAACACCGGTCGCTACACCTTTTTATGATCATCGATACTTCTTTTCTACGGATGACCGACAACACATATATGGTGGTAATCTGGAAGAATTTCGATTCGAAGCACCAAGGTAAGGAAGTCGTTAGCTTCAAATTTTACTACCTTCACGCAATGGGGGGTCACCTACCAGTCGGTGCACCTTCATTGAAGCGAATTAAGTTCGATGTTTACACTTCACTATCACCCCTTATTAAAAGCAGTTCATTTCCAAAGCAGAGGGCAGTGAAATGCTTCACACAGTCTCTCACAAAACGAGTTAAATCAATACGTCTGAACGTCAAGTTACACTTAGGTGGAGGTCCAGCACCTTGCGAATGCTTTTACACCTATTCAGACAAAATATCAAATGAACTGCACTAGTGGTGCAGCTTGTAAATCAGAGCACAACTGATGGTAATGAAAAGTACAATGTGCAAAATAGTAATAAGAAAATTATTTTAACCGAATACGCTGAATTCAGGTCTTTTGAATGTTCGCCTCAGCTCTTCACACACATTGGCGAAATTATCGCGTAGCGTACAAAAGAGGAAGCAATGTACAAGGTCATTCATTTCAAAGGAAAACGATCAGTAAACTCACCAAGGTAGAGCGAGGCTGGCCATAAGTCCAGTCTGCCTGCACACATTGGACTTAAGGCGCCGAGTAGCTGAGGCTTCAGCAAACTGAAACAATCGGACATTGCTCTGTAGGTTGCTTACTTTAAACAAATCACGAGGACGTTGGCAAATTGTGCAATCCAGAACGTGTTGGGCAATGGAGCTAGCCGACAGTTTTGGACCGTTAGCGACCACATTACCTAGAATGTGCCTTGAAATCCTAGTGGATAACCTCCTCTCAGTTGGGCCAACGTACTTGTTGCCACAAGTACAGTGGGATTAATAAACACAGGAGACGGTACCGTGAGGGTTTGGCTTGTCTAGGTTGGATTTGTAGGTTAACTTCCTAACTTGGTGCAATAACACCAGTTCCACCAGGTAATAAATACATTAATTAATAAATGTCACTCTGCGATCAAATTCCCAATGAAAAGCGAGGTGGACATCACCTTCCATTTCTTAGATGTACACCTGAAGAGGAATGCAGATTGCACACTAACTCGATCTGTGTATAGAAAGCCTACTTGAACAGGACAATATATGAACTTCAACAGCTTCTGTCCTATATATTGCCAATGAGCACTGGTCCGCCCTGCCTTCGCAAGAGGTCGTACAGTTTGTTCCGATGATACAATCGACAGTGAACTAGAACGTGTGTCATCAACACTACAGAAAAATGGATACCACGCGACATTCATAGTTCCGTATGCAAGCACAGAAATTAGTAAGAAGCCTTTTGATAATTGTTCCCAAGAAAAGTGTTCATTAAGTTGCCATTTAAAGGCGAACAAAACGATAGAAGATCACAGCACCGTCTCCGCCAGGCAGTTTGAAATTAAGCGGCCGAACTGATGTTATTGCACCAAGTTAGGAAGTTAACCTACAAATCCAACCTAGACAAGCCAAACCCTCACGGTACCGTCTCCTGTGTTTATTAATCCCACTGTACTTGTGGCAACAAGTACGTTGGCCCAACTGAGAGGAGGTTATCCACTAGGATTTCAGGGCACATTCTAGGTAATGTGGTCGCTAACGGTCCAAAACTGTCGGCTAGCTCTATTGCCCAACACGTTCTGGATTGCACAATTTGCCAACGTCCTCGTGATTTGTTTAAATTAAGCAACCTACAGAGCAATGTCCGATTGCTTCAGTTTGCTGAAGCCTCAGCTACTCGGCGCCTTAAGTCCAATGTGTGCAGGCAGACTGGACTTATGGCCAGCCTCGCTCTACCTTGGTGAGTTTACTGATCGTTTTCCTTTGAACTGAATGACCTTGTACATTGCTTCCACTTTTGTACGCTACGCGATAATTTCGCCAATGTGTGTGAAGAGCTGAGGCGAACATTCAAAAGACCTGAATCCAGCGTATCCTGTTAAAGTATTTTTTCCTGCTAGTTTGAAATTGGTGAAGCAATAAAGCAGCATGAAGTTCTAAGTTTAAGTCGCTTGCCTTTTCATCAAACGTTTAGTCAACCTATTGTTTTCGAATCTTAGAGATTAATTCAGTGAGCCGCTCATTTTATCATCTTCCTATGTATATCAAATCATTTCTGGGAAAAACTCGATTTTGTGGGCCTCATTTATTCGGTATAATGCTGACTTAGTTAACCTATATTCGGTAATAGCTTCAAGACTACATTAGCGTTTCGATGACTCATAACCACACGTGACCCTGTTGAATGGCACGCAACTGTTTTCCAACTATTGATATATTAGGAGCCAAAGATTCATTCGATTCTCGTCCAGCTGAGTCTATCCAGTTTATACGCTGTTTTGGTATTTGTAATCGTTCATCATTGACAGGTGTACTCCGAAGCGAAAAGTAAGTAGTCCTTTGTGTGGTGTGTTAGCCCGATATGACTGTTGGCGTACGTATTGACCGATGAACGTCAAAAACCCTACCTAAGTTGCTGCACCTATTCGAATTAGGTAGACGAATATATCACGTTGCCAGGTAGATTGTGATCCATTCACACACTCGATGTATAGCGCAATTCGTTTTCTGGGGAGACATTTAGACCGACTTCCCCCAAACGGTCGATTTTTGGGTGCACAGCCGTGCAGCAACCTAACACTTGGATACCAAGCGTCAAATACTCCTTCAGTGGGCAAGAACATTACAGTAGAACTCAAGCGAATCGTTTGAGCGTGACGGGGCTACAGCTATAGCTTGCACCTGGTGATGTTCTAGACTTCAGCTAATGAAGATGTCTGAACGCCACATGACCCGGACTTCCTGAAGTGGATTGTTGCTATAATTGCTAACTCCCTAGATACTTGGCGAAATGTTTAACGTTATCTTTGGTCAAAATGGCCTATTTTTAATTTTAACGTGCTTATCTATTCTTTTTGGGGCTGAAAGCTTTAAATATCACTTCTGCTCACTTATCGCAACAAAATGTGGTTAACAACCATTTCAGTGACCCTTAACCATACATTACATTGCAGTGGAATTGAACAGAAGAAAGTTTCAGCAATGGCAGTGGCAATCTAATTCCATATAACTGCCTATGCTCCGTCAGACGTAGCCACTGTTCTGCTACTATCTACTAGATAGGAATTAAGCTCAGGCTCATCGCCTAAGAAGGAGAAGCAAAGCTTCCCCAAATCGCTTCTGCTTGGCGGACATTCGTTAGTAAGCGTTTGAAGTCGTGCTGTACTCCGTGGTTTTAGACGTTCACTTGAATCACGGGTAGATGCATACGTTCAAAAAGGCCTACAGATAGTAAAAGGTTCAAGTGACTCATTTTTCTCGCAAAATAAACTGTACCCTGCTTAACAAGTTTACATTTTCATAAAAGCTTATAACTATTCCTTACTTACTTGCGTACTTACATCAAGCAAAAGTCGTCAAAATTTCGTACCCATTGGTAACACCTACCGAGACAAATCGCTTGTTTTCAAATGAAGAATGTGGCAATATATTGAATGTCCAATATGTGACGGATATTGCAATTTACAGACGCAAGTGTTACGATATTTCTCATGTCCGGCCATAGCTATTTCAAAGTCGTCATTTGATGGGCACTATGCTAGCGTCAGCTTTCTTTTCCTGCCAGGAGACATTCGCTTGTAGTTGAGCGCTGTTGACAAGGTCGGCTTGCGTAATCTGGGTATATGTGTCAGTCTGAACGTACAAGATTTCACAACATTAAATCGTTTAATTCATAGCAATTTACCATATGAAATATTGAAAATCTCCGCCACCTATGTTGGAAGTGCTTGAATAATTGAAGAACTATTCTTTGCTTACCTGAGAGAAATCTTCGTGCTCCTGCCTATGAGGTCCATCCAAATCGCTTTGTACGTACAGTTTCATCCGCAAGTCCCCTCAACTTACAAGTCCCCATTAGAAATAAAATACGGTGGTCGCATTCACTAACACCCGCAAGCTGAGTGGCACTATGCGGTAAATTAGTTTAAAAGCGTACAATTATTCTTCGCATTATTTGATGCTGATACAAATAAAATCGCGCTCACCTATATGAGCATATCATCAAATAAGTCAGCTAACTGCGCTATCGGGTACATCATATGTTGACGAGACTAAATAACCACATTTTCTGGCCGGTACCAATTAGAGAAAATCGCAGTCCTTTTGTTATCTGTCATTTTTTGGTGGTCACTTTTAAACATGAGGCTGAGATCGTTATAGTAAGCTTATGTCCATTGCAGGTAACACCCATTTTTCAACTATCTACCACTTACATATTTCGGAAATTTGGGTACGCCTCTTGGTACTATCTATCATAAAATGATTTTGAAATGCAAAACCGCAAGTGCTGAGCTGTCATGCATGCCATATATTTAGTCGATCTACAATTCAGAACTCAGTGACCGTCGGTTTCAGTCGCAAGATAATAGGTCACTGGGGTATGACCAGTCGCTTGCTTCAGCAGTTATGAGCTGTACAGTGAAAGTCATAAATAGCTATATTCCAAAGTTATTTTACGAGAAATATCGAGTCAAAATAAAAGAATTGATCTTGTAACATTGTGCTGGAATGTGTGCTATCTTATTAATGCAGCCTCGGCGAGGTCAGGGCAACTGAAGTCGTAGCTTTACCGAGACAGAGAATTAAGCTTACCTCCCAGTTGACATTTTAGCTACCCACTGTCATTAGCTTATATCTGAACTTCCAGCCCAGAAAACTACTTCGCATATAGCTTATGTATACAATTTATAAACGGAAACTACTTTGGATGGTATCTGTTATACCTGCAGGTCACGATCCCAGTTTCTTCAAGCATTACCAAAACTTTATAGTAAATAGGTTCGCACCCATTCAGTTGTACGTCTGTCATCCGGTAACTAGCCCAAGATCTCTGTAAGTCTTTGGCGCCAGTGGCTCTTTTATTAACGACGAAAAAACAAACCCGATAGCATGTTCTGTACACAAATGTCCATGTCGAAGTGAGGCAGACTTGATATGCTTAGCGGTGATTAACATAGTTAGGGGTGCCTGAGTTAATCTTTATTTTGTTAAAAGTCTCAAACTAATTTTCTTCAATGCTTCCGCTTGAGTAACACTACTCCGGTCAACATATTAAAAAACTAGTGAAGTAAATCCAATGAGATTAAAGTATATACTTTTAGAAATATTGTGCCCAGGCCAATTGTAGCAACGGAACAGTGTGCACTGTACGCTTTGCTTCCAATCTTATCTGCGGCACATTCTATGTGCTTTTGATCAATGGTTTGCACTTACCACATGAAATTGATAGGATGCAAAAGAATTTACTTCGTGACAGCGACTATCTTATGATTTGGTACGCTTCACCATGCTATATATATAAATATAACACCTGTCCAATAAACATTTGACATAACGCTACAACATAAGAGAAACAACAACAGCAATGAGGAAAAGAGCCAGAGGGAAAAATGCAATGGTCCATGCTTTGCGTGCATAATAATCTTCCCGGTTGCGCAGGCCGAGGAAGAGTATTGACTTAAGAGACCCCACCCCGAACCTTTGGTATTAGTGACCTGACACGCAAGGCAGCGGGGCGAATACAAAGGCCATGGGCAGCCAGTTGGCTCATTCGCCTTTTTTGTGTTCGGTTGTTCTCCACAGAGAAACTGGTGCCCAGAGGGGTTGTTCATCCACTCACTGTTAGATATACACGCCTCTGGTGACAGAAGTGCGTAGTCAGTGACCCTAGAGCCGGTCACATTGGCTTCGACACAGCGCCGTACGAACACTTGTGGTACTTAACGGGGAACCAGTTAACCAACTCAGAATTCCCCACGCTATGAGACGCTGCTGCTGATTGTCCACGACTGCTTATTCGTTTCGCCTGCAAAGCAGACGAGACTTATTCGCACTTATCTCTACAAAAATGGCATTCCCCAAACCGGAAGTTGGGGTTGCGCCCGATAGCGTACAGATCCGCCACGGGCCTTGCCATTCTAATTAAATAATCCCTCCAAAGTAACTGTACAAATGGCTGAAAGCACCGCTCGTCGAACTATTCCGACACTGAATTAACGTGCTGAAGCGAGGGCTCAACGGTTTTCTAGTTTCTTAATCTCGGATTGCTGGTACCTAATAATAAACGGAAGTGTTCCATGAAGGTTATTTATGCCCATTGTGGTCCGTCAGTGGAAGTATAGTGCAACTGTGTTGGCTTTCCATTTCTCAGACAAGGCAAAGTAATGGATGAAGTGTACCATGAAATTTCAGCTGGAGCAAGTATCTAGGGGTTCTTTCCTGGGCTAATAATGTTAGGTCAGCTTTCCTTCCAGAAGCGAAAGGTAGGTTATAAATGCGCAATTACATGTTAATTCTCCCCACTCATTCCAGAGGTATCAAAACAGTGAGTCTAATTAGCACAATCTAAACCAAAACACATAGAACTCGTTAAAAAAGTGGCGCAAATACACTCCATTAAATGGAAATATTTTCAATTCTGGCTGATTGATCAAACCACCTCGTTTACTTAATTTGCGAACTAGTAGGCACTTACGATGTGATGGATTGAATTCACGGCAAACACTATTCTTCTTAGATCAACTAATTGTTAATACAGTGCCAATTAACCAGTAAGGGATAATCAACTGTGCGATCAAAACGGTCCAGTGCAACCTCAATCAAACGTTCTGTCTTCATGACCGAGTTCGGTTATTGACCGAGAGCACACACACAGCGTAGAGATGTGATGGGGGGGGGATTTATGCGTTTTGGAAGAAACTCATTTACCTCGACTCAGTCGTGCGTCTGTCAGCTCAAATCTCGACTCACTGCTTAGTGCAGTAAGTTTTATCGCCTCCTTCCCAGTCGCCAAAGCCACTTGGTAACGTTATCATTTTTCTAAAGAATTCGAGCGTAGCGTATAAAAATGGTTTAGCACCAATTGTTTTAGCTATTAGATGCAGTATTGAGCCAAAATTTAATCACGGTTAACCGAATTAACGTGTAGGGATTCCAGTTCACTGAACTCAGGAAAATTGACTTCATATGTGAAATATAAACCAGAAACCGAGATGACTGCGAAGCCAGCATTATATGAATAAAATTGCGATACATTGCCATTGCTGTCTTTCCCCATGGATTATTTAATTGTCTGTAAATATAAATTCAGGTATGGCTTTACTCTCATTGTCAAACTTCTCACCTCTTCTACACATTCCCTTGTTAAAGAAGCAGACGGACGAGACCCTACCGCTACGCTACTCAAATTGGGATGCGCCTAAGACCCAGCTCCACGAGTTCAGCTATATACCTGCTCAGCCTTACACAAGTTCGCTTGCTGTTGCTCGCACTGGACGCCTTCATCATCCTGACAAGATGCATTCGTACTTACCGATTAACGCAACGTGTATGGTATGGTAAAGTGAAAAAATTGTATCTCGATCAAATTCAGTCTTCACCACTTACATCTCTACCGAAGAAGCTTAATGATTTCAGTTTACTGATGGGTGATTTACCTGGATTCACGGATGACACTACTGGTGAACAATTATCCGGCCCATATTTCAACCATGCAAACATTCCAAAGATTGAATCACATCCTACATTGCATATGTTATCACCGACCAATCTGGTAAGCCAATTAGGAAACCCACGGTTTATTTAGTTCCAATACTACAAGATGAAGGAAACCTAATAGCAGTTGTCGCATTTTAATTTTATGTAGCGTTACACAGCATTTACTGAAGCTGCCGACACCATTTGCTCTGAGTCATATGGAAAACCTATCATTCTAGCAAACTCTGGCGCTAAGTAGGTTATTTTGTCCGGGCATATTCTTCATTTATCAATTACCCTTATCTACTTACTGACATGTGACTGCGCGTGACCTTCGTTCACAAAAATTGCCTATTTTATTATCCATCGCAAACCAGATGTGCATTCATGCCAACGTTTTAGGGGCTGTTGGTTGTCTGTCCCATAGGATGAACACTAAATGCTGGCTCGTAAAATTGTATCCATAACTAAATCTAGCTTTACCAATTTCCGTCTGTGGTGTCACTCCTCTCTGCTATGCAGTCAGTTGGCTAGACGCTTGTTGCCGTGTCTATGCGGAACGTCATTGGGTACTTCTTTAGTAATCAATACCTTTTTGTGATTATGAAACGTCATGCATTTAACTTACGAGCGCTCAGCTAGCCGGAATTCGAGAGACATTACTCCTACTTGGTAAAGGTAACTGTGATCAGTTGTGAAAACCCTTTTTCTGAATTCCGGTTGGCAGTTTGGTTGAACTACAAGTTATCGTTCTACTTTTGGCAGGTGTTTGTTACTTTCTGGTGAGAAACTTTCCAACTGCTTCCTTAGGGGGATTGCATATTCCGCTAAGCCAGGGATCCCACATGGACATTAGCGACTCGGTTAAAGCACCAAAAACATAGGAGTTTGCCACGAAAGTTCACCCCCGGAGATAGTTTGGCACTGCCCTGCAAAAAGTTTCTGAAGCTTGATAAGCTAATGGATGAGTCTACTGAATCTACAATTTGCTTAGATTTGGTAGAATCTGGATACCGAAGATAGATGATTAGCGGTTTGTTATGGTATCTGTTTGAAGGCAGCCAACATTTCTCAAATATTGAGTCGCGGTTTGTCTGTGAAATACATATTGCAAAGTAACGGTGAGCGTACACATGCTCCCAATCTTTAAATTAAGACCAGGCTGTACAATCTATGACGATAAAATGACGATTTCGCCGTACGTCAGCCCGTGTTACCTTGATCATACCGGAGTAAACGCATACACCCAGTATCGTTTGTTATGACGGATGCTAATGATTTCAGCGTTCCTATATTAGCTACAGAATCAAAGATTCCACAAACCGATTGTTCATATTTAGTAAAGGAAGTTTACTAAGTCAGTTAGTTTTATTTTATTTATTTTGGCTGTGTAAGAATACATGGTGTGCAGATGAAGTTGGAGGATTGCAAATGTTGTTGCAGATTTTTGGTTCGATTCTTACCAGTATACACCTTAGATATGCAGCCTTGCTCTAAGGTTGGTTGGTGTTAGGTAGACTTGAATGCATACGAGGAAACCGCCAAGATTCTTGCATGCATATTCTCACTAGACATGTTCTTTATGTAGACACGAAAATCTTTTAAAAACGGCATCATTCACCCGAATATCACAACAGATGCTGACTACATGCTCCTTCATCATGGGGAATTTAAGCAGCTAAACGTCACTAGCAATAATGCTTTTACCCATTCGGGGTCTCTGTGCTAAAGCGGGTAGCCTGGTTTGAGAAAGATGAAACCATTGCTGCGCACCCATATAACCATTTCCGCATCAGCTGTAGTATTGTAGCTCTTTCGTACCTAGCTGAAGCGGTTGCACCCATGCATGCTTCTTTGCCTCAGACCATTGGGAGTACTGCTTGACGCCACTGACCTGCTTGATTTTTATATTCTATGATCCTTGTGGCCCTAATTTGTTCTCGTCCCCTAAGGTTAATCGATTTGGCTACTCTGTGACCAAACGTTGGTAAGTAATGGTTTCCGGGGTGGACCGAGTTTATCCGAATACCAAATGTGTCAAGGTTTTCTTGTGCATATACGACGTGGAATCATCTGATTCTCAAGCTATCGGCATTTACAAGAACCCGTACGGGCTGCTTTAGCAGCTAATATATAACGAGCGCAGCTTGCCAACTAAATACTGAAGGATGCGAATGAAGCGCATAAGTATCAGAAGTTCGGTGTTCGTTAGTTACACTTTCAATTCAGGTGATCCTTACATTAACTGAACCGTGGCAGGCGTTCTTCGGCGGTAATAGCAAGCCATACATCAACGAAATGATGATTTGATTAGCACTTACTTGTGGAAGCAATTATATGTGGCTCTGAGGTAACTTCAGTGGAAAAGCACACCAAGCTGCAAAATTGTACCGGTCCAGGTTTTGCGGGTAAGGCAATGCATGTCTTGGGCTCATGTTCCGGATACCTTTATGAGAACATATTTTGTATAAACTAGTGAAGATCTTTCGCACCACTCTTGTCTCACAACTACCTAATCACACACTCTTAGTTAAGCTGAAGCCTGTGTGCATAGTCAGAAGCGTTTCGACTTGTACCCATGGAAAGTGATTGAATGTATTTCTGCGTGCATATGGATAAGGTGAGCTTGGAATAAAGGGTTCGCCAAACGTTCCAGTTGCAGAACTATAATTTTCGGAGTCGATGAACTTACACTTATGGCTTTATAATTGCCTAACCGGCATGAACCGAACCATACCGCTAACTGTAACCTAGACCCAAGAAAGTTTCTCTCAGGAGTGAACACTTAGAAGGTCTGCAATGTACAGTGGATTGCAAATCTGCATTAAGAGCTTGGTGCCCAGACGAATGATAATAACAACCATCTATTTGGCTACTTCACCTTACATAAATGCAATTTCTGCGGCCAAGTTTGGATCCCATCCTTATATACGTTAGAGTAACTACGATTTAAAACAGAATATCAGGTGAACCAGGCCACGTTTTTAAATAACCATTGTTATTATCTAGGCCTGATGCGATCTTCTTTAATATGCTTAGGCTTCCCCTATCCTTGGCATTGCATGTCAAAATGAGCCTTTTTTCTGCATCTTTGAGAATCGCACCATCAAGTTTATAATCGGCCGTAAATTGTGATGGCAGAAGATCTTTTCATGTCTTGCAGAATGCATGCTTGGAATAGTCTTACACCCGGGAAACTGCTACGGTGAACTATGACCCATGTGTCCGTAGCAATGAGTACACTGCATATTTAGTTTATTGATTAAACTACCGGACAGAGACGTAAGTTGAATCCTGAATACTGTACCGGAGCTGCCAGATAAGCTGTCTCTGAGTAGCTGCATCTGAAATCTGTCGGACCCAGTGACCTCTTATATGGAAGGGTATTCCCGATATGTTATGTCGACCAAATGCTTGCCCAATAATTGCTTGAATTCCGACACCGAATTTGCCTCGACTACTTGCGGCGGCAAGTTATCCCGTAAGTTCAGTACTCGTCGTTCAAAGTAGAGTTGGCCAGCGACCCACTTCAACAATCTGACTACAAGCTTATACCAGTGTCCTCCTGCGCGGTTTAGTGTGCCTATATGGAGCTGCGGCCTCAAAATGTGATAATTACCACAATGTGATATCCAGTGCATCATGATAAGGTCAACCTGCACTCGACGGTAGGGCAGGATGTGGAATCCTAGTCCCTTGCACCGGTCTTCGTCAGGTATGCCTCTAAAGTGGGAAGCAGCCTGATGGCCAAATACTTACCTGCTCAATTCGTTGCACCTCGCGCCGGGTGATAGGACATTATGCGAGAGAGCCATAGTTTAACAGCTGTCGAATGATTGAGACGAATAGGCTAATGGTAATCTCTTCAGACCAAGTGTTGAGGTTTCGCTTGAGCGCCCTATGAATATGAAGTTTGATTTGATAAAGCCTATTAATGTTTTCCATGGATTTTACGTCGTGGCGCCAAAATACAGTCAGGTCTTTCACGAAGGTCGTTAGATGCAACGGTTGATCGGCCACAGTATAGGTTTAACCATGTCCACCCTTAACCCGACTCATGAATAGCGGCTTGACCGAGATTGTCGTAAATTTGACTTCTGAGGACCACATGGAGAAGCGGTGAGGGTCACGGTGAAGAAGGTCACAGTCATCGGACGTACTGATTACTCTCCAGACGTTCAAGTCAACTGAAATCAACGCACTAGGCGAAGGGGGAAGCTCAGGCATATCGTTCCTATGGATCAGGAACAAAATGGGAGCCAGTACTGCACCTTGTGGCAGTCCCTGCTCTGGAGATACGAGTCGGTCAGCTGGTAGTCGACCTAAACCCTTCACTTTCGAACAAAAAGTAATTTCCCGATCCATTTATGTAGTGAGCCGCCAACACCATACATTCTCAATCGGTGGGGCAGGACCTCATGGTTCACCTTGTTAAGCGCCTTACTGAAGTCAATATACATGACGTTGACTGACCTCACCTGGCTCAGCATTTGCAACCACAACTGCCTCGTCACGAGCAGGTTGGTGATACATGAGCGACCTTTCATCAAGCAATGTTTTGCGGACGTCAAGAGGCTTTTAACTCGAGAGGCTGCTTAAGACCACTCTTCACGATCTTCTCATGTGCTCTAACGAATCAGCGCTCAGATAGATCGGCTTTCAGTTGTCCCTTTTTCCTGAGGCACCGCATTTCGGTATTGGCTTTACGACTGAGCAATTCCATTTGTTTGATAACAAACTTTTGAACATTGACCTGTTTAGCAGCTCATTCACAGAAAGTGAGATAATGGTCGATACTAATTTGAGGATAAACTGATGGATTACATCAGGCTCGACTGGTTTGGTCACGTGAAGACTGGCCTGCTGCTTGTGTATATCCAGGCTGTAAAGTTTCCTTGTGGCGGTACCCGTCAAACTCGGTACAGACGCTTGCTCATTTACAAACACTGAAGCGAACTGCGCTGCCGATGCGACCGCACGATCAGTGGTCGAGGTTAGGGGCTTTTCATCAGAGTCCTCTAACACTAACACCTTGCCTGCAGTCATCAGGCGCCGCTACTAATAGGCAAAATGCTCTTAGGAGCCGTTTTTTCGGCAGCCGTTGCAAGCTACCCTTTAAAGTTTCGACATTTCTGTGATTTCGCATTGTTACCAAAATTTTGCTGTATCTTGTACGCTTCGTGGTCTTCGACAAAGATAGAAAGCACAAATTTATTCCATAGCTTGCGTCGCCGTCCAGCCAGTTTGCTATATTTCTTTGCGAACCACTGTGGTTTGATTGGTCCGAAATTCCGATAATGGTGTGGTAAAAACTGGGCACGCAACGAACCTACTCCCTCCTCCCAACTCTGACATCCCGTAAACGGTTTCCTCCTCCTTTGGACTCATCAGATGGAGGTAGCCATATTTGGGGTGGACCTCGAGGCCTAGCGTTCAAACGTTGACGCCTTGACCACTGTGGCCCTAATATCCGCGAGCAACGCTTGACACAGCGGTAAAGAATTCCAAGTGGCATCTGGAGTACCTGCTGTGTGCCCAGCGTTGCTAGCGGAGGTTAGAGTCATTTTGGTCAAGGCGTCAACCTTTGAACACTGGGCCTCGAGGTCCACCCCAGCTATGGCTATCTCCATATGATGAGTCCAAAAGAGGACGAAACCGGTTATGGGGTGTCAGGGTTGGGAGGAGCAACACCGAACCACCATTTCGGATACGGTCCTTGTGATGGTAATGACCGAGATATACCTCAAAGAGGACCGAGTTCTGAATAGAGATTGAGAGCCGCAATCCGACCACACAGCGGGTATACCAAATGGTACTTGAACCTACTCCCTAATTTATGATAGACAAATAAACTTCAGCAGATAGTAACAACCAGTCCATCTGGCTTGGGGCTCAAGTGAGGTTATTATAGTCAGCCTGACACTGGTTGAAGGCTGGCTCCAGCTGAGGAGAATGCGGCAGCAGCAGTTCCATGTTGGATGATACCAAGTTCTGGCTCGGGATCACACTAAGCGAAAATGCCAACGTCAGTTAGTCAAATCTGGCAAAACGGGATCATTTAAATATGTTCCCTGGCATAAGTACACTCAACGGTATCTATAAATAAATAGCTGGGGTGTGCAGCCCAATACAAAGCTAATTGTGATGTAAGGTATGTTTATGCATTACGGCCGGAAGGACGAGTGCTCAGTGCTATTTTAATTTACGCAAACCGTTAAACTAGAAGTGGTTATTCTTTTGCTAACAGTTTTCATTAAATACATACACCACACAGAGACCAAGTACCATCTTCTTCGATCCTTGAATTGTGACCCCTAATGACTTGCAAAGTGCCGCATTGAAAATGATTGGCTGTGCATTCCTCTTGGTTTAAACCTCACTGTAGCTCAACCGACCAGTCCATAGACGTTAGAGAAAAATCACCATTGTGTTTATTACATTAGGTTATAGGTAGACGCTGTTGTAGATGTAGTCCAAAAATTCAGTCGAAGAAGGTTTAGCTGGTTGCGGGTTCATCGATCTTGACTCACGGCTGATGAACCAAAGCCTGGCTCTGGCTATTTGAATCAAGTACCGAAATTCTCCAAGTATGACACGCGTTGCCTCGATTCAACCAATCCTGGACTACAATTTGCGAAACCATCCATGACCACCGGATTATGGTTTGGACCACAGGTGCATCACGCTGTCCTATAGAAAATGAGTAGAATCAAAAAGAAGCTTTACAAATATCTTTCGGTAAGAACGTCCGCGATCAGGCTCAAAGCAAGCTGATGAGCTCCGTTCTAGATCTGCAGAAAACCACAAAACCGAATAAAACAAGTGGGGGAGAAACCAGACCTTAAACGATCCGAAATTCATGTAGTCATCTGGATGAGAAATCTGAGCCAAGCTTACCCATTAACATCCCTTGTAAATTTCATCAAGTAGATACATTTTTCCCTATTGTATAGGCATTATAGACTTATCCAACTGTCCTAACTCATTTCAGTGGATCGCCGGTAAAATACAACACAAAACCCAGCACTTGCTGAATACTGTTAGATGAGTTGTGGGAAAAATGTTAGCACAAAAGAGTGGCACAAAAGTAAAACACGAATCTGTGGACTCACACGTTTATCCACGATAAAACTTAAGTATATTTGCATACACCGATTTCGTGGGGATCGTGGCCAAAATATTTGTATGCGTCCGGACGTCACTCACTGAATAGAAAACAGATCAAGTAATTAGATTGTGCAAAGCATCGTCCAGTTGATTTTAATGGATATCGTGAGTGCGGAAATGACAAAAGTCGAAAGAGCATTCCACGGTGGACAACTCGAAGGGAAAATTGATTCCGGAGGCACTCAAGCCGACTGCACTGGATGACCAGTCTCAGATAATGACCCCTCAGTTCTGTGTTGCGGTTAAGCTTCAGTAGGTGGCAGCTAGAGTGAGAGGGTTTACAAGTTATAGAACACAAGGATGAGGTCACCACGTAGACGGCGATTTCTTCCGCTGTACACTCCCAGGGCTATCAGTCGCCTATGGTAGGACAGGTGGAACATGACCCTCACAATTTTCGTTGCTCTTCGCTGTGCGGTCTCCGGTGCCACCAGGTCGCATTTAAACCAGTGTGACCCGAATTACAATGTTGATTAACGTTTGACCATCAGCTAAATTAAGTAGTTTCCTTTGATAAAACATTTGCGTATAAACATTTCGTACATGGATTACTTGCAAAGCGTTGAGGCAAATTTTTATATCAGTAGCAGATATTCCAGTGCCTAACACCTGCTGTCAGCTATTCGATCACGGTTAAAAGTTTCAACTGTTTTGAAAGCATTAGCTTTAGACAATTACTGCCTGACATTATCCTTCTGTGTCATCGGAATTTGCCAGTATCCTTCAGTGTAAGCATAGAATCCTGCGTGGCTGAACCAGTTACATCCAACTTTGTGCTGCCACAGCCAGCATTTTTAACCAGTTGAGCCCAGTTTGGGACACCGGTCTGCTATAACCACTTCGACGGTTGCGCTTTGACGGTACCCATCTGTTAGAAGATAGGGGACACCCGGTTGAAGACATTTCATGGGTACTTAATCTACCCAGCCGATTGGTTCCAAGTCATACATTTACTTGAGTTCCACTCTCAGAAGCCTCCATCATCTAGTTTCTGTGTGGGAGTGGTTAAAACAACCACACACAGAAGTATTCAAATAAGGCAAGCTGTACCTGGTCGCTTCCGCTACCAACGAATAGCACAAAAATGTCCTTAAAAATTCCACTGTGTTAAGATGTTATCCTAAGTGTCACAAAATAAGTTGTATACGGACCCTATTTCGTAGGATAGAAACGCATTGCAATACTGCAGAGGCAAAACGTAAGGAAGAAGAACATCTGTTTAGGTCTTTCATTCGTAACGGCTACCCACGCAGTTTCATCCGAAGACACCTAAACCAAAGGAGCACAACTACCACACCTACACCAACGACGACGAAACACATCGCCTTGCCGTACATCAAAAACACATCGGAAAAGACAACCAGACTCCTCAAACCACACAACCTGACGATATCTCACATACCAACTGGGACTTTGAAAAGAATATTATCTAGACCTAAAGAAAGACTGGAGGCACAAGAACACCAAAATGTCATCTACAGGATAAAATGCGAGAATTGTGACAAAGACAATGTAGGTCAAACGGGGAGCAAACTGTCCACAAGAATAAAAGAGCACAAGCGTGCGTGTCGATATCATCATGTATCGTCACAGATCTCAGCACACCTTGATGAGGAAGGACACAATGTTAACTGGGACAAACCAGAAATTCTGGCACACGGAGGGACAAGAAAATGAAGGGAATTCCTCGAGGCATGGTTCACTACGGAGAATTCCCTGAACCTCCGCATTGATCTCGATCCCGTGTACCTACAGCTGAGAAAGCGTGAAGCTGGACGGCTAAGTATCGAACAAACAGAGTTAATGGGACACAGATCGACGAGGCTATTTTCGAACGCTACGTCCCAACGACATTTTCCGTGAGATTTCCCCTCCGGAGCTGTACACTGAAGATGCCACTGAGGGAAGTGGTGAAACGTTTGACATTAAATTACTCAGCTCGGAGAACGAATGAAAACGTTAATTACGAACCCGAGCTACAGGTATTCCGAATCGTTCATAGGAGTTGAACAAACACCATGCTATTGACCGCACTGATCAACCGTCCCTTGGGAGCACTCTTGATCGGTGCCTTACAGAATGCAGGATCATCGCTGCATGCCAACACGATGCATTTCATCAAGGTGCTGAGTGAGGGTCCATTGCAGCGGTTTTCATTAGCACTTATGTTGCGCACAGCGTTGATCATTAATTAAAATCTGCTGCTGAAACAGTATATAGTTGGAAGGATGTTTCATGCGACGGTTTATCAAAGTGCCTCCAAGTGCCGCTAGCAGGTAGATTATCCAAAAGTATGAGCGCATCACTCCTGCCTGAAGCCAGGTATCCCAGCCAATGTCATCCCACAAATTTCAGCAATTGGGTCAGTGCCAATATTATTTGTCAAGAAAACTATTTCGAGCAGTATTCCGCGTTTACAAAGGGTCTGCTTATGTTAAATCGTTACCTGGTTTGAGATTTATGTTCACTCTGTATAGTTTCCTATTCAATAGACTAGGCTGTACGGTGATCAAACACGACTTAATCGAAGCATTATATAACCATCTGCTTACATTGACCCTATACTACCTCTATATTCCGTAGCCACATTGGGTATACTCAAACCACTGCTCAACGGACTCGCAAAAGCTGCATTAGCAGACGTACCACGTGCATGTTCACAAACCGTTGCCACAAAATCGGCACACTTAGTTTCAGACACTTCTCTTTGCTACCCATTTTCATTCGAACTAGGAGTCGAAAAATTAACCTGTGCTTCAAATGTGATGAAACAGTTCACAAGTTAAGTTAATTTTTGGTCACGGACTTGTAAACTGAAGTCTCAAGAAGAGACAAGATGAAGTGTCTACCTTATACTAAGTAGGAAACTCACGATCTTAACTTATGCACTCAACACGATTGGAAGGGATATAGTGATCACTCCGTAGCTACACTGCACGCACAAAAGGGTCATTCAGTTGAGGCAATCAGCTCTGACCATTCTGGCATGGAGAAAACAGACGGTCTCAAAACATTAAGAGTGTAACGTTTTAGCTCTATTCGCTCTCTGCTGATGCGTTTTTGTGCCACTGGGGGGCAGGGAGTTTAAAGAGTTTTCTAACCCAAGTACACACGCTCGAAGGAATCAGCATTCGGGTGACCGTGCCAAAAAGACAAGCAATCTGTTAGACCATACTGAAGATGG
Organism: Dicrocoelium dendriticum; assembly: GCA_944474145.2. NCBI lineage: Eukaryota > Metazoa > Platyhelminthes > Trematoda > Plagiorchiida > Dicrocoeliidae > Dicrocoelium > Dicrocoelium dendriticum. The sequence goes on along the minus strand of OX104064.1, from coordinate 57,654,319 downwards.
CATTTTTTGCCCGAGTGAAATGCGGCACACGGAAGGGTTACTCAGCTGAGCGCAGATGTGCAACGAAAGCAATGTTTTCACTGATTCAACTTGAGTTGGATTCGTTAGTGTACATCACCAAGAACCTGCCATCACAGATACGCTATGCTGGAAGCTGAACGTAAGACCACATTGCCCTGTAGCAGATAAATGAAATAAAAGATGATATATTATGTATATATGTACATATATATAAATACGTTAATACTTTATTAAGTTGTTTTACGGGCGTTTATTTCTGACCACATGGCAATGTTACAAGTCGTTTTGACGGCCAGCCGGATGGGAGTCGTCGAGAGGTAGCTTTTCAGTTTCAATAAAACCTCCCAGTGCTTATAATGAGCCAAGGGTAGATTGTGTTTTGTTACCACTAAGAAAATAAACCCGCGTTTTTGGTATGCGATAAACTTCCAAATAGAAATTCCGATAAGAAAACAGGAGCGGCATAGGAAATAATGCCAGTTGTAGCGCCATTTTTAAAGCTAAAATGACAATTCGGTTATTCGGGTCTGCCGGACTTCTTAGCAATCTTTGATTAAAGACAGTTGCGCAAATGCTTTTGAGTACCCGGATGATTGCGTGAGATCGATATAGCTTCTAGACTTTATTTGCTAGTCAGCAATGTTATCCGAATGGATGACAAAATAGACTTTGGTACCGTCGGCTTGAGTAAATACCTAAACTGGTCACACATTTGCGCTAAACAGCAGACATACTACTCAGTCGCACTTGTTAGGAGTATTTGAAAATGACGCATTGTTTGTGTTAAGCACATCCTAAAGTCTACTTGAGCATAGCATTTGTATAAAGTCGCAAGTATAACCATTAGGACCAATAATAATTTACAGTATGGTGTGTACTCTGGCATACATTGCATTTAAGCAAAATTCCGCAGTATTTCATGTACTGTATTTGCGCTAACTCCGACTCTCTAGTGCAAAAATTATTCACGGTCTCCAATTTCTGTCGGCGTGGTACTTTAACTTGCAGCGTCTACTAGCCAGTTCTCCTGTTGCAGCTGGAAAGCAGCTGCGAATTATCGATCACAAACCTATGACAGGAGTCGACATGCAACATCGATCTTTTCAATTACTAAATACTGTGTCCACCATGCCGCTGCAGACCGCCACATCGATACTATAGGCTTGTTTATGGGAAATTCATGGGTATGTAAATCAAATCGGCTGAAAGCGAACCGGATCTCCATTGACTACCTCCAATGGGATCAGCAGCTTTCACACACTCTCCAGGAAGTTTAGTTTCACCATGTTGACCTTGTACTAGAATTGGAATGCACACTGCCCAAACGTCTCCAAACGTGGAGCCAGTTGTCCATGAGCTATGTTGTCCTTGAGTGCACCTCCAAATGCCTTATATGTACCCTTTCGTGTATTGGACTGAGCACGTGAGTGCCCGAGTCAACTTTTAGCCATGGCGCACGCTAACGTCGTTGAGGCTATATGATGCCGTAGATGCCCACCCATGCTCATAGAAGTCTTCTAATCAGAATTCCTACCAGTGTCGAGTTATTTCACCAACAGCTTCATAAGGGCACCTCGTTTAATCTCTGAATGCTGTCGTTACATTTAGCGTCGATCAAACTCTCGACCTACATGATTTGGGAACAGTGTCCGTCCCCGATTAACCATCTGTTCCGAGCCATTTCAAAATACGCTTGTCATTTCAATAGTAGTGGAGTTCGGCTCCACAGTTTTGCGGATCCGCATGATACTGTGCGTATGAATGGCTGCAAGATAGCTGCGACCGCATATGGACCGTGAGAGACTGGCGTTGCGACATCCATGGATCCATCAGCAAACATTATAGTTAGCCTAATCCTGAAGAAAATAGCATGGTGAATGTAAATGACAGATATGATTGACTCAGACCCAATCGTATTGGCTTAAAACAGGAGTAGTATGCGTGTCAGTTGTACCAATCGTGGTGAATAAATCGTAGGCCACCCGCTGATGGAATGACTCTATCTCAAAAGCATATACCTCGACAGCTCTCATATCCAGCGCAGTCATGCCTGGAACATGAGATTGCGTCAGGATTCAAATGGTCGTGTCGCACTATTGATACTCGGGTAACCTGTAAGCTGTAAGCCCACGCCCGAACACATGAACCGCAGGTACATGTGGATCGACAGATGATGCTTGAAGTGGCGCATTTGGCAGCGCTGATTCTGAGTTAGGTACTTAATCAATCAGCTGTAAAACAGACAGATTTAAACGCTTCGACCAATACTTGCATGTAATCACGGCTGCAGCGTCGAGGAGTAGCAATGTTGAGCAAGTTTTCCCTCAGATCTCCTCTAGCGTGGCTAACGTTTATTCTGTCCGCATGCCGTTCCTTTTTGTGCATCGACGTAAATATACACTTTGTGTTTCTTCCTTCTTCGGTGTTCCAATATCTTTCCCTCAGTGTGTGTGGAGCTAATATCAGTTCGCGATAAACTTACATTGATCAGGCACTGATAGATTCACTCCTATTTGTGTCTTTCTCCTATCTTCACCTAACTGGCTGTGCAACAGGACTTAAGTTACGATGGTTGATGACAATGAACGAACCTGCGTCCTAATCGCCCACTTATGAACACGTTGCTTTGCCGCCGTGCTCAGTTGCATTTTGTCACACAAACCTGTGTTCACACTCATTCGACCCAGATTAATCTGCGCTATCTAGTGTACTCCATCTTTCGGATCTAGCTTGTGTGGATTGTCGTTTATCTCCACCTTGCGGCTTTTGTGCCATTCCCGCAAAAACACAATTGAGGAATTTTCCGAACCACGAACTACACAGAAATATTTGCGATCTCAAACGAAAGCCAACTACACGTTTCATCTAACGAATCAGCAACCATAGCTGAGGACCGTGCATCAATGTAGCTATCGTACACTTTGTGTCCGTAACGCTCAGCCGCTCTGTTTGCCGTGTGTACGATCTAGCCGTTTAAACCTTCCCCTCCTGGGCCAGACGCACCGAACATGACGACCATAAACATGCAGAAATTCAGCGCACACGTGACTGGCTGCAAACCATAGACGCTCGAGCATTTCTGGGATGGCCATCCATCGACGCAATGGATTGTGACGACCAACCGAAAGCCCATGTAACTGCATCCAGATCGACAGTAGTTTGCGGCTTTTCTTCATGCCTTAAAAATGTATGGATCGGAATCCAGTGTAACAATTACCTTGACAAGTACTATAGTAAATGTTCCAAACTCGCAGTGAACAAATTGAGGTTACACAATAAAAAACCAGATGCACGGGGGTTCTGTACAATATATATATATATATATATATATATATATATATAGTCATCTCACTGGTAAAGACTAGATGAACTACCGTAGAATTGCGAAGACTAGTGGCAATGTGTGAACGAATGAGGAGCACCAAAAGCGATTCGTTTGTAGAAAGCATGATAGAGAGTAAATCCCAGTCATTCCCAGCATTAAAATGAGGAAAAAGATTAAGCAACGCGCTAAACTGAATCCTCTGTGCATTAAACGCCAATACCATCCGTTGCTCAAATATGCCAGAAAAATCACCGCCAGCCCGATTGCAATGAGCACGGTCACAGCCTCGTCCACCTTCCAAAAGGTTTCGATAATTCAGAAGGACTTCGACACCAGTGGTGGTTGAAACTTGGTTGCTGCCAAAGGTAACGGAAAATCTAAATCTTCAGTCACGCCCACTGGACTTATCGAAAATATAAAAGACGTAGCTGTACGTAAACAGCCTACATCGACTGTATACAGACCAGCTGGTCGTTTGACCACAACCAAAGTTGCACGTAATATACCGTTGGTAACCTGCAACGACATTCCAGAATCGACGTCGAATTCCTTAAAAGGAAAACAACTGGACGACGTGAAACAGTGGAACTCCATATGTGACACTATAAATGTTGTAATTAAGCCCGTCAATTTGACACGCGATGCACACCACCCAAACTCACAGCACTAGGTGAACGAAGACTTCCCCGAGTTGTGTTGACTTCTGCCAATGAAGCAGAAATCATCCTGTTATCGACAGCTCTCCTCCGAAATGGGTCATGTTCCAACCGCCTATTCCCGGATACTCCGTGCAGCGAGCGTAAACAGGCGAAAAACTACTTGGACTAAAACCGGAAGGAATCCATTGACAGGACCATTTTGTGCACCGTGTTCCAGAGTACGGAAGTCATGGTGAACGCGAAGTGACCACTCAGGACCAGGAATAATGGCGATAAACTGGAGAGACCCTCTCCCTGGAAAACGTCATAGCGCAATCAATCTCGAGGATGCGACAATCAACAAAATACTAGAGATGTGGCCCGAGGATTGGGAAATTGGTTCTTCAATCTAGACAAATGTCAGCAATGGTAGTGGAGGGATGGTATGCGGGCCGCAACAGCCTTCCTTCTGAATTCCGGATCAAAGCAGCATCTGCTAAGAAAACACAAGAGCAACCACTTAGTCAGACCACTAACCGACATGAGTTCGGATAACTTCAACCAAATAGCCAAGAAAACTGGCAAGCACACCCCATACATTACATACAGAGAGAAGCAAAGAGATAATGGTAGGTTCCATTAATCGGACACAGGTGAGTTCGTCATCCACCCACTCAAAAATGTTTAGTTGCCGACCTATCAATGGTCAGGATGATATTCTGTAGGAAATCAAGCATCCCACGATTTATTGCAAAAAGCAGTGAAATTAAATGCATATATAACAATGTAAAAAGTCTCCTGAACAAGCTTGCCAAACTGCGGCTACGTCAAGCGTCACATGCTAAGGACCTCAGATTCCTTACGGAAACTTGTTCACACTCAGAAATTACCGATGCCGAATTCACGACAGATCGGATGTGCCTTCTCCGAAATGATCGACCTAGCAAAGGTGGGCGGGGGAGGGCAGGGTTAACGACCTGCAGTGTGAACCGGTGGCCAATCCGGAAACGATGATCAGAAACTCACTCCGGTGTAGTCTACAACTGAGTCGCAACGACAATTGGAGTTTGGGCGTTGTTTCTCGCTTCCCCCCAATGTCCACCCAAAAGATGTATTCCGCCTAACATTAGCTTTGGGAAGGGTCCTTCGACGACAATACAGTCATGTTCTTATCACAGGTGATTTAAATATCCATACCTTGGAAGCTCCGACATCTTCCAACGAGCAACTTAACTCCGGCCTGTAAGCCTAATTGCAAGCACTTCGTTCTCCGCTCATGTCAGTTCGCCCACCCGATTCAGAGCCGGAAATAAACCATCTGTGCTTGATTTAGCGCTCACGAACGAAGAGCCCATGGTTGCGAAACCAATGCTAGAGAGCCCTCTAGGCCGAAACTACCACGTAACCATAACGTACGACTTTGTGTGTTATGCGGAGTATCCACAAGAACACACTAACATTCTTCGAACAATCATCCACTACGACATACTGGCAGAACTTGTGGGAGTTACCAGCTGAGAGGTTCCGGAGGACTGTTCCATTGACAGTGCAGGATAGAGTTTTCTGACAAGTTCAGTGATCTGATCAAATCTGCATCGGTCAACAAGCCTCGTCGTTCCGCAAGAGCGCAATCATTCATTCGGAGCAGAACCCGAAAACACATGACAGTAAGGGACGCCTCGTAGCGTGTGTTTAGAGCGAACCCAGACCCTGACAACTGGAGTAACTATGTTGGGCATCGTAATCAATGTACCACACTTGTGCGCGAGGACAAATTAGTAAATCAGCAGACGCTAGCGGAAAAGTTCCATGTTAACAAAAAGCTTCTGTTGGGATACGTGAGCAGCATCCGGAATGTGAAACATGGTGTTTCCAAACTAATATCTGCGGATGGATGTGCTCAGACAGCCGAGGATGCAGTCAACGTTCATCAGCTACCATATGCCCCAATTTTTCGACGTGCTAGCAGCATTTGTCCTGTATCTGTCCCTTTCTCCTGGATGCCAGTATTTAGAGACGTCTCGTTTAGTTCAGTGACCGTTTTGCGGAAACTGCTGTCGGTGCGCGCTTGTAGTTGCTACAGAGTTGACATCATTTCCCCGAAAGCTCTATAGGTCTCAGCTAAGAGAATAGCTGAGTCATTTACGGGTTTTTTCAATGATGCCTAGATGAACAGCAGGTCCATAGCATGTGGAGGCAAATCATCATTACTGCGATTTTTATAAGTGTTAGCCGTTCAGGGCCAGCCAACTACTGCCCAGTGCTTCTTTCCCCGCTGCTCTCAAAGGTAATGAAGTCAGTCGTAGCTGAGACTGTAATGGGTACTTTGAAAGGTCTAACAGCATAGCACCTGAGCAACACGGATTCTGTCAGCATCGGTCATGTACTACCAACCTACTGATTGCCCGTCGCAGTTGAACCGAGATAACCGAGAGTGGGACCGGCATTTCTGTTATCTACGTAGAATTTTCCAAAGCATTCTGGTGCATAGATCACCACATCATTCTCCAAAAGCTGCATACCTACGGAGTTGGAAACGCTGTCCTTGGATATATCGGAAACTTCCTCTTTCATTGGCGTCTACAAGTTCTAGATCGGGCTCATTTTCCGATCCAATTAATTTGGACTGCGATGTTCCACATTGGTCAATGTTGGTGGCGTGGTTATTCATGATCTTCATTAATGACCTTGCGAGTGTCATCAAGTCCACTTTCCTGCTGTTTGCATATGACAACGAGATATTGCGGCCAATCGACTGTCAAGAAGATCACGACTTGCTGCAGCGATTATTATACCACGGTTTTGATTGGTCAAAGGAAAATCTACTTCAGTTTAACACTGACAAGTGCAAAACCGTTTATTTGAAGGATGTTTGTGAGTAACGTAAGTTTCATAGAGGGTAGAAGTCACGATTAAACTCCACAGGAAAATCTGCCTCTACGGGGAATCGAACCCCGGTCCACGAATTTCCGGTCCGCTGCTCTACCACTGAGCTACCGAGAGCTGACGATTGTGTGAGGAAGTTAACACGTGACTTCTGCTTGTTGCGCGATGTATTGCGAATGAGCTCACGGTAACTGTCCTGGTGTTGCATATCGGCTCACTAACTCCTCACTTCCCAGTGGACCGAAGTAAATGTCCATCCGAAGTCCAAAGGGCGATGGTAGATCATTTGAAGGATGTTTGTAACGTTTATGTCCACCACAGGCTCATGTACGCGTATTTGCTTGGAGATGACATGCTGAAAACCGCCTCATAAGAACAAGAAGTTGGGGTGGTGTACAACGAATGGCGCTGTTCGGTGCGGTCCTCGAAGGCGTCCAAACGCGAACACCAACATGTTGCTCTCTTACGGTGGGCATCCGGTAGGTTCGATCCCTCCATTATCCCCAAATGCTCAGTGCATATGAGGCCCCAAATAGAGTACACGATCCAACCTTGGAAACCCTGGTTAAAACGCGGCTTGTTTGCACCGGAGACCGCACAGCGAAGAGCAACGAAAATTGTGAGGATCATGTTTCACCTGCCATACCATAGGCGACTGATAGCCCTGGGAGTGTACAGCGGAAGAAATCGCCGTCTACGTGGTGACTTCATCCTGGTGTTCCATAACTTGTATATCCGGTCACGCTTGTCGCCACCTCCTGAAGCTTAGCCGCAACACAGAATTGAGGGGTGATTATCTGAGACTGGTCATCCAATGCAGTCGGCTTGAGTGCCTCCAGAATCAATTTTCCCTTCGAGTTGTCCACCGTGGAATGCTCTTTCGACTTTTGTCATTTCCGCACTCACGATACCCATTAAAATCAACTGGACGATGCTTTGCACAATCTAATTACTTGATCTGTTTTCTATTCAGTGAGTGACGTCTGGACGCATACAAATATTTTGGCCACCAACCCCACGAAATTGGTGTAGGCAGATGTATCTAAGTATTAACGTGGATAACATTTTTGTTCCACATATGCGTGTTTGACTTTTGTGCCATTCTTTGGTATTTAGGTTTTACCCGAAAACCGTTCTGGCTGACTGTTTTATCTAATGTGTTTTATCTGTTTTATACCTTTGTTCCCTTGTTCTGTATTCCTATTTCAACGATGGGGTGTCGTCAGTTTTATTCGGTCCGTCCAGTACTTACCATTTTTTGGGACTTTCCTGTTTTGTTATTTTTGTCCCAACCAATTTTTCATAGATTCCGCTGAAGGCGATTTTCACATATTCTTGCCAGCTTACATATAGTTCTGACTTTCTGTTTACCTTAACATAAATATGAAATGAACGAACCATTGACCAGGACATCATTAAGTACTTCGCCTTCATCGAATTCCTACTCCTCCAAGTTACGGAATATCATATTCGTAAATATTTGTGTAGCAGCTAACGGGCTGTACGCCAACCGGTCAATAACGTGTCGCCTAACTGTCGAAAAGTCAGCTGACTGAATTATTTTTAACTCATTCCTTCTCTTCTGGAAATGCAGTAACTCAACTTATGATGGGCGATGAATAATCATATTTCGGTCTGAAGCTAGTCAGTGTCGGAAAAAGTGACGTGGTTTATGCTTTGCAACTCATCTAGGGTATGTGCGTCCGGGACACAATTATCTGCGAACATCAGCAGCTGAATAGTTGTCTGACTTAATTAACGACTAGAAACCACAAGTATTTAGTAATTAATCCTTGGTACGAACCGTCAGGTAGACACTGGCATCAAATATTTGCATGCGGCAGATAGTATAACAACGCGATACACCTTGAAATAATGGGTACTTACATACTGCCTTGTATCCTACCTAAGATAAAGTCAAAGCCGTCTAAAGTTTGCCGATACAGCAGGACCCCACCTCACATGCCATTTGGTAAGATACGGGTTTAGTTAAATCTGCTTGCACAACTATCACCCAAATTTAGCGGCAGTGCCTCACGGTCCACTGTTTGGAACACCCTGATCAGGTACGTGAACAGTTAAGGATTTGTAAACCGTGGATCTATTGCGCTGTGATTTCTGTAAAGGATGCTTTTTGATGATCACGTAGGGCTTCAGCTTATTAGTAGCGTAATATTTCATCAGAGTCTGGGTGTATAAGTTTCCTGTAAAGTTTAGCAAGTAAGTGGCATGATCACTGTTTGCATTCTGTTTGTTCCACTGGCCCAGTACACCGGTGTCCCAAAGTAATCCCGCAATTCCTCAAGCACCATCTAGTCTTATCGTATACATCTCAACAATGTATGAGGGAGGCGGCTCAAGAACGGTAAAACTAGTAGTTTAATCAGAGCGAACAGCAACGGACCTGTTAGTACTCTGGCAGAAAAATGGAAAAAGCCTTCTAACTGACCTGTTAATAATTGCAGAAACTCAACAGAAAAGGAAACCTAACCGTGACTACACAGAATGTTCACTTGACCACCCGTTCAGGCGATTCTGTAGTAGGCCGGACAGTCAAAATGGAAAACACTCGCACCCTTATCAGCGATTTCAACTTACATTGTTTAGAACCCCGCTGCGATCGAAGAACACTTCATAGCCCAGCTGCTACAGCTCGATACCAGGGTTCCGATTTACAACCACTTCACTTTTCCCACTCTGTTCAGAACGGGTACCAGGCCACCTGTGCTGGATCCTCTGTTCACCGAGAAGGAACATATGATTAACATATTGATTGTTAAATGCCCTTTGGGTCGCAGTGATCATGCAGTCATCAGTTTCAATTTCATTTGCTATGCGTATTATCGTCACAAGAACCCTGAGCTGGTACGCACGTTTACGAGCAACGGCTGCTTACCTCAGTTTGTCAGTACCACAACCTGATCGATCCACACCAAAGAACCCCGGGAAGTCGCCTGGTTGGAATTCGTCAGCAAACTCATTCAACTGGTTACTGATGTGTCGTAGACAGGTGTTTGCAATGAATCTAAAACGGTTTCTGTCAAAAGGAGCAGAACTCCAAAATAGATGGCAGTACCCAATGCAGCATGGCGGGTGTATAGAGTAGCTCCAAAGTCTGAAACTTGAGACAAATACGTAGTCCAAAGTAGCTACTTGACTCAACTGCTCGGAGAAGACAAAGCCGCATATCAGCAAATCATGGCGAAAACCTTCAGTGCTAACAACGGATTGTTTTACAAGAGAATGTAAATGGATTTCGTAAAGGGAGGCAGGAAATCCCTCCCTGCCGCTCTCCCCCGTAGCCCATTGGCATTAGCTGCTGACTGACGGTTCAAGCCACTGGAGATCATGGTTTCGATCCGATGGATGCATACTACTTATGATGCCCAACAGGCTGAAACTGCAGTTTAGGCTCGCCGGACGGCTTTTCTCGCTCTGTCTGACAGGCCAGTTTACATCGTTCATTACCTTGTACAGAGAAGACTTTTCTTGTTTATTTTTGTCAAATTCAGTTTCTTTTGGGATTCTGAATTTGCTTATGGTGTATTGGCATCCTGTCTGTATATTTTATTCTGGTATTTGTATCGTGTACTTGTTGCTCAATTAAGCAACTTTACCGTCGCATCTGCTAAGCTATCCGTAATGACGAAACATATTCTTTGTGACACTTGCTGTAAAATAGTCAGGCATAGAGCAAATGCGGTTACATGCCTTATGTGTCAGTGAATGTCCACAGTTCGTGTATTGGTTTGTCTTTAGATCATTTTAAACTACTGCTTGCAATTCAGCATGACTCTGTCCAAATATTGTGTATGAAATGTCATGCCACTATGCAGTCACAAACAGCCGAGAAACCGCGCTACCCTACAAGGTGGGCTAAACGTTCCCTTCGGAGGAGTTCCGTCGGTTCATACAAGCAAGCGGAAACCCAGCCACCTGTATGTTCGTACGAGCCCACCTGCCCACCGACTGCAGGATTTCCATAACAATGTCCACCCATTGCTGCAGACTCAGTCAGCGTGTCTGTGTTGCGTCCTAAGGATACTAACCTGCCTGTGTGCGATAGCTCAGGTGATGGAGGCCAATCGAGAAGTCAGCGATGCAAAAGGAAGACGACTGCCAGCAATTATCGGCTCTGTAACCTTACGGTATTTCACGTGCCTGAGTCGACAGGTGATAGTCCTCAGGCTCGTCATGACCACGATTTGGATTTTATGCATAGCCTGATTGATAGGTTTCTCGACATGTATGAACAGGGGTTGCGCATGAAGCAAATCACCAGTCTTGGAAAGAGAGAGGAGGGGAAGTCTCGGCGTCTGTGAGTCACATTTGTCGATGAAGCAAGAGTCCGAGGCTGATACTATCCCGCCTCGGTAGGCTCAGAGGTGTAAAGATCCATATTCATCCAGATTTGGATCCGTCAGACGGAGAGAAACTGAAGTCCGCTATGGTGGATTTGAAGCGGCGGACTGGTCGTGGAGAAACCAATCTCTACATTGTAAATTTTCGGGTAGTTTCCCAAGTCCGCCGAACCCGGATCAACTGGTCAAGTCAAGTCAAGTAAAAGTAGGCTTTATGTACACGGGTAAGTACATTTTCAGCATATTACACTATCAATGCGGATGATGATGTTTATGAAATTACTGTTACATAAAGAAATAAAACGCATAAAATGTCTACACTTATCACTCGAGCAACTAATTTCGCATTATACTGATAGCTTTGGTCGGGTCAGCAAGCAACCAGGACAAGTACGGTAGCACACAATTGCGGCAAAAATGCAATACGGGAAAACGGAATCTTAAATTTGGAGCGGGTAGACGAAATAAATACTGTTTTTATAGGTCACAATATACTAGCTGAAGAGTGCTGTTTAGAAGTTTGGAGGAAAATTGCCAATAAAATCCATAAGGGACTCCCTAGCTAGTCTGTTGCATCTAGGAATAAGCTTTATAGACCACAAATCAATTTATAGCCGTTTTTGTGGAACCCTGCGAAGTTTAAAGGGGAACAGTAGAGACAATTTGGCAGTAGACATGCAGTCACAAATCTAAGAATCAAATCACGGGGTACTAAAAGTACTTTAAATTGAGGAGCATAAAATGACAAACGTCTAACCTTAGAAAACGTTTCGGCAACGTGAATAGACCAAGATAAGTTTTGGGATAAAAAGATCCCCCAAAAATTAACGCTTCATGCGCTTCCGTCGGTTCCTACCCCGGAATGATCGTAGCCTTCACACATCTTTGTAGTTCACTAAACAAATGTGACGACGTATTTCACTTGGTTGCCTGCCGTCATCTGGACGTACCAGGACTGGCCGCAACCTGGTTAAATCATGGGGTCACTACCCAGGAAGCCCAGGTCAGTGGCTCCTCGTGCTTCCGGTGAGACAGATTAGCAAACGATCGAGGCGGCTTGCTGTTATACATCCGGTCGTCGCTGTGCGGGAGACTGGTACACACCTACTGCAATGAAGATGACCTGTGCGAAGAGTTACGGTGTTCGATACGCCTGAGATAGGATGTACTGTTGGTGGATGCGTCTTATCGCAGCCCGCGAAGTCGATGTTTGGATTGGTTGCCGCATGTCAGAAGCAACATGAGTCGACCCAGCTTCCTGCTTATGGGTGATTTTAACTTCCCTCGAATACGGTGGCCTGAGGTTCCACTTCTCCCCAGGCACTGTGAAATCGACGCGCAGTTTGCAGATATAGTATTTGAAACTGGGGTAGCACATCATGTGTGTCAACCGACGCATGTTACAGTGTATTCCGCTCCAACCTGCCTGGACCTACTACTAACGAATTGCGAGCAACAATTGTATGAAATTCAAGTCCTGGAGCCTCTGGCAACTAGTGACCACTCAACGGTTTTTAGCCAACCTAGGGCTGCCGCTGCCTTACTCGCTTCCGCCGGAGCCGTCCCACGATTATTGGAAGATCAAATTGGATGGTCTAAATCGAGCCGCCAGTGAAATGGAACAATTCCTCAGTTGAAGCCTGTTAGTCCGTTAGAAAAGAGAGTGTACAATCGTTGTGCGCTCGTTTCGTAACTCTCAAATGTAGGAAAGCTGGACCAGTGCAACCATATTGGTTCCACAGGGAGTATAGTCAATTGACTCGACAGCAACTCGTCTTGTGGAATAAACTCCTCGTACCTGGCTCTACTGACGATTATGAAGTGTACGAAAGACAGCGGAATTTGTGCAACAGCGAAAAAACGCGTAGGTGTCGGCAGTTCGAAGAGGAAATTGCAACCTAAGCGAAGACGGTCCCCAAGAAGTTTTCCTATTACTTGAACCTGCCCCTGAGGCCCGTAAGTGACCTAGCTGTGTAGGAGGGCACTGAACGTGCGTCCGCATTAGCGGAGCACTTCAGTTACGTAGTTACAAGTGGGCACGCGCCTATGCCGAGCTCGACGTGTGCAGCCCCTACTGAAGTTGAGGACCTGGATCGCGGTGTAGAAGATGTCCGCAGTCTACTCGCCAGTCATGACGGCATGAAACCTGCCGGACCCGATGGACTTCACACGCTAATTTTAAAGTCCTTATCAGCCATCATCTCACCTGCCGTGACGAAGCTGTTCAACAGATCGATTTCCGAAGGTGCATTGTCTAGCGACTGGAAATGCTCGGTAGTGAAGTCGATTCCAAAAGGCGGTGATCCACGCAATGTGGACAATTACCGGCCGATGTGCCTCCCCTCTATTGTAGCGAAGGTGCCGAAGAATATTGGAAAAAATGGTCTCATCCACTTTCTGGAGTTGAAAGATCTCCTAAAGTCGACGCAGCACGGCTTCATGAAGGGCCGTTCGTACATCACCGACTTGCTGTTGATGCGGCAGGAATGGTTGCAAGCTTCAAATCGAGGGAAGTCAGTGGATGATATCTACATTGTTTTCTGTAAAGCTTTCGATAACGTGAACCACTAGGTCCTGCTCCACTAGGTGAGAATGTGTGGTGTTGGTAGCTCACAGCCTCAGTGGATCAGTGACTTCCTTATTGGGAGATGGCGGGTACAGGTGGATGACCACCTAACGGAATAGTACCCGTCCACTAGCGGCGTACTCCAAGGCACAGTACTGGGGCCCATTTTGTTCTTGATCCACATCAGCGAAGTGCCTCAGGTTCTTCGGTCGCCCTGTGCATTATATGCAGACGACCTGAAGATTTGGAAGATTGTTGATTCTCCCGGCGACTGTGACGTCCTTCAGCAGGACCTCGATCGCCTATCCTGCTGGTCTGCAGAAGTTGACCTACCGGTCAACCCGGACAAGTCCTAGTTTATGAGCGTGGGGAGGGGTGGTAATGGGCGTGCATACACCCTAGCCGGCCACTTTGCTGACTACATATATAGGGAGCGTATCGCCCCCGGATAAAATCTAGTGCAGCTGCAGTTTGCTGTCACAGCGCAGGAATTAGCTCCGTGATTCCGCGCATGTGCCCGATCCACCTACGATGGAGCAACACAGATCCTTATCTTCTCGCTCTCTATTCTCAGTATATAGTATTCAGTTTGCTCCAATCTGGATGGCTGGTGGTCCAACAAGAAGGGCAACAAAAGCAACAAATGCATTTCGAAGGAAATATGCGCCCACATTTCAGAGCGTCTTACCATCAGGTAATCATCCAGCTTTTGTTGCCCCGCTGCCAAGACTCACCTACATCTCTTTACAGGCGAAAGCTGTCTTGCAACAGTTGATGTCTCTGCTCCCATAGTGTCGATACCATTCGCCCAGAAGCACTGGGGTCTACAGCAATGCAACTGAGAGAAACATTAAGCCAGTTTTTCAAGAGCTGCTTAGAACCATACTAGGTTCCTACCATACGGAAGCTTGGAATAATGACTCCGGCTCGCAAAGGCGAAAGCACGACTGAACCCTCAAAGCTCCGCCCAGTAACTCTTTTTTCTTGACTGCCTAAGGTCATGGAATCCAATTTTACCAATGCGTTAGGGAGCTATTAGGAAAACTGCAATATTATTGTAACATCTGCATGAATTTCGGGGACAGCGGTTGTGCATCAGGAAATTATTAATCCCTCAGAGTAATTGGACCGAGTTAATTGACGCTGGAGAAGACCTTGACGTGGTCTACTTATACTTGTCGAAGGCATTCCATCGCCCATATCATCAGAGTATCGTTTCCAAGCGCCAGTATTACGGCGTCGTTCACACTCTAATGAGCTAGACCGTCAACTTGCTCTTGCAACGACATGTAGTGGCCAGAGTTTGCAGCTTCTTATCTGATCATGTACCTATCCATTTTGGCTTGCCTCAGGGCTCCGTTCTAGGGCCACGATTGTTTGTGGTATTTATTAGGTACCTTTCACAAGTAATCGCTTCCAGTTTCCTTCTGTTTGTTGACGACATCAAAGATTTAGGCGGATGCCGATGACAATTTGCTTCAATGTGACCTAGATAGATTACATCTGGGGGCAACCCAAGATATGCTGAAGTTCAACGGGACCAAATGCAAAGTAATTTTCATGCGACACCAGAGTATCTACTCCTACTGCCTAGGAACGCAAGTAACGCAGCCATCTTCCCTCGAACGCCACATGGGCGTACTGGTTCAGGATAACTTGGGTTGTTCCTGACAATGCTAAAGGGCATCGAAAAATGGTAACCAACACGTTGGTCGGTTGCGACTGGCGTTCGGGCAAACAGACAACTCTATTTTCCAAAAGATGCTCAGTGCATATCTTTGCACCCAAGTCGAATGCACAATTCAAGCCTGGCAGCCATGGCTGAAACACTACCTCACTGCACCGAAGCAGCCTCCAACTGCATCATTGGAATGCGCCACCTACCATATGGTCAGAGGCTGAAACCTTCTGGACTATCCAACAGACGGTTTCGCCCATTATGAGGCGACGTGGTAATTGTATACTTGATTGTACACATTCCAAATCATATGTGTCGTTCTTTACTGCGATTTAGCAGTAGCACAGACTTAGGGGTTTACCCCTTGAAATTAGCAGAACAGTACAGCTGCCTGGGGTGCTTTAGAAATTTCTTTTCTATTCCTCTATGTCTCCAGTGGAACGCTGTCCTCCAATTGGTTGTTTCTGTACCTACCGTAGCTATATTCAAAAGTCGGTTGGACGAAGCACTCGGTCACTTTCATTTTGTTGCTTAGCACTATCTCCCTGTTCTACCCCTGGGAAATACCTTGGATTTATTATCCGTCTACTATTGGAGCTATGAAACTATGCGGAGTACATGGCTACATTATTAGGAAGATATGTCCACTCTTCTAACAGTAAAATTACTGAATGCATTTTTCATTAGCATTCTCGATAAACCATCAGACCACCCAAGAAAACTAATAAAACAGTGTTTCTTAACCCGCGTAAAATCATTGTGCATTGTTAGTGGAGTCCATGATGCCACAGAGGCACCAGTTGAGTTACCATTTAACTGATGATTAAGCGCTCCCTGCATTTCCTTAGTTGTTGAGCATTAGTAAGACCCCGCATTACCATCTTGTTCTGGACCGCTGTTCAGAATATCCTGAAAGTACTAATGCCACATCAGCGTCGCACACGTTAGACAATGTTCATCATAATGTGTAATGAGTGTAAGAAGTGAGCAATTACGCTGCTCCCAGTTGGTCGCGGAATCCAGTTTGCTCATGACTTTCATTCTGCTTTTGTATCTGACTCGTTTTCTCAAACAACAGTATTGTTTTATCATTAGGAACTGAAATTGTTTTCCTGCACCTTTGTGACTGACAACACCGATCTCTACATAGTTCCAGTCGAGTTCAATAACATCGAACGCTGCATCTTTCCCAGAGACAAATTTACTAATAATCGCACAGTCGAAGCAGTGGACAACGTTAAATTTGCGCATTCGACTGTCTACTTGGCAGTGACGGCTATTTTCTGTATTGTGTGGTGTTACACAATACCAAGCAATTCATTGAATGCTTGTTGCGGGCACGTCAAATATTCCCGCAAAAACGCGCCAGAAACCCCGGCAGAATGGCAGTGGAAAGCGAGGTTCAATTCCTCCCCACAACGCAGCAGCGCTCAGCCAGGCGGTCCAACTGCGCACCTTTTGACAATGGTCATTTGCAAACTACCACCTCTTCGTGGTGATTGTTTTCCCCAACTTAATGACCCATGGCATTGGCTGTGATTCGCCCTTTGTTGGTTGTAAAAGAGCCTACAGAGGACCGCCTGTCTTTCTTTCCTCTTCGCCTTACTTGCGAGTCGGTCGGGTCACGTGATTTTGTGTGAGTCGTTAGCTGGCCAGCCTTCGCGTCTAAGTCACTAGTGCGCGTTTACCGAACCCCCTCTCGTGTGCATCCGTTCCGAGGGCTCAGAGTCTTCCCGAATACGTGCGGCTAAGATCGTTCTCACGCTCGCTCAATTTCCGTCTCACCAGCGCGGCTAAGCTAACGCCATCAGGTCAACGCAAGTCCGTTCGATTGGTCAGCGTTCCAGGCTGTTATCGTAGGCGTGCTCCAACCGTGCCAGCGACAATCTTATCAGGCGTTACGCAATCAGAACAGAGGCGGCGTTCCCTCAATTATAACAATGCGACATCGGTGTTCCAACCTAAACGCCTTAATACATTTGTTATACTTAAACCAATCACTTGCTGCTTGTTAGGTGTTGATTAATTCGCCAGTAATATGGGAACTTTCGTCGCAGTGTCGGATAGCGAACCCCGCTGCACACAGCCTACAATTCAAGGGGAACCCAATCACAAGGTTCGTCCTCCTAGCTTTATATCTGCTAGCAACCTATAGGAGCACATGAAACATCCCAGCTAAATGAATAACGCACAATAAGCTGGGACTGATGAAGCGACCAAGCGTGAGTAAATGATCCAGCAAACAATGGAGCGAGCCCCACTTGATAAAACCACTCTTCTTTGTACATTGGTATAAAATTCATGACACAACGCATAAAAAACTTTTATTACAAGTTTGTTACATAAAGCGCTTGCTATTACTTTAGTTAATATACAAAACAGACCGCATCATGGGTAACAGCTGATCAAGAGATTGCGGCCGTTTTCACGATTTTTCAAGTTTGCTAACATCTTTATTCGCACTTCACTGTATTCGGGGTTAGCTCAATATACAAAACCGCTGAATCGAACATGGATACCCTAGCTTCCCGAATGGCCTAATTCATCAGGTCATTATTCTCTCGTTGGTGATGAGAAGAGGTGGATATGTGCACCGAAGCAACTTACAGAAATCTTTAGCCTATGGTAATACGAAAATCAACAGGGGGTACTGATAATTTATGTTTGAGCATTTGTGGCAATTTGAAGGGTAATGATTTATATATTTATAGTTTAAAATATAGAACATGTTGATGTACCTATCTAATAACTTGGATCACTTGACTTTATTAGTTGTGCTTGTAAGATATTGATTTCGTAAGCGAACAGAAATAGTGCCGTAGACAAATCTTTCCTAATAGCATGAAAATTTGCCGCTTCGCAGTGCTATCCCAACTGTTCTGTTGTTATCAACATTCGGACCCCAAAATGCGCCAACTAATTTGTGTTCTTTTCTAGTTGGATACTATATAGAATTTTATAGTTCGTCTCCGGACACTGGCAGTCTACGCTCAACGGGATCAGCTTCCGCTTTACGCAGTATATCTGGGGGATCATGTCGACTTCACTAGTTGAAAGTGGTATTTCAATTGTTGTTATTCATTGAAGGATCATACGGCCAAACACAGTAGAATTCCGGGCTTTATCTTAATGCTGTATAACTTCTCTAACACCAGTTTTCCTGCTATATTAGTCCTCATACCAACTAATATTAACAAGTGAATGTTTTGATTTCTCAGGCTCCACATTCTTCCGTGACATCCATGAGGCAATGCTCAAGGTATCATCAATTACAACCATGTTTGATGGACCAAGCTGAAAGATTTGATTCACCTAGACTTTGCGTTCGATCAGCCGATATCGCTTCAGAAGCTAACGCAGGACCTGGTCGTCTTACCGCATGCTACTGCTGCTTAGACGATCATTACATACTCATCGTCCTTGGTCTCGGCCTCTTGTTGGTCGGCCTATTCATCGTATGGGCGGCTGATCGTCACATTCGACCAGGTTCAATATTGGTCAGGTAAATTTGTGTATATTATTTCTGCTTACCATTACCCCCAAGTAGGAAAATGATTTTGCTGTGCTCAACCGATGGCATAGTGGGCTCACGTCGCTATTAGCTCTCGTGGTTACCGCGAAGTTACAGAAGCAACTGCAATGACTGATTGAGTATCTCACTGATCCTTTGATCCACATTTAGTGGAACTTTGAAAGCTCATTAGAGCTGTTCATACCAGACGAGACAATGGGCAGTGGGCCCTCTCGTAGTTGTCTTAGATGAGGCTGAGGATTTCTCCCTTCAAATTCAACCATGCGAGGAAGCAGCTCGAGTAACATGGAATACGTGGACCATGGGCTGTCGCTTACATATGACTGGCATATCTGTTATTTATTGTCTTTGTACCCAGTGATGTGGGGAAACGGCGTAAAGTACTTGCACTTTCAGCTGCTGTTCTTCATAAATGTCAGTAAGAATCTACTTGAATAAATCGCGTGATATAGGCACGAATGTACGGTTGCAATCTGTCGCTGCCTCAGACTTGATCAGTATCACCACCGAGTGGAGCGCCCTTGTATATTTTCCTTGTAAGTAACACATGTTTCTCACTAAATTAATTAGAGGAAAATCTGCTATTTTGCTCGTTGGTAGTAAAGCAAATGTTTATCGGTTCATTTTCATTGCTGGAAAACCCCTTCGAGATAAGTTTAGTGTCACTGCTTTGTCGCCGAAAGCCTGTATATATTCAAAGCTAGCTAGCATAGCTGGCTTGTTTGGCATTTCTACTAAAACCGAAGGTTGCTTTACTTGGTGACTGTAAATCTTCTAAATCTACGCAATGGAGTCATATGGTGACGTGTGAGTGTCGCCAGGTTCTTAGTAACGGCTTCTTAGTCTCCAAGCTGCTCACTTGCATCACAAGGCGATTTTGACCGGCAGTCAAGCACGTCAGTTTTGAAAGTCGAGAGGGCTTCTTCCTAGGTAGCTGAAGCAATGATCGCATATGCACCTATTACCATCCTCTGCAACCTCACTGAAAATACTGCCGGGACCAATCGGCCAACAATCGCGCGCTACTTAACTTGCTTCCCGTTTGCCCAGCAAAAGCGCACGAAATGTGGACATCATCCAGAAATCTTCGTCTTCTGGAAATTGGGTGTTGTCCGCCAGAAAACAGACCATTCCACGACGGGGTTCGACCTCATTGGTATGTGCATCGAGTTGACATACGCACACCGAGTCGCTGATCCAACCTTATCGAGTTCCGTGGTTCCGTCACTTTACAAATGCTATTAGACGCATACTCTACTGTGCTCCCTAGTTCTTCGGGTTCCTTGAAGCGACGTTCACCAGAATGCTCTCTCGTAGGCCGGTGCACTGCCACCAGTTGGAACGTTAGGCCAGCTTGTGTGGTCTATTCATTTGTCAATCTTTGGTGGAATGCGTGTGGAATGCGTGCACCAGCTTGTCTGAACATTCGTCACTCCTTGACTTTTTCGGTTCTGATCTGTTGAACTGATCAGCTCGGTCTAATAGTCAGTTGTCCATACCCAAGTTTATATTAACTGAAATGTATTCACTGGGTACGTTTAATCTGCCTTCTCACAATTCGTTTAGATGGTAGCAATCGCTCTCTAAATGAAGTTCGGACATTCTAAATATGGTGAAGGCATCTGAATTAGAGACATGTTCAAAGCTGTTCGCAGTGACAGTAGAAAATAATGGAAAAATTGCGTCTATGGCACTTTGCTTCAAATTCGCAAGTGCAACTGCATTTTGTGAGCAACCAATTGATATAGGAATAAATAATAATGCAATGTTTTTGTTCCGAATATTAAACTTGAAGATGTGCTAGCCATCATCTGACTTAGGCAACTGAGAGATCTTTTCACTATCATCGGAGGCCTAGCTGACACACTCTTGATGAAAAGTACGTTCTAGTTATCCATCTGTGCCTGTGCCTTTCTTTAGTTTGGACAACATAAAATATCCTTCGGTATAGTCATCAGGCAGACGGGTAGAACTTAACTCTAATTTCTCCTGTTTCGTACCTATTCAGAACAGGTGTGCATCCACGAACTCAGGCATTGGAGGAGTGTCACCACAGGACAAGCGCGATATTACAAGCGTTGCATCCGGTCTATTGGAACAGAAGAAGCCTGAAAGACCATCATCGAATAGTGGACAAAGAGAATAAACGAGTGGAGCAAACGCTGAATCGGCTACACCACGAACAAGTAAGTAGACTGTACTACTGACAAAGTAAATAATGGTGAGGAAAGCAACCAATATGAACACATTTCTAATTCCTAGCAGATAGTGTGCCAAGTGTCCATTACTGGTGTTTAAATATATTCCAGTCATATTAATTACATTACATTAAATGTATTTAGTTACTTTTAAATCTGCCAGTTGAAGTTACCAATGTGTTCTGCTTCCAAGGTACAGCTATACGAACTCTATCTGGCCGAGTTGTGTACTCTACACAGTGGTCCAAAACATCAGTCGAATGTCCCTGGCGTCACCGGTAAAGCTCAATTTGATCGAATCCGTGAACCCATCTCAAGCGACTCTTCCGCCGAACTCATGAGAGTGTCCGCTGGATCACCATGCATCCTGTTTGATCAATCCATGAGATTTACTGCACAGTTTAGACGTGCATTACTGCGACAGATGAATTACATGGACAGCGACTCAGCCATTTCTTGGCTACCTGTGTGCTTGTTCTCTCCCCTAACAGTCTCAGCACAAACCCAAGGTAGGAATATTTACTTGTTTGGCACAATACCATAACATAAATTAAAAAGTACAATAGCACTTATTTGTAGTAAAAAACGGAAACGATTTTCTAAACCTTTACTTCTATAGAAACTACAC
This sequence comes from Dicrocoelium dendriticum, assembly GCA_944474145.2. Taxonomy (NCBI): domain Eukaryota; kingdom Metazoa; phylum Platyhelminthes; class Trematoda; order Plagiorchiida; family Dicrocoeliidae; genus Dicrocoelium; species Dicrocoelium dendriticum. The sequence continues at coordinate 57,632,486 of OX104064.1, read as the reverse complement.
TAGAGCATGATTGAGCGACAAAGATTAGTCGGTGAGCACATCCCGAAATGGGTTGCTACAAGTGTGGCAAAACAATCACCGGGACAAGAGTCAAGATCAAATTTTTCGGCCTCTTTGATAGCCAGGCATCTACTTCAAAAGGGGCACCAAATTGATAATAATTTGGCGTTTACTGTTATCTACCGTAATAAAAACGCCAAGATACTCAAGCTCGCGGAAGTTGTGTCAGGTAATTACAGCCGTCCGGACCTATGTGAACAAACATTTAACTATTATCCTAAAGATTCCTGGGGGATAGTGGTAGTTGTCTCATGCCCTTGTGTTGCTTTCATTCCCATTTTGACACCGTTTGAGTCATTGATTTCCCCTTTTGTGATCGTTAAATGTCGCTTGTTTGCATGGTATCAGGAAGCATGAAATGATATCCTCATGCAACACCCGTCTTCTGATTGTATTATTTAGACTGACACAAGGAACCCAGTGATTAAAGTTCAGCTGGTTGCTACATGGATAGTGATAACTTGGATTCAAAGTGCTTGATTAACTTTGATAGCTTTGATTGCATTTCTTGCCCACCGTCATGCAACAGATCAATCAAAACGCTTCCTCTCAAACACTGGCTTGGGCGGCATATCCCTTGGCCAGGACACAGTATACGCGCGAAACGAAACGGCACCAGCGAAAAGCACGCACGCTGATTTGGCAGCGTCCATCGGAAGTTTGGCAACTATGGTATACGCATGCCACAGACTAATTTTGACCGGATTAACCATAGCGCTGACTGCGAGTGGACTAATAAGCCTTCTTCACCTGATCAAATTGATGATCCGACACACTGCTTCACTTCGGATCAAAAAGGTCAGTGCCTTCAAGACGACACAATGATTGTTTTCCCATTGGCAAGATGAATAATGATTTTGCATGTTTGGCAAAATACCACATCCACCATAATTGCCAGAGGTAGGAAAAAATATTACGCGCAAGGTAGCGTCATATGCTTCTACCAATTTCAACTTGAACGCAGCTTGAACTTGCAGAGCATAATCTTTAGGGCGTAGAAGACAAAAATAATACGGACGAAATTGCTGTACAATTAATTCGCGCTGTGCTTATGTAAGTGTTGGAGATCGGGGGTCATACTAGCTTTTTGGAAACCCCTTTTAAATGTGACTCAACTTTTATTCTTAAAGAGAAGCAACATCCACAGTTTTGGGAACAACTCGCTTTAGACCTACCTGACAAAATTTACGGCGCGCGTAAAACCTTGCAAATTTGCGTAACCCAACGGCATCTAACATGAAGTCTGCTCTGAAACTCACTCACAAATGACTTGAATCACAATCTCAGAAAAGACGCAAAAAGTATAGCAACTTTCCTCAACTTTTGCGAAAAGAGAACGTTTTGTGCTTGCTGATGTTAGTTGCGGTCGGGTCTGGTTATTAATGTTAATGTAAGGAACTCCAATAATCACCCTTTCTTAGGAGACCGAGGTGCTGTACAATTGCAAGCCCATCAATTGGAAAGTTAGCCAAGCATTTCTTGATGAACTCAACATGCTAACAGATTAGGAACACTAAACCAACACAGAGACACCTTTAGAGATGTGAGTGGCCAAGGTCTACCCAGTAAGGTATCATAAGCATTAGATTTATCAGCATTTGTCAACAGATAAAGTAGCAGAGTTCACCAGCATTTCCCTTGTACATCAACTGTTAGTGTTAGATTAGAGTTTACTGAGGAACAGGCACTCATTAGACACACGAATCGCATGCTGCTTAACTATTTTCAGCGTCAATATTGGGTGTGTATAAATAAATAGGTATCGATGCTACCGACTAAGTTTAAGCTAGAGGTAGGGCAGGAATTAATATCCTTAACACAACTATAACGTGGGGTTATCCAACGTTACTGGACTAGTCCGGCTAATCGCGACAACCTTATCTGATTACCGTTAGCTGCACCAGGCCACTACGTTTAGCAGCGCATGTACCTCGGTCGGTCTACTCTCATGCGAGTTTAGCTGTTTTATAAGAAAAGCTTGAGAGACGAAAGGAAATGACGAACTCGATCTGGAATAGTTTGTAAGCAACTTTTCGCTTTTGACTCCAAAGCTTCTTCAGGCCGAATGAACCAGTCGAGGAATGCTATAACACTTCTAGCGAACTGGGATGATAATCGCGACGAATGGGATGTAGGCAAAAGTTCAATCGCGTTACAGGTCAACGCATCACTGAAAATAGTGCATGGAACGGTCACAAGTGGTCCGCGTTACAAGGTCATACACGTAAACCCTGTTAACAATGGGCGTGGGGATGATGTGGTGTTCATTTTCTGTCTTGGATCCGTTCGCCAGCGCTCATCAAACTGATCGTGTTAACACAGCTCGACACACCTCGCGAAAGCTCTGATCCGTCCATTCTGTTCACGCAGCTGTTCACTTTGCTACTCTCAACCGCCTCAGCAGTCGGCCTTTGGGGAGTTGATCGCAAACACTTTCTAACGATTTTGACGTTATTCAAGTCGATCTCATGCCCTGTATCTAACGCGTGCATCGCTACTGCCGAGCTCCTTAGTAGAGCCATATATTTAAGCTCGTTTCTCGGTGGCCGTGTTATGCGCCTCTTGTTTGCTGATATCCTTGTGCGGTTTGGTCAATGTACATGTGTGCGCAGTCTTTGCAACTAATTTTGTAGATGCAATTGGTTGTCTTATCTGCGGGAAGTGGATCTTTCAAATGTGCTAGTATAGAACGGAGCCTTTGGCCTTTCTGGAAGATCACCCTTAAGTTTTCTTTATTTAAGGCCCTCCGGATGGCCTCCGAGGTTCCATCGTTATAAGGAATACGTACCGTCCCAATCCACCCGGTAGTACGCCGTGGGTGAGGATTTAAAATTCGCTCCAATTGGCGTTTCCCTAACCGCCTCGGGTATCCACTACCAAGCGGGCGGCCTTCCTATCTTCTTCTGTGCACTGGGTCTGGGCTCTGTGAAACAGAGATGAGGCAATTCCAGCATGCATATGCTTTGGGTGATCTAAACTATAATGGAGTACACCATCTGTGTCCGTCGGTTTACGATATATCGTTGTTTTTAGATTACCCCCATTCCTGTGAACTAGGCAGTCAAGGAATGGCCATTTCTCACTACCAGATCGCAATTCCATAGTGAAATGTATATTCTTCGCAAGTGTGTTCAGGCGGTTTAGAAACTCGTCATTTTATCCCGTTTTATGATAATAAAGGAGTCATCCACGTAGCGCCACCAAATTTTCGGTGACTTACAAGAATCTGGCAGCGTCCTGGTTTCAAACTCTTCCATGAGTAAATTTGCCAATACAGGAGATGTTGGCGATCCCATGGCAAGTCCCTGTTCCTGAGTGTATAGTCTAGATTGGAACGTGCAATAAGACATGTTAAGGTACAATTTCCTTCTTTCCGTTATTTGATCTACCGTAAGCTTCGTCCTCTCTCCCAGATTACTGTCCTCAGTTAGACGGTGTTTCGCTATCTCCAAAGCGTTGCATATGGGCACGCTGGTAAACAACGCGCTAACGTCGAAACTGACCTTCATTTCATCCGACTCAACTTCCAGACCCGACACCTTTCTCGCAAAGTCATAAGAGTTCTTTAGGAACGTATTCTTTTGCCCTGTCAAGAGTTGTAATATGCTAACCAAATATCTAGCTAGCTCATGCGGCTGGGAACCTATACCATCTACAATAGGTCGAATGGGTACATCGGGCTTATGTATCTTCGGTAAGCCATACACGCTTGGTGGAAGAGATGATTTCGGATTTATGTTGTACCATTTTCCGATCCTAGGTTCTCCTTTAGGTTCCTTAAGTAATTAACAACATTTGTCTCATTCATATTCATCACTGACATGATGGACTTATTTTCGACAACCTTATATGGTCTCGACACTAGGTGTGCCTCCATTTTTCCCAAATAACCTGACTTGTTCATTATCACCTTGCTCTCGCCTTTATTGGCTTTCGTTGCCCACAAACTATACCAACCGGTTGTACTCAAATCTTTCTGAAATCATGCGTTCTCGATCGATTCCAAGTATTTTCCCAGGTGTTGATTCGTTCAGGAACGTCTCTAACATCTTTTGTATGTCAAACTTTTTCAATGCCTCCAATCCGGCCCCCTGTAGTTTTCCTCATGGTCGTAGGTAACTTCCAATACGCAGTGGTTACAATTATTTTTGTTTTCCTTGGGATACGAAAATCCACATTCCGGTTGCCAAACATAGCTTTAGATATCTAATTTCTCATCAGAACGATAGAAAAAACGTGCTTGTCTGTAATTATAAAAAAACGCTTCGCTTTAATTAGAAACATGTTGTGGGTTGTCCTTGATGGTCCAAGCACTCCTTATATATTTTCAACTGATCGTGGTTCGCGATGAATCTAACAAGTTTATCCTTTTCCGTCCAGTCTTACATTTGTCTGAGTTGGGTGCTGTATCAACGAGACTGAAAGCTTGGGCAATATCCATTAATCTGCATTTCGGTATACAGTTCGTTTCTGTGTGCTGCCTTTTATAACGCAGTTAAATATAACGAAATTTGACGGGTGCCCATATTTCCAAAATACTGCACTTTTAAATAAACTGCTTAGTTACTTGTTTTCCCCAGATAGCAATGGCTTCACTTAACTGGCCTTCATTAAGATGAAGATATTCTATCATGCAGGGCCAAACGGATTGTTTCCAGTTAGCCCATATACTTTCTGGGTGATGTTTGTCCATGCACATAAATCACTGTCGAACTGCACACTGTGTGTATCCCACATTCCGTTGCGTGCCTCTTACCGTTTGCAGATCGTACTCATCATTCCTTATCCCGTTCACACCCGGCCTTCACCAGAAGATGCCGTGCAACTCTCGCCATTTGATCGCAGTATGGGAAGAAGAGTGACCCAACAAGTTCGCTGAATTGTCACCTGCAGTGATACTGCAATATCAGCAAACCCGTGTGTGGAGATGAGTTCCTCGCGAGATTCCCCCACCCACCGATGACTCATTCGAAAGCAATTTCCATTTTGTACCTCATTTTTCTACCCCCAACTCTTTCTTCTTTTGTTAATTTGCCACTCGCCACTAGAGTGGATTTTGGATAAAAATATAGGTGTATAGAAGCTTATTTCATCAAGAGGGCAGGCTTCTTCAATACTAACTGAGCCTAATTAGTATGTGAACAAGCGTTGGCAGTTTCTACCTGGCCCCTTACTCGGTTTGTTAATCATGCATTTTACATGCTTCCGTTAAACTCAAAGCGCATTAGGACCAAAAAGAGCTTCGTTCAGTATTGAAGGGAGTAACATCGAATCACCCCAATTACGATTACCCACTTTGTCTCTCGATGAGGAGTATTCAGCGCATCACTACCTAGATATTCTAGGTCAGTTTAATTGGTGGGCAATAAACATTGCGATCAGGTAACTTACTATATCTGCCTGCCCTACTCTTATGACTTATTCGCCGAAACATGTATTTTACAAGCTCTTGTTCTATTGACTTCACATTCAGACAAACGTCGTCCTCCACCGTTCCCCTACAATCAAAGATACAATCGCTAATATATTAATTCAGCCGAAATACGTAACTCCTCTTTTTAGATGCCGCATTTTGGTATCTGTGGAAATTGCCATCAACCGAAAATGCATCCATTTTGGTAAACAAAAATTGCAAATTTCTTAGTGTGATACTTTGCACTCACTCCTAGTAGGCTACCACTAACACCGCATTAGCGCTGGACAGCTTACCATCTGCTCTTGACAGATAGTCGAGAGGAAAGACCTCACGTCAGCTGAGGAGTCGAGTTCGTGATGTTTCCTGACGCAACAGAAATTTACTTCAGCAAGACAAGGAATACAAACAGGCTATTTCAATCAAGTGACGAGCCATATCATAACCAGTCCTGGCCATCAAAGCTATCATTTTTGATACCATGGAGTTACGTTTCCTCTCAATAAAATTCAGTCATGACGTGAGCGTCAATGCTTAATAGGCTCTTGCTTCCAAGCTTCGTCATTTTTATGCAGTCCCTGCTGCCGTCCGATGGAAATCACCATAGGTCTCCTAACGGCATGTTGTTGCCGTGTAGAGGGACTGCTGTGTTAACTTCCCCTACCATTTCTGCTACGTAGTGACTCAGTGCTGCTATCTGACTACTATAATACCCATTGAGTATTGTATGTATTTTAACCCCGTATTTTGTCATTGCTTGTGGCCAACCCAACTTGATTGTGGTTGCAGCAAATAACCTTAAAGACCGACCAGCATCAGATGCAGCACTGTGGGGAAGCAGATTGCGAGCCTCGCTTCTATTACACGGTTTGGCTGGGAACCGTCGGGTGGCTAATAAAGGAAAACGCGTTAGAATCACGACACTTCCATTACTTCATTCCACTTCTGCCTAGAGGACTAAGGATGGTTTAGCCCACGTCTCCCTCATCTGTTGGCTTGTCAAAATCGACGCATTCAGCTATCTGTTTATCAAATGATTTTCATTTGAAGGAGGCAATCCAACAGTACACATCAGCTGGACTTTGATAACTTCCAACGTTCCAACACGTTATGGCGGTATAATTTACTCTGCGGACAAAAATCGGCCTTGCTCACACTATCAACCAGGCTGTTCGTATGTAGATGCATTTTTGACTCCAAATCCCATTTATCGTTAACCCAATATTTAGGAATGAAAAATGTAACATATATTAAGTGTTTCATTGCAATACCTCGCTGGCTGAGATTGCTTCATTCCGGTTTGGTTAATCTGTATATGTTCTACACAGCTGGTAAGCTGTAAAAATTCAGATGCACAGCATCTGTTTCACTAAACGAGACGTACGTCTAACTGTGTGCTCATTCCTTTTGGATACATTGCAAGGTTTCATTGCATGGAATCTCCTTCCCTCTTCTGTATTTTTCTTCTACCTATGAAATCCTGAATTCATCTTAGTGTATGAAAGTTTTACTTACTCAATACTATGCTCTTCGAAAAGCAGCTTCAATGTGTGATTTAGATGGATATACAGCCTACAGCAGTATGATGCTGAAATTATTTCAGTAACCAATACAAATAAAATGTGCCCATCTATGCAGTAACCAGAGTAAAAAATATGTATAGGCGGGGATTTCAGAATATACCTCAAGTCGAAGAAAGTGAGCAAAAGCAACACGATAGCTGTGCGTCAAAGTGTTCAGTCGGTAGCGTGAAATTAATGACGCTTCTGGTGTTCACCCAACTTGTGTGCGAGGATGGCTGCAATTCGCCATAATAAATTAGATACGTCGTTTGATCTTTAGAAAGCCATGGACCAAACTGCATAGTGGTATCAACAACTCAAAACACTATCCGTATTAGTTAAGGCCTATTGGTACTACGCTATCGCAGCAAAGAAGGCACTTTGTCATCGTGAGATAGTTTGCGTGCTTCCTTGGTCCGTTGAGCTGTACATTCAGGGCCCCTCATCCTAGATTGTACATAGATAGAGACCAGACAGGCTCAGTCAATTCACCCTTCAGGTTGGAGGTTGGAGTGAAGGTAGATCCTTATTCTTTGAAATACATTTACTGCAGCCCACTGCCTTAAGCCCGCTGTCTTGCGGCTTTGAGAACCCAACTGTTCTCCTGTCCAAGCTTGAGAGTATTCTACCTAGTCAATACACAGAACTCCATTTCACACGCTTTAATGTTGCTTTGGCAGTTGCAGAGGATAAGTAACGGCGTCCTATCTGCTTCATCCAGCGGGTTGGACAGGGGGTGATTATCATAATGCGCAGATCTTCCCATTTGCTCTTTTCCACTCTTTCATCTTTCAACATTATCTTTCATTTTCAAGTTTCACATTACCACTACTTTTCAACCGCTAATTCTTGACCATCGCACAAGTTATTTAGGTAAATGCTTGCCATTTAATTTTGACCTACGCAATTGCGAGGAGTCATTTCGGTTCAGTCAATAATTTTGTATTCAACTAAGCTGACAAAGTCAGTTCATCCGTTTCTATTTGGAGCCACCAATCCTCGATAAGGCTTGAATTATTTGTAAACAGGAGGGGGTTTATTGGATATATTTGGGAAGCTTCTTCGCAGTTAGACTCAGATAGACAGCCACGGCACATCCAGGAAATGTCTAGGCGGCCGTTCCGTTCTCTTGCGACTCGTCAGTAGCGCTCGCCCGATGAACCCTGTCGGACTCGAACCCAAGAACATACTCTTGTGAGCCAGCGGCTTATGCCACTGAGCCATGGGCGATACCAGTGGAATGTTATAACTGATATCTAACTGTAATATTTCGAGGCTCATCCTCCATTTTAATGCAAGTTATGAACGTGCAGAGGGCAGGCCTGGCCCCCAGAGCCATGACTTCCTTTGCAAGCCGCCATCAGTCGAGGTGGCTTATGAGCTGCTATGGCGACTACTACTTATTTGCAAATACTGAGGGATTTATTAGGTATTTTTGAGAAGATATCTTCATGGCGCTCCTATACCGTTGCCCATGGCTCAGTGGCATAAGTCGCTGGCTCGCAAGAGTAAGTTCGTGAGACGAATCCGACAGGATTAGGCAGGTACGCGTTACTGACGAGTCCGAGTAGAACGTAAAGGCCGACCAGCGCTTTCCTGGATTGCGGTGACTGTCTGTCTGAGTCTAACTGCGAAGAATCGTCACAAAATAAGACTGACACTGTAAGCTATCTATTCTTTGACGCTCGAATAATTCGTAGGACTTCCGAGTAGAACCAAAACAAGGACAAAATTTAAGTACGTTCCTTTGCACCTATGAAACATCCGGATATATTCGTGGTAAACAGGAACAAAAGAAATTGCACCTGGCCTGACTTGCGATCATGCGCCTAGCTTTCAAATCCCAGTGTCTACGTTCAGCATGCCACAGCTTTTTACTGTGTCGCATAACCCTATCCAATTTGTTCGTTGTACGTCTCACTGCGGAATGCAACATTTTAGATTTTAGATTGGCTTCAAAGTGGTTAGGACAAACGTGTATCGGGACACATGTGAGGTGATGGGAACAACTGGTGGATGTACCCCCGAGGCGCCAATGTGTCAATGTCAGCCTTGAGGTTTGACCCCTGGGACAAGTTGCACAATGCGTGAGTGAGCATTTGGGACAGCTGGAGTTGGAACGAAAGCATGGGGGAAACGACTAGAGAGACACACAGGATTGACAAATAGTTAGTAGACCATCTTTTAACAAATGACGCAGGTGTCATATGTGGTTGTCCAGAGTCATCTCTCAATATGTCACTTTCGAATGGTGTGGTACATTTGCCAGTTACGGCCACACCTCAAGTTGTGCATGTTGTTGCAGACCTGTCAACAGGACGCACTTGACCAAACAATAGAAATCATATCTATCGGTATCTGCTGCTTATCGATAACACGCCTGCATGATTCGAGCATTGTGCTTAGGCTGCGATCCCCTGTATGCGATACTGGCGGCACTTTCTCATTTCGTCTTTCCGGAGTTGGCGCAGCTCCAGATATCAGTCATACCTGTGTGGATATTCCTTTGAACCCTCGGGTTGAAGCAGATGCTACGTGACAATTTGACACACGTTACTGGAGTTACACTTTGTCGGCTTGGTTTGACGAGCTCCTTCTACTGATAGCATTTTCCATTGAAAAATTCCAGAAGAGATCGTTTCTGTCTGGTTTACAAATTTAAGCCATTTTTCGCCCTTATTCACTTGTAAAATTTCTCGCAGTTCCAAGCACCCACCCATGAAGATTTTGTCTTTCTATAGAGGAGTCTCCCACTTCCGAAACAGCCTGCACTAGTCTCATTCCAGCACCTTGTGTTACAGCTACAGAGCAAGCTAAATTCCCATTGCGAAACCCTCTCATTGAAGCAACCAACAACTTCACCGCTCTTTCTTTCAGCCAGCGCGATAAACTAATCTACTAAGCAGGATGAGTGTCTACCCCAGAAGGCCTACCCGTGAACATACGACGCACGGACGCAACACACGAAGCACGGTAAGCCAGTCAGCTGGTCTTGGACTGAGGATCGGCGACAAAGCGGCAGTAGGCAGTGATATGATGCTTACACCCAAAACAGAAAAAGGGCATTCGGCCTTCCTGTCTACAATACCGGAATGCCAAGTCGAAGTAGCTCGTGCAAGGCAACATGTGATAAGTTAGTTAAAGTAGGGTTGAGCTGTTTACCTTGCATTAGCCGTTACCATCCGAAGTTCATCAAAGTCAGTCAAACCGAAATAAAGAAATATAACAGAACGCTAAACTCAACTTGAATCTGTCTTAAGTGTACTACTGTTCCACTCGTAAAATTTGTACTGGCATTAACGGAAAAGTATGACAGTCAAGTCGCCAAAAACATTCCTTAAATGCGAAAATTACTTCTCACGTGGTGACAAGCACAGATATTGCACTTCAACCGTCTCCCTAATTGCTACCTCGAAACCAAGAAATGGGATTATTAGTTCCCACGGCCACGCAGTACAGATACCTTGGGAAGCACGAATCAACTCATCATCTCAAACAAGCGAAGCATGCACAGCAGCACCGCTCAAGTCCGCTTATCCATTTTAACGATCGATGTAACATCGCTAACACCTACTGTTCCGATTGACCTATAAAATGCGAAACTCTCTAGAGACTTATCCACTTATGCAACCGTTGTCGCTCAATATCATCAAAGTGCGACTTCAGTGGCCTCACCCTGTACAGAAAAACATGAGTCAAAGACCAGATGTACATTGCAGAGTCGTTACCAAAGCCCTCAATGGCCATCAATCCAGCGTCATCAAAGTCCAGGCGGAACTAAAGAGCCCTGACACTTTTATGCACCAATGTTTCTGAGTCCAAGGCAAAATCCTTAAGCATAGACAGCAGAATAAGTTAACGCAGCGGAATTTCCTTTGTGACAGAATCATCGTTCAGTCCAGGCCGACTAATTTCATGCGCATCACTAGACATCTAACCTCGATGCACTACGGGGAAACTCGGAAAATAAGAGGAACATCGGGATCCAAGATGATGTTGAGACACTGCTTATGTCGACACACCGCCTGCGGACTGAAGACAGTGGGATACGTGTATATCCGTATTCTCCATGGAGCGAACGCCAGCGGGACAAAAATACTTTAAATGGCAAATACCCAGATAGTGGCAAAAGAATTGTTTTCCTGCAAGTCTTGTCCGAACTATTGGCAGGTGGCGACGAAGATGTCCTTGCTCATGATCTGGAAGAATGGCGGTACATGCGTGTTGGCTACGTTATACTTTAGTCAATTACAAGGTTAATCGTGTCGTAACAATACAGAGCTAAAGGCCTGAGGACAGTGAAAATAATGACACAGTCACAGCAAATAGCGGGAAACTTAACCGCAGTTTGCAGGTACTACGCAACACACTTCCTTCGGAACTACGTCTAAAGACAACTTTTATAGAACTGCATCTACTCGCTGTCCTCGCGGAAACAAAACCACCAGCGAGTCAATATAACAACGACGGCGATTCCGAATACTGTGCGCTCAGACCAGTACCTATCGAGAAAGCTTCCAAAAAACTACATACCGCCGTTGCAATTGGGACCAAAAACAGATGTAATGCATATCGATATTTGGACATTAATAAGAGAAGCAAATAGGTGCCTGAGTCCAACGGGTCGGCACAAAACCACATCCTTCATATCTTACTAAGCCAGAGCTTTTGAAATACGGGAAGCTTTCACCTAGGTTCACTAACGCTCAAGGTTTAGTTAGTAATCTTTTCGAACTGCGACTTGGTTGAGCATCAAATGCCTGTGGCCTCAAAGCTATAACGGAGATTTGCCTTGGCCCCGGCATAAGGGACATCTAGCTCGCACTGCCCTGCATATCCGGTGTTTTGCGTGACCGACATAACAAAGATGGAGGGGTGCTACGGTACTTCTGCGGTGATGTCCTATGGGAGCCCATAGAAGCTTTGGTCACCATAGTACGGGATTCCCTGAGTTTCAAATGCGATGACGCCTGCTTGTTGGCGATCAAGTACCGCCCTCCCACCTCCAGGTTTGAGATGGACGTTTATCTGGCAGTTGCACTAAGGCTGGTGATAAACAAGATGCACATTCACACTATAATAATGGGCCATTTCAAAATGCACACTTTGGAATCCCAAGCCACGCCTATCGAACAGTTAAAGGCTGATCTACAAGAGGTTGTCTCCAGTTTCCAGCTGTATGGCCACATTAGCACTCTCACCAGATTCAGAGAAACATATAAACCGTCCATACTCTATGGGATATTCACCAACGAAAAACTGACGGTTGAGAAGATAAACGTCGACTTCCCATTAGGTTGCGGTGATCATGTAGTCTTCCTCTTCGAATATATCTGTTAAGCAGAATATGTAATGAAAATTTTGATGCACCGAGAACTATTATACACTATGACATATTAGCTGGACTAGGTAAGACAATCAACTGGACCTTTCTGGAAACGGAGCACTGCCTAGCGCATGTGAACATTTCGTCAGCCAGTTTAACACCCTGGTTGCCGAAGGATCAGCGACTAAGTTAGTTCACGTGAGAAACTTGGCCACGATTCTGCGAAGCAGGACACGCAAGTGTATAGCAGTGCTGAACTCGGCCTGGCATATCTATAAACTCTCTACAAGCATCGAGATCTGGATGGCCTATGTGACCAATTGCAACCACTGTACTCAGTTTGTTTGCGAGGATAGACTGAGATACTAGCAGAGGTTGGCAGTGTGTATGACCTTAAATCACAAGCTCCGTACCAACACGTAAACAGTCTTACGTAAGGTGAAACGGGGAATTCCTCCTCTTCAAAATGCGGACGGTCCCACACGGACTCTGAAGGAGGCGGTGAACACCCTGTGCATACGCTATAGTGCAACATTACAGTGCGATCACTGGCCACCTAACCATATGACAAAGGTTTTCTCACCCCCAAACTCACCCACATATCCTTCACGGCTGAAGCTATACTAGAGTAGGCCGTCGAGTATGCGAAATCCTAGCTCTTTTGAAGTAGAAAATCCTACCCGAATTTATTAGACGTGGTAGGAGAGAGGTTAGCTGAGCCTTTGCCTCTATTATTCTAACACAGTTCTGACGAAATTTACCTGCCCGATTTGTGGAAACGCGGGATGATTACTCGTGTTCACAAGGGAGGTAGTCGTTCCAATCCAGCCAACTACCGTCCCATAATCTTACTACCGGTTCTCACAGAGGTCATGGAAGCTATTAATTCTGATACACTAACCGTTTACCTGGAAGAATTTGACTACCTCGCACCGGAATAGCATAGCTTCCGACGAAATCGATGGTGCGCTACAAATCTACTACTATCACGATCCAGCTGGACTGAAGCACAGGAGTTGATGTGGTTTTTCAAGACTCGTTAAAGTTCTTCGGCTGGTTACATAATATCATTCTGCTCTCCAAACTTCAGACATTTGATAATGTTGATTATCTCCTAGGGTGACTCAGAAGCTTTCTCATACACCGGCGTTTAAGGTAAGGGTGCAGGAACCCCTGTCAGATCCCAGACAACTTAAATGCAGAGTATCACAGAGATCGGTAATACGACCGCGGCTATTTTTGACATATATCAAAGATAGCATGTGCATGATAAGCTCGAACTGCCTGTTTTATAACGATGACATCAATGTGTAGAGGGCGATTAATACACCAGATAATGTTACACTACTTCAAGTCGAGCGGGATAGGGTTTACGCGTAGGCAATCCAGAATCTACTTTGATTCAGTGTAGACAAATGTAGATTGCTGCACTGACGGAACCAGACGGTGTGCTATTACAAACTCTGAAACCAAGTGCTTCAAACGTTCTCTGGTGAAAAGGACCTGGGCGTTTTGGTCCACGCCAAACTTGAAGGTTGGAATCAGGTTAAAATGGAGTCAAAAAGAAGCAACCAATAGATGGGACTCCTGCGGCCTGCTTTCGGATGAGTCAACCCTTCCCTTTCTCAACAGTTTTCGGCTCATACATCTGAAATACACAACACAGATCTGGCAGCCATGGCTGAGGAGAGATCCCACTAGTTTAGAGACACCTCAACGCCGGGCAACCAAGAATGTCGAAGATTTTATCGCTTGCCATATTAACAAAGGCTTCGAGTGCTCGGGGTTTTTAGCCGACGATAGCGGCGCCTGCTTGGGAACCTCGTTTTGACTAATCCGATTTTTACAGATCCAACCCACCAGTACTGTCATTTACTAGAGCTAAGCCACAACAGTAATTTAAGGGGCAACCATCTCAAGCTGGCAGAGCAGTACAGTCGTTCAGAATGCAGTCGGAATTTCTTTACCGCACGCGTTTGAAGAACATGGAATGCATCACCAGAATCTGTCATTTGTGCGCCTACGCTAGTAGAATTCAAAGCCCGTTCAATCATTTCGCTGCACCACATCC
>OX104064.1:57389889-57617956 GCA_944474145.2 Dicrocoelium dendriticum | reverse complement strand
CGAATCTACACAACATTAACGTGCTCTGCTATGCCACTCAAATGATCAGATCTTCCTTGCTACTTGTTAGTAGACTAAAACTCCTTAAAAATATGCGACGTACTGACTTAATGGTTAGTTCCGTTCGTCCCATTAGTGTCTTCAACTTGAGTGCAACTCGACGTTACACTTCACCTATGTTCAGCTGTGAATTTGCGGGGAGCTCATTGATTAGGTGCAAAAATCCGCTTGCCTTCTCAGAGCAGGAGAATCAAGCTTGTTACACTTGCAGTTTGAAGCGATGTTTCACTACCTGAGGTTATTATGGATGCCGAAATAACCCAGTATGAAAAATAAGGGCACTGAGCAGTGACTTGGCGTAGTGAACGTCACGGCGGCCCAAGCGTGACAGCTTCTTTGAGGTTTTCAACGTCTTACATATAAGTTACAATTCGACACCTTTTATCCAGCCTGGCCGATTAGGAAGTGACAGTAACTGTACCATTCATACCGACTTGTGCGTCTTGTGCTGAAAAGTTTTAAACTAAGAACCAGCGAAATCGCATGAATTCCGGCCTCGAGGATGAAACAAGCTAACGACATCAGACGTCAGTGGCTTCAGTTCAGTCACCAGGTTTTGCCCGCATTACAGCAGAAACTGGGCTACAACTTCATCGGTGTACGTTGAGCGAGCATTTGTGTCGAAACCAGTGCAATTTATCCAACAGTATATTTTGGCTTTAGGGAACTAATAAGATTCTCGGTTTCTAATGCTGGTCTATGTTATATCTTTGTTTAGCAGTAGCGAGACAATATTTACACTGTTATAAACGTTTAGTAGCAAATGCGGAAATCACAACGAAATGTATGAACGCAACTTAAGTTAGCCCTCTTTCAGACACGCTGACCTGAAATTGATCCATTTTCACGTGCTGCCCGCTTGGCTGCAAGTTTGACACAAATTGACACGCATGATTTTTCTAAAATCTTTCTCGGTTAAAAAATAGTTACACATAAGATCGTTTGTTTGGAATTACGGTGAGTCGCTCAGTTGGGGGGCATATCTGTGTAGAACGCCACCGTTCAGTTCCAATTTCTGTGCTCACATCAACATGTTGCTTTGGTTGCGGTTCCACTCGCCTAATCAAAGCCAGTGCATCTAGAATAATGTGAATAGGATTGTTTGTAGTACCGTTGTGCTAAATTCGTTCCGGTGTATAACGATTTTTTGATGTGCTCAAGATAACTTGTAGTCACATGAATTATTGGTGCATTTCATACATGATATCTACTTTTCTTACTTTAACAATTCCGGGAATTCAAGGTTTATATGCAGTTCCAAAGGTACAAAAGATCGGGTCACCAGGATGGAAATATCTCATTCCAGTACTCTACTAACAACTGAACTGATCTGTCATTCTCTGGTCAAGTTTGTTAACTTCCTTTGTTGTAAACATGGCCGCTAACGTTGTGCGTAAACGTCTATCAATAAGTTACTCCAACGGGGACTATTGATTCGGGAGAATTGGAGTTAGCGTTGAAAGATACATGCGTAAAAATACGTCCAAGTTGACAGCGATGTCCTCCTCTACTTTAAGTGCAAAATGTGCACGTTTGAGTGTATCAACAAACCTCACAGGTTGTCCATTGGATTGGCTTGATTAACGTGACTGTATGTTGTACACTCTTGGCTTGACAAAACAACTCGAACTCAAGTGGTGCTGGAAATTCAAACTTTGAGAAAGAACGACGAATAACTGTAATCTTTGAAGCTGTCGTTGGCTGCGTCACAGACTACTTCCGGCCATTTTGTGTATGAATCAACAATAACAAATAATTGTTCAGCCGATCTGCATAATTCATGTGAATTCGAATATCAGAATAGTTGATTTTGAGCAAACCGTAAGGACAACATTAATTGGAGCTTCCGCAGTCTGTGTGCATTTCGGACGCTTAAGTAAAACGTCTTTAATATCCTTAATAATATTTGGCAAATAATGGAGTAACGGAAAATTAATGGAACAATGGTTTATAACGGTTAACTAAGTACAGGCTTAATATGCCCCGTAGGTTGGTAATAGAAGAAATAGAGATTTAAATATGACATAAGTGGACGAAATAAACTACGCATGGGTAAAGTGATAGAGTAATGGCGTTAAAAAACATGGTTATGGGAGTGAGATAGTCCAGGCAAAACGAACTTAGTTCTAATGGTTAATACTCATAGTAAGTAACAAGTAGACCGCTCACTCCACTGCACAAATTTAGGTGCGGCATTGTGGGTCATAACTCCAAAATGGCTAATTAGCTAGAATAAATTCAGCATACCCATTCAAGTAACAAATTATAGAGCGGTCAATACGATACCCAGAAGTTTTTTGAAAACAGGTATGTGGGGGCACAAACAACTGAGTTTGGAAAGGCTTTCCAGTGCTGACGGACCCGGAGGGAGCAGTAATTTCGTCGACAAGTTGGACGACTATGTAATTGGCTCAGTTATAGTCTATTGCCTTTGAGGCTGGTTTTCGCGCTGAGTTTGAAAAAATGGTGACAAACGTGACAGGGGTTGTTGGGCATCTAATCTAATAATATGTGATTCCACGTAGCCGCAGGTAGCGTTCGTTGAACACTCCGAGTGTCTTCAGTCTTTGCGGGTACAGGTTACGCAATCCCTTGGCAAATTTCGTTGACTGACCTTTAGGAGCTTCTAACGCGGCAAGGTCACGCTTTAGCCAAGGATTCCAAACCGGGATTGCGTATTCGAGGTGGGGAGGCATGTGGTGAATGGTCAGCAGAAAGAAAATGGATGAATTCAGACTCCAGAATACCCTCCGAAAGTGGCGAATATCCTGGTTACATAGATTTGAAGCAGATTCTGTCTGTAAGAACCGAGATCGTCATGCCCTATCACATGGAGGTCAAGTTCCTGAGAGCTTGTCTGCAGTTCGTGCGCCCCAAGTTTGTGAATGTAAGCGTCGCGATGGCGCATGTGGACAACGCAGCACTTGCCCATATTAAATGGCAGTGCGTTCCTCACCCACCAATGTCGTGTCTCATCGAGGTCACTGTGGTATCTGGTGGTCATGTATTCCCTTGATCGCCCGCCAAAGATTGTCGTCTGCGAAGAGTAGATGTTTTGAAGTGACAAGTCTCGATAGAGCGTTAATAATAACTAAGAACAGGCGACGCCCAAGTACCGAACCGTGCAGTACGTCGTACTCCGCTCGATTACGGTGGGTCAGAGATGTTCGGACTCTAACCTCCAGTTGCCTTTCACGGATGAGGTTGCCGATCCATCTTAATGCTGGATCTCCACTAACCCAGTGCCTTACTTTGTGTAGCAGGTTTCAATGAACAAGCGACTGAAGGCTTTCGGAAAATTCATGTAGATGACAACGGTTCCTGCCCCTTCGTCAACTGTTCCCGTCCAAAGTTCGTGTGCCATTAGCAGATTCGTAGTACATGATCGATGTTGACGAAACACGTGCTGATCCGGGGCAATAATGTCATAGCTTTCTTGGTAGGTTATCAGTACTTTCGCGATGATCGCTTCAATGACTCTGGCGAGAACAAAAAGAGTTATCGGACGGTAATTGGCGGGATCAGATCGACTTCTTCCATTGTGAATGGGGGTTATGATACCACATTTCCCCGTTGACGGAACTATTCCCTCGTCTAGACAACGCTGAAGGAATTTGGCAAGTGGTTAGGCTAGGTGCATGGCTACTACCTGCAGTGCTTTATTGTAAATGTTAGCCAATCCATGGGAGCGTGTGTACACAAGGATAGTAGCTTCTTCAGCACCGTTTCTGCTGTGAACGCGATGCTGGATAACACTGATGGTGTGGTGACAAAAGCAGGAATAGAGTTCGGGACTTGTACCCCTCGGAAAGTAGATAACTACTGTTCCCTTAAGTAGTTGGCTGCCTTTTTTCCTTTGTAAAGTATAACAGCCAATCGTAGTGCGTGTTGGGATTCCGCGCTGCATCGTTCTAAGTCCATGCACGTGTCTGTAAAGAATCTTGTGCTTCGAACAGAATCATTTCACTAACTCCTGTTTGTGTCTTATCTTGTCTGCACGAACCAACTGTACAGCATAGTTGCGCAGAGATACTTACGCTGTCCACCTGTTTGTATTGGAATTGCTTTTGTAAGGGCCTAAAATGTGATCTTCAGCTTCCTAAGGAGGAGACTGGTTTGGTGGGAAGTTGGAATGCCTTTGTCTCTGTTGTGTTGATGAGAATTGGCTTGAAGGTTTTTGAGAACTTTCCTAGACTAGCCCTTGGGTGCACTCAATCATAAATGTCCAACTAGCATGTTCAACGAACGTGGACATAACGTGATAACGCGTAACAGGTTGCATCATTTCGAGCTCTGCATCGGGGAATTCGGCGTAGCAAATTTAATCGAACAGTAAAATCACGTAATCTCTCTAACTCAAAAGACTGTGTACATCTAATGCATCAACCATGTGATTCTCCCTGGTGAGCACTAGGTCTAATGTTGATGGTTTATTTACTGTTCCATAACTAGTGGGATCGGTGACGTGGTGTATAGTGCTGTACTATAGATTAGCTCTTCTAACTAGGCCTTAAGCTGTTCTGCCTCATTTGCTGGAGTTTCCGGATCATGGAGTTTGAAATCTCCTGTAATGAGGATATCAGTGTAGTTCAGGTTTATCACAATGAGAAGCACATATATTAGTCTATGGTCCATCGCCGGAGTGGAGGTGTGTGGTTGGTAAACTACGGACACAAGGCATGTGTGGTCGTTCTTCAACCACAGTTTCCACCAAAAGAGATCAGTGCCACTCGTTTGATGATCATGTATGCACTCACAACGAAGGTCTGTTTTGTAATAAATGATCACTTCCCCACTTCTAACCGTCCTGTTGTTCCGGGAAATGGACTTACCCGGTACAGCGATTTCAACGTCGGCATTTTCACAGCTTTGCCACGTTACGCTGATCATTAGGATATCTCAATAGTCGGATACCTGACGATGATGGAGTTCGTCCAGCTTACTAATAAGACCTTGTGTGTTAGTGTACAAGCAGGTCAGTTTCTCAGTAAACAAAGTGAATCGTTGGATATTGGACTGGGATTGGAGATTGTACTTACCGTTGTGGGGTCGGCCACAGCATCTTTTGAAGAATTTGGCCTTTGAAGTTCGGTCGGGTTATGCGACTGCTCTCGGCTGCCCTTTCCCTGATGGTCTCCTTTGTTTACTCTTATTCCGCCGGGTCTAACATTGCCACTAAATCAATCCCTTCGCAGCGCTGTATGAGGAGAAGGCTTACCAGTTTGGTTGTCTCCTATGAGTGCTTAGCTACCACTGGCCCTGTACCCGTTGCCTTTGACTGAATTTCTGTAGGCATCCTCTTACGCAATTTAGATCAATTATGCAATATAATCAGTGTCATTAGCGCAACCTGAAGTGTCACCATCATCAGCCGATAACCGTTCCCCTTGTAGTTGGGTGATACTGAAATTCTCAACCGCTTTGCAGAAATGTACAAAGACCAATGATGTGACACGAGTAACAAGGCATGTATTTGACAAGTCCCGTAAGATCAACGAATAAGCAATCGTCATTTTAAGTGTGTACCGAGTTAAATGCATTACTGCATAACGATTGTTTGAAACCGGACTGGAATGTACACATGCAAAATAGTATAGAGTGCAGTTATATTTCAGTAACTCTGTGAGAAATAACAAAAGGAAATGACAGCTCTTATTCGTGAGGTACTTCATTTGACCGATGTGATATAGTAATCCAGTTTAGATACATCCATGCTGCTCACTGGGACACTTGTGCTTGTATCCTCACCGGAACGTTGCTGAGAGGGCCATTAAGTCCATGGTTTGGTTTGCGTTATTCCTCCTCCGAGTGAAACGGACTAGATCAAATAATGCAAGTTGGAAAGCGTGTCATCAAGGAATTTGTTGAATAGCGTTAATGTAGGGGCAAGGATGATGTGAGTCGGAAGAGCGCTCCAGACACGGTACATATGGGGGAGAAAACGTTTCGTCGACAATCAAGTCGACTGTAGTGCGCAGCCAGTTTGAGCTAATGACCTCTAAGGTTGGTATTTTGGCTCAGATGCAACAGCTTGTGATTAAGGTTAATTGGATTCCTCAGTATTAAGTAAAGCATAATGTGGTCTTCTCGCTGACGTCGATATTCGCCACTGTACAATCTCAGTGACTGCAGTCTGCACTTGTATGTGAGACGAAACAATCCTCTGACGAGGTTGGCTGCTGTACGTTGTGAAGCTTCAAGTGCATCGATGTCACGCTTGCGCCAGGGACGCTAGGACTGGATCGCATGTTCCACGTGGGACCTCACGTGGACGTTCAGTATTTGTGGAAAGGTTGCTAGCTCGAAATTTACGAAAGCCCTCCGTAAGAGTCCAAGTGGGTGACAGGCTGTTTTTGATGCCTGTTCAGCCTGTCTCGAGCAGCCCAGATAATCCTGCACGACCTCATCGAGGTCGCTTTCCTGAGTAGCACGTTACGACCACTGTTCCCCAAGTCGATATTCATGGGCAAGCTAATGGTGGATGCTCACAACTTTGCACTTCGCCACGTTGAACTGGAGCAAGTTATCGGATGACTACGTATAAGCCCTGTCGAGATCGCTCTTCAATGCCATGTGATCATCCACTGTCCTGATAGCACGCCAGAAATTGTCGAGTGAGAGTTCCTAGAAGATAACACTACATTGCTTCCGGTCGTGTGTCTTCGCTACCTCAAAGGAACAATGGAACAATGGTATATTACGGGCAAAATAAAACGAATGCTTAGCAAGTCCCGTAGGATGGTTAAGAAGATAGCCACGACATGGTGACTAGAAAACAAAGGGATAAAATGAAAATCGTTTATATGTACACACCACAGTGTTATTGACACCCAGAATGGGCCAACGTCTGTTGTGTAGCTTAATTCTGGTTGTGCAACGCTCGTCGTATTATATCATAGGTCGAGACACGCAGGCTATATCTCGTAGGGTAGATGGGTTAGGGCAACGTCAAGGCGGTTTTTAAACGCAGGTAAAGTGTGGGCTGAAACAACGTAATTTGTGAGGGCGTTCCATGACTGACAGACACGAAGCGCGTAAATGTTCTGTCGACATTCTAGTCGACTGTATTGAGTGGCTAAATTGAACTGATGGACCTTCAGATTCGTGTTGGGGCTCAGTTGTAGTAGGCGGTGGAAGACGTGGTTGTAGTTCCTTGGAACCTGGTAGGCCATAATAAGATCGCCACGTGGGCGCCGGTACCGGCCACTGTATAATATTAAGGAACGAAGATTGACCAACCCTTTGACGTGCTTTGTGACTCATCACTGTGGAGTCTCGAGCGCTGCAAGATCTTGTTTATGCCAGCGATTGCGTACTCCACACGAAGCCGCACGGGAGTGTTAAGCAACTGCGAACAGTCAGTGGGCTCACACCGGCCAAATGCCCTCCGCAGCATTCCAACGTGTTGGTTCCCCGTATCTGACATCTTCTAAGGTTATTCTGATCAACCCAGATCAGCCTGAAGTAATACTCCAAGGTCGCGCTCCTGGGTGACTGCCTGCAGGATATGATCTCTAAGCTGGTATATAATATTCAGCCGGTTACGAATGAAAGCACCTTACATATTTTCCTGAATTGGACTAGAGCAGATTGTGAAGTGACCACCCATACGCTCTGTCCAGGTCTCGCTGATGTTCACCGTAATCTGCTGGGTCGAAGATCGTCCGCTACCTCTTAACGTCATCAGCGAACAGCTAGAATTCTAAAGGCAATCAGACGCGTACTCTCGTTAATGAACACGAGAAACAGACGCAGCCCCAGAACTGATCCTTTTGGAACTCCACATTCGACATAAATCGGATCGGACAGCGCTCTTCGAACTCTGACCTGCAGCTGCCTATCCCGCAGGAAATTCCTGATCCATCCAAGGACCGGAGCGGCAACTCCACAGCTTTTGAGCCTGTAAAGTGGACTGCGGTGGTCCAGTCGCTCGTAGGCTTTGGGGAAGTCGAAGTAAATAAAGTCCGTCCCTCTACCTTCATCGGCCGCTTCCGTCCGACTACTGAGTTCAATCAGTGGGTTGGTAGTGCATGAACAGTGCTGGCGGAAACCGTGTTGCTCGGGTGCTATGATGTTGTGGCGTTCTAGATGGTTTAATAAAGCCTCAGCCATGATTGCCCCCATCACTTTTGAGAACACAGGGAGGAGGACCACTGGGAGATAGTTGGCGGGTTCCTATCGATTGCCGCTTTTGAAAATTGGTTTGATTATGCCATGTTTCCACATGGTAGGCACAATTTGTTTATCCAGTCACGTTTGGAAGAAATGGGATAATGGCCCGGTCAGCATTAATGCTGCTACGTTCATGGCACTTGGGTGAATATAATCGATTCCGGGAGAGCTGTAGGTGCGTAGTGAGCAGTTTCTTCAACCAAGCTGTGGCAGTAAAATCGATGTTAGTGAGTGTTGAAGTTGGGACCAGGGATGTGGGTATATAACACTGGCGAACGTCTCGTTGGAACGTTGGGGCATACTGCATTCGTAGGGCATTTGCTGCCTCTTCGGAACTCTGTGCCACTCGGACACGCGTGTTAATTGGAGGGATACCGAGTTTCACTTTCTGGATGGTGTTAACATGCTTGCATATGAGCTTACTGTTGTTGAGAAATTTACAGGCCAAATGTAGTTGGTGAATCAATTTGTTCTCACTGACAAACATGTTACCGTTTGTGCGCTGGGTCACGTGATGGCTCCATGTTTCCGGACCAGGACGAGCACTGTAAGTGTGCTAAGCTGCATTTCTTATTGACATGCGCTTACTGGTTCTACGTCTGATGAAGGACGAGGGATTGGTGGAGCGAACCCTTTTCATTGCGGAAGCAGTTACGATTAGATTGCTGAAGTGCTCAGGTGCTGTCAGATGAGCCACCTCTCAAGAATTCTCGATCGGTCATCTCAACTAGGTTGTTCAAGATTTATGTGATAGTAAGTGTTAGTTCTGCGTGTTCCTCAGGATATTCACCGTATGAAGTATGGTGATACGACCGCTTAACCTTAGTAGGGTGTCTATAAATGGCCTGCAGATCATGAGTTCCTCAATTGTAACTATGAGGTCAAGTACCGATGGTTTGTTATCAGTTCTGTACCTCGTAGGTGAAATGCTATGATTGTAGGGCGGAATATTGCAATACGGTCTTGCAGTTTGGCCTTGTATATTTCGCTGGGGGAATGCCAAGCTTCCCTAGTCGTGCACATTGAAATCGCCGGAAATGAGAACGTGGCTGTAATTTGGGAGTAAGTATTTCGGCGGTGATGATACTAAGTGGGAATCCATCTCATGATTGGACGATGGGAAAAGATACACGACTGTCACGACGCAGTTGTCGTGGTTTCAAAGACAGAAATGGCACCATAGCGAATCGGTGACTCGCGTCTCCGGATCATCCAGTGGTTCACATTGTAAGGCGTTACGATGGTATAGGATAGCACCACCTCCCCTGCTGAGACGATTGTATTGGAACAAGGACATTTCCAGTATCACGAGCTTGGCCTCCGTAATCCCTGAGCGCAACCAAGTTACAGTTATGGAGATGAGATCCCAAGTGTTTGTTGCTAGGCGCCACTGAAGCTCAGCGATTTCGCTGAGGAGGCCTTGGGCATACGTGTACATGCAAGAAAGTGTTTCCTTTCTCAGTAAGGATTGGAGACACTTGTAGCTAAGATGAGAGGTTGTGCCGACCGTTGTATGGTCAGCCGCTAGCCGTTTGTTTCTGGTATTATCTGCGAGTCGCTTGGAGTGGGGTTCAGTGGCATTGTGACTAGCCGTTCTGACACCTCAGTTTGCACACTGCATTGGAAGTGGCTGCAGGACTGCACAGAACGATCCTCACTTCCTTCAGACCTGCTTCCAATATGAATATCGTATAAGGTCACTAGTTGGTTTGCCAGTTGTGGTGGTGCTTTAAGTTGGACTACAGTTTCGCACGCCGCTTTGAATTGGAGCTCGGTTGGCAGTCCGTTCCGTAATGGATTTCAGCGTTCCTGTAGCATAAGTACCATCTGCCTATATTTTAAAGCAACCGTTAGTATACTTAAGCCGCACCCTTTATAGCTTTTGCATCACGGCAACCTCGAGAGAGATGTGGCAACAACGTCATTCAAGAGCAGGGTCTCATGAATATAGCGTCACTGCTCCTGGTTGTGTGCCTTTGCTTCGCATTCATCGTGCTAGTGAGATTGGGGGACGCCGAGGACAAAAAGGGTTCTGGCCGCGGTATTTAGCCGTAACTCTTCTAAGCTCTGCCTCGACCGCTAGTGCTCGCCCTAGGGAACATCTGGAAAAAAGCGGACCAGACTGATTTTGTTCTGGAAACTAGTGGTCGAAAGTAACCCTGCTTCCACCTCATCGACAGAGTTCAGCAAAATCCGAAGAAACCTGGCCTCGACATACTGCTTGGAATTCGGGTGGCCGGTGTTCCTCGTCAACTTGGAGTGTTTAGTCTGAATACTGGGCTTTACTTATGGCGTTCAACTGGTTCAGGTCATCCAAAAGTTTCCCCTACAAAGAACACGATGCTGCTTTATAAACTACGGTAAATATCATATATAGGGTTTCCAATTGTTTCTAAGTGTCTTTCTTGGGAGTATGGCACGTAGTTGGGATACACAGCTATTTGCTGTGCATCTGTGCAGCGTTGCCTTTCACAGGAGTTATGGGTGTGGTTATAGAAACAGCAGCGTCCAATTTTTGAGTGCGCTTTGGTGCAACAACGGACAAGCTTCAACTGCTGTTTGTTTGTTTCCTGGGTTTCGCCGAAGTCTGGTGGGAGAAGTGAAGTTGTGGGAAATTGCTGCAACTGGGCTGGGAGTGAAGTGCTCAGAAACATTTGGGCGATTTGGATTATTGGCAGTGTATGCAGGAGAAAATTTATTAGTGTTGCATTCGGCGTTGCTGAGTTGGCATGCAGTGGAGTAGGGTGAAGAGTCCTGCGTCAGACATTCTAAAACGCTTGTTTCTACCGAAAAAATTGGGTACCCATCATCTCCTCATCTACATCTGTAAGCCTTACATACTTCTGGGAATTTGCAATTACAATTTCAACTATACCATTCCTAAATTGCTAACATTCTTAACACAATCGCTTACATCCTCAGGGCAGAAGCTATCACTCTTAGTGCAGAAGATATCATGCTTAGTGCAGAACCTTTCCTCTTTATCGCAAAGGCTATCATCCGATAATCATTGCACTTGCATCCACGTAGCTCTGCTTGGGCACAGGCTATCAGCCAATAGAATTCGGTATAGCATAGAGACTGAACACAGTTACCCACAGAATACTCACGCTTTCGGAGGTGGGTAGGAAAACTGTGAGACTTGGGTGAGACTAGCGTGGTCCAACTCAAATGGACGGCAACTGAGACTTTACTAAGCAGAGTTCAGCCGGTGCACAGTGTGCCGCGCGCCCTCACTGGAAAATGAAAGTGTCTAAGACGTCTATTGGAGCGCGCAGAGTCCCCGAAGGAAGGGAGACACGTGCGCTCAGAGAACAGAGTATAAGCCTGAAGTGTAGTCAAACCCTTTTGTAAGTGAGCAAAAGAGATGTCTGAGGCTAGGGCACAAGTGATGCACGCAGGACAAAAGTGCAAAACGTTGACTTGGTACTAAAAAGGTGCTCTAAACATGAGGCGCAAATATGTTGTCCCGTTTTGGGGAGTATTCAGGCTAGTTCGGTCGGATAGTTGAAGACGCAGTAGAAGCTACCGTTTGACTTCGAAGTCAAGTCGTCCGTAACATAAGGAGCGGAACGATCTTCGTCGCAACAGAATGGATACCAACCACTACACGTAACTTCTTTCTTTATGCGGTGAAATATCACTTTTGTGGCGGTTCCACAGGCCTATGTTGAACGTGGGGTGGAAGGTAATCATACTCCAAACAATTCGCCCCCCACTAAGCACACAGATCAAATCTGATCGAGGTAGACAGGAGAGCTCCCGGGTAGAATGATATACTCCCCAATGGAGGGATGAAGAAGGCGTGTGCTAGGTGTTTGCTTGCAGCAATTTAATTTCCTTTCGAAGGATATGTGAAACGGTGAATTATATTACTTTCCTCCTTGTTCCGCAAGTAAGCAGACATGTAATATTTTCTTGCGAAAGGATTACACTAAAAGCAGCTGGTCTCGTGAAACATGGTGGTATTGAAAGCCGGTGCACCATACGGCAGTGGTCCCCAACATTTGTATCATCGTGGAACGGTCGGCGTTTGATAATTGTACCCCGGCCCGCTGAGGGGGTTTGTCAAACGTTTACATTTTAGATGGATTTGAGTGATCAATGTTAATGTAACTGTGTTTGAACATGCCTTGAAAATAAAATCCAGCTACACCAAAAATAGATGTAAAGTGACATAATACGTTAACTCACTAGAACGCTAAATTACGGACAACCATGGGCGTGTTCCTCTGCAACGGGACTGCTCCATCTGGGGGAAATAGGAGACAAGGATGCTTGATGTGTGCTGCCTAGGTCCAGTTAATTTGGTTGCTTTGTTTCCGCTGCTGACACCGCAGAAAACCCCGCTTCACACAGTTAGATTGTCAGATATGGCAATCTGCGAGTAATTCATAATGACTTTAATTGCAGAACACCGGGGAAGTTGTTTGTCACGAACGTACCATCAAGGTCCCTATCATTTGCAATCTCAGTAGTGGTGCATAATGTGGGATAGCAGAGTAATGATAAGGCGATAATCTCACAGCTTGTGAGTCAACAGTGTAGAAACTTGACTGCAAATCGTCGAAATCCACAACCTTTAAAAAATCACGCACACATTTCTATTGTCATAATCATTATCCACCGGATGAAATAATATCAAATATAGTGTTCTGTTGCTTGGCAATTGAAATGAAAGAAATTGAGTTTTTCCCTCAAGTCCAGAAGAGGTGCAAGCATGCCAGTGTTCCCCGCTATGTATTGCGTGGGAGCGCGAAATTTCAACTTCCCCCTGTGCGTCTGTGAATGTATACGTTTTCAGAACTTTTGTAGAATCCTGTTCCTGCTGGCAGTCTGATTCATTATTCACATCCTCAGCTGCTAGAATTGATGCGGCTGGCAGGTCCCAGTTTGTTTTCGTTGTGTGACATGTTTGGAAATAAGAATCAACCAGATGGCTATCAACCAGTTTGCATCCAAACAATTCCTCTGAGAGAGTATCTATGGCAATTGCGTTTGAAGGAGGCACAATTTGCTCATATGTCTCAGATCAAGTTTGTATTGTTCTCTCAGAATCTATTTCTGCAGTACAAGGAAATGGCACTTTCAAGAACAGAGATGGTTGAGTTCGGCACCTCCATCCAGGTAGAAGTTATGTGGAACACGACGTCTAATAAATATACTCGTTTCATGAAGTCAGTCCCGGATATATCTTGTTGGATTCTATGATCCTTATAAGATGAAGAAGCTGTTTTTTTCGTAAACTTCGATTTAGGCGCCTGAATGACATCCTGATCGTAGGGTTGACGTAACACAGTGGTGTTGGGTGACAGGAAGTACAATTTGATATTAAGTAGGTGGAATTAGTGTGTGCAACGGCTTTGTCGAGAGCAGGTATGATGTTGCGTTGTTCTCTATTTTGCTGATAAATCTTCGGAAATTGCTGTACACATCCATGCCTTTTTATTATCTTTGTAAACTGCCCGTAGTTTTTCATGTTGATATTTCTAAAATTCGAGTGTTAGCTGATTTCTAAATCACTGCAGCCGGTCCTCGCTCCTCCAATGGGGTAGTGCACAGCATAACTGTGATACGCGCCTTGCTTCTTTTCCCACCTGCGCATTTCTATCCTTTTACACAAAGCCTTTATCGGACGTCTTTTTGAATAGCAAAGCAGTTTCATGTTAATTAAACGTGTCTTGAGCTGTGTAGCCGGAACATACTTCGGGCAGTTTTTCTGCCTTGTCGGATGCTGCACACATATCTGAGTCACCGCTTTCGCCCGACTGCTTACCGAACACAAGATCGTCTACTGATGAAAGTCTGTAGCCAACTATTCGAAGATGTAAACTCTGTGATTTGTAATTCTTTTGAGAAGTGTAATGCTCGTTCTTAAATCACGTGTCCAGATAATGGGATTTTCCCGTCAGTGCTGACTGGCACTATTTCCAGCATGGTGCGTTCATGTCAATCTCTCCTTTCAGTCTTGGTGTGTGGTTCACAAAGTCATTCAAAAACGGCTTCCCTTTTTTATGTTACATGGATTTGTGTCTGTTGTGTCTTCACGGCTCGACTTAGTGGCTTCCTAGATTGTGCCACGCGATTCAAAAGACAAACCACTGGACTAGTAGTATATTGGCGAACACAGAACAGGCCGAGTTGCGATGAAAACACACTGATACAGTTCACATCACGGAAGTGTGCTCGTTGGATTTTATATGTCTCAAAGAAACAAGGGACGTGTGAGTGGCGTGAAACAAGCGATAGTAACAATGTTCTGCAACATGGAAAAACACTAGTCTGTTTGTAACTAAGACTGTTCTAATGCAAGGCACACGGTTCCTTGTGGGAAATCGCGCACTTACCTTTCCGAACAAGTCAATTTGTTTCGTTTCGGTGCGCATTTGACTTTGGTCTGTGTGAAATTCTGTTTTTCCATCCACGTTACAAGATTTGACCTGAATCAGTGGCGCCAACTCGACTTGATTGTCAGACAACGCGATTTTCCTTAGAGCAGGCCGTTCGAGACCTAACACCTCCCCCTTGTTGAAATAGTTGAGCCGGTATTGGTATATATCTTCCTTCGGGGATCTACTTGCATGGGCTGCACGCATCTTCTTCTCCGTGTTGGCCTTAGTTGTTTTTCATTTTCAGCTCGTTCCATGGGTGGTGTATCCTGTCTAATCGAGGTGCTTGGCTGCGAAGGGTACAACAATTCATTGAACGCAAATCCTTCGGAATGGCGCGCCTCTTGTATCCTTGTAATCCGCGGTCGTAGTTGGTTCGCATGGCGAACCCATAGCTGTCTGCCAACACGAACATCGTACATTACTTTTCCGCGTCGTCCTACTACTTGACCTGGTATCCAACTGATTTGACGCCCTTGATGAGAGGCAGCAAACACTGCGTCACCAATTCTAAACTTTCTGTGCCGTGCTCCATGTCGCTTGTTGTACTGAGTTTCCATTAGTGAATTCGTATGATGTATCGGTGGGCGTTTTGGAGTCATCAAATCTAGTGTGGTCCTCAGTCTTCGACCCATGAGTGCTTCAGCGGGTGACTTTCCATCTGGTGCATTGGGATTCGGAGTAACCCGATAATTTAGCAGAAAATTTTCCAGCCTTTCATCCAGGGTCCCCTCTCCCTTCGATTTTAACAAAGCACGTTTCAGGGTATCAACATACCTTTCTGCTTGGCCATTGGATTGGGGATGATACGGTGCAGTCCTCATATGCTGTATTCCATTTTGTGCACAAAAATCAGCGAATTGATAAGAAGTGAACTGTGATCCATTGTCTGATACGATCGTTTGTGGCAGCCCATACTGACTGAAAAGACGCTTCAGTGCAAGAATTGTGCTGTTTGAGGACGTATTTCGCATCACAGTAACTTCAGGCCACTTGCTGTATGCATCGACAATGACGAGAAAGAAAGTTCCCTCAATTGGTCCCACAAAGTCCACATGTATTCGCGACCAGGGTGATTCGGGACGCGGCCAAGATTGTAATGTTGTGCGCACTGGTAACTTGGAAACACTGCAGCATTTAGAACAGGATCGTCCAATGTCTTCTATTTGACTATCCACTGAGGGCCAAAACACGTAACTGCGCGCGAGTGCTTCCATTCGGGCGATTCCTGGGTGACCTTTATGCAATTGCCTCAGAACTCCTTGCCTGAGTACTTCGGGAATGACAAGGCGATCTGCGAAAAGGAGACAGGCATCGACTTCAGACAGAGCATCACGTCGTGTGAAAAACTGTGCAAGCGATTTGTCAGGACACTGCTTTGGCCAACCTTGTCTTGTATAAGTCAAGACTTTCTGTATCAATGTGTCCCGACTTGTGGCTGCCTGAACCATTCTTGCAGTTAGTGGTAAAGTACTCACGGCATCCTGTATCATGTGGCTGATATCCGTGTCGGTTGTGATTGAAGCAATGACGGCATCCTCCGGCTCACGTCGACTAGTATCGATTAATCTGGACAGAGCGTCCGCTTGGCCAATGGAGTCGGTTGACGAGTACCTCAAGTTGAATTCGCATCCCAAGAGCAAAGTGGCCCACCTTTGAAGACGACCGGCTGTATATGCCGGAATACCCTTTTTGGATCCAAAAATGGCGAGTAGCGGTTTGTGATCGGTCACTAGTGTGAAACGCCGACCGTAAATCATTTTGTGAAATTTCTGAACAGCAAAAACAATAGCGAGGGCTTCCTTCTCAATTTGGCTGGAGTTCTTCTCAGAGGGCGTCAGGGCTCGTGCCGCATGCGCAACAGCCTTTTCTGAACCATCTGGAAAGAGGTGTGAAATGACTGCACCGATTCCATAGCTAGAAGCGTCTGTTGTTAGAATGATCTCCAGATTAGGATTGTAATGGGTGAGCAACAGATCTGATTTTAGTAGCGATTTCAATTTTTCGAATGCCTGTTGATACTGCCTGGACCATTTCCATTCGACATCTTTCGTCAGCAAATGATTCAAAGTTTGACGTAAGTGATGCATCGCTGGCAAAAATTGACCATAGTGACTCACCATTCCGAGGAACGATCTCAGAGTTGTGACATCCGTTGGTGTGGGCAATCTGTCTATCAGCTTAATGTTCTCGGGGTCGGGATGTCGTCCGCGTTCACTGATCACGAATCCCAGGAACTTAACAGACCTCAAAAAGAATTTGCATTTCTCCGTACGTAAATGGAACCCATAATCTTTAATTCGCATCATCACATCATCCAGTCGTTGGAATAGTTCCTCCTGTGTGGTGCCCATAATGATGATATCATCCAGATAGGCTGCAGCTCCAGTTATTCCAGTCAACATGGCATCCATAACTTGCTGAAAAATTGCTGGAGTGGTTTTAACGCCAAACGGCAGACGATTGTATTGGTACAGACCACGATGAGTGTTGATCGTGAGAAGCTTTCGACTTTCAGGTTCAACTTCTAACTGTAAATAAGCATCAGCCAGATGCAAAGTAGCAAAATATTTACCACCATTCAGCTTCGCGAATAGATCGTCAGGAAGTGGGAGTGGGTACTGATGTGGTTGTAGTGCATCATTTAAACCAGTTAAAAAATCGGCACAGAGGCGAATAGAACCGTTCGGCTTCTTAATTACGACGATAGGAGCAGCCCACGGTGAGAAATTAATGGGCTCGATCACACCAATTTGCTGCAATCGATCAAGCTCATGCTCAACAAGTACTGGAGATGCATACGGGACCGGACGCCTGGGTCGAAACACGGGGGTAACATCAGGTAGTAAAGTAAGTTTTGCCTGCATCATGTTGCAATGTCCAAGTTCAGGTTGAAAAACGCAAGCATATTTTACCTGAAGCTGTTCCGCAATATTTTGACGTGGATGAGATGGCACGGTTGTATGATGCACCATGACGTTCGTTTCGGAACACACATGATTCAATGGCACACTAAACAAATTCAACCTTTCGATCCAATCTATCCCAAGAAGATTAATGTCAACAGAAGAAATTATGTAGATGGTTCCACAGAGCTTCAGATCCTTAAACTTAACTTCACATGTAAACTCACCATCTAACCTCAGTGGTTCACCGGATGCATTTTGGGCGGTCAAATTTGTGTGCCTGAGTGGTGGTCTACCGAGTCTTATCCATGATGATCGAGAAATTACGGTAATGTCCGATGCCGTATCTAGTTGCAACGATATGGGAACATTATTAATTTCAACGGTGAGGTACTTTCGCTTGCCGGCAAATTCTGTGTGACAGGTCGCGAGAACTACTTTTGTCTTTGCACCGTTAAAGGTCTTTTTGGATTTAGAGTTCGTGCGCAATTTAGGGTCAGACACAGTCCTGGGATTGTAGGTGGTGTGACAATGTGATTCTTTATGACCAAGGCGTTTGCACTTCTGACAGAGATGTTTCCTATAGGAACAGAAACGTACGAAATGCCATCCACCACAGTTCCAACAGGAAGTTGGGGGTTTCTGGTTGGGGACTCTATGGCTCACATTTTTGCCGCGAACAGCTGTGTGATAAAGTTGCGGTTCATTAATGAAATGAGCATTTACAATCATTTTGGTATCGTGCTTTAGATTAATCAGTCTCTGGCATTCAGCAGCAATGTCCTGTAATGTCATATGAGGTTCCTGTTCTAACTTATGCAGGATACGTGTGCGTACGTCAGCATCGGCGTGGGACTGAAGACTACAAACAAATATGAGGCTTTTGAACTGATCAGGTGTCATCATACCCAGTTTGAAACGTTCACATTCTCTATTCACAACTGCAGCATGTGTTATATAGTCATGAATATCACTTTTGACCAACTTAAAACAATGATAACAAATACTGAACAAGGATGCTTGCTCACCGAAAATAGTCTTCAGTATTGTCACCGTCTCGTCGAAGCGAAAGTCTCTGGGGTTCTTTGGCAGCACAAAATTCGTGTACCGTTCGTGTTCGACTGCACCGAGTTTGCGCAACAACAACCGAACTTTCCATGCATCATCTTGTGCCTCCAATTCAATGCGGAAAATATCTTCATATTTCTTAAACCAGGATTCAAAAGTTACTCCGTTTGATTCATCAAAAATGAACTCCGTACTGGATGCTGTAACTGCGTCTACTGAGATCCGTGCGCCAGCATCTTGGGATTCTGGTTTATGTTCAATTTCTGTGCGAATAATTCGAACAGCTGTTTCTGGGATCTCTCGAACTGCACCTGCTGTTGATGGAGGAGCTGCTGCATCTGTTCAAAAGCAATGGTCATTGTTCAACACCTCCATCGCCAGAAATCTGTTGTGTCTTCAGGGCTCGACTTAGTGGCTTCCTAGATTGTGCCACGCGATTCAAAAGACAAACCACTGGACTAGTAGTATATTGGCGAACACAGAACAGGCCGAGTTGCGATGAAAACACACTGATACAGTTCACATCACGGAAGTGTGCTCGTTGGATTTTATATGTCTCAAAGAAACAAGGGACGTGTGAGTGGCGTGAAACAAGCGATAGTAACAATGTTCTGCAACATGGAAAAACACTAGTCGGTTTGTAACTAAGACTGTTCTAATGCAAGGCACACGGTTCCTTGTGGGAAATCGCGCACTTACCTTTCCGAACAAGTCAATTTGTTTCGTTTCGGTGCGCATTTGACTTTGGTCTGTGTGAAATTCTGTTTTTCCATCCACGTTACAAGATTTGACCTGAATCAGTGGCGCCAACTCGACTTGATTGTCAGACAACGCGATTTTCCTTAGAGCAGGCCGTTCGAGACCTAACAGTGTCCTTCCTACTCTGAAATGTTGTGCCAATGTTAGCAACCTGTTCCTTCTTGATATCTTCAAATCATTGATATCATTTCTTTACGTGTGAATGCCTTTGGCTTTGCTGAAATGGAACTAGCCAATTTACCCCACCTAAGAACGATCAGAAAGAACTATAAAAACGAACACGAATATTCAGTAAGGACGTAGGTCAGCAGCACCCGCTCAGTTCTGACAATCGACTAGTTACACAGTAAACAAATACACACAGAAAGCGATAGTCACAGTACTTGCGACTGTATAACAGTATCACAAATCCCAGAGTGCGCGAGGGGAGTACCACTGCTCTGTTATTGTGTAACATGGCTCTATCCGATTTGTTCATTGCACAGCCCATAGCAGAATACATGCATTAGTTACATTGGGTGAAAACCCGGGGAGGAGTGATGCGTCACTCGACAATTCTGGTGTGGCTTCTCCATGTCGTAGATTGTCCACCGGGCCTGTCCAGCAACCCCGAAGAACGTGCGACATTGCAGGCGATGACCGGGCATTTGCAGCACGTGTCCAAGACACCGCAGCGGACGCAGCAGGACGAGCTCCTCCAGCGAATGGTTGCCTCCATCCAAACCACGCTTTCTAACTTCCACATTGGTTACGTGGTGCAGCGGCCACACACGGGAAATCGACCGCAAGCAACGGTACTCAAAGCAGGAACGGTACAGGTCAGCGATACGAACACACAAAGTCTCGCAACCGTAAAACAGTACAGCGCGGAGAGTCGCACAACAAACCCGTCTTATGAAGGATAGGCCGATGTCATGGCGGCGCCACAGGTGATTCAGCGTAGAGAAAGCGAGGCGAGTTCTTGAGGTACGCAAAGAAATCTGGTCTCCAATAGCTGCATTGGCTGTGATGCAACTAACCAGGTAGGCGAAACACTCCGTAACCTCCAGTGTCTCACCACACACACCCACACAAGATACACGTTAGTTAGAGGTGGGAAACACCTCAGCTACTGCGCCGCAATACCAAAAGTAAAAGGAGAATAAAACGCTACCGGTGTAAGCCAGGTGAGCTACCGGTAACGGATGTGCATCGTTCCGGTAAGCTACCTGCCGTCTACTATGCAGCAGAAAAACTGTACTAATTAACTATGCAAAGTTATAAAATACTAAATTATGAGATCGTGCTTGGAGGGGCAGGCTAGGAATTATGGGGTGGGACAAAGAAACTCGCAAGGCGAACGCCACTGATGTCGACCAGATGCTCCAACCGCACTGTAGCGTCTGTGTCTCTAAATGTTCTGGCTTACTTCACTCCCGTAAGCGGAAAAGTTTCAAACTTACCTGTTTCCACTCATTTCATCGGTGCAGCCCGGATCAAATCACTGGTGATGATGACAGCTTTGAGCCCGCGTTCATCCACCATAGAGAAAATTCTGGTATCGTACGTATCAGGTGCCACCATGTGAACGCCGGACAAAACACTCTAGACTCCAGCAGCATCACCGCGCAACATTAGAGTGAAGCAAACTCCACAAACAACCAAATCGCTTAAAACGGCACCCTTCAGGGCAAGGGTGATGTCGCACCGGCGCCATAAGTAAGGAAGTTTAGCAACAGCGCCTCTAGTTTTTGTTATACGGTTCGAGATTTCAACTTCAATCGCACGGGCGCTGATTCAACTTCCCAGGTATTTGAATTTTTGTACGACTTCTAGCTGATCCCCACCAAGGGTCAGCGAAGGAGGCGGTCCACGCCAATCTTGGAGGAACGCTTTGCACTTCCATGGTGCAAAGCGAATCCCGAAGCGGCTGACAGCCAGTGCTAATCTGTCCAGTGCCGCTTGGCACGTCTGGGAGCTGTCACAGATTAGGGTAATATCCTCAGCATACTCCAAGCCAAGAAGTCGTTATCCTGGGAGCAGCTCCACACCTTCTAATTCGTGTCCAGTGAACGCGATATCAATGACTTTGTCGATAGCGAAGCTGAGGAGGTAAGGTGACAGTGGGCATCCTTGTCTCACACCGCTGGAGATGTTAAAGGGCGACGACAGCTTGCCGTAAGCCCTCACTCTGCCTGAGCTACGCACGTATAATGATCGGATAATATTTACATATTTCTCAGGTACACCTTTCCTGAGTAGACAGTCCCAAAGTGCACGTCTATCCACGGAATCGAATGCAGTTTTGAAAGCGAAGAACACGACTACGGTGGGCAGCCAATATATGTGACGGTGCTCCAAAACTGACGCAAAATGAAGATGTGGTCAATGCAGCCATGACCTCGACGGAAACCTGGCTTTCATGGGTGCCAGTCAGTGTGAGAAGGATGACAGAGGCAAGCAATTTGGAGGCGATGGAATTCACACTGATTCTTCTATGATTGCTGCATTCCGATCGTGAAACTTCCTTGAGAACTGAGACTATGTAGTAGCGGCTCCAGTCGGTTGGGACAGTTTCCTGCTCCCATAGTTTCACTAGTAACTCGTATAACTCTCAGTAACACCAGATCTTTTGCTGCCCATTTCCCATATCAAACAGAATAACCAACGTTGGTTACCAAGGGCAGCGGCCATTTCCATCTGATGCACGATGAGACCACCAGGATTCGCGGTCTCTCTTCAGATTAGCACGGAGTTTTCTCCGGAGCTCTTTGCGAGTTTCAATGTATTCGCTTCCAGTCGGAATATGCCGGCGAGCATCGATAAGTGTCAGAGACTGCGAAGAGACCCAAAGTCCAGGTTGGCGATTAGACTTACCAAATGAGGGTTTTACTGCTGCTAATAAGGACTGGTGTATAGGAGATCAGTGAGCTTCAACTGCATCCAGTGAACGCTTATTCAACTCGCATGACAGGATACTTTGATAAGCATTCACAACAACTGATTTCGCCAGTTAGCTGATGTCAATGCGCTCACAACGTCGTCGTGGGCGTCCGCCAAAAAGCATCCGCAGGTCAGCACATACAAGTGCATGGTCGGTGTCCACTCCTGTGCTCCAAATCGACTGACAGTTCTGGTCACAGCCTCTCCATCGATAATTTATCGCAATGTGATCGATTTGCATCCATAGCTGGTTCGAGGCTGGTGGGCAACAAGTCACCCTCCGGCGGGTTCTGTGTCGGAAATTCGTGCTCGCAAGAAGTAAGCGTGCATCTTCATATAAATGAAGTAACCGCTCATCGTTATCATTACGGGAGCCTACACCATGTTGGTCGCCCAGATGCAGTTCATCAGTGGATAATTATCCAAATTTAGCGTTCAAATCCCCAGCCAGCACAACAGTGTCCGAGCTAATTCTGTGAAGAAGAAACACGTTCAGTTGGCGACAGAAGTCCGCTGCATAGGCAGCGGAGACGAATAGACACCTATTAGCCCCGCGCGACTTCGAAGCTTTGAACGAGCCAGCCAATCGGACCGCACACAATTGACTACTGATTGGGATGCAATCAACCAGATCAGCTTTAGCCCGGGGAACCAGGGCAATACCAACACCCACTTGCTCGGTGCTCGAAGCTGCATCGCCATCGGATAGGCGCAATGAGAATGTGCTGCTGGTGTCACCTGAATGGGATCGCAAAGTGAGCACAGAGCTCGAGTCTTGCAGGCAGGTCTCCGATAAGCAGCAGATATCGATCGAGAGGGTCTCTAATGTTCGGGCAAGTGCTGCCTTTTGACCGATCTGTAGCATTGTGCGTACATTGAGGCATGCCAATCGGAAGGATGATCGAGGGCTCCAAATGGGGTCGAGGAACTGGGCTTGGCCGTTTGGTTGGACATGGGCTTGTCCAAAGAACAGGAATGACGCTCCGCGTTCGGATGTGAGTTGAAAGTAGAAGCTAAGGCCCTAGCAAAGCTAGGTGGAGGAGAGCCAAGAATTGGGGTTGAAAACAGGGGGATAAAAGGAAAGCTGGAAAGGGACGGTAAGAGAGAAAAAGCCTAAGCTGGGGATAAGAACATGGGAAGGCTTGAGCAGTAGCATCGAAACCCCTATCCACCCTGTTGGACGCAGCAGACAGGGCACCGGTGATTATCCTTTGCGGTGGCCAGAGCATCAAGCAACTGTTTGTAGAGAAATTCATTGTATTGCTTGGGCAGGATACTCTCAGGTTGCCAAGGCCTAGACAGGAGAATGATTAGGGTTCTTAACCAAAGCCTTTGGTTCAAAAACTTGCCTCCATAGCAGCCGGTTTGTGGTTGGGCTACAAGGAGTCTGCTTTAAGTAATATAGAGCCACCCTTTTTCCAACCCTTAATCTGGGGGACCAGGAGGCTGAGTTTGTCTGGCCTGAAACCATTGCCCAATCTCGTAAGAGTGGCTCTGGAAGGGCAAAAAAGCGCCAACTAGCATAGCTCAATGTATCGCTTAAGCACACAAACCATCGCACCACGGTATGGTCCAGGATCATTGCGATGGCCAGTGCCAATAGTGAGCGTAGGTACAGTCATCTGAAAATCTTGGAAAAAAGCTTTGCAATTTTACGGAAAAAAGTTATCCCATATTTTGACGCTTCAATCGCCTGGTGGTTGAGTGCAAGTTGGACGGCTTTTGGACCTTCACCCAGTAATACGACACCATCAGCGTAGTGTAAGTCAACAGCCCGGCTACCTGGGAGGAGCTCAACGCCAGCGCGATTAATGAATTATGCAGAGCATTCTTTAAGACTTCCTCAATGGCAAGTTTAATAAGATATTTGCACCTACATTGTCCCGGAATATCTCGGCTGAATGCTTCAGCCGGAAGTTGCGTATATGGGACTTCTTTTAGGGACAACGCTATCCTTGATTGTGTCGCCACATATAGCAGATGTGCATCAGCAGCGAAACTTCCTAGAAAATTCATCCAGCTCTGGATGCCGACCTCTAAGCCATGGGGGAGAATTCACCTTGATTTCCCTGGTCCCCTTCAAGGCCAGTTTTTTGAATTGTGAATGATGCGCATACCAAGTGGCCGGACGTATACATGGTGAACACAATTACTACAGCGGACACGTTACAAAAATTACCACACTTAGATACACAGTTGGGTTCACCAAACACCTTGGGTTCCGATAGCGGTTCGCAATTTGTCTCCGAGGATGTCGGTGTTTCTGCCAGTGCAGTTGTATCAAACACTGCCGGTCCCCTCCAGGGCATCCCCAGTCCAACGTGTAAGCAGAAAGATTCGTGGATACCATCAAACGTTTATATCTAAAGCTGCGGGGAGAAGGACCCACAGAGGAGATCATACAGCTGTTCCTGTTAAGTAATCTGGTATACACAAAATCCCGATCCACCAGGCGGCAGATACCCAGCGAAAGCCATGTTCGGGCGTGAGACACATTCTCTAATTAATTCAATACTCTTTAAGGTTACGCAACGGCTACTGGCGTCAAGAGTAAACAGAGGTTTTCTACTAGGGAAGCCGGTGTACGCGTTGGATGCATGGCCGAACCACCAAACCTCGCAACTTGCAGTGGCACGATAAAGAAAATTCTCTGTGCTGTAGGTGGTGTCTCTCGGAACGTTTTCTGTGATACGACAAGTTTATCAGCGATGCAAACCACGGATCGAACAAACAATCACTTCTACTTTCGAGTTGCCGTTTGATGTATTGCTGGACACATTTGAACTACCAAAAATTGTGGGGCGTATTGAACCGACAGAGACGTGCGCAGAGCCATGCGACGGAGTCACTGGGAGAACTACGCGGCCTACTAAACCTATGCAACTTTTACACATGTGAACCCAGCGCTTCATCCGTATGAGTCTGGAGAACGTGGTTTCAAAGAGGATGTTACAATAGAAAATTTGTGCCTTAAATGTACAATGTCGTTCCACACACCTGACCGTGAACTTCACTCTTACCCAATGGTCCACTGTGGTTCATATCCATCAGGTCGCCTCCAGTCCGAAACACTCACACCGTAACCTTTGTAGTCGGCTGTCTTGCGCGTTCCAGGGTATTAGGAGAACAGCTATTAGACTTTCATTTATTGTGACTGAGCTTGATAGCTATTCTTTACTCTTCCTATTTTCTGTTTCTTGTCCGTTGTTTAAACGCTCTACTGGGTTCGCCCGATTGGTACATCCGCGTCATGGTTAATCTACGCTCCTTGTCATGCCTTTCTCAGCAGCGCTGTTTGCAAGAACATATTCTATTGGTTTTTTTCCTCTCATCACCGTTCTACTTGGTTATGTTAAAGGAATAATTGGTGTCACACAATTATTTTACTAGTTTTCAACTTTAGGGTCTGCATTCCTTATTCGCGTTTGTTTCGTGACTTTTGTTTAAACGTTTCATTTCGTCATTCTGATTGGCCAGTGCCCGTCACTGTAAATGGTCGTTCACTTTACGCTTGGAGGCCCATGATGCTATTTTTAGGGGCTTACGCGATTCGCTCTTACATACACGGTTGCTTATTCGCCGTTGCATTTTACGTTTTTCCTTCAGTTGGTTGGCTCAAGTGTACTTTAGTAGCTTCCCTTCATTTTGCCTTCAAACTATATAAGCAACTGTGATTTCATGTATACAAGTCTCCTTCTGGCTCGTCTTTGGACTTCTTCTTGTGGTCGTGGGGTGAAGGCATCAGCGGCGACACAACACAGGGGACTTGAAATCTGGTCCATACACTGTCCGGTGCGGTGAACGTCTTTGTCCTACGGCCCTAAGCCCCATTAACTGCAATTATAACACTTCGATG
Source organism: Dicrocoelium dendriticum (assembly GCA_944474145.2). NCBI lineage: Eukaryota > Metazoa > Platyhelminthes > Trematoda > Plagiorchiida > Dicrocoeliidae > Dicrocoelium > Dicrocoelium dendriticum. The sequence goes on along the minus strand of OX104064.1, from coordinate 57,591,824 downwards.
AACGACTATGCAGGATCGAGTTTGCGTGCCGTTCCTGGCCGTATGTCCGGTTTAATGACGGTGCATTAGAAATCCGTGGACTATGGGAAGATTGTGTCGCTCCGAAACAATGCATTTGCATCTGATGGACTGATGGCGTTCAACAGCAAATGGACAACTATAATCCCTAGACGTCCTGTGAAGTCCTCTCAAAGTTCAGTTAATGTGTGTTATTGTTCAAGCCTTTGGTAGGTGCCCTACACAGGTTTTATTTTTTGTCTACCTGGGAGTTGATTACCTACGGGTACACCTTTCGTGGTTATTCTAATCTGCTACACGCGCAGGCGACTCGTAATTGTTAATGCAGCTCAACCGACCAGACCGCTCACTTTCTTGCAGCGCACCTGCCACTCAGCTTTGGAACATGGGACGAAATAATTCCTTGCATACAATTCCATTTCTGGTTTTCAATATAAACAATGAAATGGAAATAGTTGGCCTGCCGAAACTCAGCAGACCCAGTAATTCACTGGAACATGAATCGTTTTTGACGTCTGGCAAATTGGACACTTTAGACCGTCGCACAGCACGTCTATGCGTCGCGTTTGGGTACGTGCAGCCTTTCGACGTGCGACGAGTTAGCAAGTCGGCGAAGTCCCTGAATATGGGAAGGCGAAAATTGCCTTACTGTTCACACCCTCCGACGCGTTTTCGCTGTGTGGACCAACATGTTAATACCCTTCGGGTGTCGAACTACGAAAGAGTGGCGGGACGTGTCGGACAGGGGCCCGTCATTTCAGGCCTGAGAAAGTTGTCAGTTGGGGACGCCTGTGTCTCCAAAACAGGTGAGTCATGCTGTATGGGGCTTCACACTTGCACAATCACCCCTAACAGATTTGGCAGCGGAGACGAAATGCGCACTGGACAGCGGTGACTTGCTCGCTCGCCTAATAATCCCTTGCACCTGAGCATGGAACTACCTAATAGGGCTGACATGGGTCAAACTACAAAAGGGGCCGGACACGTCTGGCCTGAAAATGTTGCCAATGTTCTCGTACGCGCGGCTAACGTTATGTGCTGACCAGCACACGGAATCAGCAGACAGCAAAGGAACTTCGAGTACGGGAGTGGAAGCCTACAGCCAGTGTGCCATTGCGATGGTCTATGTTAGACATATAAACATGGACATGACTAATCATAGCATATGCTCCATCTGGTCAGCCAACTTATCGCTTCTGGTTTTCCCAGGCATTGCGTAGAGATATGTCTACGTTGCGACAGCGAGCGTTTTCGAAAGATTCATTTAACGACGCAAGATTTGTCTTTCATTAGCTTTTCATGGTTTGTTACCTTTAGTTTAGGCTAATCGCGATGGAACAAAGAGGAACGTGCATCCATCATCCGACTGACGTGAAGGCCATTATACTGAAGACCTATGAGAAAGGCGACGACTGGAAGAATGTTGCATCTGTGTTACAGGTAAACGTGAACACCTGTCTCAGTTAGATCAGAAAATTGGAACTGAATGAGCCGAAAAATACTGCTACCGTGACGCGTCGAAGGTCGCTGTCAGAGAGTCACGTTGATTGCCTAGTTGAACGGGTTGAATCGGAGCCAACAGTGACATTAGAAACTCTTCAGTTACGACTGAAGGGTGAGTTCGAGATAGAGGTAAGCGTCAGCACCATTGCTCGCTACCTAGACGGTCGGCTAATGATGATGAAGAGGTTGCATTCCATACTATAATCTATGAATACCATAGAGAACAAGAGGCTAAGGAAGGTTTACTTCCTGACACTGATGAGGTTGGAGGCTGAAGAACGGCGAGCAGTATGGATGGATGAGACAAACTTCAATCTGTTCTGCGCGCACAAGGGGTCGATCTGCACGCGGCACCCGTGCACAGTGTACGGTGGCCAACAGTCGGGGACAAAATTTGCCCTTACTAAGCTCGATGACTGCGGACGGATTGCTGGGGTATTCCGTTCTAAAGGGCATTTACAATAAGGAAAGATGTGCGCGCTGGTTACGGCAGATGCTTGATACAGATGGTAGACATGTGTCTGACAGCTGTGTTCTTGTTTGTGATAAGGCCCCATGTCACACTAATCTGGAGCGTATTTTTAAACAGGAAGTTTACACCTCGGGAACACTGCTACGACTCGCACCTTATTCTCCACTACTGAACCCCATTGCACAGATTTGGAACATCATTAAGACCTACGTTAAACAAGGCATGAGGAGGAGATATAGCGAAATGGATCCAGCTGGTGTTCTGAGCAAGACAAAAAGGAGGACGAAGTTTTTGGAGCAGGTTGTTGAGGAAGCACGCACTTGCGTGACACTGAGCCAATGTCAACAAATGTGCATCATATAAGGCAAAAGTATGCTGCTGTTTCACACCTATTTGATCTGTAAATACTTCAGCATCACTTATAAATTGCACGGTAACTGTCACCGTTGGTTTTATTTTTCAACTCTTTGTTGGACCAACATAAGTGGGGTGCACAGTGGCACTCAGTTGCTATTGCTTCCACTCCTGCATGGTTCCCTCGGACATGGAGATACTTCAAGTAAGTTACCATGATAGTTGATTCCGGTTGCGTTAGTAACAGGTTGTGATTCATCGGAATCAGCAGTTAAAGTCACATATTTGGTTGTGTTGAAGGTCAATGCGATGTCTAAATAGATAGACAGACGGCAAATGACCGCGAATAATGCAACTGCAATTTCGTAGTGAGTACACTCAGACCATCTGTTCATTCTTCAATTAAGATGTGTGTACGTCAGCCTGAGCGTTACTTGTCACACCTTAGCGTTGTCGGGCTCGTAAACATGAACTCTTACATTCCAGGTGCGCTTATGTCCGAAGTCAGATGCCTGTACCTATTCTCACTCTTGGTGGTGAGACATTGGCCATCGCAATTGTCCTGTACTTTACTGTGGTGCGATTGTTTGTGTTCTTAAACGATCCATTGAGCCATGCAAGTTGATTGTTTTTGCTCCTTCATAACCACTCATACGAGATTGAGCAATGGTTTGAGACCAGGCTATCTCAGCCTCCTGGTCCTCCAGGTTGGTTTTTTTTAGTAAGGGTGGCTCCTTATTCCTTAAGTCGGACTCCTTGTACCTCAACGCCAAACCCGTTGTTTTGCGGTCCGGTTTTTGAACCAAACGCTTTGGTTGAGAACCCTAATCGTTCTCCTGTCTGGGGAACCTGAGATTATCCTGCCCACGCGATACAGTGAATTTCTCCTCAAACAGTTTCTTGATGCTCTGGCCACCGCAGAGGATAATCACCGGTGCTCTGTCTGCTGCATCCAGCAAGGTGGATAGGGATTTGGATGCTACTGCTCAAGCCTTCCCATCTTCTTATTCCCCCCTCGTACGCTTGTTCTCTCTTGCCGTCCCGTTCCAGCTTCCCTTTCATCTCCCTGTTTTCATCCCCAAATTCTTGGCCCTCCTCCACCTTGCTTTGCTTGACTTTTACCTTCCAGTTTCTGCTCACATTTGAACGCGGAGCGTCATTCCTGTCCTGTCGACAATCTCATGTCCAACCAAGCGGCCAAGCCCAGTTCATCGACTTCCATTTGGAGCCCTTCATCATCCTACAGATTGGCATGCCTCAATGTACGCACATTGCTACAGACCGGTCAACAGACAGCACTTGCCCAAACATTAGAGACATTCTCGATCGATATCCGCTACTTATCGGAAACCCGCCTGCAAGACTCCAGCTCTCTGCTCACTTTGCGATCCCCTTCAGGTGACACCAGCAGCACATTCTCATTGCGCCTATCCGATGAGGATGCAGCTTCGAGTACCGAGCAAGGGGGTCTTGGTATTGCCCTGGTTCCCCGGGCTGAAGTTGCTCTGGTTGATTGGATTCCAATCAGTAGTCGGTTGTGTGCGGTCCGATTGGCTGGCTCGTTCAAAGCTTCGAAGTCGCGTGGGACTAATCGGTGTCTATTCCTCATCGCTGCCTATGCACCCACGAACTCTAGCGACGACTGGGTAAAAGATGACTTCTATCGCCAACTGAACGAGCTCCTTCGCCACTGAAGTATTTCGGATACTGTTGTGCTGGTTGGGGATCTGAACGCTCAAGTTGGAAACTTATCCACTGAAAAACTGTATTCCGGCGGCCAACATGGTGTAGGATCCCGTAATGATAACGGTGAGCGGTTACTTCATTTGTGTGAAGATGCTCTCTTATTTCTTGCGAGCAATAATTTCCAACACAGCACCCGCCGGAGGGTGACTTGGTGCCCACCAGCCTCGAACCAGCTATGGACGCAAATTGATCACATTGCGATAAGTTACCGATGGAGAGGCTGCGTCCAGAACTGTCACTCGATTTGGAGCGCAGGTGTTGACCCCGACCATGCATTTGTATGTGCTGGCCTGCGGATGCGTTTTGGCGGACGCCCACGATGACGCAATGAGTGCATTGACACCAGCCAAATGGCGAAATCAGCTGTTCTGAATGCCTATCAAGTACGCTGTCATGCGAGTTGAATAAGCGCTCACTGGATGCAGTTGAAGCTCACTGATCTCATATTCACCAGACCTTACTAGTAGCTGGCAAACCCTCATGTGGTAAGCCTAATCGCCAACACGGACATTGGGTATCTTCGTAGTCTCTGAAACTTATCGATGTTCGCCGGCATATTCCGACTGGAAGCGAACACATTGAAACTCGCAAAGAGCTCCGGGGAAAACTCCGTGCTAACCTGAAGAGTGACCGCGAATCCTGGTGGTCTCATCGCGCATCAGATGGAAATGGCCGCTGCCGTTGTTAATCAACGTTGGTTATTCTGTTTGATATGGGAAATGGGCAGCAAAAGATCTGGTGTTACTGAAACTATACGTGACGAGAATGGACAGCCTATCCACAACTTGTCAGAACGCTTAGAGCGTTGGGCTGAGCATTTTGATAGTCAATGTAATGGGTCGGGTTCCTTAGACATCTTGCTGGCCACTGATCTCCCCACTCCTTGGGCTGTTCCTTTCGATCCACCCTCGCGATCAGATATCGAACGTTAGATCGCACTGTTGTAGTTAACTAAAGCCGCGGGACTAGATGACCTACCTCCAGCCCTCTTCAAATTCGAGGGGCCTAGTCTGGTGGATGATTTATACGAGTTACTAGTGAAACTATGGGAGCAGGAAGCTGCCCCAACCGACTGGAGCCGCTACTAATTATTCTCAGTTCTCAAGGAAGTTTCACGATCGGAATGCAGCAACCATAGAAGAATCAGTGTGAATTCCATCGCCTCCAAATTGCTTGCCTCTGTCATCCTTCTCACACTGACTCGCACTCATGAAAGCCAGGTTTCCGTCGAGGTCATGGCTGCATTGACCACATCTTCATTTTGCGTCAGTTTTGGAGCACCGTCACATATATTGGCTGCCCACCGTAGTCGTGTTCTTCGCTTTCAAAACTGCATTCGATTCCGTGGATAGACGTGCACTTTGGGACTGTCTACTCAGGAAAGGTGTACCTGAGAAATATGTAAATATTATCCGATCATTATACGTGCGTAGCTCAGGCAGAGTGAGGGCTTACGGCAAGCTGTCGTCGCCCTTTAACCTCTCCAGCGGTGTGAGACAAGGATGCCCACTGTCACCTTACCTCCTCAGCTTCGCTATCGACAAAGTCATAGATATCGCGTTCATTGGACACGAATTAGAAGGTGTGGAGCTGCTCCCAGGATGACGACTTCTTGGCTTGGAGTATGCTGAGGATATTACCCTAATCTGTGACAGCTTCCAGACGTGCCAAGCGGCACTGGACAGCTTAGCATTAGCTGTCCGTCACTTCGGGATTTGCTTTGCACCATGGAAGTGCAAAGCGTTCCTCCAAGGTTGGCGTGGACCGCCTCCTCCGCTGACCCTTGGTGGGGATCAGCTAGAAGTCGTTCAAAAATTCAAATACCTGGGAAGTTGAATCAGCGCCCGTGCGATTGAAGTTGAGATCTCGAACCGTATAACAAAAGCTGGAGGCGCTGTTGCTAACCTTCGTCACTTATGGCGCCGGTGCGACATCACCCTTGCCCTGAAGGATGCCGTTTTAAGCGATTTTTTATTAGTTTGCTTAACTCTAATGTTGCGCGGTGATGCTGCTGGAGTCTATAGTGTTCTGTCCGGCGTTCACATGGAGGCACCTGATACGTACGATACCATAATTTTCTCTATGGTGTATGAACTCGGGCTCAAAGCTGTCATCGTCACCAGTGGCTTGATCTGGGCTGCACCGATGAAATGAGTGGAAACAGGTAAATTTGAAGCTTTTCCGCTTACGGGAGTGAAATATGCCAGAACATTTAGAGACACAGACGCTAGAGTGTGGTTGGAGCATCTGGCTGATTTCTTCGGTTTAGACGCGGGGCTTGCATTGTCTCCTTGAGGTTTTAGTACGGCCAAATTTATCTCCGATGGGACGATCTCAGTATTCACAACTGTGCATTTATTTGAGAAAAGCTCTCATAGTTATTCCAGAGCAAACGTAAACGGTTACAACTGGAACGACCTGTCGTGTTGGTCAAAACAAAAATGTGTCAGCAACCTTGATTTTCTGTCGCTTCTTGAAGGGATTTTCATATACCTTAAGGATGATACGATTCAATGCAGCTAGAAGAGGTTATCCCGAATTTGATGACCTAACCGCACCTCTCTGAAGAACACATGCGGCGTTGCACGGTGTTTGGAATACTGGCTGTAATGTTGTCGTTTGCAGTAAAGTCTATGCGAACAGTCCCTGTGGTAATGGCGCTCACCTTATCATAACATCTAGCAAGTACTTTCATTCATGTGGTTCCCCGGTGTCCGAAATGTAGCACTTGAATCCCTTTAAGTTGAGCTTTTTAGTGCTCACAATTCGATCTGCCGGCATTAAACACTGGTTCACTATTGTTAGGGCGTCTTTACACACAAAATGTGGTTTAATTTCAGCGACTGATAGACTTCTTGACCAGCCTTTTCGAAGTTGTAAAATAACGCGCTGTAAACGATTGTCACATTGCATAGAATCATGCACTAGTAATTTATGTGCGGATGCTTCGAATAGGAAGTTTATGTCCGCATCAACTTCAACTGATGGAATAACAGTTCATTCATGTGTCTGTGAATTTGCTCCATGAGCAATAAGCCGCGACAAGGCGCCAACATAACAAAACATTCTGAACGAATGTGTTCAATGGTACAATTATGTTCGAGAAGTATTTTCGCCTAACGATGCAACGTTCGGTACCGGAATTCCTTTCCTGGTACCAAGTATAGATAGCAGGGGCACGTCGTCATTGCATAACGTGAATGTTCGACCATGTAACTTCCTACGGAACTTTTTAACAACAAACGCCATTGTTAAACCATCTTTCACAATTTGCATGTAATTTCGTTCAACCATTGTTAGTGTGCGTGAAATATGACTAACCGTTTTTGCTTACCGCCTGGAAACTGGTGCAAAGTACCGCTCTAATCACATATTTTGGAGCATCGGCATTAACAATCACATGTATTCTCGGGGTCAGGGTGTGCAAGTGCAAGTTCCGAAGCGAAAATGCCTTTTTGTTTCGTCAAAAGCTGAAATGCAAGTCCGTGATCATACCCATTTTGCGCTACTTTCCAAAGTTTATTTAGTAGTCTCCTCAGCGGGTGTATAGTATGGACAAAATTGTTGTAATTGTTTACCAGCCTTAGGAATTACTGTTGCATTGTTGTACTTCGGCACTTGTAGCTGCTGGATTTTATTACTTTTTGTTGGATCTGGACGACGGCTAAGGGCGTCTACGATTGAATCAGAGTACGAGATTCGGGACATAAATAACACATTAGTTGATTCTTAGTGAAAATCCGAAACTTCTGATCGTGTCAAACACTTTATTTGGGTGTCTGATGTGACTCAACTGAAGGGTTTACAATAATTACTCATCCATGTAATCCATAGCAAAAGACAAGCAGTCTAGCATTGTGTCCATCACCTGCTGAAAAATTTCTGGCGCACACTTAACTCCAAATGGCAGTCCGTTTTATTGATAGAGAACTCTAGGGGTATTAATCGTGAGAGTGTCTTGATTCCTCGTCTACTTCGAATTGCAAATGTGTATAAGTAAGTTAAATTGTTAAAAATATTTTACCACCATTTAACTGTGCAAACAAGCCATCCGGAATAAGCAATGGTTATTGTTGTGTCTGAAGTGCATCATTTATTCCAGTTGAAAAATCACCACAACTGCGTACTGTGCCACTCGCCTTCTTAACTACCACAATGGGAGTAGCCCAGGTTGAATACTTAACCTTGGTTAGCACGCCCAATCGCTCCAAACCTTTCGGTTTTGCATCAATCAAAGGAATTGCTGAGTAGGGTGCTGATCGTTTTGGACGGAATACTACGTTGACTTCGAGTGTGACATACAAACTAGCTGAAACTTTGGTGCACAATCCAAGTTCTTGCTTCAAAACAGCATATTTTCCCGCAAGCGTGTCAAAATGTCATTTTTCGTTGTTGTATCCGTTGAAAACATATTTCGCAGGTTCTTAGTTTGTGGCTCACGAATTTGTCTGATTAGAACATCCCGTGATTGTGCTTCATCCATCCATTCAATGCTTATTAAATTTCGTTCATTTGCTGTTGCAATATAACATGTTCCATTGCATTTAATATTTCAAAATGTGAACTCACAGTGTAAGTCTCCAAAAGAAATTGGCTTGCCACGGGCGTTCCGAGCAATGCGCTTAGTGTCATAAAACCCAGGTTCTTCAATGCGTTTCCAAGTTTAATGTAAAATGATCGTTGAATCAAAAGCGGTGTCGATCCGTAATGTAACTGGAGTATTATTAATTAATAAAGTGAGAAACTTTCGGCCATGCCTTCCACATAGACTGTGTGTAGTTGACACCAGATTTGACTGCCTTCTGAATCGCGTTGATTGATGTTGCTTGGTCAAACGGACACAGTGTCCCTCCCTGTGACCTAATGTGCCACAATCTTGACATTTATGGGATCAAACCACAAAAGAATGTGAAAAGTGCTAGGCGTCACAATTGCAGCTTGATGTTGGCGATCGTTGGAACCATCTCTTTGCTTTGGAAATCGGTTTTCTTCCACTTTGAATTTGCTGACTGTACCATTTGTGAATCACGTTTCAGGTTCATCATTATGAGGTATTCCGTCGTTAGATCGTGCAAGGAAACATCGCGGCTGGAGACCAGTTTGGATAGTAATCTCGTTCTGCTGATGATGTTTAGCCATACACGAAAAGCAATTCCTTGAGATTATGTTTTATCAAAACTTTGCACATTCCATATTCATTCTTCCTGCATATGTATCAAAACCATTAAACGGTTGTAGCTAAATTTAAATACAGACGTCCTTTCTCCGAAAATTATTGTGAGCTTATCTACTGTTTCTTATAAATGGTAATCCCTTGGGGCGTTTCGCAACATTTAATTGCAATACCTTGTGTGTTCGGAACACCAAAGTTTCCGCATTAACAGCCCTGCGTTCACTGTTCATCCAATGCTGAATTGTCGGCGATAAAGTTGTCATCATAACTCGTGTACCAAGCTAAAATACTTATTATTCCTGGGTTATAGCAGAAATATTCAATTACACAGACCAATGTAATTGAGTTGAGTATTCCTGCCGCTCGCTGGAACCACTGTTCTGTTGGCTAAAATATTTCCTGCTAGAATTTCAAATAATCTCTGCTGTTGATCCAATTGCCGTTGCTGACCTTGTAAGATTTGCTTGATAGTCGTCAAGCTGTTATATCTCATTTTGGTAGCAGAAGGACAAAAGCGGCATTGTTTTAAACCTGTAGTTGCACATGCGAATTTAAAATGAATGTTTGGACACAACTCAAGTTATCCCTGGTTTAAACCCACTTGCTCGAAATCGATCGATTTTCACTTGTCGCCTGCCTGGTTGCAAATTCGACGCTAATTGTCACACGTGGTCTCCCTAACAGTTAGCTTTCATTACCATTATGGACACTCTACGCCGAATTTCCTCTGTGGGTAGGAAGGAAAAATACGTTAATGTGCTCCAAATCGACTGGTTTAAGCCTCAAGCCCACTGAAGCGTACGGCAGGGAAAGTCTGTTTACACGACATTTCAAAATCAGGGGAATATCGTTCTAGCGCCGCCGTATACCCTTCTAGCCTTCACGTTATACAAAGAAACTTCGGATTTTAATGGCCCATCTCTGTGAATATGGCTGCTACGATATTTGAGGTAGTAAACACCCTCCAATTTGTCGTCATTGAGAGGTTCTTAAGTAGTTACAAGGTTTGTAGTAGCGCTTGCAGTTTAAGGCTGTGAATCGTATGTCAGGATGGGACAAGTTTAGGTTTATCTGAGACACCACGAATTTCAGACAATATGACATAAACTACGTAATCCAGATCAACCAATTATCCACAAGAAGATACATTAATACTTTCAATGCTAGTATCTGCTTTGGAATATTCCATGATTGACTTCATGATATTTGGAAAGCGTCGGTAGTATGGTACTTATGGTAAAAGTTACTTATTCTTGCAAACAAGTTCGATTTTTTCGCCGTGGTGCTTGGCATTATCTGTGGTGTTCACAGATTTAACAGAAAATCCTTTCAGTCAGGTATAGTAAACAGCATAGTGCAATCGAAGGAGACCAACGTTCACTTGTAGCAATTGACCGCACCTACCGTACAGTGCGAATATAGTACATTCTAAAGCCCGTCCCAAATAGAAACTAGCCTGCTCTTCCCGTATCCTGGTTTCCCGTTCCGCAGTCGATCGACAGAGCAGTAGCTTGGCCATTAACCCCGTCGTTATTAATAATACACTGATACTCCGGTTGTTAGTGCAACCAGTGCAACTACCGTTCCTGTATGCTAACACTACTGAAGAGTCCCTCCAGTAGTCAGATGCGGTCTCTTCCTGCCACACCTATTCGGGGGTGGGGGTCTTCTTCTGGCAGAAAACCTCACCACCATTCTTGTCTGGCGAAGACGTTAAGGAAACCGGATTTCTAGCGCGGAAACAAGTAAGGGCTGTGCTCCCGTTTGCAAAATGACTAAGAAGTGGCCTCTAACCTAACATACCAAGGTCCAGACAAAGCCAAATGAACGCAAGGCTACCATTGTACAAAGAGTTAACTTAATAGCTGCTAAACGTACATCATCCATTTTGAACTAATGCCCTTGAGTTTTCCAAGTGTGCCCCACTGACGCATAAGCACTTGGGATGAATACTGCGAACGAGCTTGAACTGTAGGTTCTAATTGTCAGCCGCTGCTATCAGATTCAGTCCTTAAGACCTTGGATCATCTAGGTCATTTTGCCAGCAGGCAGGCTCCGTTTTAGCCCAAACCTATTACTCCGTTTGATTACAATGTGCTTGATGCCAACAGTGCTTTTCTGCTAGACTACAACAGGTCCATCAAAGCTTCTTTTACCAAGGGTCCGGTGCGATGAAGAGCGATGTCGCTGCCTACAGACTTTTCCTGGTTTTACATGACAATGGCGTTGATTCACTGAAGTTCTACGCACTTAAGATAACAGACGTAAAATTTAGTAAGCAGGGCAATCCGAGAGATTTACATAACGGAGGGTTTGTATTGATTCCCACTCAAATGGATGATACTATGACACTCGTTCAATCAAATTCATAAAAATCGGAAGGTTTCTTGACATGTTTAAAAAACCGATGTCAATATCCTAGAACAAAAGGCAATCAAAAAAGAGCTAAGACCCCTAAAAAATATATAGATGTGTTCTATTTTTGTCTATCGTAGACAGTCTAGTGGAAGATTCCAAGTGGTAGATCGGTGCCCAAAATAGCTGAAGATGTGACTGCCAACCAACAGCTCATATTCGGGGCACAGTTTCATCATTGCCTTGAGTTAGCGACTTATCTCCTACCTGCTATCTGCCTACTTTTGGGAAACAGAAGACTTCCTTGCGCATCCATACCGCCGTGCAACTACAGGAGCAACTGGACTGGTGGAACAGCAAATTATCACCTCAATTTCGTGATAGTTGTCCTTGGTCGTATCAGCAATGTAGTCGGTAGGTGCACAGCTGGCGCCAACAAATAACCTCCTTTAGCGCCGCTCTGTGTAATGACCTCCGTTGAATTTAAGCGGGTAGCATACGGACGTCTGTTCAAGGTAATCCTAACAGCAAACGATAACTCAACGCTAGAGTTACTAATGATGCTCGCTACAGCTTGATCTGTGCCTGATGTCTCAGGTTTTCAGGTTCCATGTAATCAGTAGTGTGAGGACAAGCCGAGCGAACCTATCTCTTTTCTCATTCAATTGCAACCAGGGCGGAATCATATTCATCCTTAAGGAATCATATTCATCCGTACGTCTCTCAAGATGGCACTCAATGCTATTAAACTGCATTGAAATTGAATCACCTAAATGCGTACTGTTCTTTGAGTGGCCAATCTAAAACCAGTCAGTAACATTTTTGACGATACACCAATGTAATGCTAGATGGCTCCTGAATTCAGATCCATCAATGGTATCGTAACTGGGACGCAGATCAATAGCTCAATGAGAGCGGAATGTCTAGCCGCGTTAGCCACCGAAATCCAGCAAAGACTGGCTAAACTGAAGCTACTTTCACGCAAGCTAGCAGGCATTTTGTCAAACTCATGTGGTGTGTTCCGTGCTCAGCGGTGTCTTGGTGTAGTAATGAGTGCGAGGTAGTTGAAGATGCCGTACGTACCCTTGCAGGCATTTTCTGTGTGGAAGTTCCTACATGAGCTAGGCTGTCATTTGACTGAGACCGAGTGAGCTACGCAGCTGGGAGAATGAAACGCGCGGTCTGATAGCATGGGATTCGGGCGAATGGTGCCGGAGGAACGGTGGGAGTAGGTGACAAGTTGGCTCTTGACCTATTCGGTCAAATTTGCTCCTGGGAAATAATTAACTAAATAATTAATTAATTAACGGTAGATTCTTCGTTGGTGCGAGGCACAGTTCAGCTGATTGGTCTGAGCATTATGTACGACGGAATGGCATGGAACGAATAATATTTTTTGCGTCCATTTTCAGAGCAGTCCCCTAACTAGTGTAGGAGGCTAATCGGTTGAATCTTCTAAAAATTGTGAGGATGATATTAATAATAAATGCAACTAAATCCAAACGTTTAACTGGTGTAATACGGCTAACTATGGAGCCGTCTCCAGTGGACCTGATTCCATGCAGGGTTGTCCCTCGAAAGGTTTCATCAGCATTTCTATACCCCATGTGACCTTTTGCTGGTGTGTCTCTAAAGCAGCTTAGCCGTCACCTATATTATTCAACTTGGGGATCTTTTTACATATATATATATATATATATATATATATATATATATATATATATATGCATATACGTAACCTTGCATTTTGCGTCTTTTGAAAAATATTCTGATGTTTCGATGAGGTTTAACAACTTCATTTGCCGTGTGATCCATAACGTTCTGCGTGCAAGTATTGTCTTTTACTGCAAGGTTGCACGTCTTTGGTTTTCCACACAGAACCGGGGTGCCTGGTGAAAGTGTACAACGGAATAGTATGGCACTGGACTTTTTGGTTCAGAAGGACACATCCCATTTGCTACACCTTAACTCAAGGGTTTTCAAATCAGATATAATGGCGTTCGTGGTGTGGTTTGTGTCAGTAAGGTCAAAGTGTAAACGATTTCCACGTCATCCGCAAACACGTATGGGACACCGAACTGTATTACGTCAAAAATAGTGTTAATATATTACAATAAAGTCGTGGGTCGATAACACTGCCCTGAAGTACGCCTCTCAGCACTGGTCTAGGCGGTGACTTTTGATTATTTATGCTAACCACTTGGGTTTGATTTGAAAGGTATGACCTAAACCACGATACCAATGGGTCGGTGATTCCAATTGATACGACTTTATCTATGAGCTCATCCTGTGAGGCATGAGATCAAACCGCCAGTGCATGTTTAAACTGATCACTACTGATGAGTTAACGCAGTCTAAGGAGATGGATTGTTGCAAAATGCAAGGTGACCTGTTACACATGAGCGTTTCCTCAAAAATCCATGTTTCGAGTTACCAAGCAGGCCACGTGTCTGCAGGAAATTAGTCTAGCTACCATTCTGCAAATTATGGAAGTATGCTTGATTGGCCGGCCATTTCTAACGTCGTGTCTGGGCCCAACATTGTGACATGATACAACAGAGGCTGTTTGCCACTGTGTAGGTGCTTTGCCGGTCTTCAATCAAAGAGAGAATAGATTGAGCGGAAGAAGTGTGATCTCTGATCCTTTAGTTTCAAGTCGATTGGAGAAACATTATCAGTGCCTTCGTATTTAGACTGTTTTCTAGCCCTCAACTGCTCTTATATATACCTCGGAGTGAAATTGCTATTTTAGAGAGTTGGTCGGAGGTTAGGATGGGTAAGTCTGGCGAAGGGGAACTAGTGGATTCGCTGAAGGATAGACAAACTTGCCGGTTCAGAATCTCCTTAATGAAGATATGGTCATAAACGACAGAACCAGTGGGATGCTGGAGAAAAGTTATTTTATTCCTCTTAGATTTTGACGTTTTATGAGATCATCCAAGTTCTGCTCTTTATTATTACCCAAAAGTGCATACCTTTCCTGTGCCAGTTGCCTTGGGTGGCGAAGGGCTAATGGTTGTTGCTATTGTAGAACCAGTGAAAAATGGTACATCCTTCTGTACAGTTTGCGTAGGAATTCTACCTTTTTGGTGGCTTTAGGTGGGAGTCCACCAGCATCTTCTCCAGCTACAGTGCATTTACGCTTAACCGTGAACCCCCCTCAAATCGGATTCTGGTGTTACTAGAGCACTCATTTGCAACTATTTGACGGTCAGCAGTTAAGAAGATGCTGTCCCATGCGATGCGATCTAACGAAAGTAGTATCTAACTCCCAGTCTGTGTAAGCGTACTCACGATACCATGTTATTTGTTTTTACATATTAAACGGATTTGGCGCCGGTGAACTAAACGAGCACACGATCAGCTTATGGTCACTGCCGGAAAACGTGCTTAGTACAGTGGTGGCTATATCTGATACACACTGTGTAAAGATGAGTTCAATAATCTGGTGCTCTCGAGCTGGCGACCAAACTTGTTGAATCGAGCCATGGGAATGGACGGAGGAAGCAGAGCTGCCGTACTCAGTCGATGAGATGGATGTACCCCAAGGAATATTCGACATGTTGAAATCACGCCTATGAGTTTGTAGTCCGCAGAATGCTCAGGAACGTAGTGAAATTCATGAACTAAATTGTTTATGGCGGCTGTACCAGAGTTTGGTGGTTGAAAATAATCGAGTTGCCTGATACAAACAGCAACGAAGACTGAGTCTTTACGACTGCTCAGATGTGAGTCAGTAAGGAACAAGCATGGATGTGATTTCTGGTGTATGTATGGCTTCCACCACCATGATTAGCGGCTCGAAAACTGCCGTAGCTGTTGTATTCTGCGATCTGATAATCGGTAGACAATCTACTTTCACTTAACCATATCTCAGTGACAAAGATAATGGGCAAAGGGAAAAGAGAACTGACCATTCGAAGGGTTTGAATTTTATTCAAGTGTGAGCGTGCATTCCGAAGAATAGCGTCAATGTTGCGCTTAGTGTGTGCTTTGTTTACAACTACTTTAAATATGGTGGGCAAGGGCAAGGTTGGCTGACTTTGGCTCGCTGCATGATGAAGTGAACCATGGATGCTCTGGGCCAAACATAGCAATGGATGCGATATACTCAACTGGTTTTGTGGGAGTGCCAATGGTGGTAACTGAAGGACCATCGTTGACAGGAACAATTGATGTTAGGTGTAGTGGAGGTGGGAACAGTCAAGTGTAAACCCAACTTCCGCTCTGATGTACTAATGCATGCAACAAGCACTAGTACGCTACTCTGCTGATTGCTTATTATACTAGTGCATGACGCTTCTGCTGTATTCGTAAATCTATACAGTGCGCTAAATTGGATGTGGTAGGCTCTTTTGGATGATCTAAAACATAAATGCAAGACACTAACCTACTGAAGAACACACTGAATAAGTGAATGCTTTTTTGAATGGTACTGTGCTGACTGACCAGGGATTCTAAGGCGAGTTCCTCGGTAGAACAGTTTAATTGGTTTCGGATACGTATGAATTCTCTTCTGTACCCTACGGGTCGGAACACATGAAACTTTACACTGGTCGCTTCACAGAAAGCTTGTACGATATCTTAGGGGTCAGCAGAGTCAAGGACATCGAATGCAAAGATGCTGTGAACGCCTGATAGTCTGTTAGACTATGTGGGGTATGTAGCAATACATTTCCGCGATTTTGTTCGTGGTAGCAATGGAGCGAGTGCTTCAGATGGCACAATAGTGGTCGTAGGTTTTCCAGAACTGCAGTGTTCCTGAGGATTTGCTAACATGCACATATGAGGATTCGTTTTTTTGTAACCTTGATTTAGCTATATTGAATTTTGAGGAATCGTATAAGGACCTAACTAATGACCTGGCTTTTTGTTGCGTGTTAGCTTGATAAGATTTTACATCGTTGTGAATGGTCATCTGGGTGGAGGATAGTCAAGTAGACAGGTCTAAATCAACCTCTTGAGTTTAAAGCATCGTGTTCCCTGTATCAGTCTGAACAAAACAACAAGATGAGCACTGCAAGATGGCATCATTTCGTGTTATCTGATCACTTGTAAAGTAAACATATATAGATCACGTAGGGGAAGGAAACGATCGTTTTGAATTGATCAGAAAAAATGCACACAAAGCAATAGCTGGTAGCGCTGGGGCGAATATCATGAACCCCAAGAAAGCTTAAGGACTACAGTCAGTAGCTTTTGCACACAAAGGATGTTGGTGCTCAGCGACTGTGCTGCATAACCCTCCTCGGATTGAAGTTGCATTTGTTTTTGACGACTGCCTCGTATTGTTGTAGTGACGAGATTGTGTACTGCATTTGCTGCACCTCCGGTCATCAATGAAGAGTCAGGCGTGCCATTGTACAAGTGGATGTGGCAGCACTTACATCGGTAGTTAGACATTTAGCTTGGCTTCCAGTACCAGATTTCCTGGACTTTAAAGGATTCAAAGAATTTGAAGGTATACTTATAGCATGGTTAAGCGTTTCAGCACAGACATTTCGGTCAGTGCTTCAGTCGTTCCAGTTTTCCAGCTGTTGCAATGAGGAGCTACTCCATGTAAGTTAACTTCGCTTTGGTTAGTATGTTTCATTCGGAGACTGACTGCACTACCCGTTCTGATATATATTTCAGGTAAATTTCGGTATTCGTAGTAGTGACTATGTCCGAACCGGCATTCCGAAGGACGTCGGAAGATGGCGGCTTTCTGCTCTCTGCACACATTTTTGATGAACTCCTTAGCAACTAATGAATCACTGAACTGGAAATGTAGAGTGCCGTTTTGTCGCGGATATTTCTTCCGGAGGCCTACACACTTGTACCGACTATATTGCATATCACCTGCAGTAAGTAAGTTTTAGTAGTGATGTCACAGCCATTTCATCGGTCAAATTGGATGCTACTGAAGTTTTCGAACATTTTACTCTGTTAGACACTTATGCTGAAATAACCTTATTGAAGACGCTGTCAAGTTTAAGGTGATCCTTATTTGGGTTTATCTTCACTTGCAGCAGGACAGTCACAAGTTCAATTGTTTAGAGGGTTATCTGCAAAAGAAGTTAGTTTTATTTTGAGCCCATTTAGCTCATATTGAATGGACTTTAATTTGGCAATTGCATTGGTCAGCGGATCTATCAGTTTATCTGACTAAGTTCTCATTCTAAGTGGTTTAGTGAATTTTGACAATTTCGGGGCTTTTGCGGTCGCTGAATTTTGCTGGCAAAACGTGGTAGTGCATGTAGGTCAGCCTGACATAATTTAAGAACGGTTATAGACGTTCGACAGTTAGGGAGTGATGCTGGGTTGGATAGAATATACAAGACCTCGCAATAGAACCTAATCTGGACTACAGAAACCATTGCAAATACCTTATACTGGCCTAAAAACCTAACCGAACGGATCTTCGCCCACTTCCGACTGGAAAAATGCCTCTCGTCTGCGCCGCATTTTGCTCTTCTTGCATTTCACTGCGGGCTGCAGATCAGTTCATCGTCATCCTACACTATTATATACGTTAGCTAGAGGTGGGAAACACGTTAGCTACTGTGGAGCTCTGTTACTTTGACAAGTTTGCTGGCTAAGCCATCAGAGTAGAACATCGTTGCAATCTAGAACCAACAGATGACGCTTTGCCCATACAAGCCGTTCCACCATGACTATCGTTAATATCATTTCTGTTGAACCAATTCGATAGTCACATACAAAAATAACACTGCCGTACATCAGATTCGCGTCCATTGATTCAATGATTTCTCCGAAGCGAGCAACATCATCTCACACTCCGCACTGCCTGTAAACCTCGAGACTGGGATTTCTGGGTATGTTCTCAGATGGCACTCGGCATTTCTAGCGGAAAGCCATTCGTGTGATCCAGAGGAATATAATATACCTTTTCCTAGCCCGTACTCAGTGATAATTGGCAGTGGTCAATCCGTGAGCCATCGTTATTTACCTTACGTGCAAATGAGCTATCTCTATCGTTAAGTATACCCTTTCTCATGTTCTTAGAAGAAATAATGACCTCAACTGCCCGATCCTGGTGTCTACTAGACCTTACAAGGCTCTTTCGATTGACCCTGCGTTTGAGCCACTTTGTCGTACCTACCCATAAGATACATCAAGCGTCCGGTTATACGCAATGATTCAAAGGTCCATTAATAGGTTATTTGTTTCCTGGACAAGAAGTATTTTATGCCTTCGATCACAAAGTTGTTCCTCTGGGGACAACTGGTTTATTCAGCAGGGACCAATCAGTGAAACAGTCGACAAGTTTGGCTTTAACCTTGCCTCAATACAACCCGACCACTTACATAACCAATGATGTTTCTAAGGCGATGAAACTTTCTTTGAATGATTTAAACAAACGAAGAGATACTGAACGCAGCGCAGCCTATCAACCGTATCTGATAAATTGAAAACTACGCATGTTGGGGACAATGACTGAGCGCACAAACTTCGCTCCACTTAAGTGGCCGTTTCGTTCCTTTTTTGTTCCGGTTGTTCTTTCTCAGCACTGTTCTCAACTCATTGGCTACGGTGACATGTTTTCGTCGGATTTCACACACAATAACAACAGCTGAAATGCAACTTGGAAAGTTTCGGGATAATGCGCACGACTTAAAAGTAACTCGGCATGGTGCATAGTAATGTTAGTTTTCTTTCAGTTTTACATGCTTTTGTACCTATGCTTGTTGCTTGTGCCTGGCGCTGAAAAGAATAGTAGTAAAGTGGGACTAGCGAGCTGGTACCTAAATGCTTTACGGATTGCAAAACTTGCTTTACCCAGCAAGGCTAATCAGGCCAGGAATGCTCTCGTATATTAGCAAAGATTGCCTTCTGAGTAGCTGTATACTTATCGCACACTGTCTGGAAGGATCAAATATGATTATCTAGAATTTTCCAACTCAGGCAATCACCACCTTAGTTGCGAAGAATGCTCCCTCAGGGACAAGTGATTTATGAAGCAAAGGGAGAACTGCATTGAAATAAAAATCTCCTCATTATACATTTTTCGTCCAATTCCATGAACAATGACCTTTTCTGACAGAACTGGCTAATTCTTTAATTATGTTAACCAAGCTACGAGGAATGTCAGAGAGTCAGCAAAGCCGTGCTGGCGGGTTTCTGTTTTTCTTGTGCTCAAGCACCGAAACCTTCATGTTCTTTTTCCCTTGACTACGTGGTTCGTTCCTTGAACGCACCTAGCAAGTCCGACTAGACGCTATCATCAACATCTGACCGCAGTTAAGAGAGGAATTAGGACGAAACCCGTGGGTGGTTAGACAAAAATTTGCCTGTTGTACAGGTCAATATATTCCCAGAATAACCTACCAAAAGACCTGTCATTGTCACCAATAGTGAGTAAGTTAGAGCATTGCCATATCGCTTTCGTTGGGTTTTTCCTATATTTCACTGATTTGCAGGCTTACCACCGATTTCTCTCCTTACTTTCATTTTAACTTTAGTTTCTAGTTCCCAGCAGAGACTGTTAGTACGGGACATGTCCTCCGCGCCGACTGTGGTGTTCTACAGGGAGCGATCCTATCACCATTCTATTTTCCTTGTATGTTGAACATTTCCCTATACAAACCACTTTTATAGGGTGTAAATTTGCTGATGATGTTGTGCTACGATGTAGATCCACCATTAACCAAGATTCCTCATCACTTCAACTTGGGTTGGAAAATCTGGTGGAATGGTCTTCATCTAGATCTCTTACGCTTAATGCTTCTAAATGCATGGAAGTAATATTTTCCTTTCTACGTGGCAATAAGTTGCAGTCCTTCATAGCTTTCTCCTCCACACTTACCGTGAATGAAAATCCCATACACAGCTCTTCCACCGTTAAGTATCTCGGCGAACATTTTGTCCTAGAACCTTTCTTGGTCCGCGCACGCCTGTAAACTTTACAGAAAGTCAGAAACCTTTCTTTTTATGCCCTTAGACTGAAAATGTTTTCCGTACCTTGTACTTTAATATTCAGGTATGTGACCACTTGTACTATTCCACGTTGGCTATACCGCTCTCCTGTCATTTTCCCTGGACTGCTTCAGAAAGACTACATCTTATTGGTGCGTTCTATAAAGTACATTTCTAGTTGCAGCGGCTTTTCGAGAGATTTTTTAGTTGATTTGATCATTTCTAGACATCTTAATGCCTGCAATGATTTTTCTTCAAAGGTACTAACCGATCGATTTCATCCACTTCACAATGATCTTTCCAAAACGCTCTTTCTCTTCTACACGTTCAAAATTCAGAATTTTATTCTCCCACACCTCATCGGATTGTAATACTGTTTTGCCGTATCTCTCACGTTTGCAAGTTGACCCAGAAAAGTCACTAACATGCCGCGCCAGCGCTTGTTGGAGTAACAATTCTGCTTTTTTCCCACTTTTATACCCAAGCGTGTATATTGGGATTATCATCCAGGTGTCCGCAGTGGTGGTATGCATGCAGAAAATGAACCCATTAAGGTACAAAAAAGCTTATTTTGACTTGACTTGAATAACCGTTTGGCCATAACGCTGTTCGCATGGTTTGGTTTAACTTTCCTGTTGGCAACTTTTACTGCGCAGTAACAGCAAAATCCACCGGAGTCTCCCATTGTTCCGGTATTACCTGAATTTGAAATTGACTCAACAATTAAGAGTGTCCATGGTGTTGTTTCACGAGCTGGCCTAACAAATATTAGTGAAACTCGTGACGGCTTACAAGAACAAAGCTGGGGAACACATAAAACTTTCACTAGGCGACATTCGATTTTAGCGTCGCACAGCCTTCAAGTGTCAGTCTAGGGTCAAGACAGTAAATCAAGTTAAAGGACAGTGAAATAGGTTTATTGTTTGAAAGTTAGGACTCGATTGCAAACGTACAGTACAGTGAGAATACCCTGTGAAAAACCCCACTACGAAATTACAGTTCCATAATTCTTCATGAGGTTTGCGTGATAATGTACTGGTCACGTTGAGAGGACACACCATAAAATTTATGTTAGAAACGCAGTTAGAAACTGACACCAATAACCTCACTTATTAAGACACGATTATGACTTGCGTGGGATTATTTGGGTCAGAGATCACCATCTGTTTGAGCTGTAATATTAACGTCTGGGTGAACGCTTTCCGAATTCACGATTGCTGTTCGTATTGCCGAACTACGACATCCTCTGTAGTCTCTAGTATCCTTCTGCGGACGCAGTTCGATCTGTTACAATAAGACCTGATAGACGATTTTTAGAGGTTGATGTGCCAACTATTTGCGTGACTATGCATGTCTCACAGTCTCGACTAAGTCAGCATATTTTCCCTTTCCTTGTCTGATAGGTGACCTGTCGCATTACCATTGCGTCTTGTGCGTCTTTAGACAGCAGAACTAGTATAATCCGAAGAGGCTTGTGTTCAGTGGCCCAGTATCCTAAGCTATTCGTTCCTATTTGCTCTGCTCCCCATTATAAAAGACGACAGGATGCCAATAGCGGCATCGTGTAAAGATTCTACGTTCAGAATACGTAACGTATCCCGTCTTACTTTGTGCAGGCAGTACAGTTTGGGCTACTAATTGTGCAGAAATGCATCAAATATCGATGAGCTCGGAAAAGCCATTACAATATAGGGCTTATAAAGTTGCCTGCACTAGCAGGTCATCACAATAAAACGAACAAAATCTTGCCAGATGAGACGAAATTTACGATGTTGTGGGAGAAGAATAGCATAGAATATACTAGAAGTCAAATTTGCACTTCTTCAAATGACTCAAGACGGCTGTTATTGTAACGAACGTGTCCATGAGAATCCACAAACAACGGCCCGGTGGCTGGCCGATGTCATTCTGTCTATATGAAAACAGGTTGCTGTGCACAGCCTGAACAAATATATGAAGCCAGGGATGCCTCCAGTTTTAAGGCGAGAATCTTTTGTAACCATTTGCAATGGAGTCTAATAAATCATACACAGCGAGTCAAAGTTATCGTGCTGAAAACTTTGTTAACACTTCCTTGGAGAGTTGCGAAAAAAATTATTTGACATATAAACAACATTTCCCTCGCTATTTTCGTTGTATGTGTCTGAGCCCGGGGTTAGCTTGTTAGAACAAGGGATCATATTATCGTCTACGTTAGCTGGCTTTTTACTGAAGTGCCTAAGATTGGGAATATGAATTATTTTTCTGGATAGCTATATGAAACCAAAGTGGACACTGGCATGCCCACTGTGGCTCTGGCAGAATCGTCACCTAGGTGCACATGCAGTGAACATTTTTCCCACACCTGTGAGGCATATCGGTATTAGGACGTGATTACAGTTAACTTCGTACTTGAACCTACTCTCACCGAATGCTGGAATTTGGAGTTTTAAAATCGTCCTCTATACGCTGCAGACTGTGTTATTGTTACCTCGAATGCATCCTTGTTTAAATTTCAGGCACTCGAAATACTGAGGATCTCACAACACATTCACTAGAAGACGTGACATGACCTAATTCATGCCATATTGTAGCGAGAACAAGGTGGTAGGGACGCAGAGTCTTTATTGTCAACGGACAACTGGTTCCGCGGCTATCACCTACACTCATAAGTATAGAAGACCATTCCAACCCATCACGCACAATGCATTGTCTTTTCGCTCGGCGTCACATTCATGCCCCGGTTTCGGTGCATCCGCCAGATCCTTTTCTTGTCGATACCTTCGTATGTTCGTCACCGCTCTTAAATAACTGAATAAGTAAACTTCTGTTCGCGACAAAACGAGGCACGCCTTCACGGGCATGATCATGGTAAAAGTGATCAACGTATGTACAGTGGTATAAGAGGATTGTCATATATGTTGATACATGGATGTATGTATGTATGCGGGTAGGCGTGTGTAGTTGCGTTGCTTGGGTTTGTGAACCTTTAGCTGCGCCTTTGCTTGTGATTGAACTTGTCTCCAGTGTTAAAGGATATTTGACATCCGTGGATTTGAAACGATTGTATGGGTAAGCAAGGGGCGGAGAGTTCAGTTAGTGGCAGGCCACAACCACCAGGTCACAGCTTTGTTAAAGGTGCATTTGTGGCTTTTTATAGAGAGAACTCTTGCCAGGCGAAAAGGCACCACATCCTGGAACGCTGCTGCCCAACTATTTGCTGGACCCTGTAAACCCAAACCACCCAGCTGGCACCAAGGAGAGGTTTTTCGGCTAGCCGCGCTGGATTCGTTCTAACGCTCTTGACTTGTTTAATCGGCGTTGTGTCGCTCTCTTCGTGCATAATCCTTGTGACGTATCCAAAGTCCTATCTCTCCGGAATTTCCGGTTCTTCACCATTACCTCCTCCGCTCTTCTCAGTCGGTCTGCTATCGTTTGTTGGTTTTAGACCCTTTTTCAAATTCTTCCGTAGACCTTCGTTAGTTTTTCTCTTCCTTAATATCTAGCGCCTGTCCGTTCCGCCTGTTTCTTGCCTTCCGCCTCACTATAGTATGTTGAGGAAAACAGCTGCTTTTCGCATTCGTGATGTAGCCGTAAACTGAATAAGTTGTGGTGTGCTACAACTTCTCGAATGCACGAAAAGCACTCGGAACAGATAGTTGATGAACTTTCATGGAGTTTATATCTAAAAGCAAAGTGAACCTGATCTTCTGCTTATTGAGTTGAATTGCAAGGATTATTTTGACAGACATTACCTCTGAGGAGCTGTAGTACGTTAAGCAAAATTGAAGGGATATGGCTATCCGGGATAATTACATTGAAGCTAACATGGAGCAAAAGTAGTAGGCTCCGGTAGTGTTGACCGCCAAAAAGCACAATTCGACAGCTGTTGTGCGGGAAAATTGTGGGTTATTTCTAACGTGTTTTTTCTTACATTGGGTACACACAGGCAGCTGTTAACTGGAACACGCAGAGAACAAGTAGCTCAGTGCTAATAATAGCCATCAAGGCTAAGAGGTCTGTTTACGCGTTCTATTGTCACCGTGAGGTCTGTCCGATTCGATGTTAGGAAACTTCCGGTGTAGCTCTGGGCAAGGTACCGAAGAGCGGTTAACTCCTCCACGCAGATTAATCATCCTACCGAGTCTGCCAACTCGTCCAAAACCTCTTATCAAGTCATGAAAAATAAATCGAATAGCGTTCGCAGCCAGATATTAGAGACCGAAAAAGCCATCATCGTTTCACTCCATGAAGCGGAATTGACCACGAAGAAGGGTCTCACTCTAACATCAGGGCTGCATTGGCTTGTGTGACCTTTGACCTGCGAAATCATGTACATCCTGCAGTCATGACCTAAGCATCAGTGCTTATCGGTAGTGATCGGAATCGTTACTCGATTCATTAGCATGGATAAGTGCTGGCTCCAGCACTGTTAGCCTGAAACAGAGAACAACCCAAGTAATAGAATCATGTCACCTCTCCGACAAAGAGAAAGGTTAAGGTCGCTACGTCGGCTGGGAAGTTGATGACATCAGCGTTAAGGCATACCCGGCATGTAATGATCAGGTGTTTCCTTGGAAGATATCAAACTATCACAAAGTTTTACGTTAATCTACTGTAGTATTTTAGAAACGAATATTTGAGAGAAGAGTCAGAAATACTGACAAAAGTACCCTGTTCCACCATGAGAACAGTTTTTCGCTCACGCTTCAACATCTGCCACCATAACAACCTGCATGTGTCAGTTCCAAAATTTTGCTCCTCCGCTGTATTCACCAGAGTTGACCACACCGGACTTCCACTTGTTGCGTGATCGGAAAAAAGCTTCTAACTGCTCTGCGTTGTCTATAAAATACGTGCGTTTAGTATGCCGTTAAGGTGTTCCCAGAGTGATAGCATGCCTTTTTCCACTGGGATAAAGTTGTTTAGCACCGCTGGCACAAGGGTGTTTACCTCCGAGATTAGGGTAAAATAGTAAAACTGAAATGTGTTTTAAATAGCTTCATTGATGTTAGATACAAGTCTATCACTCAAGGTATTGCTTGTTTGAAATTACAGTGCTTCAGTTCAGCCTGCAACTGTATTGCTTTTTGATAAGGCGCATACAGTATTGAAGCCGTAGACGACTCAGCGTGAGCACTGATTTCTCATCCATGCTGTGAAGAATGAGTGTACAACGGTGGCAGGTTACAATCCTTCATAACCATGGAAGAACCTTCAGAGGCCTCATTCGGACATAAGGAAGCCGCATGAGCAACCTGCTTTTCCCACACTGCTTTGATGAAACGTGCGTTACAAATGTGCAGTCTGGTAGACCGACATATTTCTGGTTATGCGATATCTACCTTGTTGAGTAACACTGGAATGGACCTCTCTTAAAGTTCCTTAACATCTTTACGCCGCTAGCTAGCCGAATGATTTCCACGTGGTGCCAACTGGGTGTTTCGGGTTAATCCCGCTCCAGCTAATAGTTCGGCGTCAGTGTTCCAGGACGTGGCCGGTTACCGCCTGGCAGGCGCCCTCCCTATAAAAAGCCACAAGTGACTGCTTAGCAACACTGTGACGTGGCGGATATGACTCGCCACTAAACAGAGTCATCGCCTTATCGGGAGATCCTACCCTTTTCGCCAACGTCAACCACTTCCAAGATTTCATCTGACCCTTTTCATATTGACGAAATCACCGAACAAACTCATAAATCCACAGTAATAGTAACAAATTCGCACATGATTACTTACACATACACACACATACTACGCACATATAGGTATCCAGTATGTACTGGTTAACTTATGGCATTTACGTACCATTACTGATGTTACACATTCATTGATAATCCACTAGCTGGCTGTGATCACAACACGGTGCTTTGTGATATGACTACTGATTTACCTAAACGACCAAGTAAAATGCTAAAACCCATTCGCAACCTCCATCGTGTGGACTGGAACGCATTTAATGAACTTATCAGTACCATGAATTGGAATACGTCATTCCTAACCCACAACCCTACTGTGGCTACAAATGAGTTTATAAAAAATATTGCCCTTGTTGTGGATCTACTAGCTCCTACTGCAAGGAGAAATACCCATGAACATAAGGGTGAACTCAAGCTTCTGTCCAAAGCCAAAATAAAACTGAAGCAACTCAAATCGCTATACAGCAGGAACAACAGCTTCGCAACATTGCTACAAATACATGAGAACTTACTATATTTACAACGTCTAACCCTAACGATCGAAACCAAAGAAGAAAGCCGAGTACTCAGAAATCCTGAGAAAGTACGTGCATTGCTGCAACTACTCAAAACAAGAAACCCTAAACCACTTCAGGAAATTGAAACGTTGGCTCTAGACGATGGTTCAATAACGCGCGACATCTCCTGTATATGCGAGGCCATGAACTCTAGTTTTGCCTCCACTTTTGTCCCCAACATTCAGCCACTTCATCCTCCACTTCCAAAAAGGACGACCGAACTATACTGCAATATCCCTGTGACGTTAAGAGAGGTGCAAAGTGCCATCGCAGCCATAAAACCATCAACTCATCCAGGTCCAGATGGCATCTCCCCAACTGTCATAAAACTCGGAGGAAAAAACTTCACACTATTGTTACTAAAAATTTTCACACTTTCACTCACTACTGGCTGCTTTCCTGCTCAATGGAAGCAATCTATTATAATGCCTAAGCACAAGGGTGGACCGAGAAATCAAATGTCAAGCTATCGCCCAATAAATCACACCTCTGCTGCTTCCAAAGCCCTAGAGCGAATAGTCAAGAAGAACATCGTCCAATATCTTACAAGACTGGATCTGATCAACCCTTCACAGCACGGCTTTCTCTCAAAACGCTCCTGCATTACATGCCAGCTACAATTTCTCGATCACCTCACGACTATGATTGACAGAGGAATGGCAATTATTATAATTCTCTTGGACGTGCAAAAGGCGTTCGATCGCGGGCCACACCAGCCACTGCTGTCTGCTCTAGAGTCATATGGAATTGGAAATCCGCTGCTTAACTGGTTGGACTCATACCTAAACGGTCGAACTCAGGTCGTTAAAATCGGTCAGCAACATTCTACACCGAAGCCAATAACCAGCGGTGTCTTCCAGGGAAGTGTGCTCGGACCGCTACTTTTCTTAATCTATGTAAACAATATATGTGACCCGATCAAACATGGACATCCATTTCTGTTTGCTGATGATGTCAAACTGGTTTACTCATTTCATCCAGATCAACTACATATGCGTTTGGGGAACATCTGTGAAGACCTATCTGCACTAAATATAGCTGGTGAGCGTTTGTTAATGAAGTTCTCCGCAGTGAAATCCCAAGTACTTGGGTACAGATGCCGCATCCCAGAAGGCTCCATTATACTTGCCGGAAACGTGATCCCAACGTCGGATTCAGTTCGGGACTTAGGAATTAGGTACTCCAACACTCTCAATTTCTCCGAACATGTTCTTAATCAGATTGCGAAAGCAAGGCAGCTATGCGGATATATCACCAGAACTTTCTCCCTACCTGAAGTACGACTTGAATCATTCAAGACAATCGTACGACCGACTCTGGAATATTGTACTATCGTTCACAGCCAATTGAGAAAGAAAGACAGAACGGCTCTAGAAAATGTTCAACGATCATTTACCAAGCTGCTCATGGGGCGCTGCTCAAACCTGACATTTTATGATCACTGTCGAAAACTCCAGCTGGATCCACTTTGGCTGAGACGCTTAAAGAACAACCTCGTTCTCTTCTACAATATAATAAACCAACGAATTTATGCAGACAGCACCGCACTTGAAATACAGAAAATTGCAGTCTACCCCACACGTAATGGCGGCTGCTTGATACATACAAACCTTTCAAGTCATAAAATTCGGTCGAATTTCTTCTTAGTGAGATACACTTATCTGTGGAACAAACTACCCCTACAGATACGCATGTGTATAAGCCATGCCACTTTTCGAAATCTCCTTCAGACCTTCCTCACTATACCAAATGCTCTGAAGATATTTGACTCATAGCAAACACTAGAAACATTGACAGAAGTTGGTATAAAAAACATTTGATAATAGCTTACAGCTAGCTTACCCACTACTTGTCATTACATACCATACCAAATCCTGTGTCTTTGCAGCCTAATAGTCCCTTCCTTTATTATCTACTCCTGACGATACAAACATCCGTAAATTTTACATATGAGTTGCGCGGGTCTAGGACTCAACGAAAAGTAATCATGATCCGAAATGCTATCAATAAACTTTCCTTTAATGTTATGAAACGTGATCACTATACAAACGATCGCTCCCACTTATGGGGCCGTGTACCGTCCGTCGGTAAATATACAAATTTGGTTATTTGGTTATTTATTTGTTTATAATCATACCAGTGAATACGTGTATCGCAATGTCGAGAATAATTCGTGTATTTATTTCTTTATTTAACTACCCACTGTCGTCACTCTTAGAGGACACTTACCCCGAAAGAGGTGCTGACGACCGGTCCTGCTAAATGTTCTCCATCGCAACACACACGATTACTATGTACAAACAGTACTGCCCATGCATCGGATTCTTAAGGATTCGAACACATGACCACCTGCGGCTTGCACCAACAGTCAGCAGCTTATGCCACTAGGCCACAGGCGACAGTGTCGGACCGTCATGTTTTCGAATCTTGAAGGATCCGATGGATGTGCACTAGTGATGAAACCCAACAGGTTGCAACTGCAGCCCAGTGCTTTTCCGGTCATGTGGACGGCTATCTGCACTGAAACCTGCTGTGACGAACTCTCCGTTAATAATATCAAAATCCCCTACTCACGATCAACTCAATATATACAAACAGTTGTTTGACCGCCAAGTTTGGTAACTTCTCGCTGCTTCTGAACCACCGAACTGGACGTGAGTCTCCACCGCAACGATAAGTAACCGCGGTTGAGGATTCACCGTCAGATGGGGCAACCGTACCTTTTCTAACGACTTCTACCCAATAAAAGTTGGTTAGCATCAATGATCCTATGCTCAGCTGGACGCAATGATAGACAGCCCCTACGCCTCAGATTCCCACAACCTCAAAAATAATTACTGTTGGAAAATTACTCACTAGTCCCCAGTTTACTGAGGCCCCCGTTCTGGAGTTCCGATGATACATTTACATCACGTTCATTTTGAGGCAATGCCAATGTTGGGGTTACACTATGCACACCCAAGTAAATCTGAGTTAAACGACTCTTCTTCGGTTACTAGTTGATTCTGTGCAGATTGGTTGGAATTATCAATGGGTCATAAAGCACACTTAGCCCCCAGACGACTCTCATTCGTTGTTACTTCTTATGGTCGGTGCATCAGGCCGTAAAAATTATGAGTGATTACCACCGTCAGGACAACAGCCTCCGTAAGAGACTTCACATGAGTATCGGGGCGCTTACCGGAAGCGTGAACGTTGCTTCGTACTCCAACAGAACATAGTCGGATAACCTAGCTAGGTATCTTCATTATGCTCTGTATCTCTTTTCCGTAGACAGTACCTACTTCCGTATATCGAAAGCGATACTAATAACATCAGAACGCCGCCGATCGATCTCGATCAACTGGTTACTCCTCGGTACAGACTGCTTGCGTCGTTAGTTGTTGCCGTTGATGACTGTATAGATTATTTCAAAGCTATAGTTATAGGTCTGAAAGGCCCGTGAGGAAAGCCGTTCAAAGCTTATATCTTGCGCTAAGGGTAGTTGACAAGATCAATCCTACGATATTTCTTCAACTATTTTACGTTAATGTACCGTTCCAGTTGGAAAACGTCCTCCAGATCTGGTAGCTTTAACAAAGGCATGATGCTTAAAGTCTACTTAGATGTAAAACTCTAGGTGATAACAGCGCACAGTATCATCTTTTGTGGAGTGAGCTTGTAGTCGTGCATCGGATCCTCAATGACACCCAATTATTTGATCAATATCACATCAGCTCCTTGAGACGCAGCCAGTCAAAGTCGGTCGCACAGTAAAATCGGGTGGAATTCAACAGAAGCGTTTTCCTGTTGTATGTGTGCAAGTCGTGAAACATTTTTTCAACTAACTTTTTTTCCGCTCCTACGCTGCAGGACCCTCGGATGATTTTGACAAAGTCACCGGGCGACATCATTTGGCTAACCAATCTACGTGCTCAGGTGAACCTTGCATGCTGTCCATTGATATGTGCTAGCTTTTCGACACATTTGGTTTGGCTTTTGCACTTTTAACCCAGGAGTCCTTTGTACATTTGTACCCCCGCATAATGTTCGTTGTACCATTGATTCCGTTGTCCAGCGACCAGCTAAGGAGATGACGTGAACACGTCAAACTTTTCAGGGTGGATACAATGAATTGCTTGAGCTGTATTAAAACAGAGCGGTTGCCACTAAAGTGAATCACCTCGAGGTCGGAGGCATATAAATATGGACTTGAGGGGAAGGAAATTAAACTGATGTTAGCTTTTGTGTTGTCCGATTGTGACGGACATTCTACTCCTGGTTGCCACCGCAATTTCTCAAAAGTGTGATGGTTATAATCCGCTATTAACAAAGGATTGGCAATGTAAAAGTCCTCCACTGAAGCCAAGACACTCAGAGGATAATGATTGTTGGAAAACATGTATGGTAGGCATAATATGACTTGACGCGCTTGCCGAAAAGAGACAACCACGATGGCAATCATGGTAAGAATGTGAAACATTACTGAGGAACCAGCAGTTCAAAGATCACTCAACGTCATAGTTCAGTCTGCTTTTTGTCTATAGTAGTGAAGTAAAGATAATACACATACAACTCATAATCATCATTAACTGTTTGCTCCTATGGTTAGGAGCCTGCTAGCTCCACAGCATGTCAAATGCATATAGTTTAGTAAATTTTTCCGTTATCCTGCGCATTAGAAAACAATTTCGCCTAGCGCTAAAACTTTCAATTTTATTTTAAGCTCCACTAGGTGTTTAAATTTGTTTTGGTTGTGGTGATTTAAGCTGGGGCGACTTTATGGTTTTATGATGTATTTTTTTGACCTACTATATTATGCTTATGTAATTGCGATTGCACCGTCTGCCAATAAATTATTCACCCCCCTTTGCCTTTGACTGTGCTCACTACATTGTGATAGCTCGAAGCTCGATGATAACACGCGCCCTTCATCCAAACTAAGCGCATTCAATGTAGAAGGATTTCCGGCTTTCAACAACGGCCTTGTAAGTGAGCCCAGTCCTTTAGTTCGCGGTGGGTTACACGCTCGTTCGTCAGAGCTTGCAGTTATTAAACAAAAATCACGATAATATTTATCACGCAACGCGTGTACCTTGGATTTCAAAGGGGAGTGTTATGCGTTTAACACATGTTACTTACCGCTCCCTTCTAGCGATGGGTTTCACCGCCAATAACCCTGCTTGTTGCGTTGAGGTAAAGCTTGGTTATCCCAACCACTGGGACAGGATCCGTCACGGAGAACCGTAATGTTGATTTTTCTAATTATCCACTCCACTAGCAGCCTCCTCATAGTCTGAATGCTCCAGATCGAGTTGACAGCTACCTACTCCAAAGCAAATCACGGCCCAACTTGCGATTACTTAGCATAATTCAAAAAATTGAACGATCCTACTGAGACGCTGAATGCAACTTCGGTACTGCTTGGTATCAAATCATTCATTGCTCTTAGTTGGCGTTTTCTTATGCAAAAGAGTTGATAAGATGTAATACTCTTATGTCCAAAAGCTAGTGACAATCCTCAGCTCAAATTGTAGTGTTTAACTAGTTCTGAAGGATTGGCTTCTCGTTAATCATAACTGTTTAATAAGGTCACCCAGCGCATCTGCACCAAGGCGTACATTGTCGAGGAGGCGAAAACCTAATGCTCAGACTTCACTCTGTCCCGGAACCAACTATGCAACTCTACGGAGTCACGGTGGCTTTCCGCCGAGCTTCAGAATATCTCGTAAGTGAGCAGGGTTGGAGTCAGTCACCTCTTTCGGTTATTTCAAGGACACATGGTGAGGATCTATGAATGTTGACAATGATGACTTTGACTATGGTTATGAGTCACACAGTAACCGTGACTGGTGACAGCATTTGATCAACGAAATAGTTCAATCTCTCCGTCGATGAAGGCACTATGCGGATGAACAAAACTATGCTGTATGACGTTCTGTTGGTGCTAACATGTGCGTGTCGGAGGCTGTGTACATGCATTCGTCAGTCATCGAATTGAACCGAAGCTGCGAGTGTCTGTGTGACAGCGACAACTTTCGAACGATTCGATCAGCACGACCGGTTTGTACACTACACATGGTTTGCAATCGAGGTCATGGATAAGCAACCATGACCAACCACAATGCCACTATGCAATCACATTGTATGCAACTGCGTAGTGATTAGGTAGAAATCGTGTGCGCTCTATGTGTATAGATTGACGTGAAACGCCTCAAGCAGGTCACTGTAAGGTGGTTGCAAACAGGATTCCAGATATGTGAAGTACATAGAGACATTATTCAAGTATAACGCTTCATTTACGGTAGGGAGCAATTTTGCACATGGTTTCTGAAACTACCACAAAATGATGAGTTTGCACTTGTTTTGGATTTATCTCTTATGGCTGTGGATTCCGAAGTCCGTCGCAACCGTCGTACATGGAGTGCATGCGGTACGTTCACCCGCTTTTTTCGTTTTGTCTAGTTCATGCTGATGTCACGTTTTCTGCAGAGAAAGGTCCTATGATTAATGTGAATGTACGCGTTTTTTTACCGTTAGGCGTTAGCTGGGAATTGCTGGGGAAGCCGACTCACTTGCTTGCCTAGCTGTCGGCTAAGGAACAATGATGTAGTATTGTCTAAGTCGAAACACACGTTCACTTGCGCACCCTTATTCCTTTTTCGTCATGAATTAAACCTTGCTATCTTCGCTGAACACTTCGACTTTCTGTCGCGGTAATCTAGTGCCAGTATTTCAAAAAGTGAGCCAGGGGATGGAAATTAAAGTTTCCTCTTTTTGATGTGTGGTCGAAACAAGGCATTTTGTTGACGCATATAGACATCGGGAAACATAATTATCTCACTGATGGTTCAAACTGTCTACTTTCGTTGAAAGGTTGTTGAGCACTGTTAATTTCTTCCCACTTTCAAACCAACAGCAGTCATAGTAAAATGCTTCTGTTGTCTCCAGGTAACAGAAAAACGGGAGAAGAAGAAGTCCACCCTCTTTTAAGACCCCCTACATCGCTTTGAATGTAGGCCTGACTTGCACATGCGGTTACTATATTGTGCTGATTGACAGAGGTCGTATTCGATCATTCAAGCTGACTGAGTGCGCATGCACAGCATAACTCCAAAAAAGAATTAGTGCATAGTAAACCTTTCAGGGTATCTTTTGAGCTGTCTGACTTGCTTTGTCTTTGAAGACAAGATTTACGTAGATATATTTCCACGTCTTTGCAATAAATACATGGAAAAGTTTTTGTTATATGTGAGTAAGTCTAGGGCTTACGTCCTGCGTCTAGTGATAAATGAATTTATCGGGAGCTTAGTATCCTTTTCGACCACATGAGCCCAATGTCCAGTTAAATGCGGGACTGTTTACTGTGCTATCGATTGTATAGCCGGAGTCCTCACACTTGGAGCGGTGGCTTTAAACTAGGTTAAGCATTGTAAGCTTAAATCGATGCTGGCGTACAATGTAGCATTTATTTACAGACAGAATTGGGACTCGACACCGTCACCAGACTGATAAGACAAATCTAGGCAAAAGAACAAGCAGGTATCTTGTGAATTCTAAACCTTATACAAGTATAACAAATTTAGAATGCCTTCATCTCCTCCTCTTAAGCGAACAGTAGTACTGTGTTTCGCTATACACAGACAACGGTTCCTTGCAAATTAGTTGCTACGCTGACGTGATTGTTTTTCTTTTCCGAAACCACACATAGGAAGCCATTTTGCACAGCAGTTACTCAAACTTAGCTTGAGAGCAGAAACCCGCATGCCATGTGCAGTGAGCTTGCGATGTCTATTTGCTGTCATTGTGCTATTTTCACTGGTTGATACATGGTTTGAATGAAAGAAGCAACATATTGATCCACAAATATACAATATTTACGCGTTTACATATACAGAATAAATCAGCAAAAGCTGCACTAGTGACGTCAGTAGACAAGGTTGCTTTGTGACGTATTTTGCTCCAAATTGCCTACTTCACTTTTAGTCAAAGCCAGTTAGAGGCGGAGCATTGGCTAACAGATTTAGATGTCGCATAAATAATTATTCAGCCTATCAAGAAGGTACGTTTATCACTAGATAATGTTGCCTGTCGATTGTTTTTTTTCCGACTAAATTCTAACGATCGATGATGTTGCTTTCAGCAAGTAAGCGTAGTAAGTTTAGCAATTCGGTGAAGGTGCGTCGAATTTATGGCGTAGACAGGATAATATATGCTGCTTAATCATTAACACGCATCGCTAGAAGCCTTTCTGTAACCTGAAAAGGAATCTACCTTCTGAAGATCGCAGCATTAAGGCCATCCTTTGCTTGTGGAAGAAAACACGCAGTCATCCTAAACTTAAAACCCTGTCATATTCTACTTCAGCTTATAGACAGTATATAAAAGTAAGCAAATTTCACTATTCACCAAGCTTTAAGTATAGATCAAGAGATAATTGTGCATTAACTCAGTAATTTAAGTGTGTTCGACGACAATGCTGGCAACCTGAAGCTAGGTATTTGTGGCGTCATCGTAACTACCGTTTATTCCTGCTGATTTTCTTCGGGCGTTTCGCGCTATCCTGGACCATTAAGGTGAGCTGCCTATAAGTGACATCTGACGTTTCCATGAAACTCCTCCACTCAGTTATACTCTTTTGCATACCATAAATATAGTCGCAAGATCATCACCTTAAGAACAACTAGTATATTTCAACAAAGTGCCCAAGATGCTGTAACAACGAAGTTTAAATGCCGAACAAAAATCCGCAACTTTCTTTACAGCTGCCCATATAATTAACTGAATAAATCTAATTGTCCCACTGTCCTACTGCTTGGTAGGCGTCAGAAAGTGAATGTGGTGGAAAGGGTGGGGAGACCATGGTTCACTGAGGCCTGTGGTAGCTAGTTCCTAACAGGTCGTTGACCATGTGCTTCCTATGCTATGATGTGGACTCGTCCTGGACATTTCCTTGCGGTGACCGCTGGTTGGGAGTTGGGTTACACTCTTCTTCTAGCTAAGAGTCAAGCTACACAATTCCGCCTGAGTAGGTTCACTGACTGATGGCTCTCGGTTAGCTGCCTTTCGGGATTTGGCAGAAATACCGAGTCGTTCCCCTGGCAATATTCCAGTCCAAACTCCAATCATGAACCAAGCCAAGAATAATAATTACACGCTGCACCATCCGTCACGCAGTGGTGGGAGGGGCGACAAGTGTCGTCTTGTCTGGTGCATACAGTGGTAGCAAAAGCATACTACCGTTGACGTCTCCCCGCATTATTCTTTTACTGCACATACTCCCTCCTTCCCATTTCATCTAACCCACTAGTTCGTCCAATCCAGGTGACTGCGCGTGCGATTGTTTGCCACCGCAATCATATGCTACTTTCCAAGCGCCCAAAAGCTAGTGTCGGAACATGCGCACACCGCTCGATTGGAACCCAAGTGAGGGACCTGTGCGATGCACGGTACTGGTCGCAATGGAACTCGCGCGCAATATTCATTGAGCCAAGACTCGCCGACCAAGGCAAGCTGCAAGTAGCTGATGCTGATTCTAGGCTCTACTGGGTGGGAAACGACGCTGCAGCAGCACCTGAACATGGGGTCGGATCTGCACTATCCAACAGGCTAAATGGTTCACTGGTGGCAGAGCAGACTTGCATCAGCCCACACTTGATGACACTTCGACTGTGAATTGGAAGAGGACAATTTGCTACTTTTGTTAGCTCTTTTATTTCCAGCATATGCTAACCTGTAGACACGAGAAATCAGTTCTACACTCAAGTATCAGTCGTCATACGATCTGTGCCGAGGAGCTACCGGCTATTCCTACCGAGTGATTTTGACTCGCACGCTGGGCGTGGTGTCGCGGCGTGGACAGACGTAATCGGTTTATTAAGGTATTGGCACAGCCAATGGGAATGGAGACCGGCTGCTCCAACTGCGCGCCAATCAAAGCCTGACTATCACGAAAGGGAACTTCGAAATAGGTGGGAGTGATATGGCGAGTTGGAGGCACCCACGGACCGTTTGCGCTCATCTTCTCGATCACATCATCGTACGCCAGCGTGACATGCCTGAAGTGTGCAAGACACCTGTTCTGCATGGAGCTGAGTGCGGCACACATCACAAGTTGGTGCGGACCAAATTGTACGTGTATTTAGTAAATCTATGTATTGCCAACCTGCCCTGAACCCGCGCAAAATTAATGGGTTTCCCCTATGCACGATTGAGAAGATTATGGGTCAGGAAATGCGATGGCTACCAGCCTTGGCAAAGTGGAACCCATAACCTCTGCGACCGACCTGTGGCACCAAATCCGTGATCAGGTGATGACTGGAGCCGAGGTAACGGTCGGGTGCGCAAAATGTAAACAGCCCGGTTGGTTTGATGATCAAATGTAAACGTTGGTGTATTGGTCTCGGAGAAGACGGTACTATTCGCTGCACATGTGGATGGCAATGCTGACTGCGGGAAGGAGAGTTACTTTCGCGAACTTCGAGGGCGATTGACTCGAGAGCACCGTCGCCTTAAAAGCTTATGGTAGACGAAGAAGACGAAGCACACTGAATGCTACGCCGAACGCCGCCAACATAATGAATTCTTTGACTCCTTGAAGGCGATGTGTGGAACCACCTTGCGACCCCTGAGGAAGCAGCTCGATACTACTTCATGTGCTACCTGCACACAGACTACAGACATAATGCAAATCTTGCGAAATACTTTAACTATCTCTTGAGCAGCTGTTCAGAGATTGACCGGCCTACGTTGCACCGGCTGCAACAGTAAGAGAGGATACTGTGTCTTTCCGACACACCGACATTAGATGAGAGGCGGAGAGCAGTTGCTCAGTTGCGAAACCCAAAATGTGCCGGTGCCGACGGGATCCCGCCTGAGGTGCTGAAACACGGCGGACCCCCGTTAGTAAATGTGCTGCACCAGTTTGTGCAGTGTGTGTGGTTTGAAGAAGAAGTGTCGGCCGAGCGCTTCTGCTGCCGTCTCCTAGTCGGACTGCTTGTTTAAAATGTGTTTAGTTCTGAGTTACCAGCGGGGTAATGGCTGATTATGACGCGTGGCACTGAAAACCACAAGGAAGCTGTCTCCTCAGTGCCACCTTATCTTTGCACGATAGTCAGCTGTTTGTGACGGTATGTCAACACAAGTTGTTGGTGCCTTGACCCTAAATGTTTGCATAGTGCATTAAGGTTTTCCGGTATGTCCCCCTTCTTTCCCTCCTATTATCCTTTGTTCCGTAGGTCGTTATGGTTGTAAGGCAGTAAAGCAACAGTACAAATAGTTTAGGTACTACTGTTGATGATGATGATACCCGCCGAGCTAAAGGATAAGCTTACGCTACCACTGTATAAGGGCAACGGGAGTAAACAATGTTTCACAAATTATCGTAGCATCAACTTGCTGTTGTGTAGGTGTAGTAGTCGCACGAATCCAGCTCAACCGCCTCGTCACTTAGTTCGTTGAACCGAATGTAGCTGAAGGGCTACATGGGTTTCGTTCGGGCCACTGGCTAGCCGAACAACCTCCGCATGGTGTCAACTGGGTGGTTCGGGTTTATCCTTTTCCAGAGAATAGTTCGGCGACAGTGTTCCAAGACGTGGTGGGGTTTTCGCCTGGTAAGTAAACTCCCTATAAAAAGCTATATGTGCCCGTTTAACAATACTGCGACGTGGCGGATGTGACTCGCCACTAAATAAATTCACTGCCTGTTCCTCATCCGAAGGATCTCCACTTCATAAACGGCATCCAGTTCGAAAAGTTCTATTGATCCCTTCATAGGATGCGAACACAGCAAAAAACTCACTCATTCAGTCACACCATGCCCACTGACACATACATTTACATATACACAGACACTCAAATCCAGTAGGTAACTGGTTAACATGCTACCTTATTATACAATTACCGAACATACCTGTTTGTATTATCATGGTCATGCCTTCGCAAGCGTGCCCCGCAGTTCCGGGAATAAAATATTTATTTATTTATATAGAGTTCGCGGTTCCTCTGCTGCGGAAGAAATGCCCAGAACGACACCATCCTTTATACTCACTGTTTATTGACTTCACCGAAGTATTTGACACGGTGAACCTCGAGGCAGTGTGACTGGTGTTGAGTAGGTTTGGCTGTCCGAGTAAGTTTATAAGTTTTGTTATACGTTTACTCCGTTGTATGCAGGAGATGTTGAGCTGAGTGAACAAAACTCGGATGACTTTACAGTTGTCTCTGGTGTGAAGCAAGGCTATCCTGTTTCATACCTTCACGTAATGTTGTCTTGACTTTTGCTGTTGTTTTGATTATCTGTGGAGCACCGTTCTAACGGTGGGTTGCTGTTCATTCGCCGCTTCGGGGACAGAACTATGATGAGTGAGGCATTCATGCGTATGCTGATGTTTACCGACGAATGTGCGTGGTCTGCGCACAGCGCGGATGAGTTGCACCAAGTGACGACGGCTCTCGTTTCGACAGAGGCCAAGTTCAGACTCACCATCAGCACAACCAGGAATGTTTATCTTTTCAGCCTTCACCAGGAATGCAGTCCGTGGACCTACCCTAAGTCCAGATTGACACCGCGGTTTTGAAGTGGCTTTTGCGACCTGGTGAATATAGTTTTGACAAACCTGCAGATGATAATCAAGCTGCGCAACCACATACTAAAAGTGGATACTACTTTTGGCAAGTTGGAAGAGTGCGTGTGGCGGAATGACCAGCTTACTGCTGGGAGAAACCTGATGGTTTATCGTCCGATGGCGTTGTTCTTTTACTTAAACGGCAGCACAGCTTGGACGCTGTATTGGGAGGATATCCGTTATTTGAAGCGCTTCCATGAACAGTACGTACTTCGGATTTTGCGCACCGGCAGACGCGACCGCGTTGCTGACTCGGAAATGCTGCTCCGCAGCAGCACATATGCAAATGATCTCTGCCGCGACCCCTGAGATAAGTGGTGCATATCAGACTCATGGGTTCGACGCGGATACTCAAGCACCTGCTGTCTGGCAGTTTAGTACAGGGAAGTGGTCCGTTGGAAAACCAAAGTTACCTGATCAAGATGAGTTTACCACCAAGTAATGTTGATCGGCACGAATGGCGCGAGCTTATCAAGAGGGTGGTTACCTACCTGTATGCGTAAGTACTGTTGCATGCGGCAACCAAACGCTGTATACCAATGCGACAGGCAGACATCTAGCTCATCGACGTCAAGCGCAGGGTACTTCAGCACATGCAGTTAGGATTGCCTGAGTCAAACCAGCTTGGTAAGTAACCAGCGTGATCAGGTTGGGCCAATATATAAAGGAAGGCGAGTCAGTTCAGTATATGATCGTCATCAGCGCAGCGCATACCATGCGCTGCTGCCGATTCCATTTCACTTACTAACAGGCCAATAATGCGGCCGGTGTGGAAAGTATGCGACATCATTGTTTCAGTTTGACTGTGTGTGTACCTGTGTGTTCAGTTCACTGCATTTCAGGTGTTGCATGTTGATTTATATCCCTTCTGTGGCTGTGCTTGGTGTGAGTGCTGACAAGGCGCCTACATGTCGAAAACGGCTACGTCGACTATGCTGGATCCAGCAGCCTGTTGGTCGTTGCTTGAGGAGACGTGGTGCACAGTCCTCTTGGCCGTGCAAGGATAAATGAGTGGCGCCACGCAAACAGTATGGAAAGTCCTACAGCCCAGCCACCGCCTTAGGTAAGTCTAATACGCACGGTTCCACACTTACTTAGACAGTAATGCTGCTCCTGTGCATTTTGAAGGACAGTGATCTGGCTCTGTTTATGAAACGTGGCTTCCATCCACGTGCCTCCCGGTCTTATCCCTTCGGCCTAACGCTGGATATGAGGTGTGTGGATGGAGCTGTAGATGGTGCAGCGTAAACCGCCCATGGTCCTTTTGTAGGCACAGACGTTCTGTGACTGTCCTCATGGAGGCCATAGTGACAGATAAATCCGGAACCAGATGCTGCCAACAATATTCGGTGCAAGACTTAGGAACAAGAGTGGAGTTCGGTGAAATTGATGCAATACACCCGATAAAGCTAAGGTATTAAAATGCTTTAATTTTTCATGAAAATCGGTCTACTTGCCAGTTATGTGTAGCTAATAAACTGCACCGCAGTATTATTGTTTTCTCACCTCGATAAATATAAATGCGCCGATAATATATACTGGCATTTTGGGTTTGTCCCATATGTTAGAGAATCCTCATTCAAAGTGAAACTGCGAAGGACTCTATGTAAACCGTTTAACTATCCTATTTTTCTCCACAGCATATATTATTAGAGTGTACATTGACATGCTGTGACACATTGCGACTCCTTAGGACCACAGCACCAGGTTTAGCTGCCGACCTTGCGTAACACAGTGATAATATGAGTATAGAGAGAAGACTATTTTCGGTTCCTCTGAATCCACTGGTTTCAATGTTCCATTTAAATTCATCTTGTTTTCGGCAAGCGAAATATAAGCGTCTAATGAACTTCGGCCTTAACAAGTAGCTCTGTACAATATTGTCAACATGCTTTGATGACCTCTGGTGTCACAGATATTTGCATCCATGGAGACCCGGTGCTAATCTATTACTATATACGTCTTCATATAATTAAGAAGCATTGTCGGATGACACGCAGTCATCCATAACCACGGTGAGATGTTATCCGCTATATTTTGTGTCATATTATGTCAACTGTATACCATCGGAATGGACCGAGATAAATTTGCAAGCCAGCGAACAGGCGATTTTACACACCATGTTTTGGACCTTCTGCAGCTTGGTTGTAAAAGTGTTCGCTTTGTTGCCGATTAGGAATTTAGTACAAGAATTCTCAGATAAAGAAGCAATCGTCTCTGTCCAAGGCAATTTTAGCGCATCTATTACCTTACGGGGAAGTTGATTAACTTCATGAGGCTTTCATTTATATCCATTCTGTGTGATGGACTAACTTAAAATTGATCACGTCGCTTGATCTTAAAATATGCTGTCTATATTCAATGGAGTAGGATTTGGACCGACTCAACAAAGCTTCATCACAGCTGCCCCGATTGGACAGCCACTACGGTTACAGCAGCTCACTGAATGGGGCGTTTCGTCGCTTTGGAAATCAATATCGATGCGTATTATATCCATGGGCGAGGGAAAGGAACCCACTAGACAAACTTTGCCTTTGGATCAAGGCGGATGTTAGCAGGTACCGTGACCAAGTTAGAAACCGCGTTTTATAGTTTCCTTCTAATGGATGCCGCTGACAATTTGATTGAGCCTAGGTGTCAGGAGTAGGATTTAGCCAATATAGTCTCCTACTGGTCATTTAGATTTTTGTTCGTTGTGCGGGATACTGTATGTAGCTCAGATCTTTCCTTTATCTTTCTTTTATCCCACTGAAAGAGTAAACATTTTGGCTTGCTATCATCCTTGTCAATTTAAGGATCTTCGTCTAAATACTCAACCTCTTTCTTATAATACTTTCCAGCAACATAATTGCTCCGGCTGCGCGGTTCACGCTACCGGATGATTAATGACTCAGAAGAGAAAGTGGTGAACCTGGGTGGTAGCCCTGTTTGCCGCCCCCTGAAAACGTGCACGACGGTGGTGTACGAGTTTTGCCATAGTACCACTAATTGTTTCGTCGCAGTGGCGGCTGTCTCCGCTTGATCTAACTGCTGGATAACTTTCTTATCCTCTGAAGGAGGGGAGGCCGTAGCCAACTATGGAGAATGGGCACTGCTGGTGGGTCTTTAAAAGATGGAGCAGCCGCTCAATGTTGGCCGTTCCAATGACTGTATAAGAACGAGCCCACCTTGCGTAACCTACTCATAGTTGATCCGCCAACGTTCCATTGCAAATTGAACTAAATGTGATTGAAACCGTTTAAAATGATAGTGGGAACGGCAGTTATCCTATCAGTAGTTAAGAAAGCGGGGTGGAAAAAGAAAAGATGGATCACAACGTTTGTTCACATAGAGATAACATTTGGCTAGAGATTATTTTCAACGCAATCTGGTTAAAAACACCGTAAAATGTATTATCTTTTACTTTTGTAAGGGGCGCGGATTGAATTCTGATGATAATACTGCTGGCATTAACCTCGTTACAGACCAGCGACCTTTGATCTCCGTTATAATTGACACATAGTTACGCCCCCACGTAACTGAGATCGAGGTCGTGTTGACAACCATATTCATCGTTCGGCACGACCCAGTAAACGGTGTGGTGACTTTGCGCTTTCGCCGTGACCTGCAATAAGAGTCCACAGATAATTCTGTCAACGCAATGTAGAAGTATTTGACCTTGTCGAAGCTTAAGAGACGACGACGCCTGTTTGGGGACTGTCGCTTACAGCCCTCCATCCTCCAAGCCTGAGACAAAGTTTAATATTCACGCGCTGAGGTCGGTGATAAACAAGAAGTAAAGTCACATTCTTAACCCGGAGGATTCAATATCCACGCTCTGGAATCCTACGCCATCCCTGCAGGCAATTCAAAGCTGAGTTATAAGAGTTTGTAACTAGTTTTCCACTTTATGACCACGGCATCGCTTCCGCCATGTTCAGGAAAGCAGGCAGACCATCCATACTGGGCAGAATTTCACCAACTAACAATTAATGATTAAAACAGAGTTCTGTAAAGTCTCTACCGGCCACAATGAGCAAGTAGTCTTGCTATTCGAATACAGCATTTTCCCAGAAGTACCACCGGGGCAACCGGGAAAATTGCGCTGCGATATATTCGCTCCATGCCGTGGAATAACCGACTGGATCGTCCTCTTAAACAAACCCCCGGCTAGCGCATGGCAGCATATCGTCAGCCAGCTTAACAGTCTGGTGTAGGATGCAACAATAACTAAGCTATCAGCTACAGAATCATGGTCTCGTTTGCACGAAATATGACACACAGACGTATAGCGGTGCGGACGAGATCCTGGCATATAGATAAAATCTGTTCGACCGCGGAGAACTGGATGGCTCATGCTGTTTAACGTGACCATTTTACTCAACTTTTCCACGCGAATAACCTGATATACCTACAGAATCTGATGAGACCTAGGGCTTCAAACAACAAGCAGCTGAATAAACACGTTAACAGCCCGCGTAAATTGAAACGCGTAGTACATTCTCTTCAAACAGCGGCTGGAAGGATGCGATGCCCTGCGGATGCAGTTTGCCTTAACATTTCGGCTCCTTCCCTTGTCACCTGATCCCATGTCAAGTGTTGCCTCCCATCAAAACTCGCTCATATGTCTTTTAAGGCAGGAATTTTCTTAAAACTTTTGTATGTACGTGAGCACAACTCTCCTGCAGCTGCTAATATTCACCCGAAGTCAGTTGTGGGGTAGAAGGGAGCTTTGCTAAGCCTTTGGTTCGATTCTTCTAAGGTTGATGTGACGAAAGATATGTATCCGACACGCGGAAACACGGAATGATGACTCCAACTCACAAAGTTGGTAGTCGTTCTGGTCCAGCCAAATACAGTTCTCTAAACCTTCTACCGGTACTTTCAAAGTTCATGGAAACCATGGCTTACTTGAAAGAACTTACCTACCTTGCATAAGAACAGCATGGTTTCCGCAGAAACCTATCTTGCACAACCAAGCCAGTTGGGCCGTAGCAGTAAACACGTGTTAGAGTTAATTTATATGATCTCGACTTCACAAACGCTTTCGATCGTTTAGACCGACGCACTTTTCTTCTCAA
Source organism: Dicrocoelium dendriticum (assembly GCA_944474145.2). Taxonomy (NCBI): domain Eukaryota; kingdom Metazoa; phylum Platyhelminthes; class Trematoda; order Plagiorchiida; family Dicrocoeliidae; genus Dicrocoelium; species Dicrocoelium dendriticum. The sequence goes on along the minus strand of OX104064.1, from coordinate 57,547,385 downwards.
ACTCTAGAATGTCTGCATTGGTGGTCCTCTCCTCCATCGTCCCCTGAATGTAAGAGTGCCTGAGTCCCTGCCAGATCCCATCTACTCAAAAGCGGAGCATCACATAGATCGGTACCCGGGGACACGGTTGCTCTTGATGTAGACCAACGATATAACACACACACACACACACACACACACTCACATCTCATAAGCTTTATCTGCCCATGTCAATGACATTAAGCTGTGGTTGCGATCAACACACTTGGCGATCCCACACTAATACAAGCCGATCTAGATGGGGTTTATAGATAATACAATTTCTAATCCACCTCAATGTGTAGCGCAGACGAGGCGGTATGGAAGTACGGTCTGTTGGCAACTCACAGCAGGTGCATAGGCTAGCACGCACGCGCGCACTTATAGGAGACATTACCAGCCCACCAATCACCACACATTTTCCTTTGCCTCGCTGTCACATTTCTGCCTCGATTTCAGCCGATCCGCAGGGTCCCTGTTCGTCCACGTAGCCTAGTGTCTTCGCTTCCACTAGTCCTATTCTGGCCGGGTTGGGTTCCTTCAAATGCCCTTGACTTGCTTGATCTAGATAGCGTTGCTCTCCTCGCGGTTATTCTCGGAGACGCGGCCAAACCTATGCCTCTACGGAACACCGGGCTGTCTACCAATACGTTCTCCGCTCTTCTCGGCCGCGACCTGATGTCACTTATCGCTCGTGAATTATTTCCGGCTTGTTTCGGAGCACTCGAGCTGCTTTGTTGACTTTCGTTCCTGGTGTCCTCGTTAGTTTTCCTCTTCTTTAGTTTCCGCGTCTTGTTCGTTTCACATGTGATGCTTAACTTCGGCGCCACCGCCAATGTAGAAAATTATGGAGTAGTGCACTTACGGTACCAGGTGATATATAAAGGTGGTAAGTAGGAGATTCAAACGTCTTATGGTGAAAAGGATGTGAGTATTCTGATTCTGGCCAAACTTGGCAGTTGGGATCAAGGTGAATAAGAAGTAAAAGCCTATTCAAAACGTGAGCATCACATTGCGTTCAACCGAGTGCCATACCTATCCACTTGTTATCAGTTTCTTCGTCCATGCTTATGTTCACAAATAGAATACACAATACAGATCTGGCAGTCATGGCTGAGAAGAGATCTCACCACTTTGGAGGGATCTCAATGCCCGGCAGCCAAGAACATCAAAGGCTTGTACAATATTCTCTATGACCAAAGGCTGATAGTTTTCGGCATTTCCAGTGGAAGATTCCGGGAATTGCCTCGGGACTATATTATGACTTTTAAGATTTTAAGGGGGCCCAACCAAGCCTGCCGCCGTCTGCTGGAGCTGTGGCAATAGCAATCTGTGTGGTTACTATCTCAAGCTGACGGAGCAATATAGTCGTTTGGAATACCGTCGGAATTTCTTTTCCTTATGTATTGGTCAAACGTGGAATACTTTCCCCCAATCTGTCGCTTGTGCTCCCATGCTGGCGAAATTCGGAGCCAGAGATGACGGCGCACTCATTTCCGTGCGATATCTCACTTGACTGCCTACTGCTTAACACGATTCTCAGTTGGACAGTCATCTCCCAGAATACGTTCTACCTTTTCATCAGAAGGAGTTCACTAGAATGCGACATGGCTTATACGAACATTCCATCTGTCGACGTTACAGTGAATCTTTAATGTTTAACATGAATACCTCACTGAATCCACTAGTTGGACATTACTTTTCCTGGCAGCGGTATTGATCCTGAAAATCCCACGGGACTTGTTAAGCTTTGGTTTCTTTCTCAGTGATTACGAAGGGTATAAATATCAGCGGAACATCTGCAACAGTTCAAAAAAGAATAAACGCCGACATTTCGAAGAGCAGCTCGCAGTAGCCGCGAAGACCGCCTCAAAGAGAATCTTTGCATATGTGAAGCGAAGCCTGAAGCCGGCAGGTGATGTGCCAATGCTGGATGTCCCGCATAGACAGCCCCTAACCTCCAGCACTGAGCGTGCGTCCGCGTTGGCGGCGCACTTCGCTTCTGTATTTGCGAATAACCAGGTGTCTGTTCCGAGTTCGACGTGTACCGCTTTTACTGAGCTCGATAGTCTGCATTGCGGCGTTGAAGAGGTAGCTCAACTACTCGCCAACCTTGACCGCACCAAACTTGTCGGACCTGATGGGCTTCACCCATTGATTCTCAAGTCACTTTCGACCATCATCTCGCCTGTCGTGACTGACGTTTTCACCAGGTCGCTGTTCGAAGGTTTGTTGCCGGTTGACCGGAAATGTTCGGTGGTGAAGCCTATTCCGAAAGGCGGCGACCCTAACAAAGTAGACAACTACAGGCCAATTTGTCTGACACCTATTTTGGCAAAGGTTGTTGAGAAAATCGTGAAGAAGGGATTGCTGCAGTTGGTACAGTCAAACGAGGTCCTGACGCCCGCACAGCAGGGTTTTATGCAAGGTCGCTCATGCATTACGAACCTGCTTGTGACGAGTCATGAGTGGTTGAAGGCAATAAGCAAGGGGAAGTCCGTCGAGGTGACATTCATCGATTTCAGTAGAGCGTTCGACAAGGTCAGTCATGAGGTTTTCCTTCACAAACTCAGAATGTGTGGTGTCGGTGGCTCCCTGCACCGGTGGATCCACGACTTTCTTGTTGGACGAAAGTGGAGGGTACAGGTCGATGACCATCTAACCGACTGGTACCCCTCTACAAGTGGCGTGCCTCAAGGCACTGTGCTGGGGCCAACTCTGTTCCTGATTCACATCAACGATCTACTGCAGCTTCTCTGGTCGCTGTGTGCATTTTTTGCGGATGACATGAAGATTTGGAGAGAAATGGACGCTCCTGATGACTGTGACCTACTTCAGCAGGACCTCAACCGCATATCCACATGGTCTGCAGAAGTTCTTCTCCCGGTCAACCCAGCCAAGTCTGTATTCATGAGCCTGGGGAAGGGTGCTAACGGCCGAACCTACATCCTTGACGGTCAAACGCTATCCACACCCTCCGTGAAGGAACTAGGTGTACTGTCAAGCTACGATTTGAAGACCGTGGACAACACGAACACTCTATATCGTAACGGACTGCGCATGCTTTGGGCGCACAAACATAGCTTCGGCACATGGTCTGAAGAGGTTGCCACTCGCCTCTCCTCTTCCATCATTAGAACTATGCTAGAGTACTGTTCGCGCGCCTGCTTTCCGATTACCCTAGGTGAGGCACAAAAGATCGAACGGGTCCAACACGTTGCTATCAGGCTGATCCCAAGTTTACGTGGCTTGGGGCATGAAGACCGGTGCTAGAAACTAGGACTCTACAGCTTGTCCTACCGTCGGGTGCGAGTCGACCTCATTATGACCTACCGTATTCTAAATCTCGGTGACTTCCCCATGCTGAGGCCAATGATGCACTTACGAGGGCCATGCAGCACACGCGGACACAGATACAAACTTGTCGTGCCGGAAGTGAAATGTGTTCCCCACCCACTGTGCTTCGAACGGAGGGTGGTAAACATTTGGAACAGTTTACCTGAACATGTGATTGAGGCAACATCTGCGCAGAGGTTCAAAACTTTGTTAGATTTATATTTTACCCCTATTCGATTCAGAGAACGACTGCACACTTACGATGACATATCACATTTGTGAGTCCTGAAATATCGTAAGTCAGATATTTTAAATGTTACAGCATTCAGTATTCAGTATCAAACTATTGACCCACATTCCGGAGGTGGATTGAGATAGCTAAACTAACATTTTTCTACAACTGCATGCTATACATTTTTAAACGTTTTGTTACAGAATACCGGAGGCGCAACGCTCAGCATCGAATGGAGCTACCTTAACGTCGACTCCCTGTTGGCTAATGGGGGCATTTGCGATCGATTCGGCGACAGCAAGTGTGATGTGTACTTCACGCTCTGCCTGCGAAACGCAGCCTCTAACTCGAAATAGTAAGCGAATATGTCACGAATGAAAAGTTTTCAATCAAAACGAGCTTACGCAAAATAAAACAAACTATTTCCATATCAATTTGAACATTCCGCTGTTAAGACATCCTGATTTCATTGTATTGCTGAAAAAAGTACATGCTTTAGTCGGCTGTCTTGCTCCCCTTCTCAAAGTACATCCATCAGTTGTAATTTCTATCACAAATGGGTTCATACCATTCGACACGTTGATACCGCAGAATAGCCAACTTCCTTTGGGGTTGGGACAACCAGTAATGTGCCGCGAAGCGGTTTAATCAATAACTCCTTAAAAGTAGTTCCCTTTAATTCGCACATATGTACATCCGGTCACGCACTTGATGCTCGGCTCCCAGAGGAAGTTAATTAGACAGGCCGTATTTTTTCTGTTGTTATCGAATATCGAATAACCGTTTTCACCAGTTCAAAGTGAACTAAGGCTACAGCGGTAGCTGTTTCACTGACAACAGATGTGGTAACTCAGTGGTAGAGTCAAATGAGTATGTTTAACACTGCTACTTTCGGTATGCATAATTTTTACAATGATAATTTTACCTAATACACCAAGCCAGCGATATGATCAGACAGACATAAGGCGACCAGTGATCACAAGGAAAATCCCACTTAGATTACGTTTCTTTTGATCAAGACGACGATTCACCGTAAATAGAGACCAATTTTGGTTGCGTGCCTTGGATCTGTTACAGCAGGGTCAATCAATCACTATTGTATGTTCATTTAGAATAATAAAGTAGGATTACAAAGCAATCATCACATGCCGACCGTACAAACATGAGAAATTGTGTCATTTATGCTCCTTTTCGATTTCTACAGTCATTCTCAAGAAAACTGTCTGCTTCTGCAATACACCACCAAAACGTACTATAACATTCAAAATGTGAATGTAACTGGGGCTAATGCCGTGAGCGTAACGATTCCACCACCCGTTCCCGTAAGTTTCCTTCAACTCCATTCTTTCACAGCGCTTTTAAATATGCTCGTAAAACTCTTCGTCAATAGTCTATATTAGCTAATTGCAGAAATTGCGCAATAGAAGGCGCTGCTAATATTAACACGTTTTGAAGAGAGCCGTCCCAACAATCCATAGCGTTGCGCCTACATTGCTTGTAATAATCGCATATTTCTTCTACCACACCTAGACTTGCGGTTACATATCAACCCTCTTAATCATAATGTGTATAAGTAGTTCTTATGTGTTTATACTCAGCATTCTGCCATTTGAAACAAGCTACCACATTAGGTTGTATTATAATTGATTTCTAAAACCAAGCATACAGTAGGGAAGTTTACCAGGTTTAATTTCAAAGGATGGTGATTCGAGCTAATTAAATGAGACTTTTAAGTTCGCTTCAGGTCGCTAAGTTTTAGACTGGTAATGGCAGCTGTCTTAGAATAGAAATCAGATAGCTAAAATTACACGCAATCATGTCATCAACACTGTTTCACTTAATTCACTTTTTCAGAATTTCTACACGTTTAGAATGCAGATATTTGATAAAGACTACCTTCCGGATCACGAACTAATTGGAGATTTTCTGGCCTCAGGTTTCCACTTACTGCCCAGCGAAACGTTCCAGGAAGTCAAGATGAAAAATGTGGTTTCTGCAGCAAAAAATCTAAACTTGAAGTGAGGTTTCCATTACTATCCTTCAACCATTCCTTTTTTATTTGAAGACTCCTATGCACATATTAAGCAACTTGAAATTAATCCGTAAGTTTGTGCTTGACATCGAACTCAGAGCGTGGCAATCAGTAGAGACTTCGAGTAGATCAGACCCTGCCTCAATGATAAGTAAGATGCCCGTGACGCAGTGAGAAACGGTATTGGAAATCGAAACCAACTGTTCAAAAAAGTTCACCTACAGTTTACTCTGTTGAATGTACGTAAATCAAACATGAGTGGTATATAAAACTACCGTCCTAATGATAACAGTGTGCTGAGCCAAACTGCAGCAAGACCTTGTTTGTACTCAGCAGTTTGGTAACAGAAGCTGCACATTATCATTCCGGTTGGACTAAGTATAGTATGGCATCGGCGCTAACCGGATACATTGAGCTTTGGTATAGCTAGTGACCGCCGTGATTGCATTATTCAACTGTCACACAACGCGAACCCTGCAGGTATCTTAATGCCTTGACAGAGAGTGTCAAATCCACGTGAGGATAAAGCTTTGTGACATACAAAAATTAAAGGAGCATTTTCTTTCAAAGCACAGTTTAATCGGTATGTCATGGTTTAAGACAGTTGGAATTATATGGAGTTGGGCGCAACCATATGTACAGATTATGGACGCACCAGATCTTATAGTTTAGCGCAACTGACACAACCTGTGGGTTAGCATGTACTCAGAAACTAACCCAGCTGCATCTAATAGCGCAGCTGTACTACCAGAAACTCGTCACTAATCAGACTGGTCATAAGCATCCGAGCTCACCAAGTGGCACCTGCTAAGCTGCAGTAGAATGAGACCTAAATGCTCGAGCAGTAAATGTACCCAACTACTTCTACGCATTAACAAGCAATGGCGACAAACTGGCGGCATTGTATATGTTCTATCTGCTCTTTCGTCTATTCGCAGCAAGCAAGTAGTACGCATACGCGAATCGCCGCCGAGCCTGGGAGCTACTGATGCTAAAGACCTAGACCGAGAAGAAGCAAATTAAGCTCGCTTTAAAAACCATTCAATCCATTTTTCATGCGCAGGAAATAGCAGTTATGCACTGCGACTTAATAAGTGCTCACTGTACCGCATGCTCTAATTTTTAGGTTTATGAATGCATTTATTATCCCCTATTGACTGTACTGTTCCGCAATTATTTTCCTCGGAATATTTCAAAAGGATAGTACTTTTATTGTGTAATCACTAAAACTTATTTCCGATGGTCTGGATTAGGCAGAACATCCATCCTTGATTTTATGGTCAGCGAGCATGTTGAAGCATGACTAAACTTCTCACCCAACTGACAAAACAGTCACTCTGAACCCCAAAAAGTTTTAGCAACTACGGCATCCATACGTCCCACGCGGTGGAAGTGTAAATCTTTAACTGACCCTAAAGCTTCGCTTGTTAGTCGACCCAAAATGATGACGTAACAATTGCGAACATTTCAGCTTAGTTGCAAATGAATTATTTTGCTGTACGTGTCATGTAGCGAAAACGACGCGGAGGCGAGGGGGGGCAGAGCGTGAATTGCCACAAGAACGTGCCACTCACAACTCACAAACCCGTACAGATTTGGACCGTTTCCTTCACACGACGCAACGCGGAAGAGGTTGGGCTTCGAGACAACCCCTCCATTTTTCCATCGTGTATCTCCGCTTCCCTACGATTCTGGCCGGCCATGAGTCGTTCGAAAGCTCGTGATTTGCTCCCCCGTGGCTGCATCACTCCACCCGCGTTCGCTCTAGTGGGCTTCGCTCGCGGTGTATTTGTCCGAAAAATTGCGTTCTTAACAAATACCTCCTCCATTGTTCTGAGCCCAAGCTCGTTACCAGATGCTGCCCGTGCTGAGCAGCGCTCGCAGAGACTTATCTCGTCTCAGCCATTGCGCCTGTTTTTAATTCTCTACAAACCCGTCATGTCATTCCGATTGACGCTTAGTCAATGGCTTCCGACGCTTTATCATTTAGTTCCTTCTCCCACCGATTCTATGTTGTAGTATGTCCGCGGTATTAGCGTAAATTGCTGATACTGCTCCCACACTGGCGTTTAAAGCTTACTCTGACTGCACGACACCCGCTCCGCACACTTTTTCACTGATATCACGACGCCAGTACGTCAGCTTCAATGTCAAGGATATTTGTTGTATGTTGCATACGTCCAAGTGAGTCTGCACTACAATGGGCATGTAATAGCCGCAGAAACGCATGATAAGAACGCGTAACTTGCGACCAAGCAATTGCTATATTTGCATGCTCCAATTGCCTGGATAGTAGGCTAATTTAAGCAAATAATGATTGCGCATTGTGAAGCCTTTGTCGATCGCAAAAGAATAAACTTTTCAGTTACCTTGAACTTCTTCAAACGTATGCAGCCCATAAATTGAACTGTCATATCTAACGAGCATGAGTAGTTGTGATTATAAGCACTATAGATTTGCTGCTTACTTTTTCCTCGCCAAACGTCGGAATACAATGCTGTAGGATAACCATCACTGTTCGTTTTTCACTTAACTTTTGCTGGGGTTCATTGCCGAACCACATGGCATGTATTTTATGCCAACGAACCAGCAACTTATGCTTCCCCGTTCTTTTCAATGTTCCCATCTCAGACTGCAGGTGAGGATGCGACTTATGTGCAATAGATTTCACTACGGAAGCCAATGCATGATCAAGTGCCAATCGGATTCTTTGCGCTACACCTGCGATGCGCATGGGAATAAGATCTGCCATGTCGGTAAGCTTCCCATGCGGTTTTTGTCTATTCGGCTACGAGTGCACGGTATTCAGATGTTGCCAACAGCGCATTTGGCCCTATGTGTATATCTATCGCAGTTTAAGTTATGTCACATTATGTTCGCACGTTTTGGTATCCCAATTGCTCAATTCATCGCTACGATACGAGAGGGGTCAGTTTGAAGTACTTGTTGTGTGTTAATGAAATGCGACGGGCCATTTCGATGGGAACCCCGGTTCATGTTGAATTGCAGTCAATTCATGGACCATGAAGGCATGCACCACAACTGTCACTGTTACCCGGCTTGCAGCCGTCCAGCTGTGACATGTAGCGAAGATCAGACAGCGTAATCAGTCTATGTTGTGCTTGGCTGAGAGAGCAAAGGACCGAGGTAGGGTGCGCTTGTGCAGTTTTGCAGTTATAATGAGTTTCAGACAATCATGAAATATGTTTGGAACCGATCTGGAACGTGTGATTTCAGAAGATACTGTGTCTTAACAAATCGTGTTTCACGTTCCAATCGTGACTGTGCACTCAGGAATTGAGCCTACTCAAGTTATCGCCAGTATCTTCCGTATTAGCACACTGGCAAATGGAAGATTTTGGGTGTAAAACACTTGCAAATACTAGTGGGTTACCGAACATTCGGTAGCACTAGCTAGATGGTACTTTCGTTATCATACAACTCTATAACAAAAGGAGGTTTTAATCTGTTGAATTCTATTAGTTGGACAATATTCTTTCCCATGGCATTGGGACGTTCTAGTGATACCCTACCATCTCTCGACTGCTTAGTTCACGGGAAGCGGGAAGCCTATAAGCAGGCATTTATCGTAATGCGATGGATACATTTAGGGTGTTCCATTACAATCCAAGTCACACGAAAAATGTATATTTTATGGTCGGTTGGTCTCTGTTTCACAGAGTCCAGCATCTGTGTACAGAAGAATATGATAAGGGAGCAGTTCCGAAGGAGGTAATGAGTAAACTGCTGATAATGGATATCCCAGGCGATTAGTGAAGCACCATATCTACTACGTTCCACGGAGTGAATCAACACGTTAGAGATGCCTTATAAGAATAGGGCTTCGGAAGCCATCGGGAGGGAGTCAAACATGAATGAAAGAAGGGTGATATAAATAGCCTAGCGCCTTGTTCAACACTGATACATTTGAAGGGTGCTTTTCCTTAGATATGACGGCTAATAGTATCCATAATATATTTACAAAGACCGTGCTAACGTGTACACAGGCCAACCAGCGAAAGCTTTGCGTATTCCGATTGGACAACACAAAAATATGTCTCACAATGGCCATACTGAGGGTTTCGGTGGTAGCTGTTCAAATACTGCATACAGGGCAGGAAATCGGCTTGGACAATGTCAAGATCACTAGGGGATGAGTGATGCAACATTCCCTCTCCGAAAGACTAACTGCCAAAGCCGTACGAATGGGTAGATCATATTGGATGTGTTGTGGCTGTCAAATGCGTGGCGATCTGTTCCAACCTGGCCAGTCTGATGAGTATCGGTGTACAGACTCAGCTTGGGGAGCAGACGTGAGGCAACTGCCATCCATCACTGATAAGAATTCACATCTAGTGAGTACGTAATGTGAACCAATTGGGACGCTTCCATTCTTGATGTATCACTTGAAATGACACACAGAACTCCAGAGATGTTCACACAGCAAAACCCCTGACTACAATGACATCCTCCCAGTTTGCAATCAGTGTCAAGTCCAGTATGTACCAGTTTATACGGGACTGCGAAACTTTTGTAACAAATGTGGAACATTGCCAACCGAATGTACAAAACGAGTGTTTTGTAGCGCACTGGAATCAAGGGTTTGACGCAGGCGGTTTGCACTCGTTCAGCTGGTTGCAAGAGCCAGTTACGAGTGGGGACGAAGTACCGTACTAAATGAGGATGGCGACGCCCTTAAAGTCTCCATAGTGTCGGTGCGGTAATCGAACACGATTTTAAACTTCTTTTCGAAAGTATAATCCTACACCAGGATGCAAAATCCAGCTCATAGTGTGATGTTGGAAAAATACAGCAAGGGTCGATTGACAGGTGTTGGAGTATTCGTTGAGTGCAGTGGGTTGCGATAAGCAATCTTAATTGGACTTCGGTTGATTTGAAGTCAGTATGTGACATTCCGAAGGGTTGAAGGAAGCTACTTAGCAACCTGTGATACGGCTGAACTCTTACCAGTCCACCTGATCAGCGATCTGAACGGACTTGCGCAACCATGGGCAACAGCACCCGAAAATTTCCGATATCACTCATGATATGGATAGTTACGTTCAGTGTGGCAATACATGATGACACTGGTTGGGAACTGTTCTGTGTGAGAAGTGAGCAAAAGTCCTTCCATTATATTGATAAACGATCGTTTGCGCAGTTACACGAAAAATACTGGGATTTATATTGTGGTTTACTAGAACCTTGAAATACTACGTCACTAGTCAGAACTATGGATGTAGCCAGACAGCCAGAGGGTAGCAGACCGAAAAGGGACTATACCAGCGCCAAGCAGAATAAGATTGTTTAGAAGCCGCAGGTATATGTGCGCAGGGAATAGATACAGCACCAACGAGCGCCACGCAACCTCCAGGCGAGAGTTCGGGGACGTGCTGAACGGTTAGAGTTCAGACCTGATGCTTAGGATTGGTGATATTCGCCAAAATAATTAACTCATTTAAGACCTTGAATTGGTACTATTTGACACGAGAGAATAGCGTGCGACGTTTAGATAAAGGGCTATAGCAGAGTTTCCCGGAACTCTAAGCATTCGGAATATAAAACGCTATACACCCTGAAATCAATGCGATCAACGCTTGCGCCTTAAATAAATTTGAATTTAGTTTGTGGCCGCGGTGTTACATGACTCAGATGTAAGTCATTGGTCAGCGGGCACAGAAATTGCTTTGTTATCATTGTTGGCATGATATTTTTCTTTTGCTACCGGAATACACAACTAATAGGAGAATGATCTAGAGCCATAGGTAGCATCGCCTTTGCTACAAGAAGAAACTAAGATAAAATAAGACATCAATATTTACATTGAGACCAGCTGTCTGATGGCAACGGAGGAAGACCTGATCTATGTGTGTCCGTCACTCAATCAGTTAATCAAACGATCAGTCAATCATTCAGTCAGTCAGTCAGTCAGTCAGTCAGTCAGTCAGGAATGTGTTTTTCGCACTCCTGAATAGTGTATATTCGACGCTAACAAACATGCTTCGTACAGGAATAAATAAGGAAAGCGAACAGTAGATGAAGATAGGCAAGAAACCATAATCATTAGATACTCGTCGGATCAAATGTTGCTGGTGAAAGTTACTAACCAGTTCTTGAATAAGTGATTTTTGCCATTCGACAAACGTGAAAGACATGGAAATACTGATGCACTTTGTGTGGGAATATAACGGTGATCAAGGTGGTTGTTATACATTCAGACAACGCCCTGTGGAGGGCTGGCTAACATCCGTGAGTATTTTAAATGCAAGCTTGTTACATGCGTTGACATGACTAGCTAAACTGATGTTTAACAAGTTCCAGCCTTGAAATGCCACTGCACCGAGATAGATGCTTCACAGATGTGGCAATTACTTTGAGATCCTTACTCAGGAGAACAAGAAAGATGACTTAAAAGAAATAAGTCAAGGAGAATAACACACATGCAGGAACAGAACGCTAGAACAACAAACGAGGCATGGAGGAAGACTTGAGACGTGTAACCTGGAATGGGTCTTTTGGCTCAGGGACACTCCCAGATATTTTAATAGAAGAGAGCAAATACTCACCTTCAATGATTTTGCGAACAGTGCGTTAGGATTTCCTGGTAGTGATTTCCTATAAACAGGAAAAAAGCGATCCCGCATGTTGAGGTTTTTAACGAACAATGAAAAATGATGTATGCCGGTAAAAAAAAGCAGTTGCTTGACAAGTCCCACAGAATGGTGGGGTTCAATGGTTCAATGGTTCAATGGTTCAATGGTGTATGATGGGATAAAAAGCATAACTTTACAAGACCCACAGGATGGATATGCAAAAGAAAATTAAAATCAAAATGTTCCAACGTGGAACGTAAAGTATCAGTGGTTAAATCATTGCACTTTAACAAAGTGTTGTGTATCGTTTATCACTAAGATGAAAATCTAAGAGTCTTTCGAATGTCGTCATGTCTGGTGCGTTCACCACATAGTTTGGTAATGCATTCCAGTGAGAGCAGATTCTAAGTGAGAAAAAATACTTTCTACAATTCAAGCGAGAGTGTTGCGTCATTAGTTTCAGGTGGTTGCCTCGGTTTTGTTTGTATGGGGCTAGAGTCAACAGCGATGTACATGGATGCTCGCTTTCGGTTAATATCCGGTATGTGAGAGTAAGATCACCGCGAAGCCGTCGGTATTCTAATGAGAACACCCCGAGTACACGAAGACGCATTTCGTAACTTATACCGGATAGTCCACGCGTTGCTTTTGTGGCTCTTCTTTGGGGCTGTTCCAAGAGGCGGATGTCTCGTTTTAACCATGGACACCAGGCCTGAATTGCATATTCAACATGAGGACGAATGTAGGAGTTAATCAACAATGGTACTAGCTGTCGCTCAAAAGTGCCGAGAGCTCGCCTCAAAAGTCTCAAGTTCAAGTTCGCTACACTTGCTGCTTTCGAACACTGGAGCGAATTTCCAAGACTCTCTTGCACGATTATACCTAGGTCGCGTTCACTAGTCACGTGTTGCATGACATGTTGCCCCAAAAAGTATGTGTTAACGAAGCTGTTGTGCACCGTCAGCAGGTGGCACTTTGCAGCGTTCAGTGGGAGCTGGTTCTTTTCTGCCCATTCGTTAATCCGGGTCAGATCTTCCTGGAGGTAGACATGGTCGGATGCTGAGCGAATAGCTCTCCATATTTTAGCGTCGTCTGCAAATATTTGCATTGGAGATAGAATGTCTGCTGGAAGGTCATTGATGTAGACTAAAAATAGTAGCGGGCCGAGGACGGATCCTTGTGGAACACCACTGGAGACGTAAAGGCTTTCGGAATAGGTGTCAGCTACTCTTACCTTGATTGCTCTGTCGTGTAAGTAGTCTTCCAACCAAGTGAGCAGGGAACCGTTGATACCGTAGGCAGCAAGCTTTTGGAGGAGAAAGAAGTGATTGACCCTGTCGAATGCTTTAGAAAAATCCAGGTATATCACATCTATGGGGACTCCTTCATCAGCCGCCCTGGTCCATAAGTCCCGAGTAATCAGCAAATTGGTGAGACAAGATCGTCTGCGTCGGAACCCATGTTGGGCATTAGAAATTATCAGTTGACTTTCAAAGTATCGCGTCAGTTCATCTGCGATTACCGATTCCATAACTTTTGACAAAACAGGAAGGAGAGTAATAGGTCGGTAGTTAGCAGGATCCGAACGCTTACCACCTTTATATATCGGAGTGATAATTCCATTTTTCCACTCAGATGGGAGTGTATGGGAGTTAAGCAGACACTGAAAAAAGGTTGCAAGTGGTGTTGCTATGGTGGGGGCAAGGGTTTTTAGTACTTTTGGGCAGATCATGTCGATTCCAGGGGCACTGTACTCCCGGAGAGACTGTAGTTTGCTTGCAACAGCTGCTGGAGTAAACGTGACGCTGGATAAGCCAACGACATTTGTTGGGAGTTGATAGGGCGAAGGTCCCATGACATTTGTAGCTACCGAGCCAAACTGCAAGAGTAGAGCATTCGCGGCATCCACAGCAGTAGTTGTTAGGCCATTGGCTGTCCTGAGTGGTGGTATTCCGGGCTTAACCTTTCTTTTGCCATTCACAAATCTGTATAGCAGTTTGGTGTTACTCGTAAATTTCAGCACCATATTCTCCTGCCATTCGTACTTATCGACTCTAATGAGTGACGTGCAGTAGTTTCTTATGACTTTGTAATCCTGCCATGTGATATCACATGGGCTTAGCAAATGTTGCCTCCAGCTTTCATCTCTTCTGTTGATCCATTTACGTGTTCTGCTCCGGATCCACGTATTGGTCCGGCGCGATGCTCGTAATGGTACAACCTTCGATGCTGATTGTATGACCCAGTTAATTTTGTCTTTCAATTCATTCCACGCGTCATTCGCTGAGCTGTGCGTCTGTAGGTCCCAGTCAACGGTTGCTGCTAAGCTGCGTAGCTTATAATAGTCCGTAATAGTTCGTTGAGTCTCACTTTCTGTAGCAACAATACTGGCATAACATACGTAACCAAATGTTAGGACTGAATGGTCGCTACGGCCCAGTGGAGGATCGTATGCTACCGACTCAACCATCAACTCTTCATTAGTCAGGATTAAGTCCAGGAGTGATGGCTTGTTTGACCCGCGATGTCTGGTTGGTCGATGCACATGGTTATACAAAACTGCCATATCCATAAATTCGAGGAGTTTCGATTTAAATGATGGCCCATTAGGGGACACTGATGCTATTGAAGGAACATTAAAGTCACCCATTATAAGATAGTGAGAGTACTTTAGTGAAACAGCATAGCGGAGGGCGTTTAACAGAATGTTATCGCTGTCTGCTGATGAGTTCGGAGGTCTATAAATAACTGCTAAGAGGCAAGCATCACTCTTCTTCTGTGAAACAACATCTCGACCTGCTAGGTGCAGTCGGCAAAATAGTGCGTCGGGAATAACGAGGGAATTTTCGGTAAGTGCCTCACATTTCAGATAATCTCGATAGTAGAGAGCAACACCGCCCCCGCGAGATGGACGATCATTTCGTATGACTGACATCGCACTGAGTTCAATCTCCGGATCAAGTATGTCGTTTGAGAGCCAAGTTTCAGTGACTGCTATGAGGTCCCAAGTTGTCGTTTCATGTCGGTGGCGCAGCTCCGAGAGCTTAGAGTACAATCCCTGCGTGTTGGTGTAGCAGCATTTTATTTGTTGACGCATCAGGAGCTCGGTTCGCTGTGAGTGACCGGCACAAATAGTGCCGGTCTGCTGAAGTTTTTTGAAACGGTTGTTTGCACAGTTGGCTGGTTTGAGATGGGTACAATTGAGGCTGGCTCATCTGTGTCTGAGGTCTGTGCTAATTGAAGAAATGGTCTTAACCGTATTTCTGGTGGCCCAAGTTTCCTTTTGTCATGCCATGCTTGGATTGCCACTGATACCATTTCGGGCGCAGCCAAGGTAACTTTCAAAATTCGTGGCCCGCTACCTTGGTAGTTTGTGGAAGCAGTTAGACGGGTGACGCCAAAAGCCACGACATTCTTCATGTCGTATAGTTCTGCGATGTACCGCCATTCTTCGATGTCGTGCTTCTGTCGTTCACTGCTATCGTCATGCTTCAATTCTGGCACACCACGAACCAATACCACTTTCTTCATCTCATTTTGACGTGATGAACTAGGGTTGGATTTATGCTTCTGTCTTTCTGCCCATGGCCTGTCAGGAAAAATGCGAGCACTGACAGAAGAGTTCACTAGCATGTGGCTTGCTAAGAGAACATCTTCCAGGTCACACGTGTTGCTAAACGTTACTCGCAGTAACCGAGGTTCCCCTAAGTGTGGAGATGATGGATTTCGTGAAAGGCGTGTAAGACCAGTTGGGAGAATTTTCAGTCCGAGTGCGCTGGTTATTTCAGCCCACCGGTTTTGGTCCTCGGCTAGTCTACCTTTTAGCGATTCGCTAGTGGGTTCTGGGACGTTTGAACATATTACTGTCATCGCCTTTTGGTTGCATAGTAATTGTTTGTTCTGCAGTTCCTTGTGAGCGTAGGTTTGTCGAGTGGGGGTGTCTGGCTTGTCTTCCGTGGACAATACGCCAAGGCTACAGCAAGAATTTTTACGTGCAACGCCGCTGGTTGCGCTATCTGTAGGGGTCAATTGTTGTTGACCAGCTACTGACGGTGAGCATGCAATTTGTGCGTAACTCTGCATGCTTTGGCGCATTACGTGAGACTTGGGAGACCGTTCAACCGGCCTGTTTTCACTGCTGTTTTTCACTAACGGTGTTTGCCTTTCGATGGACTGGGTAGCACTTTTGCTAGAGAGCTTTTGCCTTTTAACAGGTCGGGGATTCGGGCTACGTAATGCACTAATCTGCAACTCGAGTTCTGAAATTTTCCCTCCCAATGCTGCGATCAGTTCCTTTTGGTCTGCAGACGTAATAGTCAATGCTTCACACGTTATCGTTAGTTTTTGAACAATCTTAATTATCGGGCTATTTGAACATATGTCACAAAACCACAAGCTATCTGTCGATACGCTGTTAGCATCGTTAAGTGTAATTTTCACATTTGTCGCGTCATATGAATTGGCACAGAACGAACACGTGATTTTCGAGCGGATTTCAGTTCCCTGCTTGTCTGAGCCCCGGTTGACCTTAGCTTTGTTGCTCACTGAATTCCCGGTTGACAAACTTCTCCGGCCCATGGATCAATGGTCGGTATGCACTTTTAGATTGCGCTGATCACGTCGTTTGGGCTGCCTGTTGTCTGCTCCGGTCAGCGGGTTTGGTGGTGGTGCGTCACTAGGCGCACGGGTATGCAAAATCACACAGGCTTTGTGCAGTGAAATGCACGTAAAAATATGGTGGTAAGGTGAGATGACAAAAATGCTTGTATCTATGGTATAAACTGGTGCACAGTACTAAGTTATATATTGTCTGACAGTCTTAAAAAACTACAATTGTCAAAAGATTTTTTATTGTCTGCTTGAGTGTTTATCTATCAGGTCCGCTGCTGAATAATAGTAGTGTAAGTGGGTATCGAATACGAATGACTAGGCAACATGGGGACAGCTATCTTTGAAGTACTCCGTGAGAAAAGTAAAACGATAATAATCACTACTGTACCGCCTCCTCAGATTTATGCGACATATTAGTCCGGTTTGAAGGGATAATTAATATATTCCGAAGTAGCACAGTTTAGGTAACGAAGTTTTTGGAGGCCAATCGTTTTGTGAAAATATCCAATGTGGGGGAGGAAACAACTAAGTTTGGATGAGAGTTCCAGGGTTGGCAAACACGAAAAGAAAAAGAATTCCGCCGGCATTCCAGGCGGCTATACTCTGCACACGATTACATAAGGTTACCTCTGAGATTGGTGTTATGGCTGTTTCAGCAAGCCACAGCAAACCTGATTAGGCTCACTCAATATTTGGTAGACTAATATGAGATCGCCGCTCAGCCTTCGGTAGCGGTCACTGAAAACTCCCAGTGACATCAGCCTTTGATGGTAAGACAGATTTTGTAGGCACTTGAGGTTCTTTGTGGTCCTGTGTTGTGGTTTCTCTAGCACTTCTAAGTCGCGCTTCAGCCAAGATTGCCACGTTTGGATGGCGTATTCAACGTGAGGGCGTACGTAAGAATTGTGCATCATGTGGAAGATGGATGGGTCGAATATTCTGAATTCTCTCTGCAGCGTACCGACGTGGTCGTTGGCTCACTTCGCACCTGCCTCTGAATGTTTTGAACAGTTAAGGTCACTTTGAATGAGTATAACAAGGTCGCGTTTTTTGGAAGTAGCTTGCAGTACATGTGACACAAGCTTATACACGTAGTCATATCCGAGGCGCAATTGAACAGCGTGACATGTTTCCACATTGAACTGTACTGCATTCAGAACTGAACAATTTGAAATCGTGTTGAGGTCACGCTGAAGCTTTCGTGCTCGTGCGGTTGTTTGGTCGCTCTCCATAATTTGATATCATCTGCGAACAATAACAAATCGAAGTACTTTCACTCGCTAGATCGTTTACGAAAATCAAGAATAGCCGAGGCCATGAGCACCGAGCCATGTGTTACGCCGCATCCCACCTTAATTGCGTCTGACAGGGATTATCGTACTCTCATTGCAAACCTACGTTCGTGCAGGAAATCGTCTATCCAACGTAGCAGTGGGTCACCAACTGCACAGAGCTGAAATTTATGGCGAAGAATTCGGTGGTCTAAGCGATCAAACGCTTTTGAGAAGTCCAAGTAAATGACATAAACTCCTGTTCCACCACCAACTGCTTCAGTCCAGCGACTGCGTGCAAATAACAGGTTCGTAGTGCATGAGTGCTTTTGTCGGAAGTCATGTTACTCTGGTGATATGATCTTGTCATTTTCCAGATACTGCAGGGGTGCATCAGTGGTGATAGACTCCATGACCTTGGAAAGCACAGGGAGTAGCGTTATAGGACGGTAATTGGATGGGTCAGTGCGACTATCTCCCTTATGAATAAGACTGATGACCTCTTGCTTCCATATTGTTAGAATATGTTGCTCCTCCATACAGCGCTGATAGAATATAGCCATAGATTCTGCCAGATCACTGGCTGCTGCCTGTAAAGCCATCGGTCGAATGTTATCGACACCAGGAGACCTGTAGATACGCGAAGACAACAGTTTCCTTGACACTTTCTACTGTAAAAGTACTATTGGATAAGGCTGATGGTGGGACAATAGAAACAGTGATAACCGTTGGGCCCATTACTCTCTGGAAGGGTTGTGAGTAATGAAACCGTAAGGGATCGGCTGCTTCTGTTGCTGATCGCGTGCACCCGTCAGTCGTGATAAGTGCTGGAATTCCGCGTTGCACCTTACGAAACCCAATAACATGACTGTATAGGAGTTTGCGGTTTGTGCAGAATCTTCATTCACTCCTGCTGGTGCTTCATCTTGTCCTCGCAGATCAAACTCACACAGAAGTTACGACGTGCCACATAGGTAGTCCAGCTTTCGGGATTCAGAGAGTACTTGTGTTCTCCATGCTAAGTCCTTCAAGGACATGCCTTTGCGTGTTCTGCTCCTCAGAAATGATTTTCTTCTCATTTGAGGATGAAAGGATTTATGGTCATGCACGTGCGTTACAAGTGAGGTAAATGTCCGAGTGAAAGTGTCCCAGACGATCTTTGGTGAGCACTCAGTTAAGTAGATCCAAGATACCTCCTTAACATGCGTAGATAACATGTGGTATTGCGTAACCGTATACAATTTATCATCCTCTTCCTCGGGATATTCCGCATAACATACATAGTTAAACAGTAGTCACATGGTCACTGCGACCCAGTGGTGTGCTTGTACTTATTCCGTCGACCATGAGTTCTTCGTTGGTGAGCACAAGGTCATGTATCGAGGGCTTGTTAACAGTTTGAAATCTGGTGGGAGAGGTCACGTGGTTGTACAGAGGGTAGCTGGAAATGACCTCTTGTAAACTGGCTCTGAACTGCATGCTATCGGTCGCCGCTATTTCCAGCTCGTGTACATTAAAGTCGCCTGCGATGAAAATGTGACTGTATGTCTTGCTCAAAGCAACCCGAAGAACGTGGTTTAGTTTGGAGTGCATTTCACACGCAGAGTTTACTTGACGCTGAATCACAGCTATAAGACACGTGGCTTTGGTCCGTTACCATAGCCAACACCAAAGCGAATCAGTTGCACGGATCTCTGAGTGTTCAATCAGTTTGCATCGGAGGTTAGCCTTGTAATACAGAATTATGCCACCACCACTTCCAGCTCTTTCATTCCGAAGCAGTGACATACCAGGTAAATTGACTTCAGAATCTGCCATCTTGAGGCTTAACCAGGTCTCCGTAATCATAATGAGATCCCGCGGTTGTGACGCCTTGCCTTCTCTAATTTCGGCCAACTTACTAAGAAGACCTTGACCGTTTGTATTCGCACATGATAGTAGTTATGATGTTGGAAGTGTGTAGGTAGACTACAAGTTCGTGTTTAGTTTTAAGCTGACCGTTCGTTGATCGGCCGTTAATCCTTTTTTTTACGTGGGTCATTGGTTTTTGAACTTCAGCCAGTCTGTATGGCAGCACTGAGTATCGCAGATCGAGGTGTTCCCTCGTGTGTCTCCCTGTCCCGTCAGGTGTTGCGAATGCTATATTATATGCAACTCTGCAGCATTGTGGACGCAAATATTTTATTGAGGTTAAATGTACCAAGGAAGTGCTGACAACTAGTGGTCGTGCGCCTGCTATCTTTAAACTAATCTCCGTAGGTAGCCTGGAGCAATGCTTCAACCAGCTATCCGATAGGTCTTCTGTTATTCCTTCGGAGCGTAGCACGACTTTCAATATTTTTGGACCGCAGGCCTTATGGTTTGGAGATGAAGGAATTCTCCTTGGTGATTTAGTGATAACGTCGTTCAAAGACAGTGCTTCGTACATGTAGCACCACTGCTCTTGGTTATGTTTGTGCGTTTCCTGTTCAGGAGAGCCCATTAGTTCAGGAACATACTGAACAAATACGGATTTTTGCTTATGTTCGTAGAAGGATCGCCATGGTTTTCTTTTTCGTTTGACCGTCCTTTTCAAGTAACACCTAGTAGTATGCGTTCCCCGCTCGATGAGTTGCGTAGACGAACTGCTGAGAGTAGGACTAGATCTGTCTTCTCAGTTGAGTTCACGGTTCCTCGAAGAAATCGAGGTTCGCCGTAGTACACTGCATTTACATGACGCGCTACGCATCGTAGCCCAGTTGGCTCAACTTGAATGCCAATCGCTTCGCAGATGCAATTTCACTGGTTACGATCATCTACCAACTTGTCCTTTATAGTGCCAGCTGTGGACTCAGGAACGTTTTATGCACACGACCGTTAACGCACGGTGCTTCTGTTTAGCAAATGTCGGCTTAAGTGTTGTGGCTGGTAACTTGGAGTATATGACGGGCACTACAGTGTGTTGTGAAAACGGTGTCGTATCACTCGTACTTGGTCCAGAAAATGGACGTCCGCCTGTCTCTTTGGGCGTTGTTATCGAGCCGATCGATACGTATGGTACCCGGCCCTTGGCTGTCGGTATTGTGAGTAACTCGTGAGATATGGCATTTAGGAACGAGTTGATAACAGTCACGTCGGATGGGCTTGCCTACGGAAATGGTTAGTACCTGTTAGATAGGAGAAGCAGATGCCGTTAGACGGTTAGCAAGCCTGACTTTAGCCTTCGACTTAGGGATAGAGCTGTGAGGGGTTCGCTGTAGAGCAAGATCGGTGTTGTTAGATTCTAACGGTGAAGCCCTGAATCTGGTCAACTGCTGGACTTTTCCGTCAGTTTTTCACTCTTGTTCACGAGCGGCATTGCACAGTTTACTATTATGATGACTCTGCATGCTTGGCAAAACCAGAGCGAATCAGGTAGGTTGATTTGTCTCTTGTATTGTAGCTGACTTAAGCCAGCACCGTGGTTTGAAACGGAAAGCCGCAAAATTCACAAACAATTCCTCCTCTTACTAGACAAGCACAACTCAGCTCACCACCTTTGCGGTTAGACGGAATCAATTCCATTGTGAGTCGTCGTTGCAAACGAACGCTGTCCTTGTCTGGTCACGTGAGGTAGCGGGCGAGTGGAGCTCGCGTTCTTTGTTCCAGTCGCAAGCTTGACTTCGGTTACCGTAGTTGAATGTGCTTTTCCGGGCATGTGGACGACTATCTGATTTGGAAACTGGCTACGAAGAACCTCACTTAATTACATCAATATCCCCTGCGTATGAGTACAAGTACACGGAGTTTGACTAGCTTATTGGTCCACACCGGTGCCTGTAGGTAAAAGCCTTTGGAATTGTCTGTTACTGGGTGAATGACAGCAAAACGAGTCGGCGATGGGCAAATGCAATTAGAGCCACAGCTTGAGTCATAGCTTCGTTAGTAATGATGTAGAGATGTAATCCTAGAACCCTCAGATGGTGCGGAGAATCCTTGATCGAGCACGATGTCACATCAGTGAAAACTGTTAAAAACAACAGGGCGGCGCGTCTGGAAAGAAGCTAGAAGCGCGTTAAAACAACTCTGGTAGCACAAATCACTTTCCATGGGAAATAATTTCGTAATAATATGCTAAGTGAACACTGAGCGTTAATCCGAGTCGAATGCGTATCTAATGACTGCACTAGGTGAAGAGGAATACGTGAAACTCGGTGATAGAAGAGAGCACGGTTGCTATGCGACCAGTCAGGTGAATGGTCATAACCGGTACCTTAGACATGCTACCGCATCTGAAGTGGAGCTTAAGTTACAATATGCAAACTGATGAGGATTATCAAAATGCGTTTGGACATAGAACCTTTTAAGAATAAGCCTCTTAATGGTCTTCAAGGCAATCGACGTGCAAGTGATTGACCGAGATTTGCCGGTTCCTTACTTTTGCATTGGCGTTTTACTTGCGCTTCATCAACTGTTAACTAAATTGTGCTGCTTGAAGCGCAGTGAGCACAAGCTGGCGACAGGCTGTTGCAGGTAATTTGCGCACTTATTTGAACAGGTCGTTCGCTTGCAACCCGATTAATTCCTTATGTACTTCCAGTCTGTTCACAAAAGGATGGTTATATAAGGCTAGCTGGAACACATCATTGTTTAAAGCAATGAACGCAGTACTCTCCTGGTCACAAGCTTGTTTGGTTTATCCCACTATTGAATCTGTATAATTGGTGCAGCATATTCCGTTGCCTGACCAACGACCACCCAATGCTCACTGCGATCAGACCTGCGTTTTTCAGTGGTCAGGCCAGATGTCAACGCGCCCTATTGCTCAACCATCGCCTCATGCTAAGTATGTTCTTTCAACCGTGCACGTGCTCCTCGATCGCCACATCGAATTCGCCTCCGTTGTTGCGACATAACTGTCAACGAGCAACTGGACGAGGTAAGTTACGGACTTCGGTATCTGATGGTAAAAACCTGCATTATGCAAAAAGACACTATTAAGTGTCTCAAAATCCTGTGGCTGTTACAAGGGTAGTGTGTGACTGACCTAAACCAGAGACAAAAATTGCTACTTGGGGATCATGGCATTGTGTCATCTCGTTTTAACGAGATGTCTGCCTTTTTGGATGCGTAATTTCGTTAAAACAAGCTGGCACAATAGCACGATCCCCAAGTAGCAATTAAGAGAAATTTTTGGCTCTGGTTTATGTCAGTCATACACTACCCTTGTAACAGCCACAGTATTTTGCGGCACTTACTGTGTCTCTTGTGCATGATGCAGGTTGTTGCCATCGGATACCGAAGTCCGTAACTTACCTCGTCCAGTTGCTCGTTGACAGTTATGTCGCAACAACGGAGGCGAATTCGATATGGCGATCGGGGAGCACATGCACGGTTGAAAGGACGTACTTAGCATGAGGTGATGGTTGAGCAATAGGACACGCTGACATCTGGCCTGCCTACTGAAAAACGCAGGCCTGATCACAGTGAGCATTGGGTTGTCGTTGGTCAGGCAACGGAACACGGTCGATTGTCCATTGTTTAACGTAGCTCACTTTTGACGTATGTAGAAGATCAGATATGATCCGTAAAGTATGGGAACTGTTTTCCATCATATGAACGAAGACACTGCGCAAGCGATACTTGTGATGCGCTACTTGCATTAAAACAAGCGCAGGGTTGCGCTGCCCATACATAGTCAGTGTGAACTGAAGACATAGCAGTATGGGGTGCGATAAACTGATACAGGGCCAGAAGGAAACATGAGGTAGTCAAGTGATGCAGTTGAAACACTGCTTTGCAGCAGTTCTTACAATTAAAAAAGCCGAGATGCTCGAGTGGTCCGTTGTGTCAAAGTTGTGTGATTCCATCCCACCGTCGTTATGGTCTTTGGTTCATGAACGTTTGATTTCATAATCTGTTCGGTTTCATCGCTGTCAGTCACATCAAGAACGAATCAACTAGAGTCTGTGAGACAACTTTTGCATTTTCTTTATGTATCCCTGTTTCTGTCTGTCTCAACATTATAACCTTTTCATTACGTAACTATCACGTTAAGGACTCGCAATGATCCTTCGACGTGGTACGTCACTTCTCGGCGTCACTAATGCATAAAAGTTTGGTAAGGTCTACCCACAAAGTTGTAAAGCAACCACTTGTCTACTCATTGGTCTGTGTTTAACTGGGAAGATGTTCATTTAAATGTGCAAACTGAGCCTCGACTGACATTCTATTACATGGACTCGATGGAATAGAGAAACTGAACCGTATGGACAAGTTTCAAGTTGGGGACAACCTACGGGAGAACGGAAATCCCGAAATATTTATAACACCACACGCGCACGCAAAACCCTAAGAGAAACCATCAACTGACGTTCCTAAGAAAAAGAGAACATTAGCCAGCACACGAATACGGCCGATAAATCATTACATGATACATATATTTACAGATTATCAGTGTAATGCTCAGATTTGTCAGCGAAGTTTGAAGTTCCCGCCAGGGTTTTGCGTACAGTGCAGCGTTCGCCTGATGGTGTTTGCTAGCACTTCCTCCAAAGTACCAACTGTGATCTCTCGACATTCGTGCAAAATGCTCTGCTTCAATTCCTCAAGAGAGTTTGGCTTCCTTTTGTAAACCCGCTGTTTCAAGTAATTCCAGAGGAAGAAGTCCAATGGCTTAAAAGCTGCTGACCAAGCAGGGCACTCTATAGGTCCTCCCCGCCCTATCCAACGGCAATGGAACGTCTGCTTTAGAAAACCCCGCACCGTTTGTGCATAGCGTGCACGTGCGTAAACTTGTTGCATCCGAACGGTACTTAATAACCCAGCAGCTTTCAGTTCCGAAAGGACACGCTTTTTCAGTAATTCCTTGTACGATGAAGCTAGAAAGCGTAAGGCATTAGTACTGCGAAACAACAACCTACCGGTTACATTACCGGAAAAGCAAAATGGTCCCACGATTCTTTGGCCAGTTAACCCAGCCCATACCATGTGCTTTGCGCCATGTTGTATATGTGAAGCGCTGCATCAGCGTGGATTACACGTTTCCCAAAACTGTTGCTTCTCCGCACCGTGCAAACGGAAACGGTCTCCTCGATAAAAGTGATTAAATGGATGGCCATGACACTCAAAAACCTGCAGCAAAAATGAAGCCGCTTCTCCGAATCACATGGGTTTAAAACCTGCACTTGACGGGCGCTATAATTCCGGAATTTCCTTTCCTTCAAAATCCTATGGAAAGCATATCTGGTGGTGTCGTAATGCTGGGCGAGTATACGAACGCTCAGCTCGCAGATTCTGGACACCTCACAAATAACCACACAAGCAGAAAAGTCATCCATGCTGATGCTAGGCCGCTCTGTATTTTTTTGGCCAGCACATGCTCCCAGTTCTCAAAATGTTCACCAGCCTACGAACATACCTCCAGTTGATGGGACACTTGGCACTATGGATAGTAACAAGTACTTTTGCCACTCGAGGGCGTGGTAACATTATCACTCTTACTGAGGGCAGCATACTCGCGTAAAGGCCAAACGATCGGTAAAGAGCACACTAGTTTCGATGCAAACTAATATGCGCTTGGGACCTTGATGTGAACGTGTTGAACGTGACCACTATGGAACAAATAAGAGGATCACTGGGAAGAGGGTTTACACAAGTCTGACTCATGGCCCAAATGCGCTGTTGATGATACAGAGTAACATTAAAATATGCAACCCACAGCTTATCCGGATAATTGATCCTATATATATTTGGTATATAACATACGACGGTAATTAGAATGCGGCCCTGTGTCACTTGCCGCCCTGGGCTGACCGCCTACGCGTCCCCATACGGCGCCTCTGCAAACGAAACAACTAAATGTATTAGAGAAGCAGATTAGTTATCTCTTCGTTTACATCATGCAAAACCTGTCATTAAGCAGGATCACGTGTTGGGAGTCCAGGAACGACACCATAGTTCAATCATCGATGGTCGCCCATCCAAACTCAAACCGATTGTACTGAAAACCAAAGCGCTTACACCGGAGCTGCATCACCAGGTTAACAACGAAGTAGATGACGTTCCTGATGAAAAGTGCTTGGCTGAATGTGCCAATAAACCATCTTGTGAAATTTTAGCCGATGGCAATTAAGGACATAAGGTAACCGCTCATTTTTCTGCGAACAACACTGGAACTAAGTTTCGACAGATCGCTCGCCTAATGTTATATGCGTCATGTTGAGAGTACCCAGGGCTTCCATATCTGAGCGTACCTCGGGTCGTCAAAGTCCCAGGGGGTTGAAATACGAAACAAATACTTGGTAGGCGACTGGACAGTTTCATATCGACCACCTACTAGGAGTTGGAGGTAGATGGGGAGTGCGCCTGATTTATATCTCGTGGTTAGCTGCACGGAGTAGTCACAGCTGGCGATGCAGGTAGGAGCCTGAGGTGTGTGGATGGAGGGCGATAACACGCACGAGATATGATTGCAACAGATATCCGGCTATAACCGCATCATTTACCCACGTAGAATTGGGGATGGAGCGGAATAGTAACTTCCACTTGTAAATGGCAAACGCCGTATGAACTCATGGACCGGTTTGCGTCATGTGGAGCCACTCATCTCTGTGCAGACGCTGCAACCTGACAAGTAAATGTGGTTCGCCGAAGCGAATACATTTTATTTGCCGCTTCAAAGCACCTTCTCACCACAACCCTGTGGTGTGTTCGAATACAGTCCACAACTGAAAAATACCTGTCGGGAAATATTTCCCTAGAGCGTGATAAACGTTAGTTGTGCTTGCCCTACACGTTCTGCATTTCGGCATGCAGCGTCCAGCCGCCTGCTTTGTTGTAACGGGTTAAGCAATCCGGCAAACGGCCACACGCACTACCCACGTTCTTCAAGTCTGCATAGTTCAATTTTCTTGTCCTTGTCCCCTGGCTCTCCAAACACAATCAACGACAGACTATAGAACATAATTGCTTGCCACGCAACCGTGTTAGAGTGGCATCTATTTATCAAGTTCTCACATGATTGTTCATCAACGCGACAACTAAAACGGCTATGCGACGCGAGCACACGCACCGTTACCGGAAATCCACGATGTTCTCCCCAACAGAGAACTGGCTATATCTAACAGGGTATAAAGGGCGATCTGACCCGTCATCATAGTAAAGTAAGAACAACTCTCGCTTAGAACAGGTAGTCTACTGCCAACCGAAAATTTTACAGATCGGCCAAATGAACAACACATCCATAATCCTTACTGACATGCTTAAGCATTGGTTCACAGTGTTGCTGCGTCACTAAGGCCCGTGATTCAGACACCGCGTGCTCCAAAATGGGAATCCGCCGCTCGTTTTTATTCAGAACGCCTTCAGGATCCCCAGGAGAATCTCGGATTACCGTCCACATCTTGTCTGTTTTACATGAGCCTTTATTATAATCCAGATGCCCTCGATAGGACCGAGAGTTGGAGAGTATGGCGCAAGGCCTATAAGTCTCCCAGAGCGGTACGGTTCCTCCAAGAAAATGTGCTCCAGGTATGTGTGACAGGGCGCGTTGTCACAAATTAGAAGACAGCTTTCCACAAACCCTGCTCCGTTGGTATCAAGCACTTGTCGCAGCCGCTGAGAGTATTTTGCTCGTTATAACTTCCTCTCAGAACCGAACAAGCTATCAAGCCGTTGTTTGTCATGGCGCCGACAAGATGAACAGTCGGTCCCCAGCTGTTCGCCACTGTACACTGCGCTCGACTACCATGCCTTGAGTGGCCACGAGTGCGGCAGAAAATACGTTGAACTTGGCCTTCCTTCCACCTCGTAATCCAAACGAATGACCTGCGTCGCCATTTTTCTCCAGGATGTTAATGGACTACGGGATGGTGTGTAGTTTCTTCATTGTTATCCGTCTACCATCCAACTATCGTGAGACGTTGCTGGTACTTACTGAAAGTCCGAACTCCTCCTTCAACCGGAAACGAAGTAGTTCAAGGGTAACGCTAGGCCCCGCGGAAACGCATTTCACCAGAGAGTAGACGTGACTTTCTCCTAGTGCTCTACGACGGGTAAACATGCTGCCCCACCGGTTCCGTCGATAAGTACGCCCGGATCCAGTTGCGGTAAGTTTTCACGTTCACCTTCAGTCTGCAAGCGACCTGCTTCCAATCGTCTCCTTCCTCCTACGCTTTCGGTATGACGTTCTTCACCTCCCTCGAGTGCCGAACATATAAGCCAAGCATTGCGTTTAGTTGAACTGTACATTCAAAATCACACGGCAAACTTATTTGGCTGTGGCTCGTTATCCCAAACCAAGTCGTCATTCAAATCCCTACTCTTGTTCTAATTGAACAATGGAACAATGGTATATGACGGGTAAAAAAGCACACAGTTAACGAGTCCCGCAGGTTGGCAATAGAAATACTAACAAATTGGCAAACCACATAAGTGGTTGAAGTAAGGAGCGTCAGTGAGATAAAAGGTAGAAGTATAACAGTTTTAGGGGGATAAAGTGGTACGACGCAAAACTGCCTAAGAAATTGTTATCGTTGGTGATGGTAGCAAATAAAAATGGAGTACTCACCGGTTCGCACAGATTTACGACCGTGAATTTGGGGTATAAATCCAAAGAGGCTGGTCAGCCTAAATATATACAAGCGTTTTCGTTCATAAAACAAAGCGCAGGGCGCTCAGTGCGACGTCCAATCGTTTTTTAAACGAATCTAATGTGGGGTCACAAACAACTGAGTTTGGAAGGGCGTTCCAGGGCCAGCAGACCCGGAGGGAGAAATAGGTTCTCCGACAGTCTAGACGACTGTACTGTTGGTTCAGCTTTAAACTGTTACCGCGAAGGTTAGTGTTCGGGCTGAGCTTCAAGAGGTGGCGGCATACATGACTGGGATCGCTCAATATCTGGTACACTAGTATGAGGTCTCCACGAAGTCGCCGGTACCGGCCGCTGAACACTCCGAGTATCTCCAGTCGTTCCTGGTAAGGAGTGTGGCGCAAGCCCTTGACGATTTTCGTTGCTCGACGCTGTGGGGTCTCAAGCGCTGCAAGGTCACGTTTTAGCCAGGGTTGCCAGGCCTGGATTGCATATTCGACGTGAGGACGCACGTAGGCATTCAGCATCAAAGAGAAGATGGATGGATCCAAAATTCCGAATGCTCTTCGCAGGAGTCCAACGTGCTGGTTGCCCCTTTAAAAGCGGAATCTGACTGTTTGGAACTCCCGAGGTCTTCCTGTACCAGCACACCCAAGTCGCGTTCCTGAGTGGCG
Organism: Dicrocoelium dendriticum; assembly: GCA_944474145.2. Taxonomy (NCBI): domain Eukaryota; kingdom Metazoa; phylum Platyhelminthes; class Trematoda; order Plagiorchiida; family Dicrocoeliidae; genus Dicrocoelium; species Dicrocoelium dendriticum. Next base: position 57,518,069 of record OX104064.1, on the reverse strand, counting down.
GTCTTCAGATCGTGTGCCCCAAGCTTGTAGACGTGGACTTGTCGATGGCGGATATGAACAACGCGACATTTGTTCACATTAAACGGCAGGGCGTTTCTCACCGACCAATTCCAGGCCTCATTCAAGTCACGCTGTAGGACTTCATGATCGTCCTGAATACTGAATACTGAATACTGTATTATAGAGCAAGTAGAAATGGATTCTGTACAACTCTTCCGAAATATGGCGAAAAATGTTATAAAAGTTGTCAACCGTGAATATCATTGTCGTTCTCATGTAATATGTAAAATATTCGACTTACGATATTTCAGAAATCACAAATTTGATATGTCATCGTAAGTGTGCAGTCGTTCTCTGAATCGAATAGAGGCAAAATACAAATCTAACAACGTTTTGAACTGCTGCACAGATGTTGCCTCAATCACGTGTTCGGGCAAACTGTTCCAAATGTTTACCACTCTCCTTTCGAAGCACAGTGGGTGGGGAACACATTTCATATCCGGCACGACAAGTTTGTATCTGTGTCCGCGTGTGCTGCATGGCCCTCGTAACGTTTTATCGCCCGCCAAACCTTGAGGTCGTCCGCGAAGAGTAAGAATTTCGACGTAATAACTCTTACTAGATCGTTAATGAAAAGCAAGAACAAACGAGGCCCAAGTACCGAACCCTGCGGTACGCCGCATCCCACTCGAATCGGATCGGAAAAGGATGATCGAACTCTAACTTCTAACTGCCGTTCAGAGAGAAAGTTACCGATCCATCCTAACAACGGGTCTCCGATACCGTACTGTTGGAGTTTCATGAGCAGGATTGGATGATCCAGGCGATCGAAGGCTTTCGAAAAGTCCAAGAATGCAACATCAACTCCTGTTCCCTCATTGACAGTCTCGGTCCAGTTATCACGAGCTATCAGCAGATTCGTCGTACATGAACGATGTTGACGAAACCCATGCTGTTCTGGCGCAATTATGCCGTAGTTTTCCAAGTATCCCATTAACGCATCTGCTATCACTGCTTCCATGACTTTGGCGATCACAGGCAGAAGCGTTACGGGGCGGTAATTGGCAGGATCCGATCGACTTCCTGCTATGTATATGGGCGTTATTACACCTTGTTTCCACCTCGAAGGTACGATGTTCTCTTTGAAACAGCGCTGAAAAAATGCAGCTAGTGGTTCTGCCAAGTGGATGGCAGCTACCTGTAATGTTTTCGGGTGAATGTTATCAGCCCCGGTAGAGCTGTGTGGACGCAAGGATAGTAGCTTTTGCAGCACCATTTCTGCAGTGAACGTGACGTTGGATAAAACGGACGGTGGGGTAACTAGTGGCGGAATATACCTCGAGGCTTGTACACCTTGGAAGATTGGGGAGTACTGGGCCCGTAATGCGTTGGCCGCCTCCTTCGCAGTATGTGTATATCCATTGGTCGTATTAAGTGGTGGGATACCTCGTTGCACCTTGCGAAGTCCATTCACATGTTTGTAAAGAAGCTTTTTGTTCGAACAGAATCGTTTGGCTAGCTCCTGCTGATGCGCTCTCTTGTCTTCGCGAACCAAATACACACAGTAGTTGCGATGCGAAACATATTCCGTCCAGTTTTCTGCGCTGGGGTTGCTTTTATACATGCGACATGCCCGATCCCTTAGAGTCATGCATTTTCGCGTCCGGCTTCGCAAGAATGTTTTCGCTGTGCGGGGATGTTGGGAAACTTTTGGTGTTGAGGCTTCTATGACTAGTGACGTGATGGTGTTCGCAAATGTCTCCCAGGCTAGTTCTGGGGTGCAGTTAACTAAAAACGTCCAACTGGTATTCGCAACTAGAGCAGACAGAACGTGGTAATGGGTAAGAGATTGCTTCGTTTCGAGCTCCGCAGCTGGATATTCGGCGTAGCAGATGTAATCAAACTGCAAAGTCACGTGATCGCTACGGCCCAAAGGACTGCACACCTTTAGTCCATCGACCATGAGCTCTTCGTTAGTGAGCACTAGATCTAATATCGATTGGTTGTTTCCTGTTCTGAACCTGGTTGGAACGGTGACGTGGTTATACAAGAAGGTGCTAGAGAGTAGCACTTGCAAATATGCCTTGAATACTTCTACCTCGGATGCTGGATTTTCCAAGTCATGGGTGTTGAAATCTCCTGCAACGAGGATGTGGCTGTACTTCTGATTGAGCACGGAGCGAAAAGCGGAGATAAGTCTGTTGTCCCTTTCCGGAGTGGATTTCGGTGGTCATTAAACCACAGAGAGAAGGCATACGTCGTTGCGTTCCAACCACAGTTTGCACCAAAGGACGTCGGTGACACAAGTCTGGGGATCGTCTATGAGCTTACAACGAAGGTTCGTTCGGAAATAAATGAGCACGCCACCGCCCTTGCCCGTTCTGTCGTTCCGGAGAAGTGACATACCCGGTATGGCAATCTCAGCGTCTGTGATTTCACCGCTCAGCCAGGTTTCGGCGATCATTATGATGTCTTGAGGCTCCGAAGCCAAACGGTGACGGAGTTCTACCAAGTTACTTATGAGGCCTTGTGCATTAGTATACATGCAGGATAGTGCTTTTGTAACCAAGAGTGAGCTAGCACAGGTTGTGGTAGGAATGGAGTTTGTGCCGACCGTTAACGGGTCGGCCATTAACCGTTTTTTTGGTGACGTTTGCCTTTGAGTTTGTTTTCGGTTAGACGACTGATCGCGGCCTTCCGGGCTCTGCTGGTCCCCCGTGTTCAGCCGTGTTTCGTGGGATATTGTGGATGTCGATAAATCCATGCCTTCACAAAGTTGCATGAGTGGATGGTTCAACAATTTGATCGCTCCCCGTGAGCCGTTGGTAATCCGTGGCAGCGTACCTGATGCCTTTAACCGAATTTCCGCTGGCAGCTTCACCCGGAATTTGGACCAGTTTTCCAAGGCGAGCGGTAACATAAACTCAGATTGAAGCACCACCTTCATAAGTCTGGGACCGTTCCCTTCGTAGTTGGGTGAAAATGGAATCCTGGGCAACCGCTTAGCGATGATATTATTGAGGGAGATTTCGTGGCGGATGTAACTCCATTGCTCCTGATGGGAACCGCTTCCTTGGACAGAGAAATAAAGCCCCACATTGTGCATCGGCCATCGACACTATCTGGTAGGAGCTGAAGCGTCCCATCTGCACCCCTATGACAGTGCGTCTGAGATCCTCTTGGCTGAAGGCGCCGGGCTATACACGCACACATGCACACGTGCACTAGTGAGAGGCGTATGCACCGCTCAAATTAATCGAGTAAAGACTCATCATGTATGCCGCTCAGAGAAAAACACCTTGGCTCTTTAGGTTAATTCTGTTGTCCAAGGGGACAACTTGAGCGAGGAATGGTATGTATGTTTTATCTGTAATCGCAGAATAAATGGTAGGACGAAATGCTCCAAAACCAGGAGACAATTTTCCAAGGGATACGGACTACGATACACAGTACATAAACAAAGGAGAAGCCCTTTAGAATGTAGAACAAAGTGGTGTGACATGAAATCCATAGAAACTTCAAAATAAGGTAGTGTTAGAAGTTTGTTATGCACTTAAATCACTTGCTGCTGAAAATCGCTCAATCTCTTAATCGTAGATAGCCCTTTTCCCAGTTACGTATGTTGAAGAGAACAAAGCCGACATTGAATTTTCGAAAAGCACGTGATCTTTGACGAAATGACACTATCTTTTGTGTTATTATGGTGCTGTATGTTAGCTGTTTACCATTATGAAACATATCGCGGAACCTGACCTAGGGGCATTGTGGAAAAACCCTGTGAGAAGCTTCAATAGATCTATTTTTGAACATTACAAGGTTGCGACCAAGAAAGCTTTCCAAGTTTTATTCGTCTTGTCAAATCACTAGACATAAGGACTTAGAAAACGCCTACTAAGAACGGTCGAGGCCATTGCGATGAGGCTGATGCAACCAGAACGGTGATAGCAGAGAACGCTAGTGTGGCCATGATTTTACCTTTGGCGCCGTTAATCTCGTTCACAGGCGGTGGTTATGTTGACCCTCTCACCCTATCGGACGGACGAAACGTCTTGTTTTGTGTACGCGCATGTGTGTATCTGTGTGTGGCTACCACCATCGCTTGGAGGGTGTGATCGACCAACAATGCAACCTGTTTGAAGTTGATCGATCCTAGCCTAGATTCCATAGCTTATTACCACGTTTTAATCAGTTTTGTCTGTATTCATCTGTTGAGAATTGTTGCAAAGAAATCTCTACACTGACTTGAATGCTTACGTTATGTAAGAGCTCATGTAGTGCATTCGAAACGGGATGTACATGAAAATAATGGTTACGCTGTACTACACAGGAAAATTGAAGTACTAAGTACCTCTATAATTTGACCATCGCTTCATGTCGATCACTTTTGTCCAATCCCTTTAGTGGTCAGCTTACGGAGATTGTAATATGTATACCAAATCCTGTTACTAGTAAGTTCCTAGACAAAGCTACAATTTGTGATGAACGATTCCGGATGCTACTTAACTTTTACCCACAGATAATCAGCTGCGAATAAGAAAACGGTGTACGCTCACAGAAAAAGCAAACCAAGCATTTGTTACTTTCATACCCTCAAATGTATCTTTTATCCAAGTACACACTCGCTCTCGAAAATTGAGACTTCTCTGAATAAGGCAGGGAAGAGCTAGCACCCACGAAATTTTACTTCGTTATGAGCAAAGGCCATTCACTGAGTGATGCAGTTAGAATTTAGCTAACTTGTACACAAAGTAGATTGCCTACAGCAGAAGGGTCACTGAAGCTTACCTTTAACGCCATCAACATAGTTAAGTTTGAGCTGTGCTTATAGTAAATTCCTGGGCGATATGTCTATTCCAGTTGAGCACGGTGCAAATGTTGACATGGTGCTTGCATGAGATAGAAACACATACAAGATTCCATTGGCTAAATCTCCCTACATTTCATTGCGCATATTAACACAAATGTTCATAATGGTGCACACGTTGCGCAACTCATCTGGTTCTATTGTGTCGACATGCATTCATTTTCTGTCCAATAGTTACTTCCTACTCAGGTGACTCATGTCTGTTCTCTCTGACTTTATCTAACTCCTGAGGTTCCTGTCTGCGCGACACTGGGCAGCCACGTTAGACCTGCACCTACAGAAGGACCAAAAGTGTGCTGGGCTGCACAAATCACAGCTGCACCCACGCACAAATTTTCCGGTTAAAACCTTTGAGAGTAAGGCCGGGAAGTATGTGAGTGACAGCTACGAATGAATCTGAACCTGCTTAGGTTTCCATGGCCGTCGGAATCATGTTTCCTTGTTATAAACGGGGCGGTTTCTGACTACTTATTCGTTTCAAGGTGGTGGCATGTTTACCTTGAGACATTACAAAGGCTGTGCGCACTGCTAGTCCCCAGCAGTGCTTAGGCATCTCTTGGAGCGAGTGAAAGAGGGGATGGCATGAACCAGGCATGCGTCCTGTCGACATCCATCTCGAACTCAGCTACGACGCAGATATCACTGGGGAATGCACATCAGGCACACCTCAGCCATCCCCGGGGAATCTGACTAAAGTGACAATGGAACACTGGTTTTAAACGGGTACTACGCTAAAGCTTAACAGGTTCCGTAGGATGGTTATGACTAATAGTACAAAATATGGAACAATTGTCAGCAAATTGTGTTCAGACCAGTGGACTGACCAAACTATAGCTATCAAAACTGCAGATAGACTGTTAGTCCAAAAGTAAGAACAACAACTGGGACGTTAATAAACATTGTTCCACCTCATTGTGAATACATTGTGGAGGTGAAAAAGGGTGCTAGTATTCTGCGTGTTGACCGTTAGTGCAATCTCTGATAGGCACTACTGTTCAGCCATGGACAATGGCACAATGCGAGGTGCTGAAGCGAAAACAGCACGCAGTCAACGCCGGCTTCATACTCGAACAATGTTTGAGCACAGATGATAGGTTTCGGTAGGGCAGTCCACGGTTTGAAAATACGCGCAGGAAAAAGTTCCGACGGCATTCCGAACTACTGTACTGTTCTGCCAGGTTGTGATGGTGGCCCCACAAATTACTGTTGTGACTGAGCTCTAGCTAATGCCAGTACTTGTTTTTGCAATCTATCAAAATCTGTTTCCTCAAAATGAGACCCACACGCAATCGCTGATATTGTCCGCTGGAGAAAGCGAGCGTTCGGAGCTTTTGTTAATATGAAACATGATGCCAAACTTTGTCATTGTTGGTTGCTCAGCGTTGGGGTATCTCCAAAGCAGTGAGACCTCTCCTCAGCCATGAATGCCAGACCTGTACTGCGTATTCCACCTGTGATCATAGCAGCTGTTAAAGAAGGGAAAGGTGAAGTAGTCTGAATGCACACGACAAGAGGCCCACGTGTTGGAGGAACTTTCTTGACTCCTGTTCAGTTGGATTCGAAGCTTCAAGGTCGGCATAGACCAAAAGGCCCAGATACTTTTCGTCAGAAGAAGTCTGAAGCTCCTGGTTACCGAGTTTGTATGAGCACACCGCTTGGTTCCGTAAGTGAAGTACTCAACACTTATGCCGATCGAATCGAAATAGACTCCGGTTTGCCATGCGTAAACCCTATCCGGATTGCATTTCAGTACTGTGGTATACACTGATGTGTCATCGTAATAAAGCAGGCACTCCGAGCTAACGACGCATGTGATATCGTTGTTACACGCCAAGGATGACTGTAGTTCCAGTACCAATTCCTGTGGTACTTTGCATTCAAAATGGATAGAAGCCGACAGCGATTCACGCACTCTTACATCTAAGCGCCAGTGTGGAAGAAAAGTTCGGATCCGCCCAAGGAGATAATTACCATTACCAAGGGTCTGGAGTTTGAAGAGCAGAATGTCACGGTGAAAGGCATTGGAGAAGTCGGGAAAAAGCACCTCAACTCCTGCGCTAGTGTCTACTGCTCCAGTCTAGCTGGATCGTGCTAGCAATAGATTTGTGGTGCACGATCCATTTTACGGGAAGCCCTGCTGTCTCCATGCAAAGCGGTTAAATCCTTCCAAGTAAACCGTCAACTCATCAAGAATAATGGCTTCCATAACTTTGTAAGTACCGGTGGTAAGATTACAGGAAGGTAGTTGGCGGCTCATTGCCGAAACCCGAAAACATCACCCAATCCCGTCCCCAAAATGGCAGATTAAGAACATAGCTGCCAAGAATGTGATCGTATATTTCGTACAAAAATCAGCCTCTCCCAGCACTGCAGATATATATATCCTTCACAAAATAATGCCGATTGTTTGAAGCGTCTCTCTGTGCAGTCTCTCAGGAGGATGCCGCACGAAGACAAAGAACTTACCTATAGAGCTTCAGAACTGTCTCGGGGTTGTACGACAGAACTGGAATTATTTCGGTGGCTTCAGAAAGTATTCCCAACGAGGACCCTTAACAGCTTAATGAAACGCTTATATCATTTAGCCTGGTATTTCACTCACCACAATATGCGGAGCTCTCCGGAGGACTTGCAGCTTTTGTCCAACCGATCGATAACGCAACAGCCTCAGGGTTCTGCTCAGAAAAATCAATGGGACGCTCTGTCACATGCTCTATCCTCCTCTCCTACTGTGGAAGAAACGCAAGTAATAAATTTGCCTTGGAGCAACCCCTTGTCTATAAAATGAAATATCTACACCATTGGATGATCAGCCAAGCATTTCATCGCGTGATAATAATACTATATTGCGATCCTTGACCCTGGAAGCCCATCGCTTAATAACATTGTATGAAACTACGGATAGGATACAATGTTCCCCTTTGCGAGACCTACACAGAGGAAGACATGTGAGACTCATTTAATGCGTGATTAAGCACCGTCTGTACCCCACTCTTCACCCATAAATGGAAACCAACAAGCGTCGGAAAGGACTGCAAAACATAAGGAATACTCAGTTGCGGTGGCTTTTACAATGCGGACATATTCAGCGGTTTGTCACACGCGACGTCTTTACGTCGCGTGTGAACGGTTATCGATGGGCACTAGCGAACAGCGTTCTTACAAGCAGACGATACAATTCCAAATGTCCTGAGTAGTGGGGCAGTGTGCTTTCTCAGCCGCGAGTAGTCGACGAAACGTCCCCTCGAACCATTCTCCCTCCTATGATGGATCTAATAAAATCAATTACGAAAGACGAAATACAGATAGTGCTTCGAAACATGCAAGACAGTGCACCGGGAGTCCATCGCATTACACCGAAGGAGGCAGCGAAAATGGGTCCACTTTTCAGTACAGCTTTCTTTAATTGGCTGCTCGCCTCCTCTCCCTTTCCTTCACATAGGAACGCTGCCAGAGTTATGTTCGTGCATAAGATCTAAAAACCTACCCCCCCGGAACACTTGTGTCCCATCTCCGTCGAGTCGGTGTTCACGCGCCTACTTCACCGTAAATTTTTTGATCTTTGGGCTCCTTCATTTCCATCATATCGGTGACAATTCAGCTTTGTACGTAAGAATGAAGATTTCGAGGCCCCCGCTAGTTTACGCGTTGCTCTCCGTCATTCATATTCCTTTTGTACTCCCCTGTTTTACGGCGGTAGATATCGCAAGGTCTTCGCATTCAGTTTCTCATCATTCATTGCTAATAACCGCTACTACATTTGGTGCACCTCATTTTCTGCTGGAGTACTTCTGGTCATAGTATTCTTTTGCTGTTTCAACATTTAACGGAATTAGTCCTCATCTAGAACGGGGTATTCGTCAAGATGACCGCCTTTCTCCCCGCTTTTTATTATGACACTAGTTGAAGCGTTTCATGGAGTATCAGACACCCCTTGGTTCTCCCCAGCAGATCCTTTTAACTACTTGGCCTATGCCGACGAAGTCATCATTTTTGCGGAAAATAGAGAGGTCGTATTCACGAACGTCTAGAGCTACTGGGTCTCTCTATTAATCAACTATAACCGTTGGCTTCGAATACTTTTGTCGGTGGAAAGCGCAAATTGACAGTTATTGGCACGTCCCCTTTAACTGTGGAACTTTTTAATTCCATCTGTACAACTTGATAAACGTTTTACATTGCTTGGTCTTCCTTTTGACTGGAAAGCAAATTGTCTTTCTCCTCTTTCGATGAATTTCGCAGACCACCAGAGGAGATTACTAAAGCGCTCCGAAAACCGTATCAACGATCAAATATTTTACAGACATTTTTAAGTCATCGCCATATTCATACCTCCTCTCTCTCTCTCTGTAGTGCACCGGAAGACCTTGAATCACATGGATCGACTAGTTAGAGTCTATGTCCGCGAATGGTCAGTCTTACCAACAGACACATTAATAGTATATTTGCGAGCCTCTATCGGACATTTTGGGATTGCCATTCTATCCTTAACTACTAACATACCATTATCGTGGAAAACACGGTTGGAGAGATGTTTTGTAGATTCCCATCCCATTACTAGTTGGGTGATTCGGGATCCGGCGGCCGCTACTGTCCATCGACTTGCAAATTCACCTGTTTAGTTCGGCAATCATGTCGGCATGCATAAAATCTCAGCGGCGGCAGCTTGAAAAGAAGCCCTGCTGAGCTCAACCGATGGGTATACATAACCTGGGAAGCAGACAACCCCAACATCTCATCATTAGCTGTGGGAACCGGCGAGGAATTTTACGCGATTTTTTATCTGAGGAATTCGTCTGTAAATGTTCTAGATATAACAATTTGCGACGTCGATCGTTTGGAGCGTACACAGCAGATTGAAATGGATAAATACGCGGTGGGCGCAAATGTTTCAGCAATATCGAAATATGTTCAGGCTCATTTTCCAGAATCACGCGGGATCTTCCACCGGCTGATTATTATTAATAGCAAAGGTTTAATAAACCCGGTTTCCGAAAGAAACCTTTCATCATTAAAGCTGACAAAATTTGATGTAACAGATATCTGTGTTTCGACAATTAGAAACTCCCTTAGTGTCTACGATGCGTATATGCTGGGGGTTTACTCCAGTTTTACTTAAACACAATCATTACCTAATTATTGTGACAAAAACAACGGTTCCGCCCCGTGTCTCTATTTCTATTTTGACATTTGTTTCCTATTCAGCCGGGACGTACGTCCCCTCCTGCAGTATTGCTGTACTGCTCGGTTCTTGAGCCATGCATGCCATCGCCGAAAATGAATGTGCATGGCTGGATCGGAACGGCTAACCCCTTGTGCATAGGAGTAATCATCCCGTGTTTCTACTTTTCGGGCACGCTCATTTCGTCAAAACAATGCTGGATGCATCGAGTCAATGCCACCGCTAAACTCTCTCCTACCACCGCTAGCGACTTCGGGTGCATATGTTTTCAGCTGCATGAGCGCTGTGCTTGCGCATGCACAACATCCATTTTAGTACAGCTGTTGCCTTGAAGGATATATGGGTGAGTTGTGGAGGTGAGACAACTATTGACATAGGGTTAAGTGACCGCTAATCACACTGAAATGTTGCAGCATATTGCAAACCCAGAGTATTCGCCGCATCCCTCGCGAACCGTATGAGTCTATACGTTGTTTGAACAGGGTCAATACCCCACTGCACCTCACGAAGCTTGTGTACATGATGATACACAAGCTTGTGATTTGAGGTCATACGCATTACCGAATTCTGCCGTTATGCCTCTATGTCCTCGCGAACAAGCCGACTGCAGTGGTTAGGTTGGGTCGCACAGGAGGTCTATCTCTTTTTGCTCTGAAAGAACTTCTAGATTTACCACGCTGGGCTTTGCACCGTCATATACTTGCGTGTTCTGTTTGTCAGAAACGAAACAAAGTTTCTCAGGTGGACAGTCTTAGCTATTGACCCTGCGACAACCAGAGTGTTAAACTGGCTGACGAAATACGCTTAATGGTACCTTTATTCCCAGAAATGTCAAGTTGCGTGTCTCACCCGGTCCAGCTAATAGTTCGCAGCATGTAATAGTCCTCGTTGAGTCAGTACTTTCCCCAGGATATACTGCACAACAGACGTATTTGGAGAGTACGATTACATAATCTCTGCGGCTCAATGGGACTTTGACGATCGGCCTCTCGAGCGACAGTACTTCCTAGGTGAATATCCGATCCATTATGAACTGCTTATCGTTTTCTTTGAACCTAGTGGGAGTGTTGATTTAATCATAAGCGGGAAAGAGTCGACAAGGTTTTGTACACCAGCTATGAATTGTTCTCCAAAAGTTCTTTGGGATTCCAGAGATTGGATATTGACATTGTCCATAATGATAATGTAAATGTACTTGTTTAGCACCCGACTTACTGCGGATGCTAGATATAAATCTATCTCGGGCTTGAATGATAGACAGCGGTAAATGACCGTTAATAGGCAGGCGTCGTTGCTTTGAACGAATCTATGTTCCAATCGCTCAGTTGTGAACTCGTCGTTTTGTCACCGAGCTCAGTTGCATTTTGTCACACAAACGTGTGTTCACACTAACTAGACCCAGATTCATCTACGCTATCTAATGCACTCCATCTTTCGATTCTAGCTTCTGTGGATTGTCTTTTATCTCCACATTGCGATTTTTGCGCCATTCCCGCAAAAACACAATAGTGGTATTTTCCGAACCACGAACCACACAGAAATATTTGTGGTCTCAAACGAAAGCCAACTAGACGTTTCATATGATGAATCGGCAATTGCACCTATGGACCGTTCATCAAATTATCTATCGTACATCATCATCACCATCATTACACGTTAGCTGGATGTGGAAAACACCTCAGCTATTGTGCCGCAATACAAAAGACAAGAAAAGGAAAACAGTGACATGCCCGCTGAGTCCCCAGTAACGGATGGACATCGTTCCGGAGAGCTAACAGCTGGCTGCCGTAAAAGAGACTCGTATTATGCCTAACAAGTGAGATCGTGATTGGAGAGGGATGCTAAACAGGAGGGGGATGGACAAAGGCAATCACAACACAAACGCCATTGGGGCCGGCTCCGAGCCATATCAGCAAATGTGTCCAAACAAACGTGTTCATCGTCCTTAGGACCCCAGCCAGGCAGTCGGGATGCACCAACCGACGCCAACTTCGAAGTGAGGGTTTTCATTTCTCTCGACCAAGTCATCACTTGGCCTCCCCTCCTCATTTCCAACCGCACCCACAACGCGCAAACATTGCACGTCGCGGGAGTCGGTGTGCTGGCATGCGCAACACGTGGCCCAGCCATCTGAGCCTGGTGCGTGATATAATGGTGCTGAGCGGTTCACTCGCTTTTCCTGCACCAAATACGCGACGTCGAACACGCTCATTGATCACGCGGTGTTCCCACCAGACATGAGCTAAGCTGCGAAGGCAACGATGATCGAATGTGACGAGCCTCTTCATGTCTGTCGAGCTGATGGGCCAGGTTTCACAGCCGTATTTGAGAGAGGAACGGATGGCTGCGTTATAAACTCTGCCCTTGAGGGCGAGAGTAATGTCGCGTCTAAACCACAGGTGGCGGAGATTGGCAAAAGCACCTCGTGCTTTTGCTATACGGTTCGTAACCTCATCTTCAATCCCACGGGTGCTAATATAGCTGCCCAGGTACTTGAATTCCTTAACGACTTCTAGCAGATCACCGCCAAGCGTTAGCGCAGGGTTGGATCCCTGCCAATCTTGGAGAAGTATTTTGCATTTCGATGGAGCAAAGCATAGCCCAAAACGATTGACAACCAGTGCAATCGGTCCAGTGCTGCTTGGCATGTTTGGGAGCTATCCCAGATTAGGGCTATATCGTCCGTATACTCTCACCAGGAAGTAGCTCCACACCTTCTAGGTCGTGTCCAGCGAAAGCTGTTTCCATGACTTCATCAATAGCGAAGTTGAAGAGGAAAGGGGACAGCGGGCATCCTTGTCACACACCGCTGGTGATACTGAAGGGTGGCGAGAGTTTGCCATAAACCCTCACCCTGCCCGAACTATGCGCGTACAGCGCTTTGATAATGTGTACATATTTATCAGCCACACCTTTCCTCAGCAGACAGTCCCAAAGTGCACATCGATCGACTGAGTCGAAGACACCTTTTATGCCAAGAAACACGACAACGGTGGGTCGCCAATAAACATGGCGGTGCTCCAACACTTGACGCAATGTGAACATGTGGTCGATGCAGCCGCGACCTTGACGAAATCCGGCTTGCTCTTCACGAATCTGGCTTTCACGAGTGCCAGTCAGTCTGTGGAGAATGACAGAGGCAAACAATTTAGAGGCAATCGAAATCAGGCTGATCTCTCTATGATTGCTGCATTCCAAACGGGAGTTTCCCTTGAAAATTGGGACAATGACGGAGCGGTTCCAGTCTGTCGGGACTGTCTCCTGCTCCCAAAGTTTTACTAGCAACTCGTGTAGATCATCTACTAGAGCAGGTCCCCCGAATTTGAAGAGGGCTGGGGGAATGCTATCTGCCCCTGCGGCCTTATGCTATTTCAACAGTCTTATCTCAAGCTCGACTTCTGCGCGTGCGGGCGGATCCGAGGAGACGGCCCAAGGAGAAGGGCGCTCAATGCCGAAGAAGAAAGCGATAACTCAGGTTGATTAAATTGCCTTGCAAAGTGTTCAGCCCAACGCTTCAAAGGTTTTGACAAGCTGTGGATCGGCTGCCCACTCTCGTCGCGTATGATCTCGCTAACACCAGGTCTCCTGCTGCCTGTTTCCCGTATCAGACGGAATAAGTTACGATGATTGCCAGCGGCAGCGGCTGTTTCCTTCTCAGAGGCACGACGAGACCACCAGGCTTCGCGGTCCTTCCTAAGGCTAGCACGTAGTATTACCCTGAGATTTTTGCGAGCTTCATTGTATTCGCTTCCAGCCGGAATACGTCGGCGAGCATCCATATGTTCCAGAGACTGTGTAGAGACCCAATGTTCGGTTTGTCAATTTGCTTTTCCCCATGAAGACATGCCTGCTAATAGCAACGCTTGACGAATATGCGACCAGTGATCTTCAACGGTGTTTAGTGGGCGCTTACTCAGCCTAGATGTCAGCGCACTTTGGTACACATTCAGAACATCTGGCTTCACCAGCTGGATGGTGTCAATCCGTTGACATCGACGTTGCGGACGTCCGCCGAAACGCACCAGGAGGTCGGCACAGACAAGTGCGTGGTCAGAGTCCACGCTCGTGCTCCAAATCGAGCGACAGTTTTGGACACAGCCTCTCCAGCGTTAACTGATCGCGATATGATCGATTTGCGTCCATGATTGGCCCGTCCATTGTGGCCGCCAAGTCACACTTCTGCGGGTGCTGTGTCGAAAGTTAGTGCTCGCGAGAAAGAGGCGAGCATCTTCACACAGCTGTAACAGTCGCTCACCATTATCATTACGGGAGCCTACACCATGTTGACCGCCCAGATGAAGCTCATCAGAGGACAATTTTCCGACTTGGGTGTTTAGATCGTTAGCCAACAACACAGTATTCGTGCTCCTTCTGTAACGAAGGAGCTCGTGAAGTTGCTGATAGAAATCAACTTTTACCGAATCAGTGCTACAGTTTGTAGGGGCGTAAGCCGCATTGACAAACAGGCAACGTTTGTCCCCGCGCGATTTCGTAGCACGGAACGAACCAGCTAATCTAACGGCGCACATTCTGCTGTTTACTGGGATCCAATCAAGCAGGGCAGCTTCAGCCCGGGGACTCAAAACAATGCCGACGCCAGCTTGACCGGCAATGACCGGCGCAATGAGAATGTGCCGCCAGTGTCACATGTGAGGGATCTCAGGGTAAGCACGGAGCTCGAACCTTGCACTTTGTTTGCGTATCGCTCAGTCGCTCTGTATGCCTCATGAACGATCTGGCCGCTTAAACTATCCCACGCCTGGGTCAGACGCACAGAACGTGACCAGCTTGAACATGCAGACAATTCAGCGCACACTCGACCGGCAGGAGACCATAATCACTCGGGCCTCTCTGGGGATACCACCGCTCAACACAATGGATTGTAGCGACCAATCAAAAACCATGTAACCGCATCCAGATCGACAGTAGTTTGTGGCCTTCCTTCATGCCATACAAATGTACGGATCGGAATCCACTGTAGCAGTTGCTAAGGCAAGTTCCATCACGAATGTTCCAAGCTCACAGTGAACCAGTTGAAGCTACACAATAGTAAAACAGATTCACTGTGGTTCTGTTCAGTATGTATAGTCATCCCACTGGTAAAGGTTGTACATTAACTATCGCAGAAGAACAAAAGACTGGTGGCAATGCTTGAACAAATGAGGACTACCAAACACGATTCATTTGTAGAACACGTAACAGAGAGTAAATCCCACATATTCCCATTAGGCCCGCACTAAAACTGAAGAAGAAAACTATGCAGCACGCTAAAAATGTATCATCTGTGGCGTTAAAAGCCCATACCATCAGTTGCTCAAATATGCCTGAAACAATCACCGCCAGTCCAATTGCAATGAGCACGGTCACAGCCTCGTTCACCCTCCAAACTGTTCCGAAAATTCAGAATGGTTTCGACACCAGCGGTAGTTGGAATTTGGTTGCTGCCAAAGACGACCGGAAACCTCGATCTTCGGCCATTCCCACTGGACCCATGGTAAATGAAGAATACGAAGCTGTACCCAAACAGCCTTCATTGAGTGTATTCAGGCCAGCTGGTCGTTTGACCTCAACCAAGGGATGTAGCCCGAGGATTGTGAAAGTGGTTCTGCAATCCAGACAAATGTCAGCAATGGTAGTGGAGGGATGGTATGTGGGCCGCAGCAGCCTTCCTTCCGAATTCCGGATCAGAGTGGCCTCTGCTAAGAAAACATACTAGCAACCACTTAGTCAGATCACTTACCGACATCAGTTCGGATAAATTCAAACAAATAGCCAAGGAAACTGGCAACCACACCCCATAGGTTACATACAGAGAGAAGCAAAGTTGTAATGATAGGATCCATGAATCGGACACAGAGGGGTTCGTCCTCCACCCATCCGAAAAACAATTAGTTGCCGACATTTTACCGGTAGGTACAACATTTCATTCAGAACACGCATCCCACGATTCATTGCTAAAAGCAGAGAAACTTTCCTTCAAGTACGCCAATGCACAACTTCCCCTGAACAAGATTGACTAATTGCGGCTACGTCAAGCGTCACATGCCTGAGACCTCATATTCCTTACGAAGACTTGGTCGCACTCAGAAATTACCGATTCCGGAGTCGCGACAAATCGTATGTGTCTTCTGTGAAACAATCGACCTAGCGCAATTTATATTACCTTAACGACCTGCAGTGCAAACTGGTGGCTGATCGACAAACGCTGATCATAGACTGCCTCTGGTGCAGTCTGCAAATAAGACTCAACGATACTTGCATTTTGGCCGTTATGTATGGCCCCTAACGTCCACCCCAGTGATGGACTCTCGCCTGGCATTATCGTTGAGAAGGATCCTTCCACGCCGATATAGTCATGTTGTCATTTCAGGCGATTTCAAAATCCATGATTTGGAAGTTCCGACATCCCTCAACGAGTAATTTAAGTCCGGCCTCTAAGCGTATATTGCAAACATTTCGCTCTCCGGCCATGTCGGTTCGCCTACCCGATAAAGAGTCAGGAATAAACAATCTGTGCTTGATTTAGTGCTCAGGAAAGAACAGTTTATGGTTGAGAAACCAGGGCTGGAGAACCCTCTGGGGAGAAGTGACCATGCAATCATTAGTTACAATTTCGTGCGTTATGCGGAGTATCCACAAGAACACACTAACTTTTTGGAGCAGTCACCCAATACGACATACTGAAAAGACTTGTGGGAGATGCCAGCTGGGAGTTTCCGAACGACTGTCCCATTGGCAGTGCATGGATGGAATTTTCGGACAAGTTCAATGATCTGATCGAATCTGCATCGATCAACGAACCCCTTCGTTTTGCAACAGCACAATCATTCATTCGGAGTAGAACACGAAAACAATGACAGTGAGCGACGCCCCATGGCATGTGTACGGAGCGGACCCTAGCTCTGACGGCTGGAGAAATTATGTTGTGCATCGTAATCACTGTACCACCCTTGTGCCCTTGGACAAAGTAATACACTAGCAGAGTAGTGGAAAAGTTTGTGTCAACATAAAGCTTCTGTACGGACATGTGAGCAGTTTCCGGAATATGAAACGTGGTGTTCCCCTACTAATATCAGTGGATGGATGTGCTCAAAATGTCCAGGATGTAACCAAGGTTCTAGGACTACAATATGCCAAAACGTTCCGACGTGCTTCCAGCATTCATAACATACCTACACCATCTTACCAGATGCTAGTAGTCGCACACGCCACGTATAGTCCATAGATCATTTTGAGGAGGCTGCTATCGTTGCGCACCTACAGTTCCCCGGAGTTGACATGATTCCCCGAAAGCACTGCAAGTGATAGCTACGAGGAGAGTTGAACAACCAACCAGAATTATACAGAGATTCCTGGGCGACCAGCAGGTCCCTATCATGTGAAAAAAGGTATCATGATCCCGATTTTCAAGATTGATAGCCGTTGGGCTTCGAGACAACCCTCCATCCTTACATTCCGAATCTCCGCTGTGCTATATCCGATTCTGGCCGGCTGTGAGTCGCTCGAAAGCTCATGATTTGCTCTCCCGTGGCTGCATCACTAGACCCGCGTTCACTCCTGTGGGATTCGCTCGTGGTGTATTTGTCTGACTCACTGCGTTCTCGACAAATACCTCTTCCATTTTTCTGCGCCCAGGCTCGTTACCAGATGTCGCCCGTGATCCGCAACGCTCGTAGAGCCTTGTCTCGTCTCATTTATTTCGCCCGTTGTTAATTCGCTACAATTCCGTTTTTGTTATCGTTCCTGTTCACGAGTATTCACTGGCCTCCTCTGCCCTACAATGTAAACGGCCTCATAAATTTGAAACGTGGTGTTGCTTCAATATTATCTTTGGATGGATGTGCTCAAACTGTCGAGCATGTAAGCAACGTAGTACGGTTACAATATGCTTTAATTTCCCGACGTGCTTTCAGCCTTGGTAGCCTACCTGTCCCATTCACCTAGATGCCAGTATTTGCACACGTCACATTTAGCCCATCAATCATTTTGAGGAAGCTTCTATTGTTGCGCACCCGTAGGTATCCTGGAGTTAACGACATTCCCAAGAAAGCCCTGCAGGTGGCAGCTACGAGGCTAGTTGAACCACTAACCAGATTTATCCACATATGCCTGGACGAATACCAGGTCCCTAACATGTGGAATCAAGGCATCATTACTCCCAATTTCAAAAGTGGTAGCTGTTCCGAACTAGCCAACTATCGCCCAGTGACTCCCTAATGTGACGGAATCGATCATAGATGACGATGTAATGGTCTACTTTTAAAAGTCTGACATCATAGCACTGGAGCAACACGCATTCCGTTAGCATCGGTCATGTACTAACAACCTAATGCTTACCCATGGCAGTTGGACCGAGATTGCTGACACTGGGACCGGCATTCATGTCATCAACCTAGACTTTTCCAAAGCATTCGACAACATTGATCACCACATTTTCTCTAAAGGCTGCAAGCATACGGAGTTAGAAACCCTGTACTTGGATGGATCCGAAACTTCCACTTGCAGCGGCGCCTTCAGGTTCGAGTTCTAGGTTCATTTTCTGATCCAATTGGTGTAGACTGCGGTGTTCCACAAGGGTCGGAGTTGGGGCCGCGTTTATTATCTTTCTTCATTAATGACCTTTTGAGTGTCGTGAAATTACATTTCTTGTTTTTTACCGATGACATCAAGATATAGAGAGCAATCGACTGTTAGATCACGACATGTTGCAACGAGAAATAGTCTGGGCCTTTGTATGGTCAAAGGTGAATCTACTTGCGTCTAACACGGACAAATGCAAAACCGTGCTTGTCTGCCGCAAACCCACATTCGCATATTAGCTTGGAGACGATATGATGAACACCACCTCACAAGTGCAAGACTTTGGGGTGGTAATCCAAGACGGCCTCGGCCGTTCGGCGCAGTCCTTGAAGGCGTCCAAAACCGCAAACCAACATGTTACTTTCTTACGGAGGGCATCCGGGATTTTCGATCCCTCCATTTTCCCCCAACTACTCACTGTGTACGAGGCCCTAAATAGAGTACGCGATCCAAACTTGACGCACCTGGTTGGAACGCAACCTGATTGCACTGAGGCCAGCACAGCGGCGGCCAACGAAATAGGTGAAAGGTTTGCCCCACCTGCAATAGCCTAGGCGATTGAAAGTTCTCGCAGTGTGCTACGGAAGATATCGCCGTCTACCAGGTGACCTCATACAGGTGTTCCAGATTTTGAAAAACCCCGGCCAAGCTTGCCGAGAACTCCCGAAGCTTAGTTGCGACACATACTTGAGGGGTCATTATCTGCAACTGGCCACTCAATACAGTCTGCTTGAGTGCTGCCGTAATCATTTTTCCATTCATGTTCGCCCACCGTGGAATGCTCTTCGGACTTTTTTCATTTCCGCGACCACGCTACCCAGTTTAAAAGAACGACTGAGATGTTTTCCATCAGTTACATTACTTGATCTGATTTGTATTCATTGAGTGACGACAAGACGCAGACAAACCTTGTGCTCACCAACCCCACGAAATCTGGCTAGACCGATATACCTACGTATTAACTTGGATAATATGGTGAGTCCACAGATGTGTTTTTCACTTTTGTGTAATTTCACTGAACTAACCTTATTCCCACAATCCATCCCACAGCACTGGTCAAGCACGGGCTTTTTATCCGTATTATACCATTGTTTCATTGTAGCTTTTTGAACGTAGACGGCACCAAAGGGAATCCTGTACCGTGTTGACCAGATCCTCTATAGGCTCACAATGGATGTCACGACGGAAGTACAGAGACACCCTTTCACCTTGGCTTGGTCGGCCATGCCGAACAATGGACTGCTTAGCACTGCAATCTCGATGGCACTTATGACTGGGCGCAACCATGTTTCGGTTATATCGATGAACTCACAAGCCTTTGATCCTTGACGGAATCGCAGTTTGAAAATTTTACCAAATAGATTTTCTGCATTAGCGTACGAACAGGAAAGCCTAATGGATGTCAGAAGCTCCTGACGGGGAGTATACGAGGAAGCTGTATTTGTGCTGACCAATTCAAGGCCAGCGCCTAATCGTTTTCGGGTGATTTGCGAAATCTCACCATAAGAACAATTTGATGTTGTGTTACCTGCACATGCAGTATGTAGTCCATCGGGTCACTTTCACGATTGTTACTGATCTTAGCGCAGCATTTTCTGGATTGCTGTTGTGGTTATATTTGGTCGCAATTCGTGTTGTTTCCGCGAGGACAGCGAGTGGCTGCATTGCTCTGGCTGCTGTCTTCAACTGCAATTCCGAAGGAAGTGTGTCATGCAGTATCTGCCAGCCGCGGAGTAAGTTCTGAGTCACGATAGATATCGGTATTCATCAATGACTATGCACGGAAAATCGCTTTAAACTTTCTACTGTTTGCTGTCGATATCAAGAGATAGCGTCGAATTCAGGAGGATGCCGATCAGAATCCACTGCGGTGTGACCTAGATATGTCACATGAGGGGTCACCCCAAAATCTGTTACAGTTCAAAGTGGACAAATGTAAGGTACTCTCCTTACGACACCACAGTACCTATTCATACAGGCTAGGAACGCAAGTACTGCAGCGATCATCCGTTCAAAGCTACCTTCGTGTGCTGCTTCAAGATAGCTTGGGTTGTTCCAATCAATCCGCAAAGGCATTGAAAACGTAACCACCACATCGGCTTGCTAGCACGAGCGTTCGGACAAATAGACACCTTATTTTCAGACAGATGCTCAATGCAAATGTCTGCCCCCATGTCGAGTACCCAATCCAAATCTGGCAGCTATGACTGAAGAATGACCTTACTGCACTGGTCCTACCTCAACGTCGGGCTTCCAAATATGTCATTCGAATGCGCCACCTTCCATACGAGCAGAGACTGAAACGATTGCGAGTATTCAGCGGGCGGTATGGCGGATTATGAGGCGACTGGATTATGACGTATTTGATTTTACACAATTCTAATTATGTTTGTTAATTTTTACTGCAACTCAACAGTAACACCAAGCTAAGAGGCCACTCCTTTTAATTAGCAGAAGAGTACAACCGTCTGGCATGTGTGTCAACCATGGAACTCTCTTCCCGAATCGGTGGTTTCTACACCCACGGTAGCCATATTTAAAATTCCGTTGCATGACGCAATCTGACACTCGCATTGTGTTACTTGACGCAAGTCTCCATCGGGCTCCCGGGAAATAACTTTGATTTATTTTTTCCACCTATTAAAGCGATGGAAACACTCGGAGTGCAGAATACAGCATTACATACAAAAAGTCCATCTGTTGACAATAGAACTACTAATCGCATCTTTTCTTCATTAACGTTTTTCGATAACTAATCAGACTACCTAACGAGGCTTGCAAATCAGTGCTTCTTAACCCGTATAAAATCATTGTTTATCATTGTTGATTTTTCACCTGTTGTGACTGGACTAGTAGTTTCAGTATCCTCAGCCCTTTGCCTGTGTAGTGAGGCGATGTGCATATCCGTCGCCAGAACAAAAAGCTTCACGGATGTGCCGCCATCTTTTCAGATTAGCATCATGGGATTCTTGATCGCTAGATGTCGGTGGTTCAGGCACGATGTGAAGAAAGGTGTTTCGTTTGCTACTCCCATGCGGTAATCGTTTGCATTACTTTTGTCCCGCTGGCAGTCGCTCCATGGAACATCCGGAAATATGCGTATCCCACTGTCTTCAGTCTGCATGCGGTATGTCGACAAAAGCACCTTTTTGACATCATCTGTGGATCACAACGTGATTCACATCGAGATTGGATGTCTAATAATAAGCATTAAATTAGTCAGCCTGATCTTAGCTCTGATTCTATCATCACGAAGGAAATTCCACTGTTTTAGTTCATCCTGCTGTTTACTCCTTAAATTCTTTGGCTTGGACACATGAATGTTGGTGCATATGGGTTTCAAGGCACCGTAGTTTCGCCTGGTCTTCGGTAATGTAGGAGGCACGGCTATCGGAGGTCTTGGTGACGTCGCTGTAGCTTACACCTGATTCGTGACCCATGTTGTGGCTGTACAGGGCAGCGTGTGCTGAGTCGGCCTACAGCAGGTAGCCGCACCTTCGGAGCTCAAGACCAGCTAAGTCAGTTAGTGTATGCCTTTAAATAGGTTAAATGAGGCACATTGTGGCATTTAGATGCATCTTACAACACCACGGATAAGGCGAATTAGCTTAGAGGATGATCATGGTACATGGACGGTGGATAAAATTGCTTGCGTCTGACTAAGACACAGTTCAGTTTCCCGGAGGTTATTAGATACAAATGAAACCTGCTAGGTCAACCAAAGCAATGAAAGCCTTTACCATGTTTCGGAATAGTGGTAGCTCGGATTGATGATTCATTTGTTCATTTGTTCTCCGACCTTAGACGTATTAGTAATAAGAACCATGGAAGGCGAGCTGCAAACATCGGTCTACAGAAAAGGCACACACACAGACCAAATTCTGAACTTTAACAGCAACCACCCGAAATGCCACAAAGTAAGCTGTGTGCGGACACCGTTTCGCAGAGTGCAAATACACTGCAGCACTGCAAAAACAAAACAAATCGAAGAAAATCACCCATTCAAATGTTTCCAACTCAACGGATAAACACGAAGGTTTATCCGAAGGTGTCTCTATCACAGCAACCTAACCACACAGCGTAGAACAACACAACAGCAGCAGCGGTGACAGTGGCAGCAGCAGCAACAACAACAGCAACAACAACAACAAAGGAGAGACGGGTTGTTCTGCCTTATACGAAGAACATATCGGAACTAACAACCAGATTATTCAAACACCATCATCTCATGGTAGCACCAAACTAACTGTCACGTTGAGAAAAACTCTTTCGAAACCAAAATAAAAACTGTAGGTGCATGTAAACGCAATGTGGTTTACAAACTACCTTGCCGAGATTGCAAAAGGGATTATGTTGGCCAGACCGGAAGAAAATTGGTAAAAGGGTACAAGAACCTAAGAGAGCCTGTGTAAAGCAATATGCATCGTCGCTAATTTCATTGCGCGCAGCTAAAGAAGGACATAGCTTTGATTGGAGCAAACGGAAGTCCTGGAACAGAAAACAAAAGAAATTCCTGGACGATTGGTTCTGAAAGAAACACTCAATCAACATGCGCGTCGACCTCAATACAATATGCCAACCACTTCGACAGAAACAAATAAAGACAATTTTGTCAAGCGGTTTAAGGCAGAACAACTCGGGCGCCGAATTCATTCATGGGGAAAGTGGATAGAGGTCACGGGATGCAAATCAAGACTGCCACTTTCAAAAATCCCCCGCAGGTCGATCACGGATGGACGATTCATTCAGTAAGATTGTACGTCGCATCTCACTGCACTGAGGATGCCACCTCTCATGGTGGTGAAATGTTTTCAATAAAACACCAAGCACGGAGAAAAAATGAACAAATGAAACATCAACGAAGGCCTGTGCAATATGAGTGTTGCTTGATAAATCATCAGGGAGTACCGTTTGTGGGTCTATTCTAGCTTGGAACTGGATATGGATTATCGTTTTATCAGGTGTTCACTGCCAGAAAGTTTCGAGTTCGCGTTTACTGACGCACTGGTTGGGCTTCTACCTCGCATGATGTCAAACATCACACGGGCAGCGAATCGTATTAACTACCTTCGTTAATCGGTGTTAAATTATTCCACTTGCAAGAAAGTCAACTAGCATAGTGATGTGTACCATACCCTTCGTTCTTTGGTCAACATGGAGGGTGGTGCTTGGCGTCCAGAATAAGAGTAGGGTCAGGTCTTCACGTCAATTCATGTGCTATTTTAGGAAAACCCGTAAGTATTCTATGTAATCAACCTGCAAGTATTTTATTCATTTTCACTTGTCTATATTGTGCACTCAGGGAACAAATTAATTGCTGCGTACGTTGTTCCACAAGGGTGAAAGCAAAGGTTTTGCAATAGCTTTGTTTGCCTCACTTAGTTAGACTGGAAAAATTTATACTGCTCTTTAATGATCAAACATCTATAGCCAGTGAATAGGTTGATCACAAGAGCTGCGCTTGCTCCATCGTGAACGAACTGCTACGATTTAGCCAGGGCATCTGCGTTAACGCTTCTGCTGAAATGGTTCAAACTGTAACACACTGAGACACAAATGACTTCATAACATTCGCGCCTGACGCACATCTCGATTTGATATGTATGATGAAGTTGGACAAATCGAATAGGCTCTTCGATACATACAACTTAATTGCTGGACTAAAAATGTTATAGTCGTTGCTAAGTCGGTTAGGTTGCTCGGTCTTCGTGACTGTTACGCTCCAGTGCTGGTCCTAACACTAAAGGTATTGCATGTATCGGGTAGTACGACTTTAAAATGTAGGTGTCAATCCAGCCACAATAAAAGACCGATAAAACGGGCACGTAACTTTGCACTGCATGTTACATTAGTATTTTCTATTGTCCTTTAAGCAGTGTGCTCCTTTCTCACTTTCCCATGGGTATTTGGTGCTTTGATGGAGTGTGGCCAGTCTCATTCTACCATCATAACATTCGGTTGCATGGTTAATGGTTCAATTCCTCCTAGTTTCCAATGGAACCTTGTGCGTAGTTCAGTGCTAGTTCTCTATAATCCCACTGAATATGCGAGCGTCTAGCGGCAACGAACTTCCACAACGTTAGTAAATGTATATCCCTTATCTCTTGTTATTGTGCTAGACCGAAGTACGGAGAAGAAGCCACAAATATCTGCTTATCACTACTGCGATGTGGCGGCGGTGACTCACCACAAACTGAAGTCACTACCCCGGGGACTTTCGGAAAATGTTGTCCAACCCACGGACTTAATTCATTTATTCTCACATTCCTGATGCTTACAAACCGTCAAAAATGCTGCGACACATTCACGGACACAAGCTACACAGCTACATTTATACACAATTACCTACATACGTATATACATCCATACACGCATTCAGCGTGATGCCAAAGTTGTATTTTTGGATATTTTTGATTACACTCTGTTAGCCTAACATGATCATAACTGTAAAGGTGTGCTTCGCATTGTCCAGAATATAAGTTTACTCATATATTTCGTTATAAAGCAGTCTATAAACATAGTCAACCAGTATAAAATTCTAGAAAAGCATTGAAGATTACTCCGTAGTTGCAAACTGAGTAGCAAATGAGGTTTTGTATCTCGTTTAAATGAGATTCATTGCAGGTTAAATCAGTCAGGTGGCCATGGAGAACGGGAATATTACTGTACTATGGATTCCTTAGTCCGGCAAAGAGCCTGAGCTCGTGAATCAATATGTTATGCGTAATGACTTATATTCCTGGCTTACGGTAGGCGCTCAGTCGTCCTTAGTGACCTGTTTTCCAATTAAGTTAATTTATATTCATGAGTAGAATGACAAACAGATAAAGTTACCTTCTGTTTTGATTGTGTGCTGCTCATTTCAACAAGCTACATGGCAATTTTAGAAGCCCCGTACCTCTAAGCACTTAGCAGAGAATATTTACTTCATGGTAAAATTTGTCTTTGTAGGTTTCGCAGGTCCGGACTGTGACACAGAAGATGCTTGTTATTACGAACCATGTGCTTCTCATGCCCAGTGCATAAATTTCCCCAACGGGACAGGTCGTACCTGCAAGTGCAACGGCCGTGAAGGTACGTGCTTTTGTTCCTGTTGTTCCCGAATGGTATACGGTAAAAACGACAAGAAGACTTTTTGGCTGACATTGGGCGCTGAACTTCATAGCCATTCATTTCAAATATGAAATGAGAGAGATTTTCACCCAATATAGTAAAAGCATTTCCTAATCATCTTCCGTGTGCATAAACCACTATAGAAACGGCAACGAAGTTAGTTGAAAACCCCAACCCAGGAATATGCTTTTCATGATTATTAGTTGTTCTGTGTATGTTTATGATACGCGTGACACCATACAGCTATGCCGAACCCGGTTCAGCCAAAGTTTAATATCAAGCAGCGAAAATTTTGGTGACAAACTTTGTTGCTATTCTGATGGACACGCCTTTATCTTCCAGTGAAATGACTCTGATTTGCTTTCCAAACTTCGGAGCTTACCCAATGCTTCTTTTGTGCTATACAGTTACTGAGACTGTATTTGACTCCCAGTACTTGGCTCGGAAGTTTTTTCGACCTTACTGGTTGGTTCTGAGCATAAGCACAGTCATTAATTTGTTCGCGACTAACCGTTTACACTTGAAGCAAAGCTGTGACTAAAGCACAACCATGAAGTGCCGTCTGGCGATTTATGTGAGCAATCTTCTTCTCGAAAGTTGAAAAACATCCTCGTTTTTGCATCCATCTGCGTTCTTGTCTAGGAATTACTTAAGCGATTAGTCTGTCTTCCTGGTTTCAAGCCTGTTTCTTCTCTGGACGCTATTGAATTTTGCTATCAAGTTCCCATCCTTTGATTACTGAGGTTGGCTGCGATGGGATACGCAACAGTAATGTTACGTAACCCATACTGTTAACAGGAACCTAAGTGGCTTTAGTGATGAGATTCCTATTAGCCAGGTTGCTTGCCTCACCTGATGGCCTTAAAGCAATTTCTTTTCAACCACCAGAAATTCGGAGCTGCATATTTATGTAGAATCGAGACTCACTGTCAAATATTACCACATCAGCACACAGTCGCCCAGAACACTCGGAGGTCTTCTATTAGCACCGAGCCAATTTTTTCCTAATTTGGACGCTATGCATGTATCCTCATGGCGAGGCTGCCACAATTCGTGGGCTAAACAAAATCTCAATTGATGCTGAGGTAACCTAGGTCCGTCGAACACAACTGATACTTCAATCACATTTTATCTGTGTGTGACCACGTCTGCAAGTATAGTGATACTACCATTAGACTCACATAAGTGTTCGGAGGTCGAAACGCGCTTGCGCAATGCATAGCTGTGCTATGCACCACCAAACGTTATGCTTTTGAGTTACAAGTGGTTTCGCTCTTTCTATTCATTGTTCAAAATGTCACCCACGTGCTCGGGCTCTTCTGTATACCGCCTCTTGTTTCTATCACAGGCCCGGAATGCTATCCTGGTTATGATCCATGCTCGACGTTTCCTTGTGAACACGGAGGGCTATGCTACCCGACGGGTCAATACGAGCAAAGTTTCAGGTGCGTCTGTCCGGAAGCATGGACTGGACACCGATGCACAGAACGTCGACAAGCTTGTATAGAGGCTGCCAAAAAGCTGCACAATGTGACATTCCCCACAGAAGAAAGTGAACAAGTTGCAATTTTAGCCGAACTTTGTCTCAATGGCGGCAAGTGTCTGGACTATTCTGATCGATTTGATTATCGATGTGTGTGTGCCGAGGGGTGGACAGGTGACCGATGTCAGTCAAAGGAGAAAATGCACGTAAGTCGTGTTTCCTCATCTCGTCTATTCCTTAACTCAAGCTAACGGTATAAGATATTTATCACATTTTAAGCCTCATTGCTAATTCTATATTAAGGAAACGATTTACTAGTACAATTAACAAGGGTTTATCCCGGGTTGAAAAGCAAGTAGCTGACAAATCCTGCGAGATGGTTGGCTTGAACACTATAAAATCAAAACATATTTGAGTCATCTACTGAGCCTCTACCGAGTTACATGCATTGATAAACTACGTTAGTGTGAAATAAAAATCAAATGCAAACATACCGAAAACACGGGGTACAGTGATCTTTGACGTAAAGAATGAAAACAATAAAGTATGGTCCCTTACTCATGCACCGCTTCCGTGACACCTAAATCCGGTATGAAGGTATGATTAAGGTAATCCACAATAGCGTAGTCTGCGTAATGAAGTACTGGGATATAAGAACAACATTTAGTCGTTTTTCTGAAAATGTCCAAAGTAGGGGAGTATACAACCGAGTTTGGTAGTAAGCTCTAGGGTTAGCAAACCCGAAGCGAAAACTACTTCTGTCAACATTCTAGACGTCTCTGTGGTTCACTCAGCTTCAGACAGTTACCACCTAGCTTGGCGTCGTGGCGAAGTTTCAGCAAATGGCAACATACGTGGTTGAGGTCAATCCATGTTTGGTACACTAATATGGTGTCGCTACGCAGCCTACGGTAGCTTCTGCCGAAAACTCCCAGTAACTCCAATCTTCTTTGTTGCCTTACGTTGTGGCGCCTCTACCATCTTTAGGTCGCGCTTCGTTTAAGGTGATCAAGTTCTGATGGCGTATCCGACGTGAGTGCGCACGCAGGAATGGTGCATCATTAGGATAATTGCTGGGTTAAATCACCCGATTGCCCTTCGCAACAGGCCGACTAGCTGGTTACTCCTTTTTCGCTGCTGCCTCAGACTGTTTTGAATAGCTTAGGGCAATCTATACAAGCAAAGGTAGGTCGCGTTTCTGGGAGCTGGTCTGCAATCTGTGTGCTTCGAACCAATATGTGTAGCCATGTCTATGGTCTAATTAAATAACGCGACATTTGTCTGTATTGAATGGTAAGGCATTGTAACTGACCACACTGGAGCCGTTCGTGGTCATCCGGTCCTTCGAATGCTCGCTATATCTTGATATCATCCGTGAAAAAGAGGAAAGCAGAAGTAATTGATCTCGCCAAATCCTTAATGAACATAAAGAATAGATGAGGCCATACCACAAGTTATTGGGGTACGCCGCACTCCGTATTAATTGCATCGGACAGCGATTCCCGGACTCTCACTTGCAACCCATGTTCGTGTATAAAATGCTTTATCCAACCCAGAACTGAGTCGTAAATGCTGTAGCTTCGAAACTTATGAGGAAGAATTCGATCGTCTAAGGCAAGGGTCTCCAAACTATTCACATGGATGGCCAGATGAGTGGGGAAAAAAGACTGGCCAGGGGCCGGATAACCGGAAAAAGTAGCTGACGCAGGCCGGATAACAGACGAAATTCTAGCGTGGGCCGCATAGTCATTAGGCGCAATGGTTGAGAGCCAGAACGTGAACTCAAAGCAAATAGACAAAAGCATAACACTGTATGTGTCCTTTTCCTTTTTTAGTAGTCCTTGAGAAGGCCGAAATATGGAGGAGCGGAACAATGAAAAGTTATAGATTTACAAACATCATGCTAGTCCTATTGAAACACCCGAAGAGCAGAAGAGTAGTGGTCATTGGTAAAACTTCGGCGCACCACACGTATACGTCGGTACTATGTCATATAAGAATGCATGCAATATAGTAATATATAGTTCAATAGTTCAATAGTGTATGGTGGGATAAAAAGCAATAACTTTACAAGACCCACAGGATGGCAAATGGAAGAAAACAAAAGTTTCAGGTGTGACACAAAAATATCGGTAAGTTAGACACTGCAGTTTGTCATACCGTTATATAATGTGTATCATGTAAGTGCAAGTCCAATAGTCTTTCGAATGTCTCGATGTTTGGTGCGTTCACCACATGCGATGGTAGTGCGTTCCAGTGCGGACAGACACTAAGAGAGTAAAAAATCTTTCTACAATCTAAACGGGAATATTGAGTCACAAGTTTTAGTGCATGGCCTCGGCATCGTTTGTCGGCAGATAATGTTAACAGCGACTTACATGGATGGTCCTCTTCTCTTAGTATCCGGTAAGTGAGGATCAGATCACCGCGAAGTCGTCGGTATTCTAAGGAGTACAGACCGATCGAACGAAGGCGCAGTTCATAACTAAGGCCCGATAGACCACGTGTTGCCTTAGTGGCTCTTCTTTGTGGTTGCTCCAGGAGACGAATGTCCCCTTTTAACCACGGACGCCATGCCTGCACCGCATACTCGAGGTGGGGACGAATGTAGGCGTTAATCAATAATGGCACGAGTTGCCGCTCGAAGGTACCGAGCGCTCGCCTCAAAAGCCTCAAGTTTAAGTTGGCTATGTTAGCTGCCTTTGAACATTGGAGCGAATTACCCAGACCTTCTTGCACGATGACCCCTAAGTCTCTTTCGTTGCTCACCTGTTTTATAACGCGCTGCCCCAGGTGATATGTGTTGCTGCAGTTACTGCGCAGCGACAACAGGTGACACTTTTCGGGGTTCAGGGGTAGTTGGTTGTTTACTGCCCATTCGTGAATCCGGTTCAGGTCATCCTGCAGATAGACAGGGTCAGATGTTGACTGAATAGCTCGCCACATCTTATCATCGTCGGCGAATATTTGCATAGGTGATTGGATGTTGGCAGGGAGGTCGTTGATATAGACTAAAAAGAGTAACGGGCCGAGAACTGATCCTTGCGGTACGCCGCTAGTGACGCATAGGCTATCGGAGTGGGTGTTGGCGATCCTTACCTCGATTCTTCTGTCGTATAAGTAACTTTCCAACCATGTGAGCAAGGATCCGTGGATACCATAGGCCGCAAGCTTTCGGAGAAGTGCTGGGTGATTGACGCTGTCGAATGCCTTAGAAAAGTCTAAGTAAAGCACATCTACGGGAACTCCCTCGTCAGCAGCCCTGGTCCATGAGTCCCGAGCAAGTAGTAGATTGGTGAGGCAAGATCGTCCGCGTCTGAATCCATGTTGGAGGTTGGAGATGATTTGTAGACTTTCAAAATATCTCACCATTTCATCAGCGATTATAGACTCCATCACTTTTGATAGAACAGGAAGGAGAGTAAAAGGTCGGTAGTTGGCAGGGTCTGACCGCTTACCTCCCTTGTATATCGGAGTGATAAGTCCACGTTTCCACTCAGACGGAAGTGTATGAGAATCAAATAGAAACTGGAAAAAGGTTGCAAGGTGGACTGCCATGGTGGGTGCAAGGGTTTTAAGTACTTTCGGACAGATCTTGTCAATTCCCGGCGCACTATTTTCCCTGAGCGACTGTAATTTCTTTGCCACAGATCTAGGGCTAAAGTTGACCGTGGATAAGCCGACGACATTTGCTGGGATGTAGCAAGGCGATGGTTCCATGGTGTGTCTAGTCACTGAGACAAACTGCATGAGTAATGCGTCCGCGGTCTCCTCTTCAGTAACCGTTAGGCCATTGACCGTCTCTAGTGGTGGTATTCCCGTCTTAACCTTCCTTTTGTCAGTCACATACCGGTAGAGCAGTTTGTGATTGCTAGTAAATTTGCGTACCATAGTTTCCTGCCATTCGTACTTGTCAGCTTTAAGGAGTGAGGTGCAGTAGTTTCTGACTGTTTTGTAATGATTCCACGTGATATCACTTGGACCTAGCAAATGATCCCTCCAAGCCTCGTCTCGCCTATTCAACCACTTACGTGTTCTACTCCGGATCCAGTAGTTGCTCGGTCGCGAAACTCGTAATGGTACGTCTTTTGAAGCTGATTGTAGGACCCAGTTTATCTTGCCTTTCAACACTTGCCAGGCATCATTCGCCGAAGTGTGCATCTGGAGGTCCCAGTCAACGGTTGACGCTATAGTGTGAAGCTTGGAATAGTTGGTGATGAATCGTCGGGTTTCTGGTTCTTTGTCAACCATACTGGCATAACACACATAATCAAACGTTAGAACTGAATGATCGCTACAACCTAGCGTGAGGTTGTATGAAACCGACTCAACCATTAACTCCTCATTAGTCAGGATTAAATCATTATTGAAGGCTTGTTTGAACCGCGGTGTCTGGTTGGTTGATCCACATGGTTATACAAAACTGCCATAGTCAAGAACTCAAGGAGTTTTGATTTGAAGCATGGCCCACTTGGGAACACAGATGCTATTGACGGTACATTGAAGTCACCCATTATTAGGTAGTGTGAGTACTTTTTCGACATAGCATATTGGAGAGCATTTAACAGAATATCATCGCTGTCGGCGGAGGAGTTCGGCGGCCTGTAGACAACTGCTATGAGGCAAGCATCATGTGTCTTCTTCTGAGGACAACCATCGGGACCGGATAGCTGCAGCCGGCAAAATAAGGCGTCGGGGATAATAAGGAAATGCTCAGTGAGAGCTTTACATTTCAGGTGATCTCGGTAGTAGATAGCAACGCCACCACCGAGAGATGGACGATCATTTCGAATGACTGACATTTCACTAAGTTCAATTTCTGGATCCAAAATCTCCTTTGAGAGCCAGGTTTCAGTTAATGCTATGATGTCCCAAGTTGGTACTTTATGCCGATGGCGCAATTCCGGCAAATTGGAGTAAAGCCCTTGGGCGTTTGTGTAGCAGCATTGCATTTGTTGCCGCATTAGGAGGTGGGTTCGCTGTGTTTGACCGGCACAAACAGTGCCGGTCTGCCCACGTATTTGACACGAGTGTTTGCACGCTTGGCTGGTCTATGGTCGGAAAAGCCAGGGCTGACTCAACTGTACCAGTGGTCTGTACTGCTTGCAGAAATGGTCTCAGTCGTACTTCTGGTGGTCCTAGCCTACTGCTGTGGTACCACACGTTAATTGCCATTGATGCCATCTCCGGCGTAGCCAAGGTAACTTTCAACATTTTCGGCCCGCTCCCTTGATAGTTTGGGGAGGAAGCTAAGCAGCTGACGTCGAATGCCACAACATTCTGCATGCCATAGAGTTCTGTGATGTAGCGCCACTCATCAATATCGTGTTTTTGTCGTTCACTGGTGTCGCCATGTTTCAGTTCGGGCACACCATGAACCAACACCACTTTCTTCTTTACTTTTTGACGAGACGCGGTTGGGTCGGATTTTCGCTTTTGTCTTTCCTTCCATGGCATGTCTGGAAAAATGCAGGCACTGAGAGAAGAGTTCGGTAGACTGTGGCTTGCTAAGAGAACATCCTCCAAGTCCTTTGTGTTGCCAAATGTTACTCGCAGTATCCGAGGTTCCCCTACGTGAGGAGACGATGGGTTTCGTGACAGACGTGTAAGACTAGTTGGGTGAACGTTTAGTCCTAGTGCGCAGCTTATCTCAGTCCAGCGATTTTGCTCTTCGGCTTGTCGACCTTTTAACGACTCGCTGGTGGGTTCTGGTACGTTTGAACATATGACTGTCATCGCTTGTTGGTTGCGTAGTAATTTAGTTGGTTGCAGTACTTTTTGGGTGAAGGTTTGTCGTGTGGGAGTGTTGGTGTTGTCTTGTGGGGAAGACAAGTCAAAGCTGCAGCAAGAATTCTCCTGTGCAACGACGTTATTCACACAGTTTGTAGTGTGCTGCCCAGCTAATAGCGATGATCGTGCAATTTGTGCATAACTCTTTACGCCTTGCGGTACAACAGAAGATTTTATAGAATTTTCAACTGGCTTGGCATCACAGTTGTTTATCGCTAATGGTGCTTGTTTTTCGCCGGAACGTGTAACATTTTTAATGGATAACTTTGGTCTTTTGGTAGGTCTGGGGTTAGGGCTGCTTAATACACTAAGCTGCAACTCGAGTTCAGCGATTTTCCCTCCCAAAGCCTTGACCAATTCTTTCTGTTCGGATGACGCAACAGCCAACATTTCACACCTCGCGTTGAGAGTTCGGATAATCTTGGCTATTGGGCTATCTGAACACGCATCACAGAACCATAAACTATTTGTTATTACGCTGCGGTTTCCGCCAAGTTCTGAGTTCACGTCCACTTCGTCGTTAGAATTTGCACACAAAGGGCACGTGATTTTTGTGATGACAGTTCTCCGCTTACTTGAGCCATGATTGACCTTCGTTGTTTTGTTCACGCGTGGACCCGCTGATAAACTTCGCCTTCCCCTGGCTTAGTGACTCGTATGCACTTTAAATCACGCCGGTCGCACCGTTGTGAGCTGCGTGAATTGACTAGTCCGGCTAGCGGTAACCGTCGCTGTCCGGGTTTGGTGGTGCTGGGTCCTGGCGCAAGCGTGTATGGAATCACAAACACTTCGTGTGGTGGGTGTACGAAGGAATATAGATGAAAGGACAAAATAGCCAGTATCTATGGTGTATGGTGGTGCACAGTACTAAGTTATATGTCACCTGATAGCTTTAGAAAAGCTCTGTAGAATGGTTTCTTAAATTCACTGAGATTACCTTGAAAAAACAAGCTTTCAAACGTGGTTCTTAATGTACGAATTGCCGAAGACGCCGGTTGGGATGAAATAGCGAGACGGAGGACTTACTGCGCAAATATAAATCCCGTTCGATAGAACTCGGCGAGCCGAAAAAAATGGGCGTATTTCCGAGAATGTAGCACAAAAAGATGAACGGAATAATCCAGGATTACCACAGAGCACAGAATTATGCGACACACTTGTATATGTTTGTGTATATGTTTGTATATGTTTGTGTGTGTATAACCGGGGAGAGGCTTTGTGGGCTTCAGTCAAGTCTTTGCACAAATGCCCAAACAACAAACAGTACTCGGACTGGATACCGCTGCAGCTTCCATGCATTTAGCCTCCCTAAAATGTAGGAACCACCACTATTTGCGGTACCAGTTAGATTCCATACTAATAACCTGCAATTCTTTCCAAATACCATGCAAATGTGGCTCCAAAGTTACACATGCATAAACTAGTGGCGTCCTAATAAGCGGCGCCCCGTATGACATGTGGCTAAATGGGGCTGGCCAAAATGAAATTTCAGCACTAAATTGTGACATAAACAGAAACTCGCTAGCATGCACGGATGAATGGGTTGCGCCCGTGAGCTGCTGAAGCCGGTGAAGCTATAGTAATCCGGTTGTACGAAACAAAGTTGTGCACTCAAAAGCGATTTGTTCAAGCCTTACAATTGCCCTGGCTCGATCGAGTAGTGATTTTGCTCCGCTGAATCGTGCGAAGACCCCGACATTGACCTGATTATTGGCGCAAGTTGGCCACTTGTGAAGTTAGTTTACCCCCTTTTAATGACTTAGTAGTCTGTGTAATCAATGCAAATGATATATAATTGTACTAGCCTGATGAAGAATATCGAAAACCTATGTACCCTAACCTTGACTTTTGATTATCTTTATGGGTTTCTTTATATCACACATCAATGTTCCCGCGATGTGGGATCACAAATGGGACAGTTGTACTTGTCACAAATAACAAAGATGAGATGGCTCGTGCTAGTGTTCAAGCAGTACAAGGTCACCGACAACTCGACACGCAGTTTCAAATATAAATTGTATTACAGCGTCTTTTGTTCAATACGCTTTACCAAGGAAAATCGGGTGCAGTCAGGGAGTGCGATGAATTGACGTCGCCTGCCCGATCTATCCTGAGGCTATTAAGCTGTGGTTTTCCGGATACTGCATCCGAGCGTCTGAGATGGTAGATTCCATAACTTTGGAAATCACGGAAAGCAAGCTTATTGTACGGTACTTGGTGTGGTCAGTGCAGCTACCTCCCTTATGAACAGGAGTAAGTAACCCAGGCTTTCATACTGGAGAAACTTGGTTCTGCTCTAGACAGAGCTGATAGAAGATAGACATTGATTCTGCTACATCACTGACTGCTGCCTGCAGAACATCCAGTCAAATATTAAGGACTCCAGAAGCACAGTGGCTACGCAGGGATAACAGATGTTTTCACACAGCTTCTACGGTGAAGTTAATGTTGGACCAAATTGACGGTGGAGTAATAGAAACAAGGAGATTATTCGGGCTTGTTAGCTGCCGGCATTAATGAAAGCGTGAGAGATCGGCTGTTTCCATTGCTGCTCGAATGTATGCATCAGTAGTAACCAAAGTTTGGATTCCACGCTGCACGTTTCGAAGGCTATTAACGTGCCTGTGTAGGGGTTTGCAGTTTATGCAGAATCGCTTCACACATCCTGCTGATGCGTAACCCTGTCTTCGAGGATCAACTTCTCAAAGGAGTTACGCTGCGCAGTGCATGCAGTCCATGTTTCGGCATTCGGGCAGTCTTTGTGAGCTCTCCATGCTCCTCAGAAATGACTTGCTTTTGCTTTGGCGATTGCAGGTTTTCTGTTCCGATGCGTGCGCAGCCATTGTGTTAAACGGCATTGTGAAAGTTTCCTAGGCTGCGTGTTTAGGAGTACTCTGTTAAGAAGATCTAAGGTGTATCCTTAATAAACCTGGATAACAGGTTGTAGTGTAGGACAGTATGTAATTCATCGCCCTCCTCTTCAGGACATTCCGCAAAACATGTACATTCAAACAGTAGAGTACCATGGTCACTGCGACCCAGGGATGTGCTTGTAACTGTTTCGTCAAACAAGAGTTCTGCGTTGCTAAGCACCAGATCAAGTATCGGTGGCCTGCTATCGGCTCGAAATCTGGTGGGAGAGATCACCAGGTCACACCCAGGGTAGCTGCAAATTAGTTCATGTAGATAGGCTTTAAACTGGGCACCCTCGGTTACTGGTATTTCCATGTCGTGCACACTAAAATCTCCAGCGATAAGAATGTGGCTGTATGACTTGTTTTTCGGAACCTTCAATAGGTGTTTCAGTTTGGAATCCATTTCCGACATGGAGTTTGGTGGAGGCTAAATGACGATCTGTTGGCATATGCTCTCATTCCGCAACTATATCCAGCACCAAAGAGAAACGCGGTCGTTGATTTCTGGGTGAGCAATAAAGTCACATCGAAGGTTTGCAATGTAATAAAGGGTTACACCCCCACCCTTCCGTCGCTATAATTTCGGAGTAACGACATACCTTGTAATGTTAATTCATAATCGGTTATCTCAAGGTTTAACCAGGTCTCGCTAATCATGACGAAGTTCCGCGGTTGTGAGGCCTGGTGTGCTTTGATTTTGACAGACTTACTAAGGATGCGTTAGGCGTTAATGTACAAACAGGATGGTGTTTCGGCTGCCAGGATTGCCTTGTCGGATGTCCAATTCTTGTTTGGGTTTAAGGTGACCATCTACGGGTCGGCAGCTGTTCCTTTGTTTGGTTGGTCGGCCGTTTATGAATTTCAGTCGGGCTGTATGGCTTCAAAAAGTGCTCCAGATTAGGATGTACAGTCGTGCTTTGCTGTGTCCTGTTGTGTGCCGTGTGGGCTTTAATTGCCGTCATTCAGCAGGACCGTAGAATTTACTGCAGTTGCAAGTTCATCGAATTGCTGACCACTCTTGGCCGCGCACCGGCAGCTTTAACGGGGTCTCAGTTAGCAACGTGGCTCGCAACTTTACCCAGCTATCTGTTAGAACTTACCTCATTCCCTCAGCGTGTACCACCGCTTTCATTAATTATGGATCGCAGCCACAGTAATTAGATGATAAAGGAATTCTTATCAAAGATTTGGCGATAACATTGTCCAGTGAGAGGGATTCGTGGAATTAGCACCACTGCTCCCAGACATGCGTATGCGCTTCTTGATTAGAAGAATCCGGAAGCTCCGGAACACCTTGAACAAATATGGCTTTCTTTGTGTCGCCATTAGCGGACCGCCTTAGTTATCCGCTTCCATTGGGTTTTCTTTCCAAGGAAGATCGGGTAGCATGCGGACCCGGCCAGGTAATTTGTAAAGAAAAACCGCTGGAAGCAGAACAGCCTCTGTCTCGTGTGCTGAGTTCAGAGTTACTCGCAGAAATTGTGGTTCACCAAGTTGCACTGAGTTCGTGTGCCACGCTACGCATCTCAGCATTGTGGGCTCAACCAGAATACCGATACCGTCTCAGATGGAATTCCAGTGGCCGCGATCATCTAGCAATTTGCTCCTAATTGAGTCAGATTTGGTGTCGGAAATCTTAGTGCGCCAGAGGGTTGACGCACCGTGTTTTGGCTGCTGTGCCTGGTAATTTGGGCTGTTTAGAAAGCTTCACTGTATTGGGAAGAGCTCAGCATACCAGGCAAATTCAGAACGCATCGGTCACAATGTTGAAGCTGTCTAATTAATTATACATGATCACATTTACGGTGGAATACAGTGACAGCTTGAGCAGCTCAGACCAGTGCTGACTACTCAAGAACATGTTGCATCTTCATATTCACCGCTAAGTGTGATCGTTTTCAATGACGGCTGCTGTGACAACTGAACACTGCGACTTTCCGGGCACGTGAGGTAGAGGGTGGGTGATCCTCAAGTTCATTGTCAGTCACACAGTGGACCTCGGTTATCGTAGGCAGGTTTGTCACGCGAATGACGCACACGCACACGCAATCTGGCTTCTATATCGATTGACAAGTGTCCGTGTAAGATTACGCTATTTTACGCACTTTGTCTTGGGTGGATGTAAGCGGCTGAGTGCCCTCGATTGGCGAATGTAATCAAATGCCACAACTTGAGTAGTACCCATCTTAGAAATTGTCCTGTAGGAGTAACTTCTACTCAACCGGATAGCGCGAAGAATTCTTTATCGAGTGTAATTTTGCAGCAATGAAGGTTGTCCAAAACTCTAAGGATTAACCATAGGTATTACAAGTAAAGCTATTCACGAAAAATGCTAAAACAACTTGGCTTGCAGGGATCCCTATCCATAAGGAATACTTCCATAACAATGTAACTATTGAATAGGAGAAATTATTCCGATGCAAACGATTGTATGGTGACTGTGTTCGGTGTCGATATAGCTGGAGCTGGGAAAACCCTTGACAGAGCAGAGTGCACATTCACCAACTCACTCTGAATTGTGGATAGGTGGAATTCTTAACACCCAATACTTTACTTTTGTGCTTACAGCGATTTTCGGTTAATCTTATTTCGTTTATAAGCTGTGTCTAACAGGAAAGACCATCAAAAAGTTAAAATAACCCTTCTAAGTGTTTCCTGGAGTCTTCTATATATGGCCATCTGCGTGACAGAACAGCTTTTTGCCTTTGCCTTTCTCTGCAATAGTACAATCGTAATAGAAGCGCATTGTGCACTACCTGCATTTTCGCCTTGCAAAATCCCTGTTGTTAGCTGAAACTGAAACAAGTATCTAAATAGATGGTATGTTGCCAACTAAGCTTTACTCATGTTCAGGTAGAAATCTTTAGTATTTCTTGTGTTCCGCTCCCTTTCAGCCGGATATTCTGATACTGACGGTGGTCATGTTAATCGTATGCGTCCTTCTGATGCTGTTCGGCGGCCTTACGATTGGACTTATCTGGAGGTATCGCAAATCAAAGTATGCGAACGATATATATTTTGCAGTGAGATACCATGTGTTCTATAGGGCTTTATCATTTGAAACCAGGCATACTCTCCCCACTACGTTGTTACAGAACTCTATACTTCAGGGACAAGTGTTTACTCGTCGAAGAAAACTGGGCACAAATTACAGCAGGTTTTATCAAGCCAAACTCCTCGACATAAGTTACGCGTTCTCGTTCATAACTAAAGACTCTTCTGAGGCAATGAAGTTCTTCCTTTGACTCAGTGTAACAAACGATGATTAACTCATATGAATGTCGGCCATTCCATGTCCAGCAATCAAATCAGTTACATCCGCATCCCACTGACTATCTGACTCGCTCGGTTGACCCGTTCGTTCAATCTGGTATGACATTCCCATCACACAATGTGTCTATAGATAGCATAAATAGAAAACAACCCCTACACGATATAATGAGCTGCTAACAACTATGTTTCATGTGCAGTATCCACTTGTTTCTAATTAACTAGGGAAGTAATAGATATTCAGAGATTTGTTGCTAGTCACCTAGAGAGTGACTTCTGACGTTGACAACTGTCCCAACCCAAGAACTACAGGTTGCCCTATACTTGGCTATCTTAGAACCATTCCAGAAATGATGGGCTTGACTTACGCGATGCAGCTTTTTGTTGGCAGACGTCAAACCGCTAAGTTGGAATTCATGCGATTCCAATTATTATCCGAGGGATTAGATAAGTTCCGCTGTTTTGCAGAAAGATTCTATGAATTTTGATGCGTTTCTCTGTTTCCAAAATGAAGATACCAAAGAAATATGTCGATGGTGGAAGGAAAACAGCCGCTGAGGTCAGCAGTTTGAACACACTTGGTAGCCGTTTCAATTCAAACGCAGAGTTCAGTCTTTGAATTCGTTTTCAGATTGATGGTGCACGGATTTTACTGACAACCGCGGTAGAGAGAGAGAGGGAGATAAACTTAGTTGTCAGGTTACCATGAATGAGGCAAGAGCTTCCACTGATTGGGTGATAGATTGTAGAGCTCATTAAAACACTTTGATCAATGGTGATCCCTATGCAATTACACATAGTTCTCATTGAGTTCTTGAAATCATTTTGGTTATTCTGTTAGTTAAATTTCAAGGTGTATACTCTGGAAACCATAGAATAAGGATCCTGCAGATAGTAGATAAGCTACTTGTGCCGAACTCACCTGCTAGTTTGATTGGCTAAAGCGCGTCACCTGTTAAAAAGCCAACGCCTAGTACCATGTTTATACGCCATCGGAACGAGAAACGTGGGTTTAGTTACGAATTTATAGGCCATGTTTTTGCATTTCTTCTGGACAATTTCTTATCATTCTTTTCCAGACGATTGATGAAAAAAATCAGTCGAGAAGGAGGGATCGTCTACTTCCATTCGAACCGCGACTCCACCTCTACCACGTGCAGCACGCTACCCCTGCCTCATGCGTATTACAAGGACTTGTGCGGTGTCACTGACAATGCAGGGAAAACGGTGGCGCATTACCAGCCGAATTCAATGCCAACAAGCAGGAGGAATTACAATGACGTATATGACGAATGTGATCCTATGGGATTGTACACAAAAACAGATACTTATGGCACCGTTTTCGGGGACACAACTGCCGTGCCGGCCAACTCGAGCAACTCTACAAACGATGAGTCGGCACCACCATTACCAGAGCGACCGAATAATCTGGAGCTGACTTCAACTCGACAATCTTCCTTTGTGTTGCAGCGCACAGATGACTATTCTGCATGTTATAACAAACAGAACTCCGCGCGAAATTCTATGGGTAGCACTGGTCATCAGCGGCGCCCGACAGTATTTCGCCCCTTTAGTCCCTTACAATATACCACACCCGACGACCGCATAGACCCAGTATGCGGGCTTCTGAACACTCCTTCCTAAACCATATTTTGCTGAATCATACGCGTACCATCATTTGGAATCCGGACGTTTCTGGTTGCAAATTTTCTTCACGGAGACATTTGTCCAATCTGTACTAACCTGACAATCTTTTCTCCATTTTCTTCCAAGAAGCCAAGCAGTTGATACCCATTACTTTCATACTTTGTTGATTCGAACATAGCAAAATAGGCTTCACCGAATTTTAGGTGGTGCGCGGGCGTCACAGCCAAGCACATTGCTTTGGCAAGTTTAAATGAAGCCATAGCTTTACAAGGAAACCTATCACAGGCACTTGTAAATGCAATCATCCCACCGACAGCGTTCGGTTAATGCATGATATATTGACTGGTGGCTGCTTCCATTGACACGTTAAGTTGTCTTAGACAACTGAGCAGCTATTACCAGCAGTTGGTAGTAACTGTGTTGATAACCGATAACGCAAAAACGCGCCCATTGACCAGCTTTTTCCAATTGAAATACTTTGGCTAGAAATTGACGGAACTAGGTACTCAACCAAAGTCTTCGCTGCACGGGTGACCGCCTTGACTACCGGGATATTCAGCACCGTCGGTGACGTTCGTTGACGTTAGTAGTTCTGAATACTGGATACTGAAAATATAGAGGTAGTAAACATGCGTCTGTCTTGCTCTATCTTAATGAGTTCCAGCACTTGCATGGTTTCAAGTCACTGATTTTTGCGCGTTTGCTTCATATTACAGTTACATCATACGCTATTCTGGTGAGATTTGCTTCCCGAATCTGAAGTCCGCAAAGAGGGTCTACAGGAAACTCTGGAACTCCGACACGAATTTCGCCTAGACTATTTTCTAGGGCAAGCGTTTCCGGTATTTCACCACTGGACGCTCCAAACATAGAGGATGAGCTCTTCGCGCACACGTGAAGCAGCGGCTTCAACCTAGGGAATTGGCCTACATGCCATATCCGGTGCGCCATAAGGAGGTCACCTCTAAACTGACGGTACGACAGGGTGTACAGCCCTAGTCGTCTGCAACAGTTTCCGTACGACGTACCCCGTAAACTGGGGATGAGTCTGGTAGCCACATGCTGATCACTTTCTAGGTTTTGCTCCACACCACGCGTGCTTGGACGATAAGCGGTTGATCCGTACTAGAGCCTCGGTCTTATGATGGAAGAGAACAGGCGCGTAACAATCTCTTCTAACTAAATGCAGAGCCTGCGTTTGAGAGCCCAATGCATGAGCAGTCCGTTTCCATAAAGCTTGTTCGCGTTTTCTACGCACTTCAAATCGCAATGCTCGAGTGTACGCTAAGATCTTTCACGGAAGTTGTGGTATGCAGCGGTTGGTCAGCCAGTGTGTGCTGGATTGTTTGTGTTGGCATGAATAATCTGCGGGTGGGGTTGGGTCAAAATAAAAACATGTCGTTCCGATCAATCACCCCGTAGCCAAAGCGTACAGATTTTCTTACTTCGACAGAAACACTAGAGTGATTTCCACTTCTTTTGAGATCCCGGTAGTTGCAGTGACCAACGTCCATTTACATGCGATTTAAATATTAAACTATGTACTCGAGTGATTAACTTAAATAGGAGTTACAGGGTTTAAATTGCACCCACGAAAGTATCACCTTATTTGCCGTTTGTCATTAACCATGCATGCACCATAGATGGATTCAATCCGATGGCATTGGGTGCGATTTGGGAACTGTTATACACTGGCCAGTCTTACGTGAGCATAAAAGTAAGTCGACTATTGTTCCGTGCCATAGCGATACATTTCTCTAACTAGAGTCGTGATATATATATATATATATATTTATATATATATATGGTTGGTTGACATCATCCGGTTTCCGATTTGCCTCTCACTGTGGCAAGCCACAGGACGCATGCGCCTACAGAGGGATCATGGGTGGCTTGCGTTGCACAACCCACAGCTCCATCCACACACCCCATATCCAGTGTAAACCCGAAGGAATAAGACCGGGCGGCATGTGGATGGGAGCCACGTTTCATCAACGGAGCCGGCCCACACTCCTTCACAGGCAAACACAAGCACACTGTATTTGGGGAATCAAGCGCACACAAGGCAGTGGCTGGACCGTAGTCCGCTCCACACTGAGTGCATGGAACCACTCTTTGTTCCTAACATGGCCACAAGGACCGTGCACCCTGTCCCCTCCAGCAACGACCAACTCTCTCCTGGAGCCAGTATGGAGGAGCTAGCGGGTAGTAGACAGGTAGGCACCTTGTCAACATGCACATCAAGCGCAGCCTCACCGGGAATATCAAACAACAGCCAATCACTTGAGAGAAAGATAACAAAGAAAATAAATCGAGTAATGCATAAAGAAAGGGTGACATATCTTAGAGTAATGAGCATCTGAAGTAAATTGTTTACAGAAGCATACGAGATAAATTCACGAGATCAGAAAGTATACTTTGCGGAAATGCTACAAACACGAAAATGTTTTCGAAAAGGACTAGAATTGGCTTAAGCGACGTGTGCAAGTTTATAGAAGAGTACAGGTACACATTTATATGAGAAAGAAAAGCATTGGGACAAAATTGAAAACCCACAACCTGAAATAAATAGACTTAGCACGCAAGCAAACGGGGACATAAATCTTAAATTA
Organism: Dicrocoelium dendriticum; assembly: GCA_944474145.2. Lineage (NCBI taxonomy): Eukaryota > Metazoa > Platyhelminthes > Trematoda > Plagiorchiida > Dicrocoeliidae > Dicrocoelium > Dicrocoelium dendriticum. The sequence continues at coordinate 57,474,613 of OX104064.1, read as the reverse complement.
GTGAGCATATGAAATAAGTTGTTTACAAAAGAATACGTTTACAAAAGAATACGAGGAAAGTTCACGAGGTCTGGAGGTTTATTTTACGGAAATGCTACAACACGAAAATGTTATCGAAATAACTACAAGTGGCTTAAGCGACGTGTGCAAGTGTATAGAAGAGATTATAAATAGGCATTCATATGGGAAAGAAAAGCATAAGGGCAAAATTGAAAACCCACCACCTGAAATAAATAGACTTAGTACGCAAGCAGACGGTTAGTAAATCGAATGCAGCGTACCTACAAACGCCGCGCCGGTTCTGCCTACATTCTCTGCAGAATCCGTCGGCGCTTCGGTAGTATATATATATATATATATATATATATATATATATATATATATATATATATATTGATGACACGCGTGAGCAATTCTACAATTAGTTATCCTCCGTGATACGGTCTGTGCCGAGCAGCGACCGATTATTTCTGCTGAGTGATCACAAAGCATCGGTGTGAACTGATGTTATCGGTCCGCATGGCATTGGATCAGTGAATGCGAACGGTGACAGGCTGCTCCCACTGTGTGCCACTCACTGCCTGACGATCACGAACACTCGGTTTGTACCGAGCGCGAGTGGTATAACAACTTTGACGCACCTGCGGAGTGGTCACGCTCACCTGCTCGACTATGTCATCGTACGTCAACGTGATTTGTGTGAAATGCGCATGACACGTGTACTACGTGGAGCTGAGTGTGACACTGATCACAAATTGGTGCTGACCAAAATGTGTATGTAGTTTCGTAGATCTACGTATTGCACTTCCGCCGTGAATCGGCGTACATTTAACATTCACTCCCTCGGTACTGTGGCGAAACGTATTGAGCTGGAGAAGGCGATGGCTGCATGCCTGTGTGATGTGGACTGCATAACCACATTGGGTGACCTGTGGCACCACATTCGCGACCAGGTGACAGTTGCTGCCGAGGAGACAATCGGGCGCGCAAACTGTAAGCGGCCTGATCGGTTTGATGAGAACAATGTGACGATTGGAGCATTGATGTCGGAGAAGAATGCAGCATTTGCTGCACATGTGACAGACCCCAGGGACTTGGGGAAGAATAGTCAGTTTCACAAACTTCGACGGCAACTGACCCTTGAGCTGCCATGGCAATGAGGCTGGACCTTACCGTGGTGCGATGGTTTGTGTGCCTCGGTGATCCATTGAGCTATACTGAGTGATGCATTTTTGCACCTTCAGAGTCTCTCATACCAGATTGGTCAACTGTTGGAGGCCAGACAAACTCAGCCTCCTGGTCCTTCAGGTTGGGGGCTGGAACGAGGGTGGCTCCTTATTCCTAAAACGGATCCATTTTGGTCCAAAGCCAAACCTTGCCTCGCGGTCAGGTTTTGAACCAAAGGCATTGGTTGAGAACCCTAACTGTTCTCCTGTCTAGGCCTGGGCAACCTGACAGTATCCCGCCCACGCAATACAATGAATCTCACTTCAAACAAATTTCTGATGCTCTGGCCACCGCAGAGGATAATCAACGGTGCCCTATCTGATGCATCGGGCAGGGTGGATAGGGGTTTATATATATATATATATATATATATATATATATATATATATATATGGTTGGCGACATCCGGTTTCGGATTTGCCTGTCACTGTGGCAAGCCACAGGACGCCTGCGCCTGCAGAGGGATCATGGGTGGCTCGCGCTGCACCACCCAAAGCTCCAACCACATACCCCATATCCAGTGTAAACCCGAAGGAATAAGACCGGGAGTCATGTGGATGGAAGCCACATTTCATCAACGGAGCCGGCCCACACTCCTTCACAGGCAAACACAAGCACGCTGCAGTTGGGAATCAAGCGCACACAAGGCGGTGGCTGGACCGTAGTCCGCTCCACACTGACTGCATGGAACCGCTCTTTGAGCCTAGCATGGCCACAAGGACCGTGCACCCCGTCCCCTCCAGCAACGACCAACTATTTCCTACAGACAGTATGGACGAGGTAGTGGGTAATAGACAGGTAGACACCTTGTCAACATGCACATCAAGCGCAGCCGCACCGGGGATGTCAAACAACAGCCAATCACTTGAAATAACAGTAACATAAAATATAACTGTTAAAGAATATGGCTATGCAGACATAACTAGTCCCTAAATTAGCATATGAAGTATGTTGGTTAGCAACGAATCCGCGGTAAGTAAAAAATGTCCAGAAGTGACCCAGAAAATGCTACAAACGCAATAAAGTTAACGAAGATAAGCACAATTACCGCAAGCAACGTGGAAATTTATAGAAGATTATTCCGGTATGCAGAATAAATCAAATGAAGTGGAATGAAATTTATCCAGCTTAAAAAGAGACCTAGTTTAAGTCTATATATGTATAAGTGTATATATATGTGTATATATATGTATGTATATGTATGAATGCATAAGGAAACGGTGACATAAACCTTAATTAAATGGCATTAATCGAGTTTTTCTCTTTCTCTTTCTTTCTCTCTCTCTCTCTCAAGTGATTGGCTGTTGTTTGATATCCCCGGTGTGGCTGCGCTTGATGTGCATGTTGACAAGGTGCCTACCTGTCTAATACCCACTACGTCGTCCATACTGGCTCCAGGAGACAGCTGGTCGTTGCTGGAGGGGACGGGGTGCACGGTCCTTGTGGCCGTGTTAGGAACAAAGAGTGGTTCCATGCACTCAGTGTGGAGCGGACTACGGTCCAGCCACCGCCTTGTGTGCGCTTGATTCCCAAATACAGTGTGCTTGTGTTTGCCTGTGAAGGAGTGTGGGCCGGCTCCGTTGATGAAACGTGGTTCCCATCCGCATGCCTCCCGGTCTTATTCCTTCGGGTTTACACTGGATATGGGGTGTGTGGATGGAGCTGTGGGTGGTGCAGCGCAAGCCATCCATGGTCCCTCTGTAGGCGCAGGCGTCCTGTGGCTTGCCACAGTGACAGGCAAATCCGAAACCGGATGCCGCCAACCATATGCATGAATGTATATGCATATGTATATATATATATATATATATATATATATATATATATACATAGATATATATATATATGGCGGGAGAGCCTATGGTGCGCTGAGGCTGATGTTGGCTAGATCCTGACAGATGGTCTACCCACTGCTGCTACTGTTGTGCCATAGTCTCATGTCCTGAACGCCTCCTCGTGGCAACCGCTGGGTGGGATTTGGGTTTCGCCCTTCTCCCTGCTAAGATCCAGGACACCGATCGGCATGAGTCAGTGAGCTGACCATGTGCTAGTCCCGCTGCCTTTCGGGTGTTCATTTGATCGAAGGCTTTGGCTGAGGACCCGAGTCGCTCTCCTGTCAGGATTGGGCGCCCTGGCAGTATCCTAGTCCATCCTCTCCGGAGGTTAGGAAGTGGTCGATGGCCCACTTCCCGTAAAACCTAGCCATGGGAGACAACAGGTTTACGGGTGATATTCTCAATGCTAGATTGGCGTGGAGCACGAGTGCCACACATTGTTTCTGACGGTGGGAGGACACCTCCGGGAGTTCAATGGTTTGCTACTGCCCGCCTCAATCCAGACAGCTCCTGGTCAAATTGGTGCAAACCCGCCAAAAACCCACCTGCGTCTGGCCGTGGTCGCAGGTGCGTACCCTACTATGGTCGCAAAACATATGATAATTGTTCCAGAACCTCAAAGGCTGCGTGTGACGGCCGCCAAGCAGATCCCCATCTGTCTCTGCTATCACATTCCCGAGCTGGATCTGCTCTCCACTGCCTTGTGGGTCAGGCTATTGAGCCAAAGGCTCCGTGCGGAGTCCCTCAAGCAAACCTCCAAACCACCCACTGCCTTGTGGGTCAGGCTATTGAGCCAAAGGCTCCGGGTGGAGTCCCTCAAGCAGACCTCCAAAGCACAACGACCACCTCGCGTGCGATTACCCACCAATGCAATCGAATGCCTGCGCGCAAAGCACTCAACATCGGGTGCTGGAACGTGCGCACACTACTGGACCGGAACTCGAGCGAGCGCCCGGAGCGACGCACTGCACTGGTCGCGATGGAGCTGGCGCTCTACCACATCGATATTGCGGCGCTTAGTGAAACTCGGCTCGCTGAGCAAGATAAGTTGCATGAAGCAGGTGCTGGCTACACATTCTATTGGGTGGGGAACGCCGCCTCAGCACCACGTGAACATGGGGTCGGATTTGCAATATCCGATCGCCTAAATGGCCAGCTGGTGGGTGAATCAACAGGCATCAGCGCGCAACTGATGACTGTTCGCCTACGACTCGGAAGAGGTAAGTTTGCTACTTTTATAAGCACGTACGGTCCGACCATGTGTTATCTTGATGACACGCTTGATCAGTTCTACACTGAGCTATCCTCCGTGATACAGTCTGTGCCGAGGAGAGACCGACTATTTCTGCTGGGTGATTTCAACGCGCGCGTTGGGCGTGATGCGTCGGTGTGGACAGATGTTATCGGATCACATGGCATTGGCTCAGCGAATGCGAACGGTGACAGGCTGCTCCCACTGTGTGCCACTCACTGCCTGACGATCACGAACACTCGGTTTGTACCGAGCGCGAGTGGTATAACAACTTTGACGCACCTGCGGAGTGGTCACGCTCACCTGCTCGACTATGTCATCGTACGTCAACGTGATACGCGTGAAGTGCGCATGACACGTGTACTACGTGGAGCTGAGTGTGACACTGATCACAAGTTGGCGCGGACCAAACTGTACATATATTTTCGTAAATCGATGTATTGCACTCCCCCCGTGAATCGGCGTACATTTAACATTCACTCCCTCGGTACTGTGGCGAAAAGTATTTTCCTGGAGATGGCGATGGCTGCACACCTGTGTGGTGATGTGGACTGTATAGCCACAGTGGGCGACATGTGGCACCACATTCGCGACCAGGTGGCAGCTGCTGCCGAGGAGACCATCGAGCGCGCAAACTGTAAGCGGCCTGATCGGTTTGATGACAACAATGTAGCGATCGGCGCATTGGTATCCGAGAAGATTGCAGCATTTGCTGCACATGTGACAGACCCCAGTGACTTGGGGAATAGTAGTCAGTTTCGCAAACTTCGACGGTGACTGACCCGAGAGCTGCGTCGCATAAAAATTGCATGGTGGACGGAGAAGGCGAAGCAGATGGAATGCTACGCCGAACGCCGTCAACACAAGGAATTCTTTGACTCCTTGAAGGCGGTGTTTGGACCGAGATTGGAGCCACTGAGGACACTGATCGATGGTAGTTCATGCGCTACCCGCACCCAGACTGTAGACATAATGCAGGTCTGGCGGAAACACTGACTGTCTCTTGAACAACCGTTCAGAGATCGACTGGCCTACGTTGAACGGCCTCAAGCAGCACGATGTGAAGGCGGATCTGGCGGATACGCCGAGACTGGATGAGACGCAGAGAGCACTTGCTCAGCTGCGAAACGGCAAGTGTGCCGGAGGTGACGGGATCCCACCTGAAGTATTGAAACACGGTGGACCCGCGTTGTTGACCGCGCTGCACCACTTGGTGCAACGCGTGTGGATTGAGGAGGAGGTGCCTCCTGAGCTGAAGGATGCCCTTGTGCTACCACTGTACAAGGGCAAAGGGAGCAAGCAATGTTGCACGTATTATCATGGCATCAACTTGCTGAGTTGTGTGGGCAAGGTGGTTGCCCGAATCCTGCTCATCCGCCTCGTCAGTCCGGTTGTTGAACCCGAATTGGCGGAAGAGCAATGCGGATTCCGTTCGGGTCGCAGCACTATAGATTTGGTGTTTGCGGCTCGTCAGTTGCAGGAGAAGTGCAGAGAACGACACCAGCCATTGTACTCGTTTTTTGTTGATTTCACCAAAGCATTTGACACGGTGAACCGCGAGGCATTGTGGCTGGTGTTGGGTAAGTTTGGTTTGTAAGTTTAATTCAATGTCTGCACAGTGTCATGGAAGCGAGAGTGCAGCTAAGTGGAGAGATCTCGGATGACTTTGCAGTTGTCTCTGGTGTGAAGCAAGGCTGTGTCTTAGCTCCTGCCCTGTTTAATATCTATCTTCATGCAATGTTGTCTTGTGATTTTGATGCGGCTTGTGCTTACGGTGTTCGTGCGGAGCACCGTATTGATGGTGGGTTGCTGAACATCCGTCGTTTCGGTGCGAGAACTCTAGTCTGTGAGACAACTATCCGTATGTTGCTGTTTGCTGACGACTGTATGTTGTTTTCACACAGCGCGGATGAGTTGCAGCACATGACTAGTGCTCTGGCTTCGACAGCGGCCAAATTCGGGCTCACCATCAACACAAGCGAAACTGTCTCTTTCAGCCTTCACCGGAGGTGCAATCTTCAATATTGCTGCGAATCAGCATTGGTGCTGAAGTATTGGAAACCACCTCCCACTTTTGTTACCTTAGGATGTAATGTCGACTGACCAGCAGCTACACGTTGAGTTGCGCAATCGCGTGTCGAAGGCGGCAGCGGCATTCGGGAAGCTTGAGTACCGAGTGTGGAACAACCATCAGCTTAGCATTGGCATGAAGCTGATGGTGTACAAATCCATGGTACTGTCCGTTCTTCTATACGGCAGTGAAACGTGGCCGATGTACCGTCGGTATGTGCGATATCTCGAGCGGTTCCATCAGCAGTGTCTGCGACGAATTTTGCGGATCGGTTGGGGCGACAGAGTTGCAGACACGGAAGTGTTGCGCCGAAGTGGGATGTATGCAGTGGACGGCATACGTTTACTGCAACACCTGAGATGGCTCGGTCATGTGAGCCGTATGGATTCGACGCGGATACCGAAACAACTTTTACACGGTCAGCTGAGTAATGGGAAGCGGCACGTGGGGAAACCAAAGTTACATTACCAGGACATGATAAAAGTGAGCCTCTCACGTTCTAATCTTGATTGCAGGTCATGGGAATCGAAAGCGGATAATCGGCGCGTATGTCGCGATCTCATCACGAAGGCAGTTGCTGAAGTGCGGGAGAAAGCCCTCATGCATGCAGAGAAGAAGCGGCAAGTGCGGAAGCGGCAATCACCGATGGATTGTACTCCATCGACGTCGAGTGCATGGTGCTGTAGCACATGCGGTCGCGAGTGCCTTAGTCAGGCAGGCCTAGTGAGCCATGAGCGAGGCCACTCGGGACTACTATCGAAGCGCCGACGGATTCTGCAGAGAACGTAGGCGGAACCGGCGCGGCGTTTGTAAGTACGCTGCATTCGATTTACTAACCGTCTGCTTGCGTACTAAGTCTATTTATTTCAGGTGGTGGGTTTTCAATTTTGCCCTTATGCTTTTCTTTCCCATATGAATGCCTATTTATACTCTCTTCTATACACTTGCACACGTCGCTTAAGCCACTTGTAGTTATTTCGAAAACATTTTCGTGTTTGTAGCATTTCCGCAAAGTATACTTTCTGACCTCGTGAATTTATCTCGTATGCTTCTGTAAACAATTTACTTCAGATGCTCATTACTCTAAGATATGTCACCCTTTCTTTATGCATTACTCGATTTATTTTCTTTGTTATCTTTCTCTCAAGTGATTGGCTGTTGTTTGATATCCCCGGTGAGGCTGCGCTTGATGTGCATGTTGACAAGGTGCCTACCTGTCTACTACCCGCTAGCTCCTCCATACTGGCTCCAGGAGAGAGTTGGTCGTTGCTGGAGGGGACAGGGTGCACGGTCCTTGTGGCCATGTTAGGAACAAAGAGTGGTTCCATGCACTCAGTGTGGAGCGGACTACGGTCCAGCCACTGCCTTGTGTGCGCTTGATTCCCCAAATACAGTGTGCTTGTGTTTGCCTGTGAAGGAGTGTGGGCCGGCTCCGTTGATGAAACGTGGCTCCCATCCACATGCCGCCCGGTCTTATTCCTTCGGGTTTACACTGGATATGGGGTGTGTGGTTGGAGCTGTGGGTTGTGCAGCGCAAGCTACCCATGATCCCTCTGTAGGCGCATGCGTCCTGTGGCTGGCAACAGTGAGAAGCAAATCCGAAACCGGATGTCGCCAACCATATATATGTATATATGGCATTGCCCGTTTCCGGATTTGCCAATCACTGCAATTGTGATTTGTCAACATTCCCCTACGTCTGCAGAGGATCAATGCGTGCCTTGCGTTACAACGCCCACAGCTCCATCCACACACCCCATATCCAGTGTAAACCTACAGGAATAAAACCGGGAAGCATGTGGTTTGGAGGCTCATTTCACCAACGACGCCGGCCCACACTACTTCACCATTATTTATATGATTGGAGAGGAATGTGCATACCAGAGCTACACAAGGCGGTGGCTGGGCCGTAAACTGTTACACACTTGATAAAACTACGCTTTTGCTGTAGCGCCGTTGCGAAGACAGTGCATCCCGTCTCCCCCATATCAACGGTCAACGGTCTTCTGAGGCCAGTAATCGGGATGGGGTTTTCGACAGTCGAAATCTTGCCAACGTGTGCACTACCCACATGCAAATCTGGGATATCAATCAGCACGAGTTGGCAAATACGCAACAACAAAAGAGTTGAATGTACAGACCAACTGCGGCGACGATGCAAGAAACATGCCAAACATGCCGCATTGTTTACACGAGGTGCTCGTCTTGTCCAGGTCTGGGCGCCCTGTCAGGATCTCAGCCCACGTACAACTGTGACAATTTTCCTAAACTTTAAATACGTCCTGCATCGCGGATATAATCAAGCGTCGCTTTATCTGCTGTATGCAGGAAGGTGGATAATCGAAACATGCTACTACTGACGCCCCGCTTCTTTCTTTTCCACCTATTTTTCTTACTCCTGTTTCAACCACTATTACTAGCCTTCCTTCTATAATTCCAAGCTTAATTGACCGCAACTTTTATGCCACTGGAGCCAAATCATCTGATTACCTTTCCGCATCACCCACATTACGCCTGTAGGCAACAGTCCATTATAAAACCACGCCATCCCGTTTCCCTGGCGTGTTCAACCTTTACACTGTAAGACAGCTGGGTCAATAGGCTGCACTCGCACGCACGTTGGACACACTGGGTATTGGCATGTATTGCGTCCGCGAAACTAGGATTAAGGACCATTGTGGGGCCGTTGAATTAACTGCACCCGGCTTGTCCCCTCACTACTGGTTGCCCGAAATTGATGACACTGATGCTGTAGCCTCTAGTCACGCTTGGGTAGGTATCGCTTTCAGCTCCAAGGCTGCTTCATCGTTGGTTGATTGGATTCCGCCAAACAGTCGGTTGTGTGCAGCTTGTTTGACGACGTCAGCAATGGTCGATTCACGAAGTAACCTAAGATGCTGTTTGTTTGTGGTATCCGCGTAGATTCTCACAGACTGCAGTTCTGATGCTACCAGGGACACATTCTACCACGAACTGAACATGCTGCTACGCAGTCGTACCATTTCAGATATCACAATACTTTCAAAGGATGTGAATGCACAAGATGGTCGCTTGAGCTCTTCAGAAACTCAGCTAGGTGGTAATTATGGGCCTAATCTCGACTGTAGGGACAACGAGAAGCATGTTTGTTCATCGCAATCAGCCGACAATTCAGATATGTCGACCAGCTGTCCGGAAAAGCACCAGAAGGCCGTTTCGCCTTATTGGGGCTCATCAGTGGTGCGCATCCTTCGGTCCTCTGCGGAGGATCGAACCCATGACTGCTAGTGGCTCTTGCCAACTAGCCCGCACCTTATGCAACTGCGCCATGGAGGACGGTATCTGACTATCGTGAATTGTTAGCTAAATGCGATATAGCCCGACGCATCCTCCACTGCCATGCAGGCGCCTGCCATGCAGATGACAGCGGTCGGCCTTCCGGCGTCAGGACTTCACGGTTACGGCAGCTATGAATCGACATAGCTGATTGCGACGAACAAACATACTCCCCAAAATCCTTCCATTCATAAGTAACAACGAGAAGCGTCTGTTTCAAGCATGTGCTGAGCACCAGTCGTTTCTTATTAACACTGTTTTCAGACACAGTGGACGCCGAAGTGCCACGTGGGGTCCTCCCGTAGCTGGACAGTGATGGACCCAAATAGATTACTTTGTCATGGCTTACAGATGGCTTGGTTCCATCCTGGATTGCCGCTCGTTCTGTAATACTTGCGTCGAATCTTATCATGCCTTTCCATGAACTTTACCGGGAAGCGCATCAAACATCTACCACGATAGGTAATCTAGAAAATATACTAGCCGTCGCTCAGGCAAGTCTACCAAGATACACTGCGTACCGAATCTTCGCTCTCTTGTCTCAGTGATACTGCTCTTCAGTGAAAGAGTATCTCAGCAACCATGCACGTCACAGGAGCCTTTGCCTTTGGTGCCATCAGTCTCCACCACACCGGTCACCGGACATCCGAGAGGTAGATGAGCCTGTTGGAATCCAGAAGAAACCTCCCACCTGGCTCTGAGAACAATGTTACCAGACGAACTACTAGGCGTACAGTAAAGCGGAGCCTGCGCATTGACAAGGAAGCCTGGTGGACCAGTCGGGTTCAAGAAATGGACGAGGCGAGAGGAGTAGCCAACTATCTTAAGCTCTTCCAGCTGATCCGCACACTGGCCCTAAGAAACCAGGTGTCTGTGATATAACCAAAGACAACATGGGTACTCTGTTTAGCAATAAGGAGCGCCGTATGTTTCGTTGGGCGGAACACTTTCAAGCTTCGTAAGAAAGAAATAACAGTCATGATTTCAAAATGTGCTACCAGAATCAGAGAACCTTTCTGTCTACTTCACTACTCAAAGCTTATGAACAAACTTCCGAGAGATATCAGAACATACTGTACAATGCGCAATTTTAAGCTTGCGATTTGTAATCAGTTAATCGTCCAAGGCGTGATTAGTATGTTCTGGACCCCACAATCCCTGGATAACGCTTTCGAAACGGTATCGATGGTTCCTGAATAAATTTTCAAAACACGTACATTTAACATTTGGGACCACACCCCTTTCATTTAATGTCATTAGTTTCTCGGCCCGAACACCTATCATGTCATTGTGAAGAACCCTGGAGCAATGACAGGAAAAGAACAGCAAAACAATTCTGATTACCTTTGTTACCTAACTTTAAACTGCACCCATGCTTACTTTTGGCGACTTATTAATGCACCGGTATGAAAAGGTTGCAAGAATATTTGACCTGATCGTTTTGGGGAAGGGCTCCTCGTGTCTTCGAGGAATATAATTTATCTATTTAGTTTTTACTTCAGTGGGCCTCTGCTTCCGGACCTCTTCCTCAACACGTGATACCGAATGAGCCAGGGACGTTAGTATAGAGGCGCCATCGGAGGCTGAGGTCCGAAACGCGATCACATCCCTCAACCACTTTCGTGCTGATGCTCTATATTCCCTTCAACCTGCACCATTTAAGCATGGAGGTGAGGTCCTCTGCAAAGTACTGACCTACGTGTTCGAACAGGTCTGAAAGGCGGAGACTGTCGCGGCTAACTGGAGTGCATAGATTATAGTGCCAATATACAAGGGGGCCTGTCGCATAGATTATGTTAACCGCAGGGGTAGTAGCCTAACGCCACTTTTGACAAAATTACGGACCTCGGTTCTCGTTCGTCGCCTCACTATGGAACGGGAATCTCGGCTTAGGGAAGAGCAGGCCGGTTTCCGCCCAGGACGCGGTTATATAGACCATATATTCACTTTGTGGCAAGTTCTGGAGCAGCGCCACGCATACCGCAGACCGACAATAGCTGTATTCCTCGACTTCAACAATGCGTTCGATTTAGTAGATCGATGCATTCTGTTTTAACTACTTACGCGGAAAGGTGTTCCCACTAAATAGGCGAACATTTTGCGTGATCTGTACTCGAACACTGCTGGCCATGTTAGGGTCTACGGTGACCTGGCGAATGGCTTTCCGACAACAAGTAGCGTTCATCAAGGTTGTCTGATTTCCCAGTTTTGTCCAATTTTGTCCTGAACTCCACAATGAAATGTTCTTTTACGGAATCTCACAGTGTAGGCCTTGTGGTCCTGTCTGGTGAAAAGCTAGCTGAGCTTGATTATGCGCACAAGATCATCTTGACTCTTGACGGTATTGCTGTGGCACAATCAAACCAGAATATTTTCTCTAGAATGGTCCTAGTATTTGGTATTTGCTTCGCGCCTTCAAAGTGGAAAGTATTGCTGCAGGACCACCAGCCACTTACTGACCCGTTGACCTTTGATAACAAAGAACTCGAGCTGGTTGGTCCATTCACTTACCTTGGCAGCTACATCAACAACGAGGAGTGCATAGAAAGTGAAGTCAGTTCAAGCATTGCAAAAGTCAGAACTGCCTTCTTGAACCTGCGGCATCTTTGGAGACAAAAGGGAGTTTCCCTCGGTCTGAAAGGCCGAGTTTATTAGGCCACATTGAGAGCCGTCCTACACAACGGGACTGAGACTTGGCCCGTTCTCTCTGGAAATCTGAGGCACTAAGTTTTTGATCATCGCTGCCTGCGGAGCATTGCTGGTGTCGTGTGGCACTAGCGTGTAGGCAAAGTTGATGTGCGTAGCCAATTACCAGGTAATGATAGACAAGTTAGTTCCTTAGAACAACTGGTAGCACTGAATAAGTTACGTTGGCTTGGGCACGTACTATGTATGCACATGCCCCGCTTACCGAGAAGGGCGTAGTTTTGTCTGCCAAATAAAGGGTGGAGCAAGGCACGAGGTGGACAAAATTTGACTTTTCATCGGGAAATGAAGTTACTGAAAAAATATTGATACCGCCGGTCCGTCTTGCCTTCCAGGTTGGAGTCTCTGTGACTCGTCTTGTGCTTGGCCGAGACTTTACAGGACATGGCTAGCACTCGGCATCAATGGCGCGTCAACTGCCTTCTCCTAGTCAGAATGTTTGTTTAAGGCGTGTTTGTTGCTGGGTTCAGTTGCTCGTTTGTTCGCCGAGCTGAGAAATTGGTTTGCAAACATTTCACCGCCATGCGATACGGCATCATCAGTGCGTCGAGATGTCTGCGGGATAAAGGCTGATAATGAGACGTGGCAAAAAATAGCCGAAAGGAAGCTGTCCCGCTGATGCCGCCGCCTCTTTGCACGGTAAGCAGCTATTTGTGACGAAACGTTGTTGACAAGGTGTAGGCGCCTTGACGCTGAATGTTTACTTAGGCAATTAAGGCTATCAGGTAAGTCCTCCTTATCTCCCTCTTATTATTCCTTATTGAATAGAACCTCAGGTTGTATGGCAGCGAAGCATCAGTTCGAATGACTGATGTACTGCTGTTGCTGAGGATGATGACGCTGCTGCTGCTGCTGCTGCTGATGATGATGATGATGATTTTGATGATTAGGATGAGGATGATGATGAGGTCAATGATGATGAATCGGAAGCATCGTGCTTATGCTGACTTTAATTGATATTTGCTCCACTACGGGTATCGTTTTTGATGTGCAATATCGGCTGGGCTGACGCACACCTGACCACATGTGATAAAATGCGATGTGCATGGCGTCGACAGACAAGACCTGTCGACAGTTGACACTTGTGTAACCGACGTTCTTCTTCCTGATGTAATAGTCCTTCCTCGTGAGCTTCGGCAGAGGCATTTTGATGTGACCGCGCAATTGCCTACGATCTGTTGACATGAACTCTTAACACACAAACCTAACATGATTGGGTGATGCAATCTCCTTGGTCATGTCCTGCTAGTGCATCTGCCGTTAGCCCACATTTAACTTCCAACTAAGCAGTTGGCTACAAGGCAGGCGTTTTGGTATCCTGCTCATATTCAAATGGCGGACATACCAGTCCCACCCCATGAGTCTCAGCAGAACAACGCAATCTACTCCGCGCATGCCACTCCACCAGTGCACTTCGAGTCTGCAACTCAGTCACACCAACCGAAGCACAGAATCCGATGCAGGCGTTATCGATTAAATTGTCCCCAATAGTGGATGTCTTTATTGTATAGTATCCAGGTTTCGTTGAGCAAATAGACAATCATTCTATCAGCTTGGTTTCGAACATTATCTGCTGATTGACCTCAACCTGTTTGCTAGATTATTGATACGGTTGTGCGCGGCTCGCTGGTTATAGGCTGGTCTGTTGACAGCATTATTCCAAGACGGGCAAATGTTGATCAGGCGGCTGCAAGTTGGGTCCGTACAGTTCCTTCGATTAACCATAGAACTCATTATGTTGGCGGCGTTCAGCATGGCATTCCATCTACTTCACCTCTCCGACAGCCATGCATTCTTGATTCGAAGGGGCTCTCAAGTGAATCGCCATCGAAGTTTGTGAAACTGACTCTCCTTCTTGGAGTCTACTGGGTCATCCACATGTATAGCGAAAGTTGGATACTTTTCCGACACCAATGCGCAAATATTTGTATTGTTGTCATCTAAGCAATCAGGCTGAGTACAGTCTGCGCGCCCGATCGTTGCTTTGGACGCAGCAGTAAACTGTCCTTTAATGTGATGCCACAAGTCGCTGAATGAAGTGCTAGTCTATATGGCCAATGCGGGTAGCGATCGCTTTCTCCAGTTCCATCCTTTTCGTAAGAATACCCATGGCACGAACGAAAATGTCCGTCGTTTCACCACTTCTATCGCAAAGTTGAAGAGAAACGGATGTATGGGCCACTCTTGTCGAACACCCCTAGTGATAAGGCAGAGTGAAGAGAGCTTGCTGAACGCTCTCTGCTTGAAGTCGGAGGTCATAAGGCCGGAAATATAGCAGTGTGCTTTGTCAGAACTCCATCCTTTAACAGACATTGTCATATAGCAGGTCGGTCTACCCAGTAGAATACCGACTGAATGTCTGTGAGAGCGACGAGGGTGGGTTTAGGGTAAAGATGGCGATGTTCAAGGTGCTGACGGAGTGTGAAGATTTGGTCCCATACATTTCCGACATAGGAGCGGACAAACCATTTTCTTGCGGACGTCTGGTGCGCTCCTTTTCCCCAATACCACATGAAAGTTGCGCATACGGGAAGAGTATGAATCCACTCCGAATAAATCGTGAACAAATCGTATTAAATTGGCATCCGGTGTGCATATAGCACAGTGGTAGTGTAGCGCAAGCAGCCAATGCTCCATTTGCATGCGCGCGTGTCCTGTGGGGGGTGGTAGTCGCAGTGACAGGCATATATGGAAGCGAAATCTCAGGATAAATGTCCATGCATCTGCCTAAATAGGTATATGCGTACATATCTTCCTCGTGGCGACTGTTGGGTAGGAGTTGCTTTACGCCCTTCTCCCTGCTAAGATCCGGGACACCAGTCCGTATGAGTCAATAAACTGACCATGTGCTAGACCCGCTGCATTTCGGGTGTTTAGTTAATCCAAGGCTTTGAATAAGGACCCAATGGAACAATGGTTTATAACGGGTAAAAAAGCGTTGCTTAACAAGTCCCGTAGGATGGAAATTTTTGTGGAAATCATTTGCATGATAAAGTGAAAAGCGTTGTGGTGGACTCACCATAAACTTATGCGGAATAATGGAGATGTTCGCGTTTGGGTGCCCTGTCAGTATCTTAATCCATAATCTTGAGAGGCGAGCAAGTGGTCAATGGCCCTCTTCTTTTAAAACCTAGCTATGGCAGAAACAGGTCTACGGGTTATAAGCTCACAGCTCGATTGGCGGTGGGAGGGCACCTCCGGGTGTTCAAAGGATTGCTACTGCCCGCCTCAAGACAAGCAGCCCCTGGGCAAATTTGTGATAACCAATCAAAAAACTCACTTGCCTCTGGCCGTGGTAGCAGGTGCATATCCTACAGTGTTAGAAAACATATATGAAACGTTCCAGTACATCAAAGGCTGGGGGTGACGGATCTCAAGCACATCCCAATCTGTTTTTGCAATAACATTCCCAAATTGAATCTGCTCCCCACCTCCTTGAGGGTTAGGATACTAAGTCAAATGCACTGGGAAGAGTTCCTAAAACAAACCTCCAAACCACGTATAAATTATGGGTCAGATAATGAAGCCAAAAGCACCGGACGGAGTCCCTCAAGCCAACCTCCAAATCACAAACTGCCATGCGGGAAACGCCGTTAAGCCAAAGGCTATGGCTGGAGTCCCTCCAGTAAACATCCGAAGCACAACAGTCAGCTGGCGTAAAATTACCCACCAATGCAATTGTATGACTGGGGGCAAAGCACTCAACATCGGATAATAGAACGTGCGCATTTTGCCAGACCGGAATACCAATGAGCGTCCCGAGCGACGCACTGCACTAGTCGCCATGGAACTGATGCGATACAACATCCAGATTGTGCCGCTCAACGAGACCCAGCTAGCAGATAAACTTAAGTTTCATGGCTACGCGTTCTACTCGGTGGGCAAGGCACTACAGCACCGCGTGAACACAGTGTCGGAAGTGCAGTATCCGATCGCCCCAAGTCCTAGCTGGTTGGCGAACCAACAGACGACTAATGATGGTCCGCTTACCAATCGGAAGAGGTAAGTTTGCCACATTTATATGCACCGACCATATGTTATCCTGATGACACAAGTGATCCATACCACAATTAGTTAACCTCCGAGATGCGTCCGTGCTGAGGAGTGACCGACTATTTCTGCTAAAGAATTTCGACGCAAGCTTTGGGCATGATGTTTTGGTGTGGACAGATGTCATCCGTCCGCCTAGCGTTGGTTTAGTGAATGCGAACGGTGACAGGCTGCTATCACTATGTGCAACTCACGATCTGACGATGACGAACACTCGGTTTGCATTAAGTCCGAGTGATATAGCAACTTGGAGGCAACCATGGAGTAGCCACGCTCATCCGCTCGACTATGTCGTCATACGTCAGCGTGATATGCGTGAAGTGTGCTTGACACATGTACTGCGTGGAGCTGAGTGTGGCACTGATCACAAATGGGTGCGGACCAAACTGCACATATATGTTCGTAAATATATCTTTCACACTCCTACTGTGGGCCGGCGAACATTTAACATTCTCTCCTTCGGTACTATGGAGAAAGCGATGCATGCGTGCCGGTATGATGTGGACTGCATAGTCACAGTGGGCGACCTGTGGCACCACATTCGCGACCAGGTGATAGCTGCTGCTGAGGAGGCAATCGGACGCGTACACTGTAAGCGGCCTGATTGGTTTGATGAGAACAATGCTACGATTGGCGCATTGGTGTCGCAGAAGAATGCAGCATTTGCTGCACATGTGGCAGACCCCAGTGACTTGGGGAAGAAGAGTCAGTTATGCAAATTTAGACGGCGACTGACCCGAGAGTTCCGTCGCATTAAGAACGCATGGTGCACGGAGAAGGCGAAGCAGAGGGGACGCTACGCTTAATGCCGCCAAAACAAGGAATTATTTGACACCTTGAAAGCGGTGTATGGACCGCGATTGGAGCCGCTGAGGACGCTGATCGATGGTAGTTCAGGTGCTACCTGCACACTGACTGTAGACAGAATGGAGATTTGGCGGAAACACTTTGACTCTCTCTTGAACAACCGTTCAGAGATCGACTGGCCTACTTTGAACTGCCTGAAGCAGCACGATGTGGAGTTGAGTTTGGCGGACACGCCGACACTGGATGAGACGTAGAGAGCACATGCTCAGCTGCGAAACGGTAATTATGCCGGTGCCGACGGACTCCCGCCGGCAGTATGGAAACACAGTGGACCTGCGTTGGTGACTGCACTGCTCCACTTGATGCAACGCGTGTGGATTAAGGATGAGGTGCCTCCTGAGCTGAAGGATGCCCTTGTGCTCCCACTGTACAAGGAAAAGGAAGTAAGCAGTGTTGCACGAACTATCGTGGCATAAATTTACTGAGTTGTGTGGGCAAGGTGATTGCCCGAATCCTGCTCAACCGCATCGTCAGTCCGGTTGTTGAACCAAACGTGGCGGAAGTGCAATGTGGATTCCGTTCGGTTCGTAACACCAGACATATGGTATTTGTGGCTCTTCAGTTGCTGGAGAATTGCAACGCACGACTCCAGCCGTTGTCATCGCGGTTTGTTGATTTCACCAAAGCATTTGATACCGTGAACCGCGAGGCATTGTGGCTGGTGTTGGGTAAGTTTCGCTGTCCGAGTAAGTTTGTAACTTTAATTGATAATCAGCACAGGGGTACGCGGGCGAGAGTGCAGCTGAGTTGATAGATCTCGGATTACTTTACCATTAACAATAACCGGTATGCAACTATATACATAAATATGTGTGTTAATGGTTGTTAATGGTACTGAGGAGACAATACGAAATGCATGCATCTACCAGTTTTCGTCTTCTTACCGTGCTTTTCAAATTTCTATAGGGAACTAACTACTTTACATTTGTCTCTGGTGTGAAGCAAGGCTGCCTTAGTCCTGGGGCGATCGGATATTGCAAGTCCGACACGATGATCAAGCAGCGCTGTAGTGGCGTTGCCCACCGAGTAGAACGTGTAGCCAGCACATCCTTCATATAACTAACTTTTCTCGGCGAGCTGGGTCTCATTGAGGGACGCAATCTGGATGTTGTAGCGCATCAGTTCCATTGCGACTAGTGCCGTGCGTCGCTCGGGACGCTAACTGGTATTCTGGTCGGGCAAAGTGCGCACGTTCCAGCATCCGGTGTTAAGTGCTTTGCGAGCATTCGTACGATTGTATGGGTGGGCAACCGTATGGGAGGTGGCTTCCTGGATAGGAGGAGTTTGTCAGGTGAAACGAGGAAGGGGAGAGTATGGGCAGGTGAAGAAGAAAGAAGCGATGCGCCAGCAACGGCATGTAATCGTTTATCCACCCTGCTGTATGCAGCAGTTAATGCGACCCTTTTCGTAAGGCCACTGCGCGATGTCCGATGCGGCATGGATTTATAATTATTGGCGTTATTAATGGTTGGGTTTTTGGACTAGGATACTACCAGGGCGCCCACACCTGGCAGGAGGAGGACTTGGGTCCTCAGCCAAGAATATATATATATATATATATATATATATATATATATATATATATATATATATATATATATATATGGTGTGCCCCATGCTGAGGCTGATGTTGCATCCATGATACTCCTTCACCGCAGCTGGGCTAAACTTACACTTAAACTAGGTCTTTGTAACCTGGATAAATTTCATGCCATTTCATTTGGTTTGTTCTGCCTACCAGAATAATTTTCAATTAACTGGCGACGTTGCCTACGCTAATTGCGCTTATCTTCTGTAACTGTTGCGTTTGTAGCATTTGTAAGTAACTCGTGGACATTTCTTACTTATCGCGGATTCGTCGCTAACCAACTTAATTCCTATGGTAATTTAGCGAAGAGTTGCGCCACCGTATCTGAATGAATCCTTGAATTTATTTTATTTCATCTTGACGTTTCAAGTGAATGGCTGTTGCTTGATATCCCCGGTGTGACTGCGCTTGATGTGCATGTTGACAAGGTGCCTACCTGTCCATTACCCACTACCTCGTCCATACTGGCTGTTATAATCTTCGCACTTAGCGCAACTCCAAAAATAACAATTCACTGCTCCACAAAACTTCTAGCCCAACCGAAGGAAGAAAGCAAAATGCCAGTGACCCTGACAGATAACGTATTAATCGCAGCCGACGAACACTGTACAACAACTGCGGACCTTGGCTGTATTTATAGGTCTCTACTGACCTTCGACTTCTAGAATTGGAAGGTCAGCTGCCAAGGTTAGTGGTTCCCCATATCTTTTGCCGAGAGGTCAGGTGGATTTTGATCACGTGTAGAAGAAGAACATTCAGGAACGTTCGAAGTCGATGCGCTAATCGTTAATAATCGATTAATCGCTAAAATAGGGAATTTCCAAGGCAATGCTTACTTTCTCCCGGACAGTGGCTCCAGGAGACAGTTGCTCGTTGCTGGAGGGGCCCCGGTGCACGGTCCTTGTGGTCGTGTTAGGAACAAAGAGTGGCTGGCTTGCCGAACAACCTCCTCGTGGTGCCAGCTGGGTGGTTCGGGATCATCCTGTTCCAGCGAATGGTTCAGCGGCAGTGTTCCAGGACGTGGTGGGTTTTCGCCTGGCAAGCGTTCTCCCTATAAAAAGCCACATATGTCCGCTTAACAACACTGTGACGTGACGGATGTGACTCGCCACTAAATAAAGTCACTGCCCCTTGCCTCTCTCTGAGTGGCATTGTAATTCAAGGGTGCATTGGGCCCCTGGTCCTATGCGGTCCTAAAGGCGTATGAACCATTTGTTTGGCCACCGGCTCCCAACGGGTTGCGATACCCTCATATCGCCCTGCTGCCTTGTAGGTTGGATCCTTGATCAAAGGCTCGGGGTGGGGCCCCCTAAGACAACCCTCTACTTCGGCCTGGGCAACCGGGTAGTATCTCGCCCACTGACGAACCATGGACTTACAACACAACCTTTCACCCGCTGTCTTGCTGTTACCATGCTATCCACTCATGTTACTATGCCAACTGCACAAGCACACGCCACCATTTTACCTACTCTTCCCGTGTCCCATTCACACCCATTTTTACCTGATTCCTCTACAACGATCAATCCCACCTACACTGATGAACCTGTTCCCGTGACATCTGCCAACTCAACCACACAGTACTCAACAGAGAGTTGCCGGCCCCAAAGTCGCCTATCTTCGCTCCTGAAACCCGGAACGCAGTTCAAACTTGCAGCTTTTAACGTACGCACATTACTGCAGATCGGTCAGCAAGCTGGAGTTGCACGCACGCTAGAGACCCTTGGAATTGATATCTGCTGCCTGACTGAAACACGACTCTAGGACTCTAACTCGGTCTACCAGCTGGTGTCACCGCTCCATCCACGCACCCGGTTCCATCTCCGCCTCTCTGGTGACGCCGAGTCTGCCGCATCTGGGCAAGCTGGTGTTGGAATCGCCCTCAGCGCTAGAGCCGAGACTGCTTTGATTGATTGGATTCCGATCAATAGCCGCCTTTGTGCGATGAGGCTTCATGGCTCTTGTAAGGTCAGCAGATGTCGAGTCGAAAAGCGTGCTCTCTTCGTGATCTCTGCCTACGCGCCCACTGACTGTAGCTCAGACATCGTCAAAGACCAGTTCTACCAGAACCTTCATGAGCTGCTCCTAAGGGCTCCTAAAACAGACATCATTATTTTGGCAGGTGACTTCAACGCGCGTGTCGGTCGTCTGCTGCCATGTGAGCGCCCCCTCGGAGGACCGCATGGATATGATGATGTTCGCTCAGACAATGGAGAGAGATTGCTCAGTCTTTGTGAAGATCATCAACTATTCCTCTCCAGCACCAGCTTTCGTCATCCTGGACGCCAGTACGCCACTTGGCGCCCCCCATCATCAACCCAGCGCTGGTCACAGATTGACCACATAGCTATAAGTCGCAGGTGGCGCGGCAGTGTACGCGACTGCCGATCATTTTGGTCAACATGCGTCGACTCCGATCATGCACTGGTGTGTGCGACCGTTTGCATGCGTTTTGGTGGTTCGCCTAGGTCAAAACACACCCGACTGAACGCCTACAAGTTGGAGGACCCAATGGTGAAGAGAGATTATCAACAAAACCTTCGCGAAAAGCTCCCTCTCTCTCACACTCTGGATGTTGATCAACACTGGTCAAGTCTCCAGCAAGCCTTATTGTCGGCCGGTTTGTCCAGCTGTGGCCTCACTCGCTCCACTCCCAAATGCTGGATCTCGGGAAGATCATCAGAATTGCTGGATCGTCGACGGGCGGTGCCTTCTGGCGCAGAGTACAACGAACACCGCTGGTCTATTACGCAACAGCTGAAAGCAAGCCTTCGCTCTGATCGTGAATCTTGGTGGTCAAAACAAGCTGGTGAGATGGAAGCCGCTGCATCAGCTGGCAACTTCCGCCGTCTGTTTTACATCATCAGGGCCACTGGTTGCAATTTCCACGCTATCAGCCAGACGATTTGCGAGGCAGACGGCACGAAGATCACCAACCTTCGCAGACGATTGGGTCGCTGGACAGAGCATTTCGCTCTTCAATTCAACCACCCAACACAGTCCCCTGCGACACCTCCAGCCCCAATGTATGATGCTTGGCCTGTCTCCACAGCCCCCCCAAATGAAGCAGAGATTCAAAATGTAGTCCAATCTTTGAAACGCCACAAAGCTTCGGGTCCCGACAATCTACCACCAGCTCTATTCTAAGATGGTGGGAGTGCACTTATCAGCGAAATCCTATCGCTGTTCACGAAAGTTTGAACTGAGGAGAAGGTTCCGAGCTCATGGGGAGAATCGGTCATTGTCCCGATTCACAAGAAGGGTTCCCGCGATGATTGCTGCAACTACCGCGGAATCTCCCTAATCTCTGTCGCATCCAAAATCTTCGTGTCGGTCCTACTTGGCAGGCTTTCAACGACTAGAGAGGAGTTTTCCCGAGAAGAACAAGCTGGATTTCGTCCAGGCCGTGGCTGCATCGACCAAATCTTCACGCTTCGGCAAGTTCTCGAACTTCGTCACATCCACCGGCGGCCAACAATCGTAGTGTTTTTGGACATCCGAGCGGCATTTGATTCAGTAGATAGATCTGCGTTGTGGAACTGTTTACTGAAGAAAGGTGTGCCCGAATAGTTTGTAACCATCCTGAAAGTACTTTACAGTCACACGTCGGGCAAAGTTAGGGCTTACGGCACGCACTCCTCTTCATTCGCTGTGACCAGCGGTGTTCGCCAAGGTTGCCCTATTTCACCTTTCCTCTTCAATTTCGCCATCGAAGATGTTCTCCAAAGAGCACTGGAAGGTGTCCAGGACTGCGGTGTTGAGCTTCTCCCTGGAGACAGACTCACGGACTTGGACTACGCCGATGATATCGCCTTGCTGGGGGACGACCCACAATCCGTCCAGAACGCTCTGGACCGCTTGGCGATGGAGGCGTCTAAGTACGTCCTGTGCTTCACTCCGGGAAAATGTAAAACGCTGCTCCAGGATTGGCAGGTGCCTGAAACCGCGCTCACCATTGCTGGACATGTTCTGGAGCAAGTCCCTTGCTTCACTTACCTAGGGAGTTGCATCACGGCTGGTGGCGGTGTCGGAGATGAAGTCTCACAACGGATTGCAAAGGCCCGTCTTGCATTCATCAAACTGAGACATCTATGGTGTCGTCGTGATGTCACTCTCAAGCTCAAGGGCAGGGTGTACAATGCTTCCGTCCGTGCAGTACTCTTGTACGGCTGTGAGACTTGGCCTATTCGCTCGGAAGATATGAAGCGGCTATCAGTCTTTGATAATCGCTGTCTACGAAGGATTGCTAGGGTGTGGTGGCAACACCCCGTAAGCAACGCAGAGGTGAGAGACCGCGTGCTTGGGGCGAATAGTGCCAGTCTTCAAGACGTTATTCTCCGACATCGCATGCGCTGGCTCGGGCATGTTCTGCGCATGCCAGCCCATCGCCTTCCACGTCGAGCGCTATTTGCACTCCCAGGGAGCGATTGGAAAAGTGCCGCGGTGGACAGCCGATGACGTGGAGAAGGAGTATGAAGAAGGCGACCTCAAGTTTGGCAGCAGTCGGATCAGTCCGTCTTCCAGGTTGGGGACCAAGAGATGCTGAATCTCAGTGGTTGGAAACATTGGACGTCATGGCCCGCAACAGACATCAGTGGCGGCAATGTTGTTCCGCAATTTCAACATCCCTTTGATACACACAAAAGACCACAAAACAAAACAAAAATACAAAATGGCGTGTGTAAAACCAAAAAAAAATTCGTTTCCCATATTTTTTAATCGCATTAGTGTCCCCATCTTCTTCACCTTTTTCTTCTGCCATGGTTCTGATGGCACAATGTCTGTTAACAGACTGTGAATAAATAAATAAATAAATATATATATATATATATATATATATATATATATATATATATATATATATCCATGCAGTCAGTATGGAGCGGACTACGGTCCAGCCACAGTCTTGTGTGCGCTTGATTCCCCAAATACAGCGTGCTTGTCTTTGCCTGTGAAGGAGTGTGGGCTGGCTCCGTTGACGAAACGTGGCTCCCATCCACATGCCTCCCAGTAGTATTCCTTCGGGTTTACACTGGATATGGGGTGTGTGACTGGAGCTGTGGGAGGTGTAGCTCAAGACATCCGTGGTCCCTCTGTAGACTCAGGCGTTCTGTGGCTGGCCACAGTGACAGGCTAATCCGAAACCGTATGCGCCAATCATATATCTATGTAAACATATATAGTTTATTATCCGGGTATTATAACAAATTTTTGTGACTTTTCGTTAACCAATTTTAACGCTACGACTTCCAAATCTTTTCAGTAATTTAGTATCAGTGGTCTCTTAAGTTTGTTGTAATATTTCTGTGTTCTTCCTCTTGTAATATCTCAAGTAACATAGGGGTTTTGAGGTTCCGTCTTCATACTACCTTGAAGTGTTCACAGTAAGGCGGTTGGTTACACCTCTGGTTGGTTAGCTCTTGCGATAAGGTGGACAGTGATAGCCGATACAGTGTATCTGCTAGAATCGACCGAAAGATAAACAATCTGCTTAATATGAACCGTAGTCTGCGTCTTATCGTTTACCGTTCTTGGACTTTTCTCTGTCTGGTGTGTTAACGCTGCGCACATCACGTGACTGCTGTTCGGACATTTGAATCGATCACTGTTTCCATTGCATGTGACCAAGTGCGTCTGTCACTGCAGCTGAAATTCGCGGTCAGATTACAGACGATCATGCCTCAGCGGTATATGTCTGCCAGCAAACCTAGCCCAAAATTAGGGAAAGATAAGAACTCGGTGAAAATCCGCAGAACGCGTCGCCGACAGACTACATTAAAACCTTTACCGGAAGTATGCGAGAAAGTCCCTCAGACTCCCTTGTACATATTTAATCCTGAAGACGGTTGTCGTAACTGCTGTCCCATCCGGCGTAGAGCATTAACTGAAAGATTGCTTAAATGCATGAACGTAAAGGAGACAGCATCAGTGCACTCGAATACATCTTTATTGACTGGTTGGCCTTCTGATATGATCAAGTTTACCCTCTGTTTGCCAAGCAAACAGGTTGTATCAGCATCAAATAAGAAGACAAGAAGAGACAAGAGGAACAACAGAGATAGCTACACAGGGAATAATTACAAGTTTATGACAACTTTCAAGCATTTAGACAACCCAGATGACTACATCGTTCAATATCGATTATCCAAATTTCCAAAACCTTCCAATAATCCGGGTCTAACACCAGTAACTCCAATCACAAACCTTTGTAGAAATGCCAAAGTCAGCATTAAGAACAAGTAAGTCTTAGTTACACGTTTGTTTATTAAATAACTCGTCAGTCCAACTGCTTCCCGATTCCAGTGGTTGAAAGGTGTTTCAAAAACTGTACAGTCCAGGTAAGCTAATGGGAATTTTAGGGTGCATTTTCACTCAGATTAGCCGCAGGTAACCGAGATACCGGCCTCACTCAGGAAGGCCTGCGACGTTCCAATCAGGTGATGACTGGAAAACGGAAATCATTTGAAAACTTGATGTCGTACGTAGGTCACCGGCGCTTGACTGTGCTTTAATTCAGTCCTGATATGCAGCGAATGGCGGCATCAGTAGCCGATCACATCAAGGGAATTGGAATCATCCTGAGTTCCTCTTTTATGGAAAATCGACGCACAATAACGATCCAAGATCGTTTTAAATCTGTCGAAAGCGAAAACGTTCAGTTAAATAATGGACACACACCTGAATGCGGCGACACTTTGTGGATTGTCAGTGGCACTTCAGTTAATAAATGATCCTATGTTGTTTTGCTTCATGGCCTACACGATAGCAAGGCAGATGAATGCGAAGTCATTGTTACAATAGTCACTTGTCTTCTAGTTTCAGCTCACACACAGTCGCAGGACGTCGCTCCAATCCAGTCGACAAGTCCATGTTCAACCAAGCTGACAACGTCAGTTCCTCCGTTTCCCTTTGGAGTCCTCGTGTCTCGCTAAGACTGGCATGCCTGAACGTGCGCACTTTGCTGCAGGTTGGCCAACAGGCAGCACTTGCGCATATACTAGAGACCATATCGATCGATATTTGCTGTTTATCAGAAACCGGCCTGCAAGCTTCGAGCCCTATGCTTACTCTGCGATCCCTCATAAGAGACGCTGGCGGCACATTCTCATTGCGCCTGTCTGGCGATGACGCCGCTTCAAATACAGGTCAAGCTGTGGTTGGCAGTTTTAAGTCCTCGGGGGGAAGATGCCCTGATCCACTGGATCATTGTCAACAGCCGGATGTGCGCCGTTAGGTCGGCTTGCTCGTTCCAGGCTTCGTTGTTCCGCGGGGACAATCAGTGCCTGTTTGTTATTGCGGCTTACGTCTTCACAAACAGCAACCCTGGTTCGGGGAAATATCATTGGTATCATCAACTTAACGATCTCTTCGATACAGAAGAAGCACGATACTATGGTGTTGGCTGGCGATCTAAATGCCCAAGTCGGAAAATTTTCCTCTGATGGGTTTCATCTGGGCGGCCGATATGGTGTAGGCTCCTGTAATGATAACGGTGCGAGATTGTAACAGGTATGTGAAGATGCTCGACTCTTTCTCGCAAGCACAAATTTTTGTCACAGCACTCGCAGAAGCGTGACTTGGCGCCCACCAGCTTCGCACCAACAATGGACGCAAATCGATCATATCGCGATCATTTACCGCTGGAAAGGCTGCGTCCAAAACTGTCGCTCGATTTGGAGCACGAGTGTGGACTCCGACCACGCACTTGTTTGCACCGACCTCCGGGTGCGTTTCGGTGGACGTCCGCACCGTCGATGTCAACGGATTGACACCAGCCAGCTGGCGAAGCCAGGTGTTCTGAGTGTGTATCAAAGTGCGCTGACATCCGGGCTGAGTAAGCGCCCACTGAACACCGTCGAAGATCACTGGTCGCATATTCATCAAACGCTACTATCAGCAGGCATATTTTCATGTGGCAAATCAAATTGCCAAACTGGACATTGGGTGGCTACACAGGCTCTAAAACTTATGGATGCTCGCCGACGTATTCCGGCTGGAAGCTAATGCAATGAGACCGGCAAAATCGCAGGGCAAAAATGCGTGCTAGCCTGAAGAGAGACCGCGAAGCCTGGTGGTCTCATTGGGCCTCTGAGATGGAAACAGCCGCTGCCATTCGCAATTACCATAAGTTATTCCATCTGATACTGGAAATAGGCAGCAGGAAACTTGGTGTTATCGAGACAATACGTGACGAGAATGGGCAGCCGATCCACAGCTTGTCAAAACGCTTGGAGCATTGGTCCGGACAGTTTGCAAGGCAATTTAACCAAACTAATTAATCGCTTTCATTTACGGGCATTGATCGCCCTTCTCCATGGGACGTCTCCTTGGATCCGCCCTCACGCACCGAAGTCGAACGTGAGATCAGCCTATTGAAATTGCATAAGGCCGTAGGGGCAGATAGAATTCGCCCAGCCCTCTTCCAATTCGGGGGACCTGCTCTAGTATATGATTTACTCTAGTTGCTAGTGAAACTTTGATAGTAGATTCTCCCGTTAGCACATACACATTATACACGTTAGCTAGAAGTGTAAAACACCTCAGCTCCTGTGCTGTAATAATTAACAGAAAAAAATAAAATGCAACATTTGCATGCCAGCTGAGCTACCAGCAACGGATGGGCACCGTTCCGGAAAGCTACCAACCGGCTACTAGGCAACAAGAAAAATTTTCATGTTAGATTAAATTATGCTACGAAATAAGGTCGTGATTGGAGGGGGAGGCTAAAAGGGATGGGAAAGGACAAAGAAACTCACAGCACGAAAGCCACTGAGGTCGGCTCCTAGCCATGTCAGCAAGTGCATCTAGACAACCGTGTTTATCCTCCTTTGGACCCCAACCAGGCAGCCGTGAAGCTCCAACCGAGGCCAGCTTCGAAATGTAGGCCTTCATTCCTCTCGAGCAAGTCATCGCTTGGCCACCTCTTCTTTTCTTCCGTTCACACCCCCGGTGCGCAAACAACGCACGCCGCGGGAGTCGGTAGGCTAGCATGCACAATACGTGGTCGAACCATCGGAGGCTGATGCGTGAAATAATGGTACCGAGCAGTACATTTCCTTCTCCTTTGCTGGAAACAAGGCATCGAACAAGGTCGTTGCTAACGCGGTGTTCCCACCAGGTGTTAGCCAAACTACGAAGGCACCGATGGTCGAAAGTAACTAGCCTGTTTATGTCCGCTGAGCTAAGGGGCCAGGTTTCGCAACCGTACAGCGGGGTCGAACGTACCGCTACATTTTACGCTCTACGCTTCAGAGCAAGAGTGATGTAGCGCCGGCGCCATAAGTGACAAAGACTAGAAAAAGCACTTCGAGATTTTGCTATACAATTTGTGATCTCATCTTCAATCCCAAGTGCCCTGATACAACTTCCTGGGTAGTTGACTTTCTGAACGAATTCTTGGCGATCCATGCCAAGGGTAAGCGCAGGAGGTGATCCCTGCCAATCTTGTAAGAAAGCTTTGCACTTCGATGGTGCAAAGTAAAGTCCGAATCAGCTGACAGCCAGTGCTAATCACCCCAGTGAAGCTTGGCACGTCTGTGAGCTGCCACAGATGAGGGCAATGTTGTCTGCATACTCCAAGTCAAGAAGTCGTTCTCCTGGGAGTAGCTCCACACCTTCTAAATCGTGTCCAGCGAATGCTGTTTCCATGACTTCGTCAACTGCAAAGTTAGATAGGAAAGGTGACAGCGGTCAACCTTTTCTCACTCCGATGGAGATACTGCAAGTTGGTGACAGTTTGCCAAAAACCCACACTCTGCGCGAAATATGCGCGTACAGCTCTTTAATAATGTTTACATATTTTTAAGGCACACCTTTCCTCAGCAGACAGTCCAAAAGGGCACATCGGTCGACTGAGTCGAAGGCAGCTTTTATGTCAAGAATCACGACAAAAGTGGGGCGCAAATTAACATGGCGGGGATCCAACAATTGACGCAAGGTGAAGAGGTGGTCGATGCGGCCCCGACTTCGAGGAAACCCGACTTGCTCTTCAACAATCTGGCTTTCACCAGCGCCCCGTCGCAACGAGACTGGACCTTAACGTGGTGCGACGGTTTGTGTACCACAATGACCCATTGAGCTATACTGGGTGATGCCTCCGGGCATCTTGAGAGTTACTCTTACCAGGTTGCTCAATGGTGAGAGGTCAGACAAACAGTCTCCTGGTCCTCCAAGTTTGGGGGTTTGAAATGGGATGGCGTCCATTTCTGTAAAACTAAATCACTGCCATCCCGCTGCCTTGCGGACAGGCTTTTGAACCAAAGGCTTTGGATGAGGACCCTAATCGTCCTCCTGTCTAGGTCTGGGCGCCCTGGCAGTATCTCATCCCACATACAATCAGGATATCTTCTTCCTACATAAACTACATCCTGCATCCGCCGTCGCGCAGACTATCAAGAGTCGCCTTATCTGCTGCATACAGCAGGGCGGATAAGCGAAAACATGCTACTGCTGGCGCCTCCCTTCTTTCTTTTCCACCTGTCTCTCTTACTCCCATCCCGACCCCCATTACTAACCTTCCTTCTATAATTCCCAGCTTAATTGACAGCAATCGAAGTGCCACTGGATTAGAACCATCTGCAGCCACCATCGCACCGCACCTATCAGAAGCCTATCGGCAAACGTCCCTTATAAGGCCACGCTATCCCGTTTCCATGGCGACATTCAACGCTCGCACTCTAAGACAAACAGGTCAACAGGCTGCACTCGCACGCACCTTGGACACACTGGGTATTGATGTGTGTTGTGTGTCCGAAACTAAGATCAATGACCCTAACGGGGTTATTAAATTAACTGCACCCGGCTTATCCTCTCGTTATTGGTTGCACGTATCCGGAGACGCCGATGCAGCACTCACGGGTCAAGATGGTGTAGGTATCATACTAAGCTCAAACGCTGTGCCATCGTTGGTTGATTGGATTCCGGTGAACAGCCGTTTATGTGCAGCCCGTTTGAGGACATCATCTAAGGTTGGTTCACGAAATAGTACACAACGCTGTTTGTTTGTGATTTCCGCTTATGCTCCAAACGTTTGCAGTTCTAATGCTATCAAGGATACATTCTATCACGAACTGAGAGCGCTACTACGCATTACCACTAATTCATATACTATAGGGCTTGCAGGGGATATGAACACACAAGTAGGGCGTCTGAGTTCTTCAGTATGTCAGCTGGGTGGTAACTATGGGCTTAACTCCGAACGGACTGACAACGGTGAGCGTCTGCTGCAACTATGCGCGGGGCACCAGTTGTTTCTTAGTAGCACTGCTTGTAGACACATTGGACGCCGACGTGTCAATTGGCCTCCCCTTGTAGCTAGCCAGCGATGGACCCAAATTGACCACATGGCCATAGGTTACAGGTGGCGTGGTTCCATGCTGGATTGCCGCTGGTACTGGAATACCTGCATCCACTCTGATCATGCCTTGGTACGCTGTCCTTTCTACATGAAGTTTTCTGGGAGACGCACCAAGCGTCTCCTCCGATTGGCAACGGCAAAATTGTCTCAGCCCTCGGACAGGCAAGCCTATCAAGACGCCCTGCTTACCGAACCTTCGCTGTCTTGTCCTAGTGACACTGAGCTTCAGTGGAATAGGATCTTGGCCGCCATGCACGGCTCAAGAGCATCTGCTTGTAGCATTATCAATGGTCACCGCACCAGTCACTGAATATCCGAGAGATCGGTGAACGTGTTGGAATCTAGAAGAAACCTCCCGGTTGGCTTTGGGCACAATGTGACCAGACTGGCTATTAGGCGCGAACTAAAGCGGAGCCTAAGTGCTGACAATGAAACCTGGTGGACCAGTAGGACTCAAGAAATGGAGGAGGTAGGGGCAGTAGGCAATTACCGTAAGCTCTTCCAGCTAATCCGCACCACTGGACCTAGAAAACTAGGCGTCAGTGAGACAATCAGTGACAGCGAGGGTGCGCTGATACACAATAAGGAACGATGTATGGCTCGTTGGGTGGAACACTTTCAAGATCAGTTCAGGTGGTCCCATGTTCCCGGACCTCTTCCTACTCAGGTGATGCAGGACGAGCCATGGACGGTTAGTTTAGAGCCTCCGTCGGAGGCCGAGGTCCGAAACGCGATCCCAGCCCTCAATTGTTTTCGTGCCGTTGGCACGGATTCCCTACCATCTGCATTATTTAAGGATGGAGGTGAGATCCTCTGCAAAACATTGACATCCCTATTCGGAAATATCTGAAAGAAAAGGGTGCCTCGGCTAATTGGAGCGAATCGGTTATAGTGTCAATATACAAGAAAAGCAGTCGCACAGACTGTTCTAACCACAGGGATATTAGCCTAACGCCAGTTGTGACAAAGTTATTGGCCTCGATCCTCGTTCCTCGCCTCACTGCGGAACGGGAATCTCGGATTAGGGAAGAGCAGGCAGGTTTCCGCCCAGGACGTGACTGTATAGACCATATATTCACTTTGCGGCAGGTGCTAGAGCAGTGCCACGCATACCGCAGACCGACAATAGCTGTGTTCCTCGACTTCAAGAGTGTGCTCGATTCAGTCGATCGATGCATTCTGTTTAAAATACTTGCGCGAAAAGGTGTTCCCATGTAATATGTGAACATCTTACCTGCTCTATATGTGAAGACTACAGGCCGCGTTAGGGTCTACGGTGTCCTATCGGATAGCTTTCCGACCACAAGTAGCGTTCGTCAGGGTTGTTCGATTTCCCCATTTTTGTTCAATTTCGTCGTGGATTCTATCATGGAGTGTTTCCTTGCGGAATCTCGCGATGTAGGCGTTGAAGTGCTGCCTGGTGGAGGATTCGTTTATCTTGGTTATGCGGGCCATATCGTCTTGCTTCTTGACAATGTTGTGCGGTGCGATCAACCCTGTATAGCCTGTCTAGAATGGTCCCATTATTTGATAGCCGCTTCGCACCTCCAATCCGCAAAGTGTTGATGCAGAACCATCAGATACTTGATGACCTCTTGACCTTGGTTGGCGAGGAACTGGAGGTGGTTGATCATTTCACTTATCTTGGCAGCTGCATCAGCAATGACGGGCGCATGGAAACTGACGTCAACTCACGCATTGCAAAAGTCGAAACTGTTTTTTTGAACCTGCGGCATCTTTGGCAACAGAAGCTAGTTTTCCTCCGCCTGAAAGGAGGTGTATACCAAGCCACAGTGAGGGCCGTTCTGCTCTATGGTAGTGAGACTTGGGCCCTTGGGTCTGGAGATCTGAGGCGCCTTCAAGTCTTTGATCATCGTTGTCTACGAAGTATTATTGGTGTCGCGTGGCACTAGCGTGTCCGTAAAATTGATGTGCGTAACAGAGTGCTAGGCAATGATAACCAAGTTAGCTCCTTAGAACAACGGATAACACTGAATAAGTTGCGTTGGCTCGGGCACGGGCTACGCATGCCTGGTCACCGCTTACCTAGGAGAGCCTTGTTCAGTCTACCAGGTGTAGGGTGGCGCAAGGTTCGAGGAGGACAGAAGTTGACGTGGCAGCGGAAAATGAAGTCACTGACGACCAAACTGGGTGCCGTTGGTCCGTCTCGCCTGCCGGGCTAGAGTCCACATGACTCGCCTTGTGCTTGGCTCCAGACTTCACAGAACATGGCTCGCCACCGACATCAGTGGCGCGTCTGCTGCCGTCTTCCAATCGGATTGCCTATTACAGTGTGTTTGGTGCCCGAGTTATCTGCGGGGAAATGGCTGATAATGAGGCGTGGCAAAAAAAAGCCGAAAGTAAGCTGTCCCGCTGATGCCGCCGCCTCTTTGCACGGTAAGCAGCTATTTGTGACGAAACGTTGTTGACATGGTACAGGTGTCTTGACGCTGAATGTTAACCTAGGGCATTAAGGTTTTCAGGTAATTCCTCCTTATCTCCCCCTCCTAATACTTTATTGCATAGGTCCTCATAGTCGTATGGCAGCGAGGCATCAATTCGAATGACTGATGTCCTGCTGTTGCTGAGGATGATGATTGTGATGATGCTGAGGATGAGGATGCGGATGCGGATGCGGATGCGGATGATGATGATGATGATGATGATGATGATGATGATGAGGATGATGATGATGATGATGCGGAGGATGATGGTGATGATGATGATAATGATGGTGATGATGATGACGATGATGATAATGATGATTATGATGGTGAGGATGATGATCCTGACGATGATCATGATTATGCTCATGATGATGTTTATGAAGGTGATGATGAGGATGCTGTCGATGGTGATGATG
Source organism: Dicrocoelium dendriticum (assembly GCA_944474145.2). Lineage (NCBI taxonomy): Eukaryota > Metazoa > Platyhelminthes > Trematoda > Plagiorchiida > Dicrocoeliidae > Dicrocoelium > Dicrocoelium dendriticum. The sequence continues at coordinate 57,441,483 of OX104064.1, read as the reverse complement.
AAAGACATTGTATTAGTTAAGCTTGTATTATTTTGTTTCGTATATACAAATTTTCGTTATATGCGTATGAAATTATGCTGTACGAATTAGTTTTGTGCAGTGACTTGTAAATTCCCCTCTTTGTCTGTGTAACTATACATGTTCAACACTGCCAAAATTGCCATTGGCAGAATGCCACAAAGTATGGAAATTACAATAAGCATAGAAAGCTAGAGGGAAAAAACCATGTTCCTGGCAATAGTGAGTTACGAAATGTCGGTCATTGTGCACGATTTCTTGACATATATATGGGCGTTTCCAGCCATTCGTGTTCCGCGTCCTACACACCCAGCCAGGGTACGTACAACGCCAAACCACAGTTAACTTTGACTTTAGCTCCTTTATGCTCTTGACACAAGTCATACGTTGGGCACCTTGCTTTCACTTCCAGCAGAATTCTGCGTAGGCGAATTGGGCATGTCGGAGTAAGCGATCGGTATACATGCGAAGAACATACCCAAGCACCTGAAATCTCCGCTCATTGGCCGGTAAAGACTGCCTGAGCTGAAAATCATTCGTCCAATATCTTCATTCCTAGTGTGATATTACTATCGTACTCCAGCAATGTTCCGAATCAGCGGTGATCAAAACAAACCGTCTCTCAACATCCTTTATGCGAATAGGCCAAGTCTCGCACTCGTAGATGAGAACCGCTCACACTGTGGCATTCAGAGTTAGATTCAGATCACCTAGACACCAGATATGGCGGAGATTGGTAAAAGCAACCCTAGCTTTGGAGACACGCTAAGTGACGTCATCCGTTAAACCATTGGCACTGAGGCAGCTTCCGAGATAAACGAACTTTTCCACCACTTCCATTAACTGATCTTAAAGGGTAAGGATACTAGCAGAGCCTATACAAGGCTGCAGGAAAACCTTGCAATTCGATGGTGCCTAGATCATTCCAAACTGGAAGTCAGACACCTCCAAACTACACAGGACATTTTGGGCGGCCTGTGCGGAAGTGCAGAGTACGGCTATGTCGTCTGCATACTCCAACTATCGAAGCCGGTCCACCGGAAGCAACTCGACGCCGCTGGATTCACAGCTCTCCAGAGCACTCTCCAAGATAGCGTCTATAGCGAAATTGAACAAAAAGGGGATGCTGGGCAATGCTGTATCCCGCCACTGATGATATTCCATGGGAGCGAATCCGCCGTACACACGCACTCGGCCCCAGGTTAGAGAGTAGATGACTTGAAGCAAGATGACATACTTCTCGGGCACTCCCCTTCTCAGTAGACAACTCCAGTGGGCAGCTCTGTCAACTGAGGCAAATACGAGTCGTATGTCTAAGAGGACAACGATTGTTGGTTCGCCAAATGTTTGACGACGCTCACGATTTTGCCGAAGTGTAAAGATGTGATCAATGCAACTCCCACCTAATCATCATTATCCACATGATTATGATTAGGTGGGAGTTGCATTGATCACATCTTTACAATGCAACTCCCACCTAGGCGGAACCCAGTTTGCTCTTCACGTACGCTCTGTTCGGGTACTAGGTGGAGCCTCTTTAGAAGCAGAGCTGCGAGCACCTTGTAAACAACACAGATGAGACTCATCCCTCTGTGATTGGCGCACTCAGTTCGGGTACCTTTATGTAGTCGGGTCTGAAATCAGCTAGGCCCTAATCAGATGGGATAAATTCAGTGACCCTGATCTCTCGGACGAGAGAACTTAACTCCTGAACAAGTGATGGGCCTTCATCTTTGAAAAGAGCCGAAAGGAGTTTATCTGGGCCAAGGGCTTTGTAGCGCTTTACAACGCGAAGCTCGTGGGCATCCTCAGCCTCGGATGGTGGTGAAGCTTTTACACACCGAGGAGTGTGCTGGTCTCCAGTATGGGAACTCATCGGTGCTGCTAGTCAATTAAAGTGCTGCACCAAATGCTTGGCTCAACAACGGCGTCGACGTTTTCGAAATTTGTTTGGCTCGCCATTGGTTTGGCAGAAAACTTCGCTTACAGTCGTCCTTTCGCCGCCAGTAGATCGGATCAGGAGGGAAAGCTTACGGAAATTTCCCAAGTTGGCCGCTTGTTCCATCTCAATGACCCACTGAATCCACCAGGCCTTGCGCTCTTCCCGGGAATCTTTTTGAGCTCAGCGTTAGCAATCTTGCGTAGTGGATGGTGTTTACCGCTAGCAGGAATTGCTCGACGAGTTTCGAGAATTTGGAGGGATCGTGCAGAGATCCAGTGATTGACAGGACTACTGCTGAAGCCACCGACCAGGGTTACAGAGTTGTACATAGCTCTGCGGATATCTATCCAGTGTGTTTCAATGTCTGTGCACGAGGCAGTTATTAGCCGTGAGGCCAAGGCATCCTGAAACGTGCATAGAACGTTTGCGGCAGAAAATTTAGGTACGTCAAGCCGTTTCTGGCGACGATGCTGGAAGCCGCAACAACGTAGCGCAAACTTGGCATAAACCAGCGCGTGATCCGAAGTGAGATAGGTACTCTAGATTAGTATGCAATCCTGTATGAGACCATGCCTGCGATAGATAATCGCGACGCGGTCAATTTTTGACCACGGCTGCCCAGGTGATGGGGCTCTTCAGGTGGCGCGTTGGCGCCAGGATCCCCGAAAGCTAGTGCTCGACAGAAAGAGGCCGTGATCGGTGCAAAGTTGAAGTAGGCGATCACCGTTGTCTGTACTGCAAGTGCCATAGCCGTGTTGACCACCGAGTTCACGTTCATCAACTTCAAGTCTACCGACCTGCGCATTCAAGTCCCCGGCGAGCACTACGATGTCGTTACGGTGCTCTTTACGGAAAAGGTGGGCCAGTTGACCACAGAACACATCCTTATCTGACTCCGGGTTGCAATTTGTCGGAACGTACGCTGGACAATGAACACACAGCGTCTGCTGGTTTAACGCCTGCACAGTCGTACTGAAGTTTCAAGTCGGATCGCGCATAGTCGACTGTTGACAAAGATCCAGTCTAGTAGAGCAGCCTCAACAATTTGCTCAACGCAATCCCCACGCTTGCATAACCAGCAGATTCGGCGTTGGTCTCCAGATAGGCGCAAAGTGAAAATGCGGTGCATTTCGTAGACGGTGAAACTCGTCGCAACGTCGTGCTCGAGTCTTGTAAAGGGATCTCGCGGAGACAGCCGACATCAGTGGCCGTAGTTCCTTGAGTGCGAACAAAAGCTGCTTTTGATCCAATTTGCATGAGCTTCCGAACATTGAAGTTTCCCGGTTTGAATTAAGAACGAAGCACTAGAAATGGATTATGAACACGACTTGGCGCATCTTCGGATCTAGTCACATGGTCCGTATGGTGAGAACATTCGCACAATGCGGCACGATGTTGTGAACTCAACAACGGAGAGGGGAGACCAAGTATGCGGAGTTGAACAAAGGTGGAATAAAGCGACAAAACGGGGTGCGGTGAAACGTGGTTTGGCTGGTTCAGCCCCCAGCACCTCGGCGGAGGAGCGTAGTTTGAGGGAATGGGAGCCGATACAGAAAGAGCGGAGAGAGCATGCGAAGAATTGTTGAGACGGATCCATAGGTTTTTTGTGTATAGTGCTTACCGGTTGCCCAGCCGTGGAGCAGGGTTGACTTAGGAATCCCCACCCGGAGCGTTGGGTCATAAAGATCTAACCCACAAGGCAGCGTGGCGATTGACCTATATCGCGACCGTTGGGAGCCGGCTGTCTAGGTAAACGGCTTTCGAGTAGAGGCATGTTCAAGGCACCCAAAGAGCCCAAGTGAAGTAGCAAGGACTACAGAGCTCGCCGAGAAGCACCAAGGCCGTTGACAGCCGGGTGGATCATAGGCCTACATGGAAGCCAATGGCCATCAAATTTGTTCATCCGCCCTCCCTTAAGTACTCCCATCTGTGATCAGAAGTGAGTGGTCATTGACCATAAAGCCGGTCACCTTGACTTTGACACAGCATCTTGCGAGCTCTTGTAATATTTAAGATGAAAAAAGTGACCAACCCGTAACCCCCCACTCCCTAAGGCGCTGCCGCTGATTGTACGCGACTGCTTATTCAGCTCGCCTGCGAACAGTAGAGACTTATTTACAGTTACGTTCACAAGAAGGCGTTCGCCGATCAGCAACCTTGGGATGCGCCCGGTGGCCTACAGCTCCGCCGAACTAACCAGTAGTCAGTTCACTTCTGTGTAACATATTATTAAAATATAGTATCATTGTGTACCTAGACAAGTTAGGAAGCTTGCCCGTTCGAACGAGGACTACGCGTGTTTGAGTCATTCAGAAGAATCCCATTTCGCGCGCTTCCGGTTTTACGCTTCGAAGAGCGTTTGTTGCGTCTCGACTGGCGACTACAACTTCCTCCTAGCTACAAACTTTTACGGTGCCTTTAGCTAGAGGGATTGCGCTAGTCGACAATAAACGTCTAGCTAACCCTTAAATTCGTCTCTTTTAAACTTTTCCTTGAGGCTGGACGAACCTGAATTTATAGCGGGCGAAAGATTCCGCTATAACTGGTGACCCCGACCAAAAATTTAGTAAGACGCTTACTAATTTTTCTTTTCAGTTTCATTAACTATTGTAGTACGTCCATTCATTTTCACATTTTGTGCCTATTTCCGGTTTTATATCGCCTATCTAGTGTTCTTTTGCCATGGACGCGTTTAACCTAGTTCCCGATGACCAGGTCAAAAATGTAACCAGCCCCACTCCGCCATTTCGTGTAAGCAATCCAAAACATTGCTTTGCTCAGGTAAAGACACTGTTCGGATTAGTTGCATCAGATGTGTAAGGAGCAAATATTTCCATGTCGTCTCCGCGCTTTCTCCGCACGTCGTCGACGACTTCGACGATATCCTCGATCTGCCAGCTGAGAGGAAAATTAAGGAGCAAATAAAAGCAGTGATTCTAAAAAGAACTGGTCTTTCAGATAGTCAGCGCGTCACAAAGCTTTTAAGCGAAACGGAGTTGTTTGACCTCAAGCCATTGCAGCTATTTCGAAAGATGCAAACTTTAGCGAGACGCGCCATAATACAAGACGCATTCCTCAAGGAAATGTGGCTACGTAGATTGCCGCGTGAAATGTGCAACGTACTCTACGCAAATGTCGGCGCACCACTGACGCTGATGGCTAATATCGCCAATAAAATTTGGGAATCGTATAGGCAGATTTCACACATTCGATCTACGTCGAATGAGGACGCCACAGAAAAGAAAGAGCAGGTCGCCGCACTCACCAAGAAGTTGACGGACTTCACAAGTTCCGGGAGTAGCTGCTGATACCGCTGGTCAATTCCCCAAATTCCACCTCCTACAAAAGCGTCATCAAAATCGCCACCTTGAACTTCTTCCTACTGGTAGCATCATCGATTTGACTAACAGACCAGGTCGTGTCGCCCACCATGTTCCTTCAAACGAAACGCGCGGAGAAACGGACCGATCAGCACGTAGGAGCGAAGAAGTAGCTGGTCAATACCGTGTCCTATTCTCGGTCATCGATAGACAAACGGGAGTTCGTTATCTCGTCCATAATGGCGCAGAAGTCAGCGTCCCTCTTGGTGCTCCTAACGACGTAACCTGAAAGGTTACTGGCACTCTAGGCGCAGCCAACGGAACCAACACTCGCGTATACGATCAGCGCTCACGCACGCTCAACCTCGATCTGTGACTTTCTTTTCGATGGATGTTCATTGTTACTGAGGTCCACTAGCCCATAATCGGGATGGTTTCTTCAGCACTTCGACTCGTTCGTCGACGCCAAACGACAACGTCTCGTCGATGAGACAACGAAACTTCCCGTTGATGGAGTATGCAGCGATGTGGCATTGCCAAGCCCGGCTTCCGCTACCGCCAACTCATCGGCCTTCACATCTCTAATTGAGAGTTTCCCAGAAGTCTACCGACCTGCGTCGTTTCTGTCAAACGCAGCCGCAGCTACGCCGCATCACATAGTTACCAAGGGTCCGCCCGTCTCCACCAAACCCCGAAGAGTAACTCCAAACCAATTTAAACCCGCCCGTGCGGGATTCGAACACATGCACGAACTTGGGATCGTCCGACCGTCCGACCGCCAGTTTACATCGTGCCGAAAAAGTCTAGAGACTGGCGACCATGTGGAGACTACCGCGCTCACAGCAAGGTAACAGTTTCGGATCGATATCCGCTTCCTCTTATACAGGATATCACGGCCTGTCTTCATGGCACACGAGTGTTCTCAAATATCGATCTGGTTCGGGCTTATCATCAAATCCCGGTCACCGACGAGGACATGTCGGAAAACGCCGTTATCACGCCGTTTGGACTGTCCGAGTTTTTACGAATGCCGTTCGGTCTGCTTAACGCTGCGCATACATTTCAATGCTTCATTGACTCCGTTGTACCTGGGCTCAACTTCATCTATCCTTGAATCGACGACGTCTTGCTGGCTAGTTCTTCGGAAGACGAACACCGAACGCATCTACGAATCTTGCTCGAACGGCTGAAAGTTCACGGCACCGTCAACCCCGACAAGTGCATTTGCATGCAGCCGCGCATTGAGTTTCTCGCACACCAATTCGATTCCGAGGGTATCCGCCCTGTGTAGAACAGAGTCCAAAAAATTCGCGAATTTCATCGTCCAACGACTCGCGTCGCCATTTTACGCTTAAACGGCGTGATCAACTACTATCGCCGATTCCTACGACTCTGAATCTAGCTTGTGCAACCGTCCACGGACGTTCTAGGTGGACGCAACAGCGGTAAAGTTGATCTTACGGCTGGAGCGTAGAAATCATTCGAAACCAGCAAAGAAGCATTAGCTTCCTCCGTTATGCTCCATCACTACGACTCGAACGCTCCGATCAGTGTTACTGTAGACGCCTTGGAAAATGCAATGGGCACTGTTCTGCAGCGGTTTTCCCAAGGTAGCTGGCAACCACTAGCGTTATTTTCTAGACGTCTTCAGATAGCCAAGAGGAAATATAGCACATCTGACCACGAGTTACTCGCTGACTACGCTGCCGTTCACCATTTTCGTCATGTTCTTGAAGATAATCGTTTTACGATCTTCACCGATCAAAAAGCACTCGTTTACGTCTTCCGGAACCCTTCGCCCCGACACATTCCGCGTGAAGTCCGTCATGTAGATTTTGTCTCTCAAGTTTTGACGGACATTTAACACGTGGCTGGCAAGGACAACGTCGTGGCGGACACGCTTTCTAGAGTAAACTCTCTGGCTCAGACATATCAGTCACTCGATCTGTCATCTATGGCAGCAACTCAGCATGCCGTAAAAGACTTAATGAATCCTGCGAAAAGTTCACGCTAAAATTGGCACCTAGACCGCTTCCTTCGTCTACAGATGCAATGATATGGGGAGTCTCTACCGGGCTTCTACGTCCACTTGCACCTACCGCTTTTCGCCGAAAAATTTTCGATACGTTGTACAGCGTCACACATCCTTGCATCCGCGCTTCAATCAAGATGATGGCTGACAGGTACGTCTGGCCCAACATACATCACGACGTCAGACTTTGGAATTGCAACTTTCTGACTTGGCGGGCAAAAGCCTATCAATATATCGCTTTGATTGGACGCTTTCCGTCAGAGTCAACTTGATTCGCTTACGTCTACCTCGACATTGTTGGACCACCACCGCAGTCCAAAGGCGCGGTCTACATAATGTCTAAGTTGGATCGCATCACTCGTTGTCCTGAGGCTGTCCCAATTCCCGATATGTCTGCTGAGACCATAACATGCGCATTCGTCGAGGACTGAGTCGCTTCACACGGCTGTCCAGCCACTGTGACTACTGACCGTGGTCCGCAATTCGAATCGTCGACTTTCAACCTCCTACTCAAATCCCTCGGATGTAAACGTATCCGGACAACTGCCTACCATCCTGAGGCAAATGGAATGGTGGAACGCTTCCATCGACAGCTTAAAGCCCCGCTACGTGCCGCCAACGCACTTAGTAGGACATTCGAACCAAAGCATTGTAACCAATTACTACCCACATTTCCTGCAAAAGCAGTCCCCGCTGTGCCGGTCAATTGAAGTATGCAAAAGAGAGGAAGATAATGGAGGATAAACGGGAAGGAAAATAATTTAAATGAAGAATAATGCCAACGAGTGAACTGAAGCATATAATATAAAGTCGAAGTAGGCAGATGGATCTAGTCAGAAGAAGGGACAAGTAGTATTGCCACCCAAGTGCGTCTAACTGAAGCTGAAAACCCGCAGCCGTAGGTTCACTGACTGCACCTCTTTGGAGGCGAGTTTCAGCGCTCGATAACTCTACGCGATAACCTAGTTTCTGCTCTGATCCGGTCGGAATGCGCATGGTGCAGCTTCAAGGGATGACCGCGAAGACAAGGCAATCTAGGCAGGTTAAATAACCAGCTCAAGTCCGGTCCGACCTTACCCGTTAAATTTTGGTAACTAATGGTTAGGTCTCCTCGAAGTCGTCGGTAGTGCAGTGAATACAACCGCAAGCTAAATAAAAACTCGGGATACGTTCGCCCCGTAAACCGTCGATCAACTTTTTACCTACTCGCAAAATCCTTCTGAATCCCATTGTGTCCTCCGGGAGGTAGAGCGGGCAAGCCTGGACGCAATATCTTAGATTGGAGCGAACAATGGAACAACGGAACAATGGTTTATTAAGGGGAAAAAGCATTACTTAACAAGACACGTGGGATGGAAATTATTGCGAAAAGTGAATTGCATGATAGAGTGCTAAGCGTTTTGGTGTACTCACCACAGACTTATGTAGAATAGCGGGATGTTCGCGTATTAAAAGTATAAATCCATAAATCCATTAGTTGGGAGTTTGGTAAGACACTGTTTGATTACGTTTGGTATTCCCTGGCTAACAATTTATAAAATGAAAAGCAAATGGGACAACGTATGGTCAACTCGTATTTTAAATATCGCCAGTTTGGGAGCGGAGACGACATAATTAGGGAGTATGTTTCAAGGCTGGCACAAGCGGAGGGAAAAGAAATTGCTACCGAATTCAAGCCGGCAATACTGAATTGTCAGTTTCAGAGGGTGCCCTCTTAGGTTAGTTTTGTGGTTCAATTCCAGCAGCGGACGGCAAATGTGGGTTGGGTTCTTCAGCATTTGGTAAACCATTATGAGATCCCTCCGCAAAAGCCGATATCAACTGCTGTGTATTATTAGAGATTTCAGTCTAAGCTGCTAGGGCATATGAAAGAGGCCCCCTGAGGTTCTTGGCTGCCCTTCATTGAGCAGTCTCTCGAGCAACGATATCCTGTTTCTGCCATGGCAGCCACGCCTGAATAGCATATTCCACTTGCGGTCGCACGTAGGTGTTACACATTTGGGGAAAGATTGAGGGTTCAAATCAACCGAAGGCTCCGCAAAAAAGACCGAAGTGTTGATTTCCGGTTCTCGTCGCCTACTCTGCTTGTTTTGAACACCCGGGATCTTCCTGTACCATTACACCAAAATCACGTTCCTGAGAGACCTTCTCCAAGGTGTGGTCTCCAAGCTTGTAAGTGCTCACTGGCTGGTGACGCAGATGGATCACCTTGCACTTAGCTATGTTCAGTTGAAGCATGTTCCTCTTTGACTATTCGTAAATGAAATCTAAGTCATGTAAGAGTGGATCGTGAACTGGTTTGTTACTAATCGCCCGCTATATCTTGACGTCAGCCGCGAAAAGCAGGAAATTTAAGGAGACAACTCTTGCCAGGTCGTTTACAAACACCAGGAATACGCGCGGTCCCAGCACTGAGCCTAGTGGGACACCACTTTCCACCTCACTTGGGTTAGAGAGTAATCCCCTAACGCGTATTTGAGGCTTCCGTTGGTGTAGGAAGCTGCCAATATAACCAAGTACAGGATCTCCGATTCCGTAGCTCTGTAGCCGTTGAAGTAGGAAGCGGTGATAAAGGTGATCAAAAGCTTTGGAGAAGTCCAGATAGATGATGTCAACTCCGACTCCATCATCAGCCACTTCGGTCCAACTACCTCGTGCTACCAGTAGGTTGGTGGTGCATGACAGGTGTTGACGGAAGCCATACTGCCCCGGTACCAAGATGCTGCATTTTTTCAGGCAGTTCATTAAAGTCTCAGTGACGACTGCTTCCATCACCTTCGCGAGCACAGGGAGGAGAGTCACTGGGCGATAGTTTGCAGGATCTGAATGGCTAGTGCCTTTAAAATATGTGGTGATAACATCACGCTTCTGCATAGTGGGGACTTATGGTACATCAAAACACCTTTGGAAAAGATGTGACAGTGGTTCAGCTAGGTTGTTAGTCACAACCTTCAGTGCCTTCGGGTGGATGTTGTCTGCTCCCGGAGAACTATGCTCACGCAGTGAGAGCAACTTCCTTAGAACAATCGATGGGATGAAAATTACATGTGTAAACAACGGAGTCGGTAATGTGAATGACGTTATGGAACAAGTAGAGGTTGAGAGTTCGAAAATTGGGACGTATTGTAGCCGCAGGACATTAGCTGCTTCTTCAGCGCTTTGTACTCTACCGCCTGTCTTGAAAAGTGGAGGGACTCCATGCTTCACTTTACGAAGATTATTGACATGCCTATATAGCAGTTTGTTGTTTGCCATGAATGTTTTGGCGAGGCACTGTTGATATATTACTTCGTCTTCACGGACAAGTGCAGTGTAATTGTTTCGATGGGTCAGAAAATTGTCCAATGTCTGAGTCGGGGTTAATTTTGTAGACAAGCTATACTGCATCCCTTATCGTCAAGCATTTTCGAGTCCTTCTTCTTAGAATTGCGGACATTTTTGCGGGACGAAGGGGCTTGGTCTCTGATGCTCCGTTGACCATGTCGCTGAGTCTATTAACGAACTCTGTCCAAACGTTGTCAAGGGGACTGTTGTTTGAGAATTCCCAAGCAGCTGCGTCGGCGAGTTCTTTTATTACGTGGTAGCGTGTGATTGTATGAGTTAGTTCCGAGTGTTCAGATGGATACTCTGCATAACACACATAGTTAAACGTTATTACTACATGGTCACTGGGACCCAATGGACTATCAATCAATAACTTGTCAACCATGATCTCTTCATTCGTGAGCACAAGGTCCAATATGGACAGTTTGTTTGCTGTCCTGAATCTAGTGGACGTGGTGACACGATTGTACAAGGGAATATTAGCGATCAGTTCATGCAAGTCTGCTTTGAACTGCTAACTGGGCCATCACGAAACCTCCAGATCGTGTAGATTGAAGTCCCCGGAGATGAGAATGTGGCTGTACATAATGCGTGTTACTCTGTTCAGGACACGTATCAAGCGGGAATCTATTTCCGGAGTGGATGTTAGGGGGCGGTAAACGACAGTTACGAGACATGCGTCGTTGTGTCTTAGTTGGAGACGACACCAGGGTGTCGGTAACGTGTGTTTCCAGATCATCAACTATTGTACATTGTAGATCGCTGCGGTAGTAGAGCAGGACCCTACCTCCTCTGCTGGGGCGGTCGTTCCGGATGAGTGACATTCCGGATATCTCAACCTCAGCATCAGACACCTCTTGGTGTAACCAAGTTGCGGTAATAGAAATTAGGTCCCAAGCATTCGCAACCCGACGCAGTCGAAGTTCGAGAAGTTTACTGAGGAGCCCTTGGGCGTTAATGTACATACATGAACGTTTCTCCGATTTAAGCAATCTTTTGGAGGTCGTGCAACTCATACGTGAAGTTTCACCGACCAGTAAGTGGTCGGCGACTAATGGTTTTTTCGATGTATACTTGGTGAATGGTTTAACGTCTTATTCGTCGTCCGTGTACTTAGTTCATCGTCTAACCTTTGACGTACAGTCTAAAGTGTCTGGTCAACATCATCTTCTACAGGTTATATTGGCTCCTTCGACACACTGCTGGTGCACGGTTCTTTCATAGATCCCATCGTGTTTGGTTCTTTGAGTAAGATATCATCTCTAGGAGGCATACTGTTGATCATCTTCAGCCGAACCTCAGATGGTAGCCTGCAACAGAACAGGTACCAGCTTTTTAGTATCCGTGCTACCATTTGTTTTGAATGCAGGACCACCTTCAACACTCTCGGGCCACTTCCTTTTGAATTCGGTGACGTACGCAGCCGTGACACGGATTTCGCTAACGCATCATCAACGCAGAATGTTACACGAATATAACACCACTGTTCTTTCTCATGGGTTGTTACTTCATGCTCATCATATGTTTTAGTTTCAGGAACCCAGTGAAGCAGAATGGTTCTAGTTGAAGTTTCTTTCCGGTAGTCCACTAAGGTGCGATTAACTCGATAACACTCGCCCCATGGGACGTCTGGAAAGATACGGATAAAGCAGTGTTGATTTCTGAGACTACCTGTCGACGGTAGTACTGATTCTACTTCAGTGATGGAGTTCAGCACAACACGCAGAAGTCTTGGCTCACCGAAATTTTTGGAGTTGGGGTGTCGTGTAATATACGCTACGTGTACACGTTTCAATACAACTCCGATTAGGTTGCTAATGATATCGCACTGGTTGTGGTCATCAAACTGCATGCCTCTTATTGATATCGACTTTGATTGTGGGATATTGTAGTACAGTACGCTCAGTACAGGTAGTTGTTTCTTTACACCTTTCGACATGTTACGGTTAGTGATTGAAGTACATGGAGATGTGCCGCAGGAAACCGGTGACGCTTGCGCTAGTAAAACTCCGCTACGCAACTCAATTTCCGATCCAGTTGGACGTGATGTTAATTTTAAATGACGGCTTTATTATATGCAAAAGTAACCCAACTTTCGCCAATACCAGCTCGTTCTTTACTACACACTCAGTCAGGTAGTCGTAAGCAGCCTTACGTGTAGGTACTCCGAGCAAACTAGGAACCGCATTAGTCGAATGTGAGCTACGTTTGGTATTGGGACCGCTGCTGATGTTCTGGACTATAGATGTCTTGTTGCTTACGGTGTTACTAGCACTTCTTCGCTGGATAAGAGCAGCACTTACGGGGCAGCATTGCGTTTCATAGTCCGCTGTGCTTACCCCAACCGTAGGGATTTTGGTGGTCACCATTTCCTCAAACTTGGCTAGTAGTTGGTCATACTTCTGAGATAATAGGAGCATGATTTTTCTCAGTGGCATCGATGTGCCTTTCACACAGAACCATAGAGAGTCTGATATGTTTAATAACTTGGCCTGACTAGGTTTAACTCAGAGGCATCTCGTATGAAAAAACCTGCAACAGTTACGGCAAAAATGCACCCCTTAACAAGTTTGGAACATGATCCACATAGGTCTTTAGACTGTGGCACACTGGGCATCATGCTTGTTGAGCAAATGTTACGAACCATTTGAATGATTCACCCGCTATGGTGAAAAGTAGTTCTGTTACTGACGCTGCACTTGTGTGTTTGCAGACTGTCCTCTGGTGTGCCAATCGAGCGTGTCAGCTTGAGTGTGGGGCAGAAGACATGAAGATGTGATTGAGAATTTTCGTGGTTAAGCCTATGGATCTCGCCGGGTGCATTTGTCTTGAGACCTGTAGCTACACCAGGCAATGTTGGATTTGAACGAGTAATAGTTCGTTCGAAAGCCGTTGAAATGGAGTATCGAGCGAAATCAAATAATGTCTCCGATGGTTGAAGTTAGGCAAATTTGGCGCTTGGATATCGGCGAAACACTGCCCGGAATTTAGAAATCAGGGTAAATGTAGAAGCTACTGAAATGTGCTCGAGAAAATAGTATCACACGGTGGAGCTTTTAAAAGCACGACGAATGAGTATAGATCCAAACCTGTGCTACAAAATGCCGCTGAGCCACAGTGAAAAACCACGAGTGCACAAGTGAACGATTAGCACGCACGTTCACTCAAGGTCATAAGCCACAAAGTTGTCAGAAGTTAAGACTCCGAAATAAAAACGTTTGAAGGTAACATTCGGAACCCCCTATTGTAAAAATCTTCCACTTGTCAGTGCAGTGCAACGTCGAAGAATGGACGACGCTTATGTCTACCGAATAGAAAACAAGGGGAGTTCAACCCCACCGAGGGTATACCACGAAGGTTGGAAAGGCTCCTATACGAAGAACAGAAGATTTAGCCTGATTAGTGAACAATAGCTACGAAGGAGACCAGTCTCAGTGCGTATTCAGTGCAGGTTGAATGGCCACAGAGCCCGCAGAGACATCTATGACAACCAACAGCTTAAGATCATCAGCAAACAGTATTAGTAGTAGTCTCAAAAGTCTAGTAAATAACTGTAGAGCCAAGAGAACCCATGGAGATTAGCGGATAAGGGGGAGAGTCACCACATCATAATCCTCTTGGCATAATATTTGAGGTGAGGAACATACTTTAGCTACTGTTTCGCAGGAAGAAAGGAACATTTTGAGAAAAATTTAGAACCAATTTGTCTAGTTTGTTTTTCGCAAGCCAAATTTTCTCTTTTCTGTCAATTGCAATGTTTAAAGTATTAAAGATATGAATCAATACCAGTCCGTACGCAAATCTTCCACTGATTTCGGTCTCGTGCCATGCCTTCAAGCGTTTTAAACCATTGAAACTTCTCATCCTAGGGTCCTCATCCTGGAAGAGGTAAGGGTCCAGCTGCGGCTAGACGAAACATTAGCCATTTCATGTGTTGTTGCCAAATGGAAGGTTGACCACCACGCGGTCACCTAGAGTCAGGTCCTTAACCAGCGAATAAACCTCGACGTGGCGGACCCTCAGGTGCCATGCGTAAGAGATGACCGATCCATTTCAACTATGGCAGTAAAACCACTTGGTTGAAAGGAATACTCGCATTCCACAAGATGCGACATCGAACGACATCACTGTGAACTCGATGTTGCCAACAAACATAAGCGATCCTCCTGAAGCAGCCGTTGTCGAAGGCGGAAAGACGACACATGTCTTCCACGAGCATTGGCTACGACGCGCTCCCATACAACAATTCTGAACGAAGTGATGAGCAGTAAACACGGCCCTTTAAAGAGAATGAGTCGTCGCGACAACGCCACAAGTGCCTCAAATTGACAAATGCTAATCGGGCTTTAGCGTTGCGAAGAGTGACTTCCTTCCTGACAGTACCATCAGTAGAAACATAGCTCCCATGGTAGACGAAACTATCAACCTGTTCAACTTGTGCATATACAAGAAGGAGCACGGGAGCAGGTGTAAGTCAAACCTGGAATATCACTGAGATAATTCAACCGCCAAACCATCCAGCATAAAATTTATTGTCCCTCAATGCATTCCATTAGGAATGGAAGGAAAGCCTTACAATAAATTGGGCTTAAGGAAAATAGCGCGGTCACTCGAAACAAATGCAACATCGTGTCAGAGATTCAGGAAGTCGGCCACCTCATGGCAACCAAAATATTTGCCATATATATATATATATCCCATATAGAGGCAAATGTTGGTAGTTCAGGTTGTTCAGTTGGTGGTCTGACTGTTAGCTGAGCTCAGCAGTTTGACTGCAAACGTTTCGTCACCACTACAGCTGACATCGTCAGTGCGCGTTTATTTAGTAGAGCGGCGCGGTACGAAGCATCAGTGAGTGTGAGTGATCGATCTTCTAGCCGCTAGTCTGAGCTTGGATTGTTCGACGAGCACATGACCATCGAAGTCGATCTCTGATTCTCGCTTCGTAGTGTACGCACGAGTGCCTCTTCGGTTGTCATCTTTTGATGCAGTTGTTTGGCTTTCTGTTCCGTTAGACTTAATCGACTAATTTGGTGATTTTATCCGTAGCGCTGTATATATAGCATCTATTTTAACGCGTCGGTTTATTGCATTGTGTGTAGAATGCTATGCTTCCAAGAACTATCTAGCTAGCCTCGAATTTTCACGGGCTATTATCTTAATATTCTCTAAGTCGAAGTGGGGCCTTCTTGGTCATCTCGCATGGAAACCAGTGAATGCAAGTCGTGTCTCCGTATGACCATTATGTGTTCGTTGATCCGTCTTGAAAGTTTCTTTCCAGTTTGCCAGAGGGAGTGTTTGTTAGACACCAGTGAATTTTGTAGATGATATCACTCTGACTGCCTTGTTTGACTTTCTCCTTCGGTCTTGAAAGCAATCTTCGCATAGTACCAGTTGGTTTGTGGGCTACCAAGATTCTATGTGGTCGTAGCAACCTTGACGTTAGTTCAGACACATACTTGCTGTAAGTAAGCGCTACCCGTTTATCTAAGTTTTCCTGCTGTTGTTGATGCACCGTCCTCTGTAGACTACTTCTGATGAAGTCTCTTGGATACCCGTTGTTTCACAATACCCGGTATAGATGGCTCTCTTCCTTCTTCCACAATTCTGTCGTGCAGCATGAATGATGACCAACAAGGCCCCCACTTCGACTTAGAGAACATTAAGATAATAGCCCGTGAAAATTCGAGGCTAGCTAGATAGTTCTTGGAAGCATAGCGTTCTACACACAATGCAATAAACCGACGCGTTAAAATAGATGCTATATATACAGCGCTACGGATAAAATCACCAAATTAGTCGATTAAGTCTAACGGAACAGAAAGCCAAACAACTGCATCAAAAGATGACAACCGAAGAGGCACTCGTGCGTACACTACGAAGCGAGAATCAGAGATCGACTTCGATGGTCATGTGCTCGTCGAACAATCCAAGCTCAGACTGGCGGCTAGAAGATCGATCACTCACACTCACTGATGCTTCGTACCGCGCCGCTCTACTAAATAAACGCGCACTGACGATGTCAGCTGTAGTGGTGACGAAACGTTTGCAGTCAAACTGCTGAGCTCAGCTAACAGTCAGACCACCAACTGAACAACCTGGACTACCAACATTTGCTTCTATATAGCAGCTATTCGGGCGTACAACGCTTCGGCAAGTTCACCGTTGGGAAAACTTTACCTGTCGACGAGCTTCCACAACCGAGCATCTATACTTACTCCACGAATGACTGTGACGGAAAGTTCTGCCACCAAGTTTGAACCACAGACCGGCGTTAGATCATTCAGTGGCTTGTGCTTTAACAAGACAGTATGGGACGCGTATGGTCAAATTTGTGGTAACAGGTGACCATAGTCGCCTTCGAAAGTATGAGGTCATAATTGGCAATAAAACTGACTGCCTTATTGCGATGGGCCCCAAAATCTCGCAGAGCTTGAATCCGCGATTCAACCTCAAGGAAACAACACCAGAAGCCAACGTAACTTAGCATTGAATATCAAGCTGAATAAGTTTTCGAGGAAGTCTGACTACCCCAACAGTGTAGGATGGATCAAAACGTTATCTAGCCGTCAACACAGCACAACGGAGGAGAACATACTAATCAAAGGACTAAAAGTTAACGCAAAATAGGTATCATACGAGGATTACTTGGCGAATCTGGAACAGGTTTTGAACCCAAACGGACGTCAGAGGAATCGCGGCAGCAAATTAGACAAACACTTGTCCCTTTGATAATTCGTAACCATTTAGTACATGCTCTTGCAAAAGTACTACAGAAAGTAATCAGAAGGCTACAAACGGAAGACAATATTGTAATCCTACCAGCAGACAAGGCACACCTGGCAGTAATAATGGATAAACTAGATTATGTTGCAAAGGCCAAACAACTCATTTCGGACACGACGAGCTATCGTCCCATAGATCAAAACCCCAGTACAAAACTGAGTAATCAGAGCAACACAGCATTGAAGCAACTACAAGCAATGAGTGAGATTACCAGGCAGGAGCAATGGAAGATGAAAGCTGAGGATTCAAACATTGCAAAGTTCTATGGACTGCCAAAGTTACACAAAGATGGAGTCCCATTGCGTCCAATCGTCTCGTTGCCAGGATAACATCATACAAATTGGCAAAACGTTTGTGGAAGAAATTAAGACATCTAATTGCTGGATCTGAACAAAGCACAATCAGTAATGAACGGTTCATCAAAAATTGAAGTATGTCACAATAGAGTAAGATGAAATTACGCTGTCGTTTGAAGTCACCGCACTCTTCACATCGATCGGTCACGAACTGGCAAAAGAAGCTATGACGGAATGACTACGAAATCAACCGAACGCTATATATATATATATATATATATATATATATATATATCGGTAAATCCCATGGTGCGACTAGGCTCGTGGTCGGGAGATTTCGAGAGATAATCGAACCAATACAGCTAATGTTGTACTATGAGCTAACGTCCTGGAGGCCTGCTCATGCTGACCGCTGCGTGGGAGTTGGGTAACCCTATTCGGTTAGCCAAGATACAGGACACAATTCCGCGTGAGTCGACTAACTAACACATAGCGCTTGGCCAGCTGCCCTTCGGGTGGGCATTTAATCGACGGCTTTCGATGAAGACCCTAGTCGTTATGTCAGTTGCGGGCTCCCAGGTTGCATACTAGTCCAAACATCCAACCAATAATAACGCCAATAATACTAAATCCATGCCGCATCGGACGTCGCGCAGTGGCCTTACGAAAAGGGTCGCATTAACTGCTGCATACAGCAGGGTGGATAAACGATTACATACCGTTGCTGGTGCATCCCTTATTTCTTCTTCACCTGCACATACTCTCCCCTTCCTCGGTTCACCTGACAAACTCCTCCTATCCAGGAAGCCACTTCCCATACGGTTGCGCACCAATACAATTGTACAAATTCTCGCAAGGCACTCAACACCGGATGCTGGAACGTGCGCACTTTGCCCGACCAGAATACCAGTTAGCGTCCCGAGCGACGCACTGCACTAGTCGCAATGGAACTGGTGCGCTACAACATCCAGATTGCGTCACTCAATGAGACCCAGCTCGCCGAGCAAGTTTAGTTACATGAAGTAGGTGCTGGCTGCACGTTCTGCTCGGTGGGCAAGGCACTACAGCACCGCGTGAACATCGTGTCGGACTTGCAATGTCCGATCACCCCAATTCCTAGCTGGTGGGCGAACCAACAGGCATAAGCGCGCGACTAATGATGTTCCGCCTACCAATCGGAAGAGGTAAGCTTGCCACTTTATAAGCACTGACTGTGGGTTATCCTGATGACACGCATGAGCAATTCTACACGTAGTTGTCCTCCGAGATGCGGTCCGTGCCGAGGAGTGACCGACTAGTTCTGCTGAGGAATTTCGACGCAAGCTTTGGGCATGATGGTTTGGTGTGGACAGATATTATCGGTCCGCATGGTATATTGGTTCAGTGAATGCGAACGGTGACAGGCTGCTATCACCATGAGTTGCAACCGTGAGTTGCAACTCACGACCTGACGATGACGAACACTCGGTTTGCATTGAGTGCGACTGATATAGCAACTTGGAGGCAACCATGGAGTAGTCACGCTCATCCGCTCGACTATGTCGTCATACGTCAGCGTGATATGCGTGAAGTGCACTTGACACGTGTACTGCGTGGAGCTGAGTGTGGCACTGATCACAAATGGGTGCGGACCAAACTGCACATATATTTTCGTAAATATATGTTTCACACTCCTACTGTGGGTCGGTGAACATTTAACACTCTCTCCTTCGGTACTATGGAGAAAGCGATGCATGCGTGCCGGTATGATGTGGACTGCATAGTCACAGTGGGCGACCTGTGGCACCACATTCGCGGACAGGTGATAGCTGCTGCTGAGGAGGCAATCGGACGCGTACACTGTAAGCGGCCTGATTGGTTTGATGAGAACAACGCTACGATTGGCGCATTGGTGTCGCAGAAGAATGCAACATTTGCTGCACATGTGGCAGACCCCAGTGACTTGGGGAAGAAGAGTCAGTTATGCAAATTTAGACGGCGACTGACCCGAGAGCTCCGTCGCATTAAAAACGCATCGTGGACGGAGAAGGCGAAGCAGATGGAATACTACGCCTAATGCCGCCAAAACAAGGAATTCTTCGCCTTTTTGAAGGCGGTGTATAGATCGAGATTGGAGCCGCTGACGACACTGATCGATGGTAGTTCAGGTGCTACCTGCACACTGACTGCAGACAGAATGGAGATTTGGCGGAAACACTTTGACTCTCTCTTGCACAACCGTTCAGAGATCGACTGGCCTACTTTGAACTGCCTGAAGCAGCACGATGTGGAGTTGAGTTTGGCGGACACGCCGACACTGGATGAGACGTAGAGAGCACATGCTCAGCTGCGAGACTGTAATTATGCCGGTGCCGACGGACTCCCGCCAGAAGTATTGAAACACATTGGACCTGCGTTGGTGACTGCGCTGCTCCACTTGATGCAACGCGTGTGGATTAAGGATGAGGTGCCTCCTGAGCTGAAGGATGCCCTTGTGCTCCCACTGTACAAGGAAAAGGAAGTAAGCAAGGTTGCACGAATTATCGTGGCATAAATTTACTGAGTTGTATGGGCAAGGTGATTGTCCGAATCCTGCTCAGTCCGGTTGTTGAACCGAACGTGGCGGAAGTGCAATGTGGATTCCGTTCGGTTCGTAACACCACACATATAGTATTTTTGGCTCTTCAGTTGCTAAAGAATTGCAACGCACGACTCCAGCCGTTGTCATCGCGGTTTGTTGATTTCATCAAAGCATTTGATACGATGAAACGCGTGGCGTTGTGGCTGGTGTTGGGTAAATTTCGCTGTCCGAGTAAGTTTGTAACTTTAATTGATTATCAGCACAGGGGTACGCGGGCGAGAGCGCAGCTGAGTTGATAGATCTCGGAATACTTTACATTTGTCTCTGGTGTGAAGCAAGGCTGCCTTAGTCCTGGGGCGATCGGATATTGCAATTTGTTCTGTCCCTAGGCGTTCGACTTCTTAGCTTGCGCCCCACGAGTCAAAAGGACAACGCACCGGACAGGAGGTATATTTGCGGAACACTACACGGGCCGGCGTGCATATGAAAACACTCTAATTCCAGTTCCAAAGTGCGCACGTTCCAGCATCCGGTGTTGAGTGTTTGCGAGCATTCGTACGATTGTATTGAGGGGCAACCGCATTGGAAGTGGCTTCCTGGATAGGAGGAGTTTGTCAAGTGAAACGAGGAAGCGGAGAGTATGGTCAGGTGAAGAAGAAAGAAGGGATGCGCCAGCAAACGGCATGTAATCGTTTATCCACCCTGCTGTATGCAGCTGTTAATGCGACCCTTTTCGTAAGGCCACTGCGCGACATCTGATGCAGCATGGAGTTATTATTATTGGCGTTATTAATGGTTGGGTGTTTGGACTAGGATACTACCAGTGCGCCCACACCTGGCAGGAGGAGGACTCAGGTCCCCAGCCAAGAGGATATATATATATATATATATATATATATATATATATATATATATATATATATATATATATATATGTGTGTGGTGTGCCCCATGCTGAGGCTGATGTTGCATCCATGATACTCCTTCACCGCAGCTGGGCTAAACTTACACTTAAACTAGGTCTTTGTAACCTGGATAAATTCCATTCCACTTCATTTGGTTTGTTCTGCCTAACTGAATAATTTTCAATTAACTGGCCACGTTGCCTACGCTAATTGCGCTTATCTTCGTTAACTGTTGCGTTTGTAGCATTTGTAAGTAACTCGTGGACATTACTTACTTATCACGGATTCGTCGCTAACCAACTTAATTCATATGGTAATTTAGCGAAGAGTTATGCCACCGTATCAGAATGCATCCTTGAATTTATTTTATTTCATTTTGACGTTTCAAGTGAATGGCTGTTGTTTGATATCCCCGGTGTGGCTGCGCTTGATGTGCATGTTGACAAGGTGCCTACCTGTCTATTACCCACCACCTCGTCCATACTGGCTCCAGGAGACAGCTGGTCGTTGCTGGAGGGGACGGGGTGCACGGTCCTTGTGGCCGTGTTAGGCTTAAAGAGCGGTTCCATGCACTCAGTGTGGAGCGGACTACGGTCCAGCCACCGCCTTGTGTGCGGTCGATTCCCCAAATACAGCGTGCTTGTGTTTGCCTGTGAAGGAGTGTGTGCCGGCTCCGTTGATGAAACGTGGTTCCCATCCGCATGCCTCCCGGTCTTATTCCTTCGGGTTTACACTGGATATGGGGTGTGTGGTTGGAGCTGTGGGTGATGTAGCTCAAGCCACCCATGGTCCCTGTGAAGACGCAGGCGTTCTGTGGCTGACCACAGTGACAGGCTATTCCGAAACCGTATGCGCCAATCATATATCTATGTATACATATATAGTTTATTATGCGGGTATTATAACAACTTTTTGGCTTTTCGGTAGCCAATTTTAACGCTGCGACCTCCAAATCTTTTCAGTAATTTATTATCAGTGGTCTCTTATGTTTGTTGTAATATTTCTGTGTTCTTCCTCTTGTAATACCTCAAGTAACATAGGGGTTTCGAGTTTCTCTCTTCACACTACCCTGAAGTGTTCACAGTAAGGCGGTTGGTTGCACCTCTGGTTGGTTAGCTCTTGCGATAAGGTGGACAGTGATAGTCGATACAGTGTATCTGCTAGAATCGACCGAAAGATAAACAATCTGCTTAATGTGAGCCGTAGTCTGCGTCTTATCGTTTACCGTTCCTGGACTTTTCTCTGTCTGGTGTGTTAACGCTGCGCACATCACGTGACTGCTGTTCGGACCCTTGAATCGATCACTGTTTCCATTGCATGTGACCAAGTGCGTCTGTCACTGCAGCTGAACTTCGCGGTCAGATTACAGACGATCATGCCTCAGCGGTATATGTCTGCCAGCAAACCTAGCCCAAAATTAGGGAAAGATAAGAACTCGGTGAAAATCCGCAGAACGCGTCGCCGACAGACTACATTAAAACCTTTACCGGAAGTATGCGAGAAAGTCCCTCAGACTCCCTTGTACATATTTAATCCTGAAGACGGTTGTCGTAACTGCTGTCCCATCCGGCGTAGAGCATTAACTGAAAGATTGCTTAAATGCATGAACGTAAAGGAGACAACATCAGTGCACTCGAATACATCTTTATTGACTGGTTGGCCTTCTGATATGATCAAGTTTACCCTCTGTTTGCCATGCAAACAGGTTGTATCAGCATCAAATAAGAAGACAAGAAGAGACAAGAGGAACAACAGAGATAGCTACACAGGGAATAATTACAAGTTTATGACAACTTTCAAGCATTTAGACAACCCAGATGACTACATCGTTCAATATCGATTATCCAAATTTCCAAAACCTTCCAATAATCCGGGTCTAACACCAGTAACTCCAATCACAAACCTTTGTAGAAATGCCAAAGTCAGCATTAAGAACAAGTAAGTCTCAGTTACACGTTTGTTTATTAAATAACTCGTCAGTCCAACTGCTTCTCGATTCCAGTGGTTGAAAGGTGTTTCAAAAACTGTACAGTCCAGGTAAGCTAATGGGAATTTTAGGGTGCATTTTCACTCAGATTGGCGGCGGGTAACCGCGAAACCGGACTCACTCAGGAAGGCCTGCGACGTTCCAATCAGGTGATGACTGGAAAACGGAAATCATTTGAAAACTTGATGTCGTACGTAGGTCACCGGCGCTTGACTGTGCTTTAATTCAGTCCTGATATGCAGCGAATGGCGGCATCAGTAGCCGATCACATCAAGGGAATTGGAATCATCCTGAGTTCCTCTTTTATGGAAAATCGACGCACAATAACGATCCAAGATCGTTTTAAATCTGTCGAAAGCGAAAACATTCAGTTAAATAATGGACATACACCTGAATGCGGCGACACTTTGTGGATTGTCAGTGGCACTTCAGTTAATAAATGATCCTATGTTGTTTTGCTTCATGGCCTACACGATAGCAAGGCAGATGAATGCGAAGTCATTGTTACAATAGTCACTTGTCTTCTAGTTTCAGCTCACACACAGTCGCAGGATGTCGCTCCAATCCAGTCGACAAGTCCATGTTCAACCAAGCTGACAACGTCAGTTCCTCCGTTTCCCTTTGGAGTCCTCGTGTCTCGCTAAGACTGGCATGCCTCAACGTGCGCACTTTGCTGCAGGTTGGCCAACAGGCAGCACTTGCGCGTATACTAGAGACCCTATCGATCGATATTTGCTGTTTATCAGAAACCGGCCTGCAAGCTTCGAGCCCTATGCTTACTCTGCGATCCCTCATAAGAGACGCTGGCGGCACATTCTCATTGCGCCTGTCTGGCGATGACGCCGCTTCAAATACAGGTCAAGCTGTGGTTGGCAGTTTTAACTCCTCGGGGGGAAGATGTCCTGATCCACTGGATCATTGTCAACAGCCGGATGTGCGCCGTTAGGTCGGCTTGCTCGTTCCAAGCTTCGTTGTTCCGCGGGGACAATCAGTGCCTGTTTGTTATTGCGGCTTACGTCCTCACAAACAGCAACCCTGGTTCGGGGAAATATCATTTCTATAATCAACTTAACGATCTCTTCGGTACAGAAGAAGCACGATACTATGGTTTTGGCTGGCGATCTAAATGCCCAAGTCGGAAAATTTTCCTCTGATGGGTTTCATCTGGGCGGCCGATATGGTGTAGGCTCCTGTAATGATAACGGTGCGAGATTGTAACAGGTATGTGAAGATGCTCGACTCTTTCTCGCAAGCACAAATTTTTGTCACAGCACTCGCAGAAGCGTGACTTGGCGCCCACCAGCTTCGCACCAACAATGGACGCAAATCGATCATATCGCGATCATTTACCTCTGGAAAGGCTAGGTCCAAAACTCGCTCGATTTGGAGCACGAGTGTGGACTCTGACCACGCACTTGTTTGCACCGACCTCCGGGTGCCTTTCGGTGGACGTCCGCACCGTTGATGTCAACGGATTGACACCAGCCAGCTGGCGAAGCCAGGTGTTCTGGGTGTGTATCAAAGTGCGCTGACATCCGGACTGAGTAAGCGCCCACTGAACACCGTCGAAGATCACTGGTCGCATATTCATCAAACGCTAATATCAGCAGGCATGTCTTCATGTGGCAAATCAAATTGCCAAACAGGACATTAGGTGGCGATACTGGCTCTAAAACTTATGGATGCTCGCCGACGTATTCCGGCTGGAAGCTAATGCAATGAGACCGGCAAAGTCGCAGGGCAAAAATGCGTGCTAGCCTGAAGAGAGACCGCGAAGCCTGGATATCTCATCGTACATCGGAAATGGAAACAGCCGCTGCCATTCGCAATGGCCATAAACTATTCCATCTGATACTGGTAATAGGCAGCAGGAAACCTGGTGTTATCGAGACAATACGTGACGAGAATGGGTAGCCGAGCCACAGCTTGTCAAAACGCTTGGAGCATTGGGCCGGACACATTGCAAGGCAATCTAACCAAACTAATTTATCGCTTTCATTTTCGGGCATTGATCACCCTTCTCCATGGGACGTCTCCTTATATCGGCCACACGCACCGACGTCGAACGTGGGATCAGGCTATTGAAATTGCATAAGGCCGTAGGGGCAGATAGAATTCGCCCAGCCCTCTTCAAATTAGGGGGACTTGCTTTAGTAGAATATATATATATATATATATATATATATATATATATATATATATATATGGTGTCCTATGCTGGGGCTATTGTTGCATTCGTGATGCTTATTCACCACAGTTGGGCTAAACCAAATTGCACATCAACTAGGTCTTTTTAAGCTGGATAAGTTCTATTCCACTTTATTTGATTTGTTCTGCCTACCTGAAAAACCTTCTAATAACTAGCCACGTTATTTTGTTACTTGTATTTATCTTCCTTAACGATAATTCGTTTGCACCATTTTTGAATCAATGCTGGACATTTCTTACTTATCGCGGGTTCGCTGCTAACCAACTTACTTCATAGGGTAATTTAGGTAAGATTTATATCTGCATAGCGGTATTCTTTAACAGATATGTTTTATTTCATAATGTTATTTTAAGTGACGGGCTGTTGATTGATCTGCTGGTGTGGCTGCGCTTGATGTGCATGTTGACAAGGTGCCAACCTGTCTGTTACACATTACCTCGTCCATACTGGCGCTAGAAAGCATTTAGTCGTTGCTGGATGGGACCGGGTGCACGGCCTTTGGGGCCGTGGTAAGATCAGATAGCGGTTCATGCACTCAGTGTGGAGCGGACTACGTTCCAAACACCGCCTTGCGTGTTTGGGTTTGCCTGTGAAGGAGTGTGGACCGGCTCCGTTGATGAAACGTGGATCCCATCCGCATGCCTCCCGGTCTTATTCCTTCGGGTTTACACTGGATATGGGGTGTGTGGTTGGAGCTGTGGGTGATGTAGCTCAAGCCACCCATGGTCCCTGTGAAGACGCAGGCGTTCTGTGGCTGACCACAGTGACAGGCTATTCCGAAACCGTATGCCGCCAACCATATATATATATATATATATATATATATATATATTGATCATGTGCAGAATGGTAATTGGTATAACTCCACAGCTGGGGGAAATATAATGCGCAAAGAAGGGGAAAGAAAAATCCGGAATTCATGGAATAAGAGACTCAAAACAAATTCGTCATTGCGCGCGGATTTTTGCCATGTCTGAATGTGTTCCGAACAATGTCTGTTTCAGATGGACAATTTACATTGGTTTATTACGGGTAAAAAAAAGCATCGCTTAACAAGTCCCGTGGGATAGAAATTATTGCGAAAACTAATTGCATAATAAAGTGAAAAGCTTTGTGGTGGACTCACCATAAACTTATGTGAAATAGCGGAGATGTTCGCATATTAAACGTATAAATCCATAAATCCAATGGTTGGGCGTTTGGCAAGAAACCGTTTGATTGCGATTTGTAGCCCCTGGCTAAGAAGTCATAAAATGAAATGTAAGTGAGACAATGCTTCGTCAACACGTTTTTTAAATATCGCCAGATTGGGAGCAGAGACGACATAATTAGGGAGGGCATTCCAAGGCTCACATACGCGGAGAGAAAAGAAATTTCTACGGCATTCAAGCCGGCTATAATGAATTGTCAGTTTCAGAGGGTGACCTATTAGTTTTGTGTTGGGGTTCAATTCCAGCAGCGGACGGCAAATGTGGTATGGGTTCTTCAGAATCTGGTAAACCATTATGAGATCCCCCCGCGCAAAAGCCGATATCGACTGCTGTATATTCTTAGAGATTTCAGTCGAAGCTGATAGGGCAGATGAAAGAGGCCCCTGACGTTCTTGTTTGCTGGTCGTTGAGGAGTCTCGAGAGCAACGAGATCCTGTTTCTGCCACGGCTGCCACGCCTGAATAGCATATTCCACGTGAGGTCGCACGTAAGCGTTAAGCATTTGGGGAAATATTGATGGTTCAAACCGACCGAAGGCTCTGCGAAGAAGGCCGAAGTGTTGATTTCCAGTTCTCCTCGCCTTCTCTGCTTGTTTGGAACACCAGCGATCTTCCTGTACCAATACACCCAGGTCCCGCTCCTGAGAAACCTTCTCCAAGGTGTGGTCTCCACTCTTGTAAGCGCTCACCAGCTGGTGACGCAGATGCATCACTTTGCACTTAGCCATGTTCAATTGAAGCTTGTTCCTCTATGACCATTCGTAAATGCAATCTAGGTCATGTTGGAGCAGATCCTGATCTGCCTAGTTACTGATCGCCCGCCATATCTTGACGTCATCTGCAAAAAGCAGGAAGTTTGAGGAGATGACTTTTGCCAGGTCGTTGATAAACACCAGGAATAAACGCGGTCCCAGCACTGAGCCTTGCGGGACACCACTTTCCACCTCAATTGTGTTAGAAAGTGATCCCTTAACACGTACTTGGAGCTTTCGTTGGTAAAGGAAGTTGCCAATCCAACCAAGTACAGGATCTCCGATTCCGTAACTTTGTAGTCTTTGAAGTAGGATGCGGTGATCAAGGCGGTCAAAAGCTTTGGAGAAGTCCAGATAGATGACATCGACTCCGACCCCATCATCGGCCACTTGTGTCCAATTACCTCGTGCAATATGTAGGTTGGTGGTGCATGACCGGTCTTGACGGAAGCCATGCTGTTCCGGTACCAAAATGTTGCATTTTTCCAGGTGGTCCATTAAAGCCTCATCGACAACTGCTTCCATCACCTTCGCGAGCACAGGGAGGAGAGTCACTGGACGATAGTTTGTAGGATCGGAACGGCTACCGCCTTTAAAAATAGGGGTTATAATGCCACACTTCCACATAGTGGGGACTTGTTGTTCATCAATGCACCTTTGAAAGAACTGTGACAGTGGTTCAGCTAGCTTGGTGGCCACAGCCTTCAGTGCCTTCGGGCGGATGTTGTCTGCTCCCGGAGAACTATGTTCACGCAGTGAGAGTAAGTTCCTTAGCACAATTGATGGGTTGAAAATAACATTTGTAAACAAAGGTGTCGGTAATGAGCTTGATATTATGGGACAGGTAGATGTTGCGAGTTCAAAAATTGGGGCATATTGCAGCCGCAGGGCATTAGCTGCTTCTTCGGCGCTTTGTACTCTACCGCCTGTCGTGAATAGTGGGGGTATTCCATGCTTCACTTTATGAAGCTTATTGACATGCTTATACAGCAGTTTGTTGTTTGCCATGAACTTTTTGGCTAGGCACTGTTGATAAGTTATTTTGTCCTCACGGACAAGTGCGGTGCAATGGTTGCGATGGGCCAGGAAATTTCCCCAAGTCTCTGGGTCGGGGTTAATCTTGTAGGCACGCCATGCTGCCTCCCTTATCGCCAAGCATTTGCGAGTCCTACTCCTTATAATTGAAGGCATTTTCGCGGGATGAAGGGATTTGGTCTCTGATGCTTCGTTGACGATGTCGCTGAGCTTATTAACGAACTATGCCCAAACGTTGTCAAGGGGACTTTTGTTTGAGAATTCCCAAGCAGCTGCGTCGGCGAGTTCTTTCAATACGTGGTAGCGTGTGATTGTATGAGTTAGTTCCGATTGTTCAGATGGATACTCTGCATAACACACATAGTCAAGAGTTATTACTACGTGGTCACTGTGACCTAATGGACTATCCATCAATAACTTGTCAATCATGAGCTCTTCATTTGTGAGCACAAGGTCCAATATGGACGGTTTGTTTGCTGTCCTGAATCTAGTGGGCATGGTGACATGATTGTACAAAGGAATATTAGCGATCAGTTCCTGCAAGTCTGCTTTGAACTGCTCACTGGGGGATGCCGAAACCTCCAGATTGTGTAGATTGAAGTCCCCACCTAGTGAACCGACGGCGCCCGACCACAGCTAACTTTGATGTTATCTCCTTCACACTCCTTGCCCAAGTCATAAGTTCGCCAACTTACTTTCTCTTCTAGCCCAATTCTACGTAGACGACTTGGGTATGTCAAAGTAAGCGATCGGTATGCATGCGAATAATATACCCAAACATCTGAAATCCTCGTACAGAAATTATGCTGCTCATTGGCCGGCAAAGACTGCCTGGGCGGAAAATCATTCGTCGAATATCTTCATTTCTAGTGTGATATTACCATCGTATTCCAGCAATGTTCCGAAGCAGCGGTGATCAAAAAAACCGCCTCTCAACATCCTCTGTGCAAACAGGCCAAGTCTCGCACTCGTAGAGGAGAATCGCTCTCAATGTGGCATTGTAAACTCAGCTTTGCAGAGCCAGACTCAGATCACCTAGACACCAGATATGGCGGAGATTGGCAAAAGAAACCCTAGCCTTGGAGACAAGCCAAGGGAAGCGCAGGCACTTTTGAAGTCGAGGAACACGACTACGGTGGACCGCCAATATGTGTGACGTTGCTCCAACAACTGACGCAAGGTGAAGATGTGGTCGATGTAGCCACGACCCCGACAAAACCTGGCTAGCTCCTCACGAATCTGGCTTTCACGAGCGACAGTCAGACTGTGAAGAACTATGGAGGCGAATAATTTGGAGGCGATGAAGATCAGGCTGATGTTTCTATGTTTGCCGCATTCCGAAGGCGAGCCTCCTTTGAAGATGGGAACAATAATGGAGCGGCTCCACAGTTTCACTAGTACTTCATGTAAAGCATCAACAAGAGCAGAGCCTCCGAATTTGAAGAGGGCTGGAGGAAGATCATCTGGTCCTTCGGCTTTGTTTAATTTCAACAGTTTGATCTCACGTTCGACTTCTGCGCTAGTGGGTGGATCCAAAGGGACAGCCCAGGAAGCGAGGCGATCAGTGGCCGGCGAGAAATCTAACCATTCCGACCGATTAAATTGCTTTTTAAATTGCTCAGCCCAACGCTCTAAGCGTTTTGATAAGTTGTGGATAGGCTATCCACTCTCGTCACGTATAGTTTCACTAACACCAGGTCTCCTGCTGCCCGTTTCCCGTATCAGACGGAATAACTTACGGTGGTTACCGAGGGCAGCCGCCACTTCCAACTCTGACGCGCGATGAGACCACCAAGATTCGCGGTCTCTATTCAGGCTAGCACGGAGTTTTGCCCGAAGCTCATTGCGAGTTTCATTGTGTTCGCTTCCAGCCGGAATATGCCGGCGAGGATCGATAAGTTCCAGAGCCCGCGAAGAGACCCAATTTCAGTGTTGGCTATTAAACATACCACATGAGGACTTTCCTCAGCTAATAAGGTCTGGTGAACTTGTGACCAGTGACCATCAATTGTCTCCAGTGAGCGCTTACTCGTCTCGCATGTCAGCGTACTTCGATGCACATTCAGAACAGCTGGCTTCGTCAGTTGGCTGGTGTCGATTCGCTCCCAGCGTCGTCGTGGGCGTCCGCCAAAACGCATCCGCATGTCAGCACATACAAGTGCATGATCGGTGTCCACACATGTGCTCCAAATCAAGCGACCATTCTGGATACTTCCTCTCCAATCGTAAATGATAGCAATGTGATCGATCTGCGTCCAAGGCTGGTTCGTGGCCGGTGGGCGCCAAGTCACCCTCCAGCGGGTGTTGTGTCGGAAGTTAGTGTTCGCAAGAAATAAGCGGGCATCTTCACAGAAATTGACTAACCGCTTACCGTTATCATTACGGGAGCCTACACCGTTCTGACCGCCCAAATGCATTTCATCAGTGGACAACTGCCCAACTTGCGCGTTCGGATTCCCCGCCAGCACGAGAGTGTCCGTGCTTCTTCTGTGGCCAAGGAGCTGGGTCAGTTGGCGGTAGAAGTCGTTCTTTACCGAATCATCGCTACAGTTTGTGGGTGCGTAGGCAGCGATGATAAATAGACACCTATCAGTCACGCGCGACTTCGAAGCATTGAACGAGCCAGCCAATCGGACCGCATACATCCGGCTATTGATTGGAAGCCAATCAACCAGAGCAGCTTCAGCCCGGGGACTCAGGGCAATGCCAAAACCAGCTTGGCGGGTGCTCGAAGCTGCATCGTCACCGGATAGGCGCAATGAGGTAACACCGCTCACTTCACCTGAAGGGGATCGTAGAGTGAGTACAGAGCTCGAGTGTTGCAGGGGGTCTCTGATAATCAGCAGATATCGATCGAGAGGGTCTCCAATGTTTGGGCAAGTGCTGCCTGTTGACCGATCTGTAATAACGTGCTTACATTGAGGCATGCCAATCTGAAGGAGGATCGAGGACTCCACATGGAAACTGCTAAGCTGGAATGGACCGCTTGATTGGACATGGGCTTGTCGACAGAAGCAGAGTGACGCTCAACGTTCACAAGTGAGTTGAAACTAGAAGATAAATACCTAGCAAAGCAGGTTGGGGGAGCGCCAAGGATCGGGGGGTTGAAAACTGGGGTGGATAAAAATGAAGTTGGAACGGGACGGTAAGGGTGAAAAAGCGTAAGATGGGGAATAAGAAGACGGGAATGCTTGAGCAGTAGGATCCAAACCTCTATCCACCCTGCTCGATGCAGCAGATGGGGCACCGTTGGTTATCCTCTGCGATGGTCAGAGCATCAAGAAATTGTTTGAGGAAAGATTCCTTGTATTGCGTGGGCAGGATACTGTCAGGTTGCCCAGGCCTAAAACAGGAGAACGATTAGGGTTCTCAACCAAAGCCTTTGGTTCAAACACCTTACCGCAAGGCAGCGGGTTTGGCGTTGGGCTACAAGGAGTCCGTTTTAAGGAATAAGGTGCTGCCCTCATTCCAAACCCCAACCTGGAGGACAGGAGGCTGAGTTTGTCTGGCCTCTAACCATTGACGAATCTGGTATGAGTGGCTCTGAAGGTGCAAAAGCACCACCCAGCATAGCTAAATGGATGGCTGAGACACACAAACCATCGGACCGCGGTAAGGTCCAACCTCATTGAGATGGATGGAATTGCACCAGACGGCTACAGAATTGTCTGGAATGTCATATTGACAATGCGCAACACAAGAATGGACGTACCAGTGAATGGGCAAGGACAAGGTCACTGTAAGTGAGTCGTGACTGAACAGGAAGTAGGGGCATAAAGAAAGGGGACACGGTAAAAAATAACCCGGCCAGATGAGGTTGGGAAAGAACACAGTACAGCTAGGGTGTGATGCAGCTGATGGGGATGAAGCAGAATTTGGACATAGAAGAAACAGGAGAGTATTGAAAACGCATTACGAGACAATTTCGGTGCTGAACAGCGTCCAGCCGCAGGCTTGGCACGCGAAAATGTTTGGGCAGACCCGAAAGTTTGATTACACTGCCCATAAAAACTGATCCGGATTGTTCAGCGAATGCTTGTTGCGCTTTTCTGCTCTGGATCGTCCTAAGTCGACCCCATGCACTACGAGGTTCACAGGAATTACGCGGCTACGACTGATGCTTCCCACTTCGGCTGTTGAACCCACAGTGGTCCTTCCTGGCGCAGCAGACCGAAAACCTGCCTCCCACCTGCGGGCAGCCAGCAGCCGAAACTACTTCCTGGTCTAACTCATTCGCCTCGGTTGTTACAAGCAGTGCTAATATGAAAATTTGTCAGTGGATCATTGCTAAACAAGGAAAGCAATATGAGTTCCTATTGATGCCATGATCTAAGGTCCTTCACAAAGGTAGGAAAAGGAAGAACCCAATATCTACGACGGTCGTTCGCACACGCGGTGAAGGTTTGACGGGAGGGGAACGAGCACCATGAAGCAAACTGCTGTGAACCAATAAGCGGCAGGGATGACGGTCATACACGGAAATACGCTGCGCTTTACTTCATAGGCTCCATGATCCAAAACGAACAATGTAACCAGGTGCTCTATAAAATTTACTTTTGTAGGGGCACAGTCGGTAGACCATTGAACGACTCTAAACAAAACCATAGGAAGCAAGTGCATTTCTTGTGCTTTACATCAGTAGCTAGGAACCGATGGGCAATTAGCAAGTTAGCAAGGAAGGTTAAATCAGTCATTCAGATTCTTTCAATAGTTTTTGAAAGCATTGATCGCCACCTTGTCCAACAGCCTATCCCTTGTACAAACATCAGATTCGTACTTCTTGGGGAGGTGTAACTTATCCTTATTACGAGCGCAGTTTACTTTAGTTTAATTTCGGCCATTAGACCGAAGTAAAGTGGGTGGTGAGTGCGTGAATATGCACGCGACAGACCCTCAAGTTTTAGCCCCCATTTTCTTAAAATACAGAATTGACGTCCATCTTAACTGTATTGGTATTGTTACCCTTCCTGTTGGGCTTTGAATTTGTGGGCACCAAATAAATGCGGATTTGGTAGCAGCATTTGCCTCCATACTTATAAACAATATTCAGTACTCAGTAAACAACGAACTCAGCTACTGTTCCACTCGTGGGTTAACGTCGTAGCAATCCATGGGTGCTACAGCGAGGTCCGAATTAAGCCGCGCTGGAGTATACGGGTGGAGCTGTACGCCATCGGCCTAGTCCCCAGGGTACGGATGGGGACTGGCCTTACTTTGGAGTGAACTGTGATTAAACCCCATATACCTCACAGGGGGGATAAATAAGTAGTCACGAACAGTAAGCGGCCTCGTGTCAGAGCGTAAGAAGTTCTGTGCTGGTCATCTGGTGCCTTTGTATCTATCCAATGTGAATAATGCCGTAAGAAGACGAACACTGGCAGATGTCAACATTTCGTATTGTCTCTTCAGTGCCAACACAATAACATGAAAATATATAAGACGACAGATAGGGTGAGACCGGAACAAGTTAGAACAGGGTAGAGGGGCAGGCGTGACACCCCTACGCCCAGGGCAGCCGTAGGCTTACGAACAACTGTTTCTGCACACAGAGTGCGGGTTTGATACGGCTGATCGCGACTGCCTCTGCAAAACGTAAGAAACGGGTGTTAGTGTGTCTTAACACGATTGTAAACATTGTGGCCGGATCAAACTGGTGACAGGTGGCCAGTAAATGCCTACCTATGGATGAAGCAGGTGGTTTACGTGAACAGATGGTATGAGCAACCGAGGCAGAGGCAGTCGCGATCAGCGGTATCAAACCCGCACTCTGTGTGCAGAAACAGCTGTTCGTAAGCCTACGGCTGCCCTGGGCGTAGGGGTGTCACGCCTGCCCCTCTACCCTGTTCTAACTTGTTCCGGTCTCACCCTATCTGTCGTCTTATATATTTTCATGTTATTGTGTTGGCACTGAAGAGACAATACGAAATGTTGACATCTGCCAGTGTTCGTCTTCTTACGGCACTATCCAATGTGACCGACTACATTCTCACTGGTCACTGGCTTCCTGTTCTAGAAGGAACTACCTAACGGAACAGGTGAACAACCTCGATGGGCGAAATGTATAGCACTTTCAACTGCTCACCAGCAAGAAACTACTCACAGCTCAGTTCCGCATAGCAGAATGCAAATGCTTCATCGTGCGTAAATACTGATAGTGCGCACACTTCAGGAAACGCTGCGAATTGGGGTCTAGAGTTATCCAAATTTAAACCATTACCAACATTTTGTTTCACAAGTAACGGATGCTGCTCATAACGACTATGAAGTTAAGCTCAAAAGCTCAAGGTATCCGAAACTTTCTGGGTATGATGTAACTGGACACTATAAGCGATTAAATACCGCCTTCATCTACCTTTTACGGTGCTTCTAGGTCTTTGATGGATCTTCTTTCTATAAACTCATTCGCAAACGGGAGGTTAGGCTGTACACTTAGTTCCGACCCCTTTAGCTCAAAATTAGAAAGCAATTGTGCTCGAGATGCTATTGGAATTAGAAATTCCGCTTATCGACCAACGGACCGTGAGAGGTCCGAGCGCAATTGGTTTTTACAATACTAATCAGGTAAGTCTACAGGAAAAAGTTCGGGAACTAGGACTTCCAACCAATAGCTATCATCTGGAAACCGTGCATTTTTGGTGCGTATCGCTCTGATATTTGCTGAAACCTGGTTGATGTTTATTGACGACTCATCGTTAAATGGAGTTCGCATCCACTTTTCATTGGTTCACCAGACGGCGCCGCACATAACGTAAGATATGGTAGTGAAGTTATCGTTAACCATAGGGGACATCACTTGTGACGGCAAAACAGTGATGCTGTAGAACGTGCCCCGTAGTCTTGCCTTGATTTCGAATGAATGTACCACCGTCCTTCACTCGCACTGGCTTTCGTTGGATATAGCAGGAGCTTTCAGCATTTATCATTTAGTGGAACAATGTATAGTGGTTTAAATGCTGTCATTTACAGCGATTGTGCTTACTATTTTCGAGGAATCATTGCCGAAATCGAATCGACTGTGTCGCATCACCTCCCGTGAGCTAGCCAGACGGTAACATCTGTGCTTACAAACCATTCCTAAATTTTCGTAGAAAGTAGAGACCACGATTAAACTCCACACAACAATCTGCCTCGACGGGGAATCGAACCCCGGTCCCATGGATCAGCGGTCCGCTGCTCTACCACTGAGCTACCGAGGGCTGACGATCAGGTGCGCAACTAAATACATGACATCTGCCTGGTCCGCGACGTATTACCAATGAGCTCACAGTATCTGTCCTGGTGTTACAGATTGGCTCACTCACTCGTCACTTCCCAATGGACCGAAGTACCTGTCCTTCTGATGTCCAAAGGGCGATGGTAGATTACTTGTGGATTTTTGTGAGTAGTGTACTTTTCGTGGAACGTAAAAGCCTATTGATCGAGAGAGGTTAGTAGGAACCGTTAGCATTCTACAGTACCCCACCTTGCCACCTATACTACAATATGATACCCTGAAACGATGTGAGACGATGTTTTATACTTTCGACAGTTAAAGTGACTACAAAGCAAGTTTATCACTTAACCTGAACGGTGCACACACATGGATCGAAGCTGGTACGTGTTTCACAGATACAAAGGCAAACGACGACAAGATCATTCTTTGAGTGCAGGGTTGGGGAAAAGCAGCGCAGAAAAATTCCAACTCGGATATGGTCTGTGCACTCGGAATGATCGACATTTTTACAAGATTCGTCACACCTGGACTCAGCCAGACAGTAAACACACATTCGAGAAAGCTCCAAATGATCATTTCTTTCTATTGGGACTCATCAGTATTGCGCATCCGCCATAGCACAGTAAGGAGTCAGCCATGACGTTCCGCCGCCGTCACATGTGGGCCAGTTACGCAAGTCGCTGCCTAGTATGAGTAAGGTCGTGAGTTAAGATCCAGCAAGACCCGGCGAATGCGCGCTGCTGAAGAATTCTAATAGGATGAAAGAGATGTTTAGCGCTGTTCTTGATGTGTGATGGCTACAACGAATCTACTAAAAACAGTGAATTCCTCCGATAATCTCTAGGAATGATCGACATACACTTAAATTAACTCAATGTCCCGATAGATCTTTTCAGTCTAAACACATGGTGGGTACTCCAAAATCCACCATTGAATGTGATTAGGAAACTCACTACAGAGCCGACGGACGTCGACTAATCAGCGATATCATGCAGGGTAACGCGTCTACCTGTGTTGTTCAGTGACTGAGTCTGTTGGATTCGCCTGGCCTATAAAAGCCATAAATAGCTGATTAACTACGCTGCATCATGGCGGATGTGACTTGTCAATGAATAAATTCCCTGCCCTTAACTTCGCCTTAGTAGAACATTGTATCCCAGCAGCTACACGGTATCATTACGCGGAAGATGAGGCAAACCTTAGGAAGCTGGTCAAACAAAAACATGTAAAGCGAGAACTCGGTCACCGGTCACCAGTAGGTGTGGTTCCCTTAATTCACCCGTTTAACTGCGGATAGGCTGTTGAGCCAAAAGTTCTGGATGATGTTCTTTAAATCAACACGGTACTTCGGTTTCGGCAATCGGGTAGTATCACGCCCTCTGCAAAAAGCATGAATTACGTTGCTACGGCGCTGTACATTCTCCTTCCTGTCCCCGTTGCCTGTTATCAAACTCCATCACACGCCAACTAACATAAGATTATTAATTCCGGCTGCTAATGTAACAGATTTAATGTAGAAACCGGTTACACCTATGCCCATTAGGTATGCCCCTAAGTATCCTTCGACTCCGACCCTCATTTCGGCTGACAACCCCTAACGTTCGGATAGTTAGGTAGATCGGGTAACAGATTGGTTTGGCACATAGGCTTATTTACTATGCCAATGATATCTGGGGACTTTCTGAAACACCGTTGCAATACACTACCAATGTGTACAAAGTGACATCTTCGATTAAACCAGGTAGCCACATACAAGTTACGATTGCCAGCAACGCGGAAACAGCTGCAGCTGCTATGGCTGGTGTTTGTGATGGTAGTATCAGAACAGCGTGAGCATATGGACCAGCCGAGTGAGCCAAATAGCCAAAGGGAGTCGAACATGACGGATTCGGTTATTAGACTCGGATTGGACGATATTCATGTGAATGATCCACCGTTTGTTTAACTGAAGTGAAGAAGGAATCTCATCGACTCTGAAGGGTCGTTAGTTCTGGAGTTGAACCTGCAAATTATAGCGAGAAGTTTGGCTTGCAAAGCATGCTGTAATTTTCGCTGAGTTGTCTTCGTCAAATTAACGCTTGTCCCTGAAAGCCTGAGTTCTGAAACGGCGTCAGAGACGACAAAGACCAACCCCACCGGTGGCGC
The DNA here is from genome assembly GCA_944474145.2 of Dicrocoelium dendriticum. Lineage (NCBI taxonomy): Eukaryota > Metazoa > Platyhelminthes > Trematoda > Plagiorchiida > Dicrocoeliidae > Dicrocoelium > Dicrocoelium dendriticum. Next base: position 57,403,749 of record OX104064.1, on the reverse strand, counting down.
GCCGATGCAGTTCGGATCAGCAGCCTCTATTCAGATGCCTGCCCTACTAAACATGGAAGAACGGAAGTGGGTGGGTACTTGGCGTCTATGAAAGTGCAAGTGGGAGGATTTCTGCACCTTAGTAAGTTTGGACGAACTACCAATGGCGTATCGTTTGGACATGTTTCGATACGAAGCCGCGGATGACGCGCGCCGCGTTCTAGAGACATTGAACTAAGAAAAAGGCGAAGATCCCAATAATTTGGAGACGGTCATTGGAAATTTCAGTGAATTTTATGAAGGTCAAAGCAACGAGATCAACCAGCGCTGTTATTCCTTTTCGCGCAACAGAGGCCCAAAGGAATCAATCGACGCCCGATCCTGTGATTTCTGTAATTGTTTGGGTAACAGTCTCATGCGCTATCGGAGCGTTCTAAGAATCAATGATGAAAGTACGACAAAGCGGCTTTTGCGACAACGCAACTTACCGCTGCAGCAGTGCATTGACATCTACAACGTTGAGTCTTCAACCATCCATTAATACCAACAAATGAAGCTCGCAACAGAAGCAGAATTGTATGCTGTTTCCGAAGGCGAAGCAGCGTAGGCTACTACCGTGAGACAGGATATCTGCAAATTTTGCGCCACGCAACTTCCGAGTACCCACGAACAGTAGCCAGTGAGGGAAAGGAAATGTGCCAGATGTGGAAGAAGGAACCACTGTGCTGATTGTTACCAAACAACTAATGTGAGTGCAGTCGTTCGTGAGAAGCCCCCCGGCACAGATGCGAACATTCCATTGGCAAAGTGTCTTGGTGGGTACCGCAAAAGTGTCTACGTATGTCTTTTGATCGAAGGCGAATCCGTACGATTTTAGTTAGACACAGGTTCTACTGTCAGCATTCTAGCAAGGATGTACTGTCCCGGAGTGTGCATCCGATCCGAACAAGATTGCTTGCGGATGTGGAATGGTTCCAAACTTCATCCGAAGGGATCGGCTACAATTGAAGTCGTTAACCCAAGAGATGAAATCTCACATAGATTGAAGTTTGTGCTCGTGGATGAGGAGCTCATGCCGATTCTCGGCATTGATTCTATCCAGCCTCACGGTCTTGTTTTTAATCATGATCATTTTGTGCATGCTTGTCAGGGAGAAACCGATACTAGTGACCAGTACCCGTCTGTGTTTAGACCAAGTTTGGGAAATTTTGCGGAAACCGCTCCCTTGTCCTTAGATCCTTTGATACAACTGACAGCGCTACCAGCTAGGAGAATTCCGTTGACTCTGCATGTCAGATTCTCCGCTGAGTTGAGCAAATTAGTGAGAGAGGGTGTGATTGCCAAAGTCGACGAGCCAACCGACTGGGTTAGTATGTTTACAATCATTACGAAGAAGACGGGTGAACTGCGTGTGTGTACTGACCCGAAACGGTCGAATGAGGCCTTGCGTAGACAGCATTACGCGCTACCTAACCTGGAGGATAACTTGCCGCGTTTGGCCAAAGCTAAGTGTTTCACGAAGACAGACCTCTCTTCAGCATTCTCGCACGTAATTTTAGATGAATAATCCAGTTTGCTTACTGCCTTGGCAGCACCGATCGGGCGTAATCGCTGGTTTCGTTTACCGTTTGGCTTAAAGATGTGGAGTGAAATTTTCCAAAAACGATTGGTACAGGCGGTATACGTATTAGATTGTCTAACCTGCGTGACAGACGATGTTTTGATGTATGGCTCGGCAGAAGAAGAGCATGACGCTAATCTCCACCATTTCTCATCGTGTTGTTTACAAAAGAACATCAAGCTTAAGCGTGAAAAGATTGAACTTGGAAAAGACGAGGTGATTTTCCATGGGCATTTGCTAACAACACAAGGGGTCAGCGTCGATCCAGGAAAAATTAAGGCAATTCGAGAGCTGCCGCATCCTAATGATGTGAAGGGAATCTATCGCTTAAACGGTATGCTGAATTATTTGAGCCGTTTTATACCAATACACTCTGATATCATGATGTCGATTATTAAGTTAACTCACAAAGAAGGCAAGTGGATTTGGGGAAAAGAACAATAAACTGCAATGCAAGCTGTTAAACACCACCTCAGCAACGTGTCTGTACGCAGGTATTACGATCCAGCGCAGCCTTTGGAAGTACAGTTTGACAGTAGCCAAGACGGAATAGGTGCTGTTTTCTTACAGAATGGAAAACGTTTGGATTTCCACATGACCGAACAGCGCTATGCGCAAATAGAGAAGGAGATGCTTGCGGTAATTTATGCTATGGAGCATTTCAAAGATTATACTTTAGGAAGTAAGGCAACTTTGTACACCGACCATAAGACGCTTGTGTCAATAACCAGGAAACCGCTGCACGTCTTTCCTCGCCATCTTTAGCCTATGCTTATTCGGCTTCAAAAGTATGAAGTAGATATCAGGTATACGCCTGGTGCACAGCTGTTCATCGCGGATACACTGTCAAGAGCTTATCTGTAGGTACCCGAGCATAATCAGGAAGAGCTTGAAGCAGTAAACTTAGTACAGCGCCTAGCAGTGACGGAAGATCGCCTAAAGGAAATAAGGCGCTACACAGAGGAAGATACAACGCTTGCAGGTTTGCGAGACGTTATTCTAAATGGGTGGCCAGAGACCAAAAATCAGCTGCGGAAGGAATTAACACCCTACTTCAATTTTCGGGATGAACTCTCCCTCTGTGATGGTTTGTTGTTCAAGGGAGACCGTATTCTGATCTTGTCATCACTCCAAGGAGAAATGCTGAAATACCTTCATCGCGCTCACCTTGGTGCCAACCACACCATTAACTGACCAAGAGAATTGATCTTTTGGCCAGGAATGATGGGTGAAATAAAAACTCGTGTATCGAGTTGTGAGGCGTGCCGTCCACAAGAAATCTGGCAGACTAGGAACCAGTGATGCTGTAGGATATCTCTGATCGGCCGTGGCAGCAGGTGGCGGTGGATTTATTCATTGATAACGGGAAAATTACTTACTTACGGTGGATTACTATAGTGCTTATTTTTGAATCGATCTACTCACCACTATGACCACAGATGCAGTAATCAACAAGCTGACGTCAGTTCGCGCGATATGGTATACCGGAGGAGTTGGTCTCCGACAATGGGCCACAATTTACCAGTGGTGCATTCAAGGCGTTCGCAACCAAGTGGGAATTCGGGCACCCGAAAACCAGTCCATATCACAGTCAATCGAATGGAAAGGCGGAATCGGCAGTGAAGCATGCCAAGCGACTGTTATCAAAGGCTAGAGAAGCTGGCGAGGACCCGTACCTCATACTACTGAAGAATCGCAACACTCCTTGAACGAATATCGGTTTGAGCTATGTGCAGCGCCCATACAGCCGAAGGACTAGAACGCTGATGCCGGTATCTGCCACATTTTTGCACCCAGTTTCGCCACAGTACGAACGATTATAGAACAATGTGAAACGGTGAATGAGCACTCAGAAACGGTACTATGACAGTGATGCATGGGTATTGCCGGAGATAACATTGGTAGTAGATATTTGGGTTCAACCATGGTTTTCATAAATGATCTCGCGAGCGTGCTATCTTCTAACTGTATGCTATTTGCTGATGATCTAAAGGTATGGCGTACTATAGCTGCAGTGAAGGATCACACAGCGTTACAGGAGGACCTGGACAAAGCGTACACATGGTTCATCGAGAACATGCTGCATTTCAACGTCACCAAGTGCAAACTTCTCAGCATACGGCACAAGAGTATACACAAGTACCGCCTAGGACCGCATACTCTACAGCGCGCTTCTCGCGGGTGCAATCTCGGCGTGCTAGTTCAAGATGACCTCGGTTGTTTAAGACAAACAGAAAATGCACATAAAAAAGCAAACCAGTACCTCGGCCTTCTTCGCAGAGCTTTCGGGAAGTTCGACCCTTCAGTTATTCCAAAAATGCTTAGTGCGTACGTGAGGTCACACGCGGAATACGCCGTTCAAGGGTGGCAACCCTGGCTCCAGCACCATCACACCGCGCTCGATAGTGCGCAACGTAGGGCAACGAAGAGCGTCAGAGGTTTGACCAGCCTCCCCCACCCACTTAAGCTGAAGACCCTCAAAATATACAGTGGACGTTATCAGCATCTAAGGAGCGATCTCATAATGGTGTACCAGATCCTGAGCAACCCCAACCACCCATGCCATTCCCTTCTAATACTCAGTCAAAACACCCCGCTAAGAGGTCACCAGTTTAATTTAGTCACGCAGTACAGCCGCCTGGAATGTCGGTGAAACTATCTCCCTTCGAGTGTCACAGCCTTGGAACGCCCTCCCGGGGCATGTAACGAATGCTCCCACCCTATCCCTTTTCAAAAAACGCCTTGACGATACTCTATGACATTTACACTACGTGCTATAGCCCATGACCACAAGATGCTGGCAGTAATGCACAACAGACAGTGGATAGTGCCATAACCCTACTTGAGAATGAGTCACTCCAAACCCCTTGCATAAAATTTGTTAAACCCTACTACTTTAGAAAATGGATTTTTGTATCCCGTCGACCCAAGATAGCTGCACACGAGTAAGTGTTGTTCTTGCTATATTTTATATTTTTCTCGCCTACTAAGTAATCAATCACCACTCCCCTTATTGCTTTGTGTGTTTACATTCTCATTTCAAACACCCTTTATACGGCAGTGCAGTTAAATCTGTAATCGTCCGAACTGACGACTCCATAATCCCTTGATCTACCTTTTCTCACTCTAACTATCCTACGGACATGTCAAGCACCTGCTTTTGTGCCCGTTATAAATCGTTGTTTGTTGTTCCTTACCCGATAGTCAAGAGCGGTGGAAGAAAGGTGTGCTGACTGCGATGGTCGGTGTCAGGTCTTACGCAATAGCCGTTGAAGGTAAAACGGTCAAAGGAAATCGAGTGTATTTGCGACAACACCGGAGACAACAATGTGGATAGGGAGTGGAAGGGCCGATGGCGGGAGGCAAGGAGACCTCGGCCGCAGATACAGTGAAGACGACGCGGAGTCGCAAGGTGTACAGGGTGTATAGTCATATGGTGGCACATAAACACGAAAAATATGGGGATATGATGCTAGTATTAGATCATAGTGAGCAGATGGACCAAGCGAGTGAGCCAAACAGCCAAAGGGAGTCGGACATGACGGATTCGATTATTAGACTCGGTTCGGACGATATTCACGTGAGTGATCCACCGTTTGTTTAACTGAAGTGAAGAAGGAATCTCATCGACTCTGAAGGGTCGTTAATTCTGGAGTTGAACCTGCAAATTATAGCGAGAAGTTTGGCTTGCAAAGCATGCTGTAATTTTCGCTGAGTTGTCTTCGTCAAATAAACGCTTGTCGCTGAAAGACTGCCTTCTGCAACAGTGTTGGTGTGGCATTAAGCAGCAAATCGCAGGCCGCACTCCCGGACTGGTGTCCAGTTAACAACCGACTCTAGGCAGTTTGGCTTCAAGTCTCGTGTAGGCTTAACAGGCATCTTGCTGACAGTCGCCACCAGTTTGTGCTACCCCGCTCATATGCTAATTGATAGTTATGATACTGATAGTTATGAAGCAATCATTGACGATTTATAAAACCTACCCTATAAGCTGTTACGTAGGGCCCCTAAATCAGACGTCATTTTCCTTGCCCGCAACTTCAATGCGCGGGTCTGTCGCTTGCTGCCAGGTGAGTTTCACCTGGGCCTTCGTCACTCACCGAATCAGAACCGCTCAAAACACAGAACCAGACCTCTCGGTTTGTGTTAAGACAATTACTTCTGTCGAGCAAAGTTTCAGGCGCGCTGGGAGGCATTTTTCCAAATGGCGTCCTCCCTCACCAACACAATCTTAATCTCAAGTAGACCAAATTGCAATCAGTTTCTGGTGGTTGGGCGGTATATATGATTGTGGATTGTGCTTCTTCTCTTGAGTAGATGACGGGCTGGTTTGTGCGAACATCTACATGTGAGGAAGAAGGCATCTGAATCGGAAGCATTGTATACTCGACACAAACAGGCTAACTGATCATTAGGCTTAGTTGAACTATCAACCATTAGCGAACACAGTAGCCTGTGTTCCGCCCCCTGATATCGAACACTATTGGATCTTCTTGTGGCACGCAATGCTAAATTCGAGCCAATCACACTGTGAGTTGATATTTCACTCCTCTATCTATTGGGTTGCTGCGTACTAGCTGGCATTGTTCCACCACAGCTCAGTGTACGCAAACTATAATGACAGTCGTCACACAATCAGCCTACAACTCAAAAGAAGCCTTCGCAGAGGTCGTGTAGTTTGGTGGTCTGATGAAGAGGGAAGCTGCGGCTCTCACTGGATATACTCCCGAGCTGTTTTAGCTCATTCGGACCAACGTACACAGGATGTTTGGTATCAGTAAGGTCATCTGTGAAGTTGACGGATCGTAAATCACATAGTTGCAGAGATGCATGGACAAATGGACTGAACAATCCCAGTCCCATTTCAGTTGCTCCTTGCCATTGAAATGTACCTCCAGCACACTGAGCTGCAAGTAATGGGCAGTGTCACTAGATTAACCCACCCAAGCGCAGGTTTGTCTTGACATCTGAAACACTTTGAGGCTGCAGTCTCAGACGGACCACTTTAAAAATTTTCGAGTGCGGTGACACAGAAGTTCCCAATCAGTTATTGCACCAGTTCATAACGATTTCGCAAAAGAATGAGTGCGTTTTTCTTGTGCAGAGTCATTAATTGTCATAATTTGCAATAGATTTTCTCGTACTCAGTGCGCCAGTCACAGAGTGACCAGTCTGACTTTGAGTGTTTCCAAGGTACTAGCACCGGTTATGCTCTACATCCTAGCTCCAACATGTGAGAGATACTACGGGGACGTATAGACTGGTCTTGACCCTAGTTGAGGGTTTGTGGATCAACAATTTACACTTCACCAGCCAAGCACGAGTGTCTGTAAAAGGGTTCACTGCACACACGTTCCACTTTTTCACCTCCAATGTGTGCTCACTAGGTGACACAGTTATAACAAACACCTCATTTGTCATCATTTTATGGACTTACAGTGGATGTATAGTATTACTACTTATACCTCGGTGAGTGCAATGGTGTGAACTCACTTTTGCTGACATTCTTTTCCATGTTTTGCCATCTGCATCATGACTACCATACAGGACTTGGTAAGCCTTAACTATTTTACCCATATTTAACGATTGTTCCATTGTTCCATCAGTGTCTCTAGCTTAGACACGCCATTGTCGTCTTCCTGGAGTTTCGGGCGGCATTTGTCTAAATACACACTAGCTATAAGGCAATATCTGCTAAAGAATGGAGTTCCTGAAAATTACGTCACTATACTTCGGACACTATATCTACATAATTCAGGCAGCGTGAAAACCTATGGTAAGCCTCCTGTGCTCTTAATTGTTATCAATGGTGCGCAAAGAGGATGCCCTTTGTCTTCGTTTTTCTTCGACTTCCAGATATAAGGCCTCCTGATGGCAACCTTAGAAGAGCTGCAGTATTCTTTCATCGAATTAGTTCCAGGTAATCGTGCAACCGGCTTAGCTTACATTGACGATATCGCCTTACTTGCTGATGACTCTTATGGTATACAATTGATCTTTGACCAATTGGTGATTAAAGCTTCTAGATATGGTATGTGACTTGCTCCCTCCAAATGTGTACTGCTGCCACAGGATTGGCAGACACCCTTTCCTCAGTTTACCATCGAAGCTATATTGCTCAGAAATGTGGATAATTTGTCTACATGGTGAGCTGTCTTTGTACCAACGGCACTACTGGAAAGTAGGCATTCCTTCGTATCATGATAGTCCGAGTACTTTTGGCGTCGTAGCGACACTTCGCTGGCGTTAAGACGTAGTGTGTATAATGCACCTGTTCGCACAATACTATCCTATGAGTGCGAATCCTGTTTGCTCTGTTTAGATGACAAGCGTGGGCTTTCAGCCGCTGACCATGGTTGTTTACAAGTGATCGTTATGCATGCTGACAACACCGAGTGCACAATGATGAAGGCTGAACTGTCGTCTTGAGCAAGATGGAACTTCCTCTGTGAACACGTTCTTTTGTGTCAAATGAAATGAGTTGGGCATCTTCTGTGCATGCTTAACGAACGTTTACCGGGTCACACATCATTTGCGGTCGCAGAACCTCATTAGAAGAAACCGCGTGGGTGCAGGGCATTCATTTAGTGATAAAGCATGAAATCAATTACGTCTTGCTTATTCATCACTGGCGCAGTACACCTTTCTGGTTAATGACGCAAGGATGAAGTATGCCAGTGACTTACAAGGTTCGGAGCAATGGCGTATAACCAGTTGCAGGGGAAGCAATGTGCGCAAGTTTGCACAAAAATGCTCGATTAACACTAACAAGAGGAATACTAATAATACGTGTATCTCCACTGATGTGAGAAACTGTGTGGCGGCAAAGATCAATTGATACAAAAGTATCCATGCACTTTCATCGGCGGTATGCATAGGTTGAATATTGGGGTATACATTTCATTTATTTACGTTCCGGTTGATGGATAAGGCAAAGGCCTAGTTTTGAAAAAATTGGCATGTAGATGCTTCTGCGCCCCGCCTGTAATAGCCCGTTGTGCGCTCTTTCCCATGTGAATATAGTGATTATGGTATTTAAATTAAGGTAATTGGAAAGTTTGCTTCTAAAGGTTGTCACATTGCCACTTGACTTGATTAGAATTGGTATTTTGTTCCACAGATCTGCCCAGGAAGAAACTAGAGCGAATGTTCCTTCTAGCCTTCGGTGCATTCAGTGTAAAATTTTTATTGCGAAACTCTCAATTTGAGCTGTTATAGTTCGAGGGTAGTCAGATAGGAACAGGCGTTTCGTGTAGCAGGTTTAAAAGCACCAACAAGTGGTGCTTCAATTGTCGAATCCAAGTTGTTTCCAGTTGAATCTCGCTGCAACACTGGATAATTCATAGCAGAATATTTACCAATCGGATGTATAGTAAACGACCTCCGCAGCTCCACAGCAAGTCAGTCACTTTTTTTCACCTTGCCGTATATATAGTGGATGGGGCACAACGGTAGCTTAAAAGGCTCAACCCTAGCATGGGTTGTGTGGATTTTGTCGGATATATTAAACACAGATTGCCTGGCACATGCTACATCCTATTGGGTCTGTTCGGAGAAATTAAAGGTAGATAAGTACCTACTTCTGAGATCACGCGTGGACAGTTGTGTAAGGAGTGCATTGTGTAATATGATAGATCCTTCAGGTATAACAGTCTTAAGCCATTCTGCTTAATTTCTTAACGGAGTGGTTCATCACCCACATGTAACACCATGAAAGAGTATTAGCGCTTCGTGAAGCTCGTCACACCGAAGCTTCCAGGCGATCTTGGTGTCGTAACCAAATAAAAATGGTCGTCCAGGTTTTACGGATGTGATGTCATTGGTGTAAGTCGGAAACAGCGACGGACCGAGCACGCTGCTTTTGATGTCCCCACTGGTGATGCGGCGTGGAAAAGAGCAATAGAGTGACTACCTGGCGACGACCATAGGGTTATGATGTTAGCCAACCTAGTGGTGTGTCCCGGATCCCAATGACTTCCAACTTTTGTAAAAACCGCTTACGAGGTACTCCGTCGAATGTTTGGTGTATGTCCAAAAACAGTATTAATATCGCACAGCGGGAATCGAGCGGTTTTGTAATGCAATTATAGCAAGGTAGTTGACAGGCGGTGCACCATCGCTTGCCAAGGAAATCATGCTGCGAATTATTTATCAGACCCAAAAGATCGAAAAAGGTACTCTCCATTTTGACCAGCCTTTCAAATAACCGAGCGGTTATTAGAGTGCGGCGGATTGGCCGGTAGTTATCAGTCGTTTGTCTGGAAACTTCTTTTCGCCGAGGCATAACAAACGACGTTTTTCACTGCTCTGGAAAGTGGCCAGGTTCCATAAAACGGGCAAACATACAACAGGAGCAGTGGTATTTCGGGACCTCCTAGTTTAAAGTGATGTTTTTAAACGGTAACAAATGAAAAGTGTCGTGTGCAAATGGCTGGAAGCATCCGGTTCCGGAGTTGCCGGTCACTACAGCCTCCATCGAACAGTCACAGGACACCTGCGTCTGCAAAGAGACCATGGGTAGTGTGCGCTGCACCACCGTCAGTTCCAAAGAAACACCCCATATCCGGTATAAACCCGAAGGAATAAGACCGGGAGGCATGTGTATGGGAGCCACGTTCCGTCAACAGAGCCGGCACACACTCCTTCACATGCAAACAGAAGCAAGTTGTATCTGGGGGATCAAGCGCACACAAGGCGATGGTTCAGCCCTACCCGGCTTCACACAAAACCCAAATGCATCGAAACACTTCTTGAGCCTGAAACGGTCACAAAGACTTTGAAAGCTGTCCCCTACAGCACATCAAGTGTCTCCTGGATCCAGTATATACGAGACGGTTGGCAAAAGACAGGTAGGCACTTGTTAACATTCACAGCAATGGTAGTCACACCGTGGAAAGCAAATAACAACCAACCTCTGCAAAGCGAGAAACTCAACACGTAGGTACACCTACAGACCATCTGCAATGACCATGAGGCACATGTACCACAGCAGCCGCCTTAGTAAATCGAATGGCAGCGGACGCAGCGGGCCTAGCAATCGGTGCGCTGATCAGACTTAGATAACACTGTCCAACGAAAATTTATTTTCTATAACAGAAATGTCAATGTTTCCACCTTATGTGAAACAGGGCAATGATCGTACAAATGTATTCCGATGGTATCTAGTACGTCCGGTTAAATTAGTACGACCCAATGATTATTTTCAGAAGTCTAGTCCAGATCATACGAATTATAAGTGCACGCACTGAGTCACAACAAATACAGTATGCATGTATGTGCCAAATTAGTTTAAATTATCATTGCTACACGCCCCTGGCTATTGAATACAGCTCGGTATTGGTAAATAAGGACTTCACCGAGATTCTCCCTTGTATGATCCAGTGCCCTCAGGCTGCAGAAACCAGCGAAATTCACTCACTATAGATGGCGTGTACTTGCTACGGTAGCGCTGCTCAATGACTGAAATGTCAGTGAACGCACTCATCATGTTTATTGTTAACAGATCCCAAGTTCTCGTGGAAAATGTCAATTTTATGAAGTAGAAATTGAATCTTGATTGACATACGAGTACTAAGAGCCTGCTAGTCTGCAATGAGTTTTCTTATAATGTGTCTGTAGTTCTCTACCTTTGCATGAACTCCATGCTTCTAACTCAAATGAAGTCAGCTGGCATTCGCAAACACTGTCTGCCATTATCCGGCCAATAGCAGCCCCAGTAATTATCCCTTCTTTGAGCTTACTATCACTGCTCTTCGGAAACATTAGTTTCAGGTATTGAAACGCAAAACGATCTTCCTTGAGGGTCTTGACAAGGTTTTTAATCAAACCAAGCTTAATCAGCAATGGTGGTAGATAGCTATGATCAGATTGCACTAGTGGTGTATGCTTTACACTCATTTTCCATGCAGCATATTCCGTCCTCTCTGTCCACCTTTCTGTTGTGTAGTGCTGTTGAGTTGCACTATTGCGCCGTAAGCACAAGAAACAGCAATATTTTGTGAAGTCTCCTTGCATACCCGTTAGGAGTCCAATGACTATGAAGTCAGCACAGATGTTCCAACAGTACATATCTTAGTTCTGTGCCGCGAGTATCTATTGCATGTTTTCGTAGGTCTCCTTCATATTGGTGGCATGCAATAGAGGCACAGCTGGGTACTTAATTCCACTGTAAAACAGTATGGCCTTAAGACTACTTCTCGACGAGTCAATTAAAATAGGTCATTCATCCCTGAAATGCCTCCTACCAGTCCTTCCAAATCAGAACAGTGAAAAAGGTTTCTCTCGTATCACAAAAACTGGACAAGTTAACACTGCTTTCTGTTTCCAGTAATTTTAGTGTTTGCAGTAAGTAAGTCCTACTGCTGCAGCCAACGACTTGGCCTTGTCTTTAGACAAGCCCAGGTCACGTACCAAGTCATTCAGCTTCAAGTGTTTAATTAGATGTAGGTTGACATCATCATCAACTTTTTCACAGATGTCAGAATCAGGGGAAGTTGACGATACGCATTCACTACTAATCATCAGTGACATGTTCACTGGAGGCACTGAAATGGGCGAAGTGCAATCATTTGACACAGGTCGAATGAGCTGATGGAAGATCGGCGTAATGAGTTTTGTCTTTGTTTCGCTTGGGGATTCCTAAGACACTGGTTAGGCGGAAGTACCAGTCCGTTGTGTGATCGTTCGGCTCACTCCACACCATGGGGATTGCAAAGGGCAACTTGCTTTGCTCTTGAAACACTGAGTTAGGTGTATATTGCACGATACACAACCAATAGATGATGCCCACTTCTTATCTTGATCTCCCAATTTACTCCCGAAATATGCATGGTAGGCAGACTTCAGTATTGCAGAAATGGGTCTGTACTGCGACTTTGTAGGAAACTGTTCACCGATGTAACAAAAATGGTTTCGGTCATTGACACAGTAGCCTCATTGAGCCTGATCAAGATATCCATTAAGGCAACACAGCTCTAAATTTACCTAGAGTATCGAGTGGATAACGTGGCCAAGATCACTTATACGGTTACAGGGAGCCAATGGACCAATCACAGGCGAGCATTCTATGCATGGAAAGCAGTGCTTAGCTGAGAAAAATAAATGAAAATAAAAAAAACTCGACTTGATGAAAACATCTAGTTTGCACATTTGTAACCGGTTCACCTGGTACTACTGGCGACATCCTGTCCTATTTCCGTCATAAAAATGTTGTTAACTAGCGCAATCAATTGGCTCGACGTTTTTGAATGCTAGCCCCAAGTGGCCACGCTGGTGGCTTACCAGACCCGCTTGGCTCATGCACTCGCGGCCGCATGTGCTACAGCACAATGAGTTCGACGTCAAAGGTCCAGAATTCATCGGCGCGTCGCTTTCCTACTTGCGTTTCTCCTCCGAGTGCAATAGTGCGTTCTCCTGCGCCTGGACAAGTGCTCTCTTGCTCAGCATCAGCATTCGAACCGAGCAATTGCTTTTGATTCCCAACACATGAAATCAACCGTAGCTCGTGTTAAACTCACGTTAATCATGTTTTGGTAACGTAACTTCGGTTGGCCCTGCAAATGCATCCTCGATGTCATTCGGCATATATATATATATATATATATATATATATATATATATATATATATATATATATATATATATATATATATATATATATATATATATATATATATATATGGATTGTCAGCATCCGTGTCCCATGGTGATTCGAATATGACATATGCACAAGCTTTTGTCCAAACTTAATCATGAGCTACCACAAAGTGGATAGCGAAAGATTGACAATCACGGACAATAGTACGACGGACGTGCATGGGTTTGGTTGACAGCTAAGGCTACGAGCTATATTCACCAAGTTATGGGCAATCGCACGTACGAGAATAAGTAACAAATGCAAGTGTGAACCTAAATGACAGTCTTAAATTTAGTCAGAAGCATAAGCATAAGTATAGGTAGAATTTCGTCACATCTAGGCTCACTCAGACAGCCGCCACAAGCCCGGAAAAGCACTGTACGCGCGTTTCATCCTTTCGGGAATCATCAGCAGTGCGCATTCCATCGGACCCTTGGTAGGGCTCGAAACCGCAACTCGACTGTTGCCAGTCCGTGGTTGAGACCACTGAGCTACGGGGGACGGCAACGACCATCGTGAATAAGTTACTAGATGTGATATAGCGTCGCTCACTATCCACTGACTTACACGTTACTGCCGTGCATAGGACAGGGTAGCCCCCTCACCAAGCGACGAGCTTAACAAA